>CM056737.1:46874429-47541261 GCA_029844215.1 Przewalskia tangutica
CGAAACGTTTTCACGCCTTTCGTAGGGAATTTCCGCTATGTCATTTATAATTTTTGAATTTTCCGAGAGACGAACATTTTGGACCAACGGAGGGTGACATGTGTCACCTCACATTGGCCTTGAGTGGGCGTAATGGTGGACGAAAAAGAGAGCTTTAGTTGGTAGGATATTTTGTGCAAGTTGTGTGGTAGATGGATAAGGTACACATGGTGGAAATCTAGCCCTACACTTGCTATACACTTGGATGCATCTTGGCCATTGGTTGGCCTTTGCTTGACCTATAAATACCCCACCCTTTGGAAGACTTCTTCATCCAAAAATCTTCCTAAGTCTTGAAGTTCTCTTCCTCCCTCCCTTGTGTAGTCCCACCACACCCTCCCCTTTGAGAGCCCTTGGCCGAGAGCCCCCTTGCCTAGTGATTCCAGCCGAGAGCAACCCCTAGCCTAGTTGTGCTAGTCAAAATACTACCCCCTTGGTAGAAATGTATTCTACTAGTATCGTTATAATGCCCAAAATACTTTAGCCAAATACCTTGTAGTACTTTCCAAAGTACCCTTTATACGGCCCTAAAATACTATTATACCTTCCTTTAGCCACCAAACGAAACCCTAAGGAAAAATCTTCACCCGTAGTTGAAGTATTAAGTAAGTTGTGTAGACACTTCTAAGGGTTTCTTGGAGCGCTTTGAGCGCATTTAGTAGAGCTAAACCTTGTTCAGAACCACTTATAACTTGGATAATTTTGGGCTTATTGAGGTAAATATCTTGACCTTCTATTGTAATTGGAAATTACATGTTGTAGGAATATATAGTTGAAGTATACTATATATGAATCGAACATTATAATCAACGGCAATGTCTTTTGACTTAAGCTCGAATAATACTTACAGAATGTCTCGCGACTTAAGCTCAATTTAAATAAGAGAATCGAATCAGAATTACATAGGACCGTATTACAAGAGACTTGTGTAGCATTGCCGTAGTAGAATTGTACACGCCCGGTCAGACGTGTTAACCCTCGTTGGCTTGGTAGCCTCGATAGAGTGAGAGATTTACGCTCGTGGGGGAGGTGCGAATTTTCTCGTAGAATATTCTACGCCGATCTAAAGGTATTAATAGGCGCCAGTGGCCTCTATAGTGAGATCGCGCAGGAGTGATCTTCGATCGAGAGTGTCGCGACGGCTTGAGGTACTTGGAGCGCTTTTGCTATTAGTCGATAATCGTCGCAGGTATGTGAACCTCTTCCTATCTCTTCTAGCATGATATGTGTGAACTATGTAGTACAGACGCATACGTGCTAAATGTATTTGATTGATGTAAAACATAAAGTGTTATAACGACTTTATGGGAAGTTGGTTATAATAGCTTTACGTGGATAAGCACATACTTTGTGGTTTTTAAAAGGTAGCGATTTGAATAATAATCGCTTGATATGTGTTAATAAAGAATTTGAAGCATTTCAAAAGATTTATGAATCGCTTTGAAAGAATGAGTATTACTTGGTTTTGAAAGCTAAGAGTTATACTAGCTTTATGGGAAGTTAGGTATAACGCTTAAGAATGTTTTACCGATTTCGAAATCGTAATGTGTATCGACAAACCACCGCTGCGTTAATAAAAGGAAAATGTATCGACTAAAGAAGTATTATTAAAACCAAGAGAAACCTCCATCCGCATAGCTAAGATGAGACAAAATGATATTACATTTCCTAGATCATGGTCGCTTAATAAGATTGATTATAAACAAGAATAACCTACTCACTTATAAGACATAGGTTTCTCAAAACGCTTAAAGGAGAATTATGTTTTAAGGACTAAAACTATGAACTACGAAACCTTTTTCTAAAATGAGAAACTTGAGCATTCAAATCGGGCAAACTTGAACGCTTGGAAAATAAGGTTGTTACTTGGTTTTACAAAGGAAAGCATTTTGGTTTACTTAACAATGTTAGTCACTCTATTTTTATACTACTGCATCGGGTGACCTTTGTAAAAGAAATGGATCTTAAAAGGAATTTAACTGACGTAGTACTTTAAGGTTAAAATCCGACTTTGATATAAAATGAAAGTACCGAGTCGTGTGTAACTTGCTTATACTTGTTGTTATGAAACTTGATCATGTTGTGATAGCCTCATTGTGTAAGTACTGCGGTTCTACTCGACTACCGGTTCATCCGAATGTATATCACTGACTACCGCTTATCCGAATGTATATCACTCGACTACCGGCTTATCCGAATGTATATCACTTGATTACCGGCTCATCCGGAATGTATTTCACTTGACCGGCTCATCCGAATGTATTTCACTTGAGGACCGGTTCATCCGAATGTATTTCACTCGGCGACCGGTTCATCCGGAATGTATTTCACTTGAGGACCGTTCATCCGGAATGTATTTCACTTCGGACCGGTTCATCCGGAATGTATTTCACTGAGGACCGGTTCATCCGAATGTATTTCACTTGACTACCGGCTCATCCGAATGTGTTCCATTTCGACTACGGTTCACGGGACGAACCGAATGTATTCCACCCTTTTCTATATCGGGTCCATAAGATGGGCCGAGACTGCTATACGTATCACATGATTTGTACCTAGATCGAGGAAGGAGTTCCACGCGTACGAGGGATGACTTTTGTGGCGTGAGTCCCCGACTTGACATGATCGCTATATGTTGTGAATCGTAGTTTGGTTATCATACATGTCTCCCGCTTTATATAGACTATTATGATTTCATTTACGTGATCTTACGCTTCACATACTTGGTACCGCAGATCGACTTTCGGGGCCGCGTTCACGCCGCAGTAAAGGTACATCGACCGCCGATCCCCGCTTATAGGATCACATTCGTGTTGGGAGCGTGTGAAGCTCCGCTTCTCGAGGCTTATCTTTTGCATGTGTTCCCGAGTCAGAGGTTCTTGTACATTCGTGGTATGGCGGGCCCCGTCCCGTCATAGTTGTTGTAAATCTTAGAGGTCCAGAGAATCACAAGTGTGGTTTGTAAAAGGATAACCGTCGGTATTTATGTATATATACGATGAAGGCAATCGCTTTGGTTGGCCTGCTTATTTATCTTGTCTCTTAATTCATGTTCATGTTTTTATTTCCGCGATTTTCTCCGATGTTGTATCACTAGGTGCCCGGTAGGCACCACCACGCCCGGTTCGGTCGTGACAAAAGTGGTATCGTGAGCGCTTAGTCCTCTGAAAGTGTCTACGCATCGCGTTCTAGTAGAGTCTTGATTATCGTGTGTTGTGCACCACATCTATAATCGTGAGGTCGCAGACATTTAGGATTGGTTTCATCCTTCTCATTCTCGAGATCGTGCCTTAGCCGCAGGATAAATCGACCCTCCGACGTATTCCTTTCCTTTACCGCTTATGCTCCGTAAGGCAACCTGAGCCCGATGGGCAAGGCAATCGAGGAGCTGTTAGCGAGATACAGAGGAGTACGAGGCGCAGCCCTGGCCAAGACTGAGACAAGCCCGGACGGCGGTTTTGCGACGCCAAAGACCAAAGAAGCTAGAGCCGCAGCAGTTGGTCACGAGACTACGACCGAGCCTCCACCCCACACCGAGCCGATGAGACGGGGTACAAGGAGATGGCCGCCATCGCCGTGGTCGTGGCCGATATGAGGATAGGCCGGATGCAGCAGCCTCACCCAGAGCACCCGTAGTACACCCCGAGCGCATGCTGAGGCTACGTGACTTCGAGTCAGTAGCCTCCGTTGTTCTATGGATCGAGAGCCGAGGACGACTCGTGAGTTTATCCGACAACACAGCGATCATGAGAGTGATCGAGCCTCGAGGCGCAGTCGGTGGTATTGGTTCGATCACCGCGTGATACCGCAGCTGACCGTTTGATTCGCGAGGAGCCCCGGAAGAGCATGCACTTCCAGTTGGGGACGAGTTCGAGGGCATTTCTTGCACATTTCTTGCCTCCACAGATGAGGGCTCGCCGGCGTGATTTTTGACGCTGAGGCGTGATCGCGACGGCCAGAGAGTACAATGTGGAGTTCGACTCATTAGCTCAGATGTTCCCGCCAGAGTAGCGGATATGGAGGATGAGTACACCGCCACGCCACCGGGCCGACGACATGGCGAGGCTAGACGGTGTAGCTCTTCACCGCATGGACATTGCCCGCACGCAAGCTCACGCACCAGGACGTGAGGCACGAGAGGTCGGAATGACCGAGATCGCAAGAGGCGCAGGGTCCTTTGGTAACTTTCGAGGCGGACCGCCAGTTAGCCTAGTTATGTACCTCCACCAAGACAGAGTGGTCCCCGCCTTGGGACGTCAGGTATTCGAGCCGGTCGAGCCCGTGGCTTCCGTTCACTGTGTATACGCGAGTGCTAGCCGGATTCATGCCCCCTCGTGCACGATGTGGCAAACATCATCCCGGAATGTCGTTTTTATCGGGTGCTTGCTTCACCGCGCCGCTGTGGCCATGTGACGAGAGATCGTGCTTATAGGAGAGGTACGCATGGCGCAGCCTCACGGATCGCGGTGTTCATCGCCTTCTACAGCATGGCAGGCGACTTACGACAGAGTGAGCGGTAGTTCTGTATATCCTTAACCATCTAGAGGCTTGTATGATTTGATGTTATGTTAATGTGTTAAGTGTTATGTTTGATAGCTTTGTGCTAAAATGTGATTTAGGAACCTAGTTGGGAAAAGGGTAAGCTCGAGGGTGAGAAAATGATGAACCTTAGAATATTACGCTTGAGACCTTAGATGCAAAGCCGCTCGAGTACAAGATTTTGCGAGTGATCCTTGTCGAGTGCATTCTATGCCTAGGAAAATATTGTGTGATAAGTCTCTGGTTGGGTAAATGAAAGTGGTATCTTTCATGATGTGATTTAGCAAGGTTGTTCGGACGAGAAACAAGAGAGTTGGACGGAGGGTCGGGTTGAGGGCGTGTTGCGTGGTCAACCCGTGAGTCCGAATGGCGGGGTCAGCTCGGTGGTCCCGCCAGTGGTAGGGTCACGGTGCTAGGCCCAAGTTTTGATGACCATCGTATGAGTTCGTGGATACGTTCGACCGTAAGTAGATCGTGAAGGCCGGAATAGCCTTAAGGAAGATCGAGGCTAATAGGATGACCAAGTCGAGGTAGTGACTCCAAGTTTCTAAACTAAAGTGTGGTACGATGCTAAAAGAGTTCAAGAGTTCGAGAAGAGTACGACGAGTAAGGGCAGAGGCGAGCATGTATCGAGCATAGATACGATCATTTCTTGTAAAGGGAGAAGGTGCGAAGGATGTATATTTTAGACCTCGTGAATCGCACGCATCCGCATCGCTTGTTTGGTCGCCGAGTGACACTAGAACCTCGCGCAAAGTGACAAAAGTTTGTGATGTTAGAGGTGTTTTCTCGTGGACTCGATATAAGTATTCGCGTGCGATATGTTGTTTAGTGGCCGTGGCGCTGGCAACTTATTAGAAGAACTTTACCGTTATCCGTCTCAGAAGGAACATTCGGACGAATGTTTCGAGGAAGAATGTTATACCGTATTTCCAGAGTATGTACGCTGGGACGACGTGAGAAATTTTCGAACTTCTTTAGGCTTGGCCAATTCTTTGTGCACAACACCCGTTAGAGTCGCCGACTAAACGCTTTCACCTTTCGTAGGGGAATTTCCGCTATGTCATTTATAATTTTTGCGGAATTTTCCGAGAGACGAACATTTTGGACCAACGGAGGGTGACATGTGTCACCTCACATCGCCTCGGAGCGGTAATGGTGGACGAAAAAGAGAGCTTTAGTTGCAGGATATTTTGTGCAAGTTGTGGTAGATGGATAAGGTACACACGGTGGAAATCTAGCCCTACACTTGCTATACACTTGATGCATCTTGGCCATTGGTTGGCCTTGCTTGACCTATAAATACCCCACTTTGGAAGACTTCTTCATCCAAAAATCTTCCTAAGTCTCAAGTTCTCTTCCTCCCTCCTCAGGTAGTTCGGCCCACCACACCCCCTCCCCTTGAGAGCCCTCGTCGAGAGCCCCCTTGCTTTCTGCCGAGAGCAACCCCTAGCCTAGTTGTGCTAGTCAAAATACTACCCCCTTGGTAGAAATGTATTCTACTAGTATCGTTATAATGCCCAAAATACTTTAGCCAAATACCTTGTAGTACTTTCCAAAGTACCCTTTATACTGCCCTAAAATACTATTATACCTTCCTTTAGCCACTAAACTAAACCCTAAGGAAAATCTTCACCGTAGTTGAAGTATTAAGTAGTTGTGTAGACACTTCTAAGGGTTTCTGGAGCGCTTGGAGCGCACTGAGTAGAGCTAAACCTTGTTCAGAACGACTTATAACTTGGATAATTTTGGCTTATTGAGGTAAATATATTGACCTTCTATTGTAATTGGAAATTACATGTTGTAGGAATATATAGTTGAAGTATACTATATATAGAATCGAACATTATAATTGTGCGGCAATGTCTTTTGACTTAAGCTCGATTAATACTTACAGAATGTCTTGCGACTTAAGCCCGAATTTAAATAAGAGAACCGAATCAGAATTACATAGGACTGACATGAGACTTGTGTAGCATTGCTGTAGTAGAATTGTACACGCCCGGCCGACGTGTTAACCCCGTTGGCTTCGTAGCTACCGATAGAGAGGAGATTTACGCTGGCGGGGAGGTGTCGCGAATTTTCTGTAATATTCTACGCCGATCTAAAGGTATTAATAGGCGCCAGGCCTCTATAGGTCAGAGTACTGCGTGTGGAGTGATCTTCTTGATCGAGAGTGTCGCGACGGTTTGAGGTACTTGGAGCGCTTGCTATTAGTCGATAATCGTCGCGAGGTATGCGAACCTCTTCCTATCTCTTCTAGCATGATATGTGTGAACTATGTAGTACGCAGACGTATACGTGCTAAATGTATTTGATTGATGTAAAACATAAAGTGTTATAACGACTTTATGGGAAGTTGGTTATAATAGCTTTACGTGGATAAGCACATACTTTGGTTTTTAAAAGGTAGCCGATTTGAATAATAACCGCTTGATATGTGTTAATAAAGAACTTGAAGCATTTCAAAAGATTTATGAATCGCTTTGAAAGAATGAGTATTACTGGTTTTGAAAGCTTAAGAGTTATACTAGCTTTACGGGAAGTTAGGTATAACGCTTAAGAATGTTTTATCGATTTCTAAATCGAATGTATCGACAAACCACCGCAGCTAATAAAAGGAAAATGTATTGACTAAAGAAGTATTATTAAAACCAAGAGAAACCTCCATCCGCATAAGCTAAGATGAGACAAAATGATATTACATTTCCGATCACGGTCGCTTAATAAGATTGATTATAAACAAGAATAACCTACTCACTTATAAGACATAGGTTTCTCGAAACGTTTAAAGGAGAATTATGTTTTAAAGGACTAAAACTATGAACTACGAAACCTTTTTCTAAAATGAGAAACTTGAGCATTGAAATTGGGCAAACTTGAACGCTTGGAAAATAAGGTTGTTACTTGGTTTTTACAAAGGAAAGCATTTTGGTTTACTTAACAATGTTAGTCACTCTATTTTTATACTACGTATCGGGTGACCTTTGTAAAAGAAATGGATCTTAAAAGGAATTTAACTGACGAGTACTTTAAGGTTAAAATCCGACTTTGATATAAAATGAAAGTACCTCGAGTCGTGTAACTTGCTTATACTTGTTGTTATGAAACTTGATCATGTTAAGCGTGTGATAGCCTTGCTGGTTCTACTCGACTACCGGCTCATCCGAATGTATATCACTGACTACCGCTTATCCGGAATGTATATCACTTGACTACCGGCTTATCCGAATGTATATCACTTGATTACCGTTCATCCGGAATGTATTTCACTTGAGGACCGGTCATCCGGAATGTATTTCACTTGGCGACCGGCTCATCCGAATGTATTTCACTTGGACCGTCATCCGAATGTATTTCACTGAGGACCGGTTCATCCGGAATGTATTTCACTGAGGACCGGTTCATCCGAATGTATTTCACTTGAGGACCGGTTCATCCGGAATGTATTTCACTTGACTACCGGCTCATCCGAACGTGTTCCACTCGACTACCGGCTCACGGGATGAACCGGAATGTATTCCACCCTTTTCTATATCGGGTCCATAAGATGGGCGACCGTTATACGTATCACATGATTTGTACCTAGATCACGGCAGCTGAGGAAGGAGTTCCACGTACGTAGGGATGACTTTGGCGTGAGTCCTCGACTTGACACGATCGCTTATGCTGCGAATCGTAGTTCGTTATCATACATGTCTCCCGCTTTATATAGACTATTATGATTTCATTTACGTGATCTTACGCCACATACTGGTACTGTAATCGACCTCCTTCGGGGCCGCGCTCATGCCGCAGTAAAGGTACATCGATCGTCGATCCCCGCTTATAGATCACATTCAGCGTGTTGGAAGCTCCGCTTCTCCCGAGGCTTATCTTTTGGTATGTGGCTCTCGAGTCAGAGGTTCTTGTACATTCGTGGTATGGCGGCCCCGTCCCGTCATAGTTGTTGTAAATCTTAGGTGCAGAGAAGGTGGTTTGTAAAAAGGATAATCGTCGGGTATTTATGTATATATACGATAAGGCAACTGCGCTTTTGGTTGGCTCGCTTATTTATCTTGTCTCTTAATTCATGTTCATGTTTTTATTTCCGATTTTCTCGATGTTGTATCACTAGGGTGCGGGGTAAGGCACCACCACGCCCGGTTCGGTCGTGACACATGCCCATGTAATAATAATAATGGAAGATACGTGGAATCTTCCACACCGCCAGACGCCCAAGTAAGTTCTCAACAAGTCAACCGGCCCTCCATCAAGAGACGCGGTAGTATAGAAACACAATTCTTGCACAACAAAGACTGTCACAATAAGTATAGGCAAGTTACACAACAACAAGCATAGGCGAGTTACACAACAACAAGCATAGGAAAGTTATACACAACTCAAGGTACTTTCATTTTATGTCAAAGTCCGGGTTTTAACTCTAAAGTATACGTTAGATTCCTTTAAAAAAATCCTTTTCTTTTACAAAGGTCACCCGATACCCGTAGTATAAAAATAGAGTGACTCACATTTTTTTGAGTAAACCAAAACACTTTCCTTTTCAACAACATTCTTTTCCCTAAGTTCAAGTTTGCCTAATTTCAAGTACTTAAGTCTCTTATTTTAGAAAGGTTTCGTAGTTCATAGTCTTAATCACTTAAGAGTATAATTCTCTTTAAACAATTTGAGAAACATATGTCTTATATGTGAGTAGGTTATTCTTGTTCATAATCAATCTTATTAAGCAGCCATGATCTAGGAAATGTAATATCATTTTGTCTCATCTTAGCTTCTATACAGATGGAGGTTTCTACTGGTTTTAATATCATTACTTAATTAGTCAAATCATTTCCCTTTATTAACGCTACAGTGGTTTTGTCGATACTCATTCTGATTTCCGAAATCAGTAAAACATTATTCCTTTTAAAAACCTACTTACTCATTACTCACGAATGAGGTTTCACACAAAATTCATATTAATATAATTAAGTCAAGTCTCTTATCTTTTAAGATCACGTCTCTGTTATACCCCGTATTTCCAGAGTATGTACGTAAGGGAATACGTACAAAAGTTTAGCCTTAAAAGTTAGGCTTGGACGAAAATAATTGGGCACAACTCACTAAAAGAATCGTTTTCCGACGAAACGTTTTACACAACTCGCGTAGGATAAATTCCGGCTATGTCATTTCTAATTTTTGCGTATTTTTCCGAGAGACGAAACACTTTGGACCAACGAGAGGGCGACACTTGTCACCCTCTCATTGGTGGACTTGAGGCGTCAATATGGCCGATTGGAGTGCCATTTTTGTCAAGTAGTTGGTAGGATATTTTATGTGCAAGTTGGCTAAGGACACTTGCCCTAATCCTCACCCTACACTTGCCTTGCACTTGACACCATCTTGGCCCTTGGTTGGCCATCCCTTGACCTATAAATACCCCTCTTGAGATGAAGAGTTCTTCATCCACAAAAACTTTCCAAGTCTAAAAATCATCTCCTCTCCCTTAAGCCTTTTCGTCCAACACACACCCTCGAGAAGCTTAGCCGAGGCTAATCCCCTAGCCTAGCCGAAATCTACCCTCCCTTGGTAGAAAAGTTGCCTTCTAGTATTGTTATAATGCCCAAAATACCCTAGCCCAAATCCCTTAGTCCTTAGTAGAAGTTGTAAAGAACTTCTAAGGTTTTCTTGGAGCTACCGGAGCGTACAACTTAGGAGCTAAACCTTGCTCAGGCGCGACTTTTATCTAGGATATTATTGGGCTTACCGAGGTAAATAAACTTGTCCTTCTTTTGTAATTAGAGAATACATACTGTAGAGTATAGAAATAAGTATAAATACTTAGAAGGATATTAAAGAATAGAATTGAATGTTATCACAGTAGAAGGGTTTAAAGAAGAATAATCAAATCAGATTTACTTAGACTGTTTTCATGAGACTTGAGTAGCTCACCGCAGGGAGGTGCTGCCCAATTTTCCGTAGGATAGAGAACCCTCTGCTTAGAACTGTTTTCAAAGTAGTCTGAACGTTGATAGACGTGTCTGACTATTATAGGTTGATTCTCTGCGCGCGACATATTCAACTTGGCAGGTGGTTTTCGCTGAGAAGGTATGTGATTCTTCCTAAAGCATGATATTTTAAAATATATATGTAGTACGGTAGACGCATACGTGTTAATCGAATAATAACTACGGCAATGTCTTTTGACTTAAGCCCGAATAATACTTACGGCAATGTCTCGCGACTTAAGCTTTGAATAATAAGGAGTCAAAGCATTTCAAAAGAATCTCAATCATTTTTAATGTAAGAGAACTAATTGGTTTTAAAGCGAAGCTTAAGAGTTATACTAGCTTTATGGGAAGTTAGGTATAACCACTTAAGAATGATAAAAGAACAGTTTACCTATGTGCTTATAACAGACTTATATTGATTTGTGAAAAGAATAATAAGATGGGTTGATAAGTAGACATGATATGATGCTATGTGTGTTAGTCTCTTGTAACGTTTGTACAAGAGAGTATTCTTGTTGTGCTTATGTTGTTTAACTATAAGCTGTTATGTTAGTATAATATCACTCACCTCTTGACATGTTACGGGGTTGTCGCCTCCGACGCGGGTAGACTCAGCGATGCAGGACCATGATTCGAGAATACCTCACGCGGTCCAGGGACCTATGCGAGCTACGGAGTTCCGTGTTAGTGCGGGTTATACCTCACGCGGTCTATGTGGCCATGCGGACTACGAGTCCAGATTTACGCCGAGGAGTAGCTACCCTCGACGCGGGTTATATACCCTACGCGCCTAATCGAGTGGCCTATGCGAATACGGAGTCGTGATTAGGCTTGCTTAATGATACTATGGGCAATCGCCCCGCTCGATCATTCGCACTAGAAAAGACTCATATGCTTTAGCTATTGTTGCTCTTGTTTGTGATGTGGCACTATGCGCTTCTCGTTGTTTCATACATATTTGTAAACTGGTTTTAAAATGATATGATTTCATTTAAGTACTTTACGCTTTCACATACTTAGTACTGTTGCATCGACCTCCTTCTGGGGTTGCGTTCATGCCGCAGTAAAGGCAGCAGTGCTAGATCCACATCCTTGGATCTTTGCGTTGGTGTCGTGAGCTCCATCTTCTCCGAGGCTCTACTTTTGGTATGATCTCCGTATTGTAGATAGTTTGTACATTCAGGTATGGCGGGCCCCGCCATAGTTGTTTACTTCCAGAGGTTCAGTAGTCCTATTGCATACTGGGATGTAATCGCAAAACTTGGGTTATTTATATATATATCCGAAAGACAAGCTTTTCATCGATAAAGCGGTCTCATTTTACAATCGTTTCATGTCTTGTTTTATATTTCCGCTGATTTTCTCTCGATGTATGATCGCAGGTGCGGGTAAGGCACTACCACGCCCCGAACGGTCGTGACAAAAGTGGTATCGAGCGATTAATCCTCGGAAAGTGTCTCTGCATCGTATCTAGTAGAGTCTTGATTATCGGTATGTTGTGCACCACACCAATAATCGTGAGGCTATAGGATATTTAGGATCGGTTTCATTCTTCTCATTCCGAGATCGTGCCTTAGAGTTGTGTTATAAGTCGGACCCTTCTAACGTATCCCTTTTTCTCAGAATAGCTTATGCCTCCACGTAAGGCAACCCGCCCGAATGGCAAGGCAGCGAGGAGTCGCTAGTGGGACACCTAGAGTCACGAGGGCTCGTGCCCGATCTATACGAGACGGCGAAGTTCTACGACGCCACCCCGAGGTTTAGGCGCAGCGGCCGACGAGACCACAATACCTACACCTCCGCCCCACACCGGAGCGTGAGATGGGTTACGAGAGATGGCCCGCCATCGCCAGTGATCGTGGCGAATATGAGGACAGCCGATGCGGCCAGGTTCACCCACCCCACTGCATCGTGGTTCACCCAGGCGTAGAGTTTGAGGCTACGAGACTTCGAGTTGTAGCCCGCCATAGTTTTACTGGTCGAGGCCGAGGATGATCCGCAGGAGTTCATCCGTCGCCACAGAGGATTTTGAGAGTGATCGGGCGTCGAGACCGAGTCCGTGATCTTTGGTTCACATAGGTCGCGTGATACCGCGATCGATTGGTTTGATTCGTGAGTTATCCCGGAGAGCACGCATCCCCGCCTACTTGGGATGAGTTCTCGAGGCTTTCTCACTCACTTCTTGCCTCCACAGATGGCGAGGCGCGGCCGATAGATTTTTACTGCCGAGACAGAGGGACGCATACCGTGGAGTACAATGTCGAGTTCGATTCTCGCTCGATATGTCCCAAAGATTGGTAGCAGATATGGAGGATAGGGTGCACCGCTACGCCACCGGCTAGATGACTATATGGCCGAATGTTGCGGTGTTTCTCTTCACCGGTATGGACATTACCCGCATGAGGCTCATGCTCTTGGATGCGGCGAGCGAGAGACCGACGGCCGACAGCGGCAGAGAAGACCAGACGGCAGGTCTTTGGTGGCTATCGTGGTGGCGGCCTCAGCTAGCCTAGATTTGCACCACGCACCCAGAGCACTCGCACCGCCCTCAAGACACCAGATATTCGAGGCGCACCAGGGCCCTGTGGCTTGAGACGCCCGCAGAGCAGAGGCATCGCCGACGGGACCACCCTCCGGTGGCCGATGCAGATCCCACTTCGAGTTGTGGTGTCGCTACAGGAGCTTGTTTCGGCCAGGGCCGCAGGTCACTATGCGAGGAACGTCCGACCGGGCGGCGATCGATAGTAGGGTCACCACGAGTTCTTTCACGTCTTCTTCATCCTCGGCTACCGCCGGAGGGCAAGTACTCATGGACCAAAGGTCGCGGCAGAGGTCGTGGCGCGGTCCAGCCTAGCGTCCTCGTAACCGCATTTATGCTTTGTCCACCGACAGATCATGAGGCCTCACCGATGTAAATCGCGGGTACCTTATCGCTGGGTTTGATGTATGCCTTGATAGATCCGGTTCTACTGGCCCTATATATCTCCCTTATTGCTAGTAGGATAGGGATAGAGCACGAGTCCATAGACCCTTTTCGAGGTAGCTATGCCATGGGTGATTCGGTGGTAGCTCGGCGTATATAGGGCTTGTCCATGACCATTTACCGTCGGACCTAGCCGACTTGATAGAGTCGAGATGATTGACTTCGACGTGATCATGGGGATGGATTGGCTAGCTTCTGCTACGCCAATGTAGACCGCAGAGAGAGTAGTACGGTTCCAGCTTTCGAGGAGCCATTGTTGAGTGGGGAGCACCAGACGCCGGCGGGTAGGTTTATTTCCTACCTCAAGGCTAGGAAGATGGTACGGGCGGGTACATCTACCATCTCGTTCGGTGTTTGATATCGAGGTTGCGGTACCAGATTTTCAGGCCCCGAAGAGTCGAGAGTTCCCGACGTGTTTCAGACGACCTCCCTCCCGAGAGGAGATCGAGTTTTGTATAGATGTGTTGCGGACACTCTACTATTTCCATTCCGCCATACGAATGGCACCGCCGAGTTGAGAGAGTTGAAGGATCGGCTTAGGGATTTCTTTGGAGAAGCGGCTTCATCAGCCTAGTGTTTCTCCCCGGGAGCGCCGGATTGTTCGTGAAGAAAGAAGGACGGGACCTGCGCATGTGTGTTGACTACATGTGAACAAGGTGACCATTAAGAACAGATACCCTTCCTGTGATTGATGATTTGTTCGATCACAGTGGTGCGAGATGTTTCTCCAAGATTGATCTACCGGGCGATATCATCAGTGCGAGTCGAGAGCGGATGTCCCTAGGATCGCATTCGGACCTGCATGCATTATGAGTTCAGGTAATGTCTTTTGGGTTGACCAATGCTCGCGAGATTCATGGATTTGATGAACCGAGTGTTCAAACCATTTTTGGACACGTTTGTGATAGTGTTCATTGATGATATCTTGGTTTATTCAGCTCAGAGCAGAGCATGCGAGCATTTGGCGATCTTGGCCGATTCTCCAGACCAGCGATTATGCGCCAAGTTTTCCAAATGTGAGTTTTGGTTAACTTCTGGCTTTTCTTGGGCATATTGTCGGGCCGATGGCATTAGTGGATACGCCAAGATCGAGGCGATTAGGAATTGGCCTGACCTACTACTCCGGCTGAGGTTCGCAGCTCGGGCCTTGCAGTTATTATCGGCGTTCGTAGAGAAGTTTGCTTCTATCTACGCACCATTGACTAGGCCGACTCGTAAGGCGCTAAGTTTGATGGATCGATGCTTGTGGCGTGGCTTCGATTCTTGCGAGAGATCGACGACCGCCCGTTCTTACTCTTCCGGAGGTCGAGACGGTTATGTCGTGTATTGTGATGCGTCGAGCATCGGGTTGGGATGTGTTGATGCAAAGATGGCAAGGTTATAAGCGTATGCATCCCGACACCAAGAAACACGAGAGGAACTACCCCACCCATGATTCGAGTCGCGCGGTGATTCACGCCAAGATCCGAGGCACTATTTGTATGGGGTTCATGTGGATATTTATACGCACCACAAGAGCCTCCAGTATATCTTCACCAGAGAGAGCCGAACTTACGGCGAGGCGGTGGTTAGAGTTGCTTAAGGATTACGATGTTGATATCTGTACCACCCGGAAGGCCAATGTTGTGGCGGATGCTCTTAGTCGTAGGTCGATGGGGAGCCTATCGGATGTGCGGCAGAGAGGAGGACATGGTTCGTGATTTGCATCGATTAGCGAGCCTTGGTGTCCGCTTGATTGATTACGATAGCAGCTGGGTTCGAGTTCGTGAGGTTGCCGAGTCTTCCATCGTCGGCGAGGTGAAGAGGCAACATTCGAGGATCCAATTTGACACGTTATCGTGATACGACTCTTCGTGAGGGCAAGCGGTCCTGAGGTAGCACGATGGGTGCTAAGGTTTGAGGGCGTGTGTGTGTTCCAGATGTTTCAGACTTGGCAGGAGTTCTTGGGGAAGCACACGTACGCGTTACTCTATCCATCCGTGGTCGACCAAGATGTACCACGACCTTAGATCCGTATTGGTGGGATGGCTCAAGAGGACGTTGCAGTTCGTAGCTCGGTGCGTGTGTTGTCGCAGTGAAGGTAGAGCACGCAGGCACGTGGTTTGTTACGCACGATAGAGATCCCGACCGAAGTGGGAGGTGATCAACATGGACTTCATCACGGGATTGCCTCGCACTCGGAGGAGACATGATTCTATATGGGTTATCGTCGACAGTCGTTAAATCAGCCCACTTTTTCCCGTCGGGACGACTTTTTCTACCGAGGATTATGCGGACTATATATCCGAGAGATCGTCGATCGCATGGAGTCCCTATTTCGATCATATCGCATGCAGGAGCCCGATTACGCTAACTTACGGAGGTCTTTCCGAATGGGTTTAGGACGCAAGTGAGCTCGAGTAATCGCATTCCATCCACGCAGACGGACAGCCGAGCGCACTATCCGCACTCTTGAGGATATCTGCGAGCCCGTGTTATCGACTTCGAGGTAGCCGGAGGATCATTTGCCTCTAGTTGAGTTTGCGATAATAATAGCTACCACTCCGATTCGATGGCGCCTTATGAGGCCTTGTATGAGGAAATGCGATCGCCTATAGGTTGGTTCGATGTGGGCGAGGTGCGATTAGTGGGACCAGATTTGGTGCGTGAGATGGATAAGGTGAAGCTTATCCAGAGAGGTTCTTGGCGGCTCGAGTCGGCGAAGTCATATGCAGATCATCGTCGTCGGATCCGGAGTTCGAGGTTCATGATTGGGTTTTCTAAAGGTGTCACCCATGAAGGTGTGTGATGAGATTCGGGAAGAAGGGAAACTTCACCAAGGTACATCGGGCCGTTTCGCATTGTCCGCAGGTAGGCAAGGTTGCTATGAGTTGATCTGCCGTCCGATCTAGAGGCGCATCCGGTTTTTCACGTATCTATGCTGAGGAGATGTATCGGGGATCCATCTAGGGTACACCCGGTTGACGATGTCCAGGTGACCGATGGGTTATCGTATGAGGAGATTCCCATAGCGATAAACGATCGTCAGGTTAGGCGTCTGCGGACGAAGGACGTGGCTTCCGTCCAAGTCTTGTGGCGAACGAGCTCAGTGGAGATGACGTGGGAAGTCGAGGAGGACATGAGGCGAAGTATCCTCACCTATTCCCACACCTCCGTAATTCACTTTCCTACTTGTAAATTTTCATTATCGTTTATGCCTAAGTGTTGTTTTGTGGCCGTGGCATTTGCAAACCGCTTAAGTTATGAAGAACCTTATTGTTATCTGTTGGGAAGGAACATTCGACGAATGTTTCTAAGGAGGGAGAATGTTATACCGTATTTCAGAGTATGTACGTGAGGGAATACGCATAAAGTTTAGCCTTAAAAGTTAGGCTTGACGAAAATAATTGGGCACAACTCACTAAAAGAATCGCTTTTCCGACTAAACGTTTTACACAACTCGCGTAGGATAAATTCGGCTATGTCATTTCTAATTTTTGCGGATTTTTCCGAGAGGCGAAACATTGGACCAACGAGAGGGCGACACTTGTCACCCTCTCATTGGTGGACTTGAGGCGTCAATATGGCCGATTGGAGTGCCATTTTTGTCAAGTAGTTGGTAGGATATTTTGTGTGCAAGTTGGCTAAGGACACTTGCCCTAATCCTCACCCTACACTTGCCTTGCACTTGGCACCATCTTGGCCCTTGGTTGGCCATCCTTGACCTATAAATACCCCTCATGCGATGAAGCGTTCTTCAGCCACAAAAACTTTCCAAGTCTAAAAATCCTCTCCTCTCCCTTAAGCCTTTTCGTCCAACACACACCCCCCCCCCCTTGAGAAGCTTAGCCGAGGCTAATCCCCCCCTAGCCTATCCGAAATCTACCCCCCCTCCCTTGGTAGAAAAGTTGCCTTCTGGTATTGTTATAATGCCCAAAATACCCTAGCCCAAATCCCTTAGTCCTTAGTAGAAGTTGTAAAGAACTTCTAAGGTTTTCGAGCTCTGAGCGTACAACTTAGAGCTAAACCTTGCTCAGCGCGACTTTTATCTAGGATATTATTGGGCTTACCGAGGTAAATAAACTTGTCCTTCTTTTGTAATTAGAGAATACATCTGTAGAAGTATAGAAATAAGTATAAATACTTAGAAGGATATTAAAGAATAGAATTGAGCTGTTATCACAAAGAAGGGTTTAAAAGAAGAATAATCAAATCAGATTTACTTAGACTGTTTTCACGATGAGACTTGAGTAGCTCACCGCAGGGAAGTCTTGCCCAATTTTCCGTAGGATAGAGAACCCTCTCGCTTAGAAGCGTTTTCAAAGTAGTGCGAGCGTTGATAGGCGTGTCGACTATTATAGGTTGATTCTCTGCGCGACATATTCAACTTGGCGGTGGTTTTCACGAGAAGGTATGTGATTCTTCCTAAAGCATGATATTTTAAAATATATATGTAGTACGGTAGACGCATACGTGTTAATCGAATAATAACTACGCAATGTCTTTCGACTTAAGCTGAATAATACTTACAAAGAATCTTTTGACTTAAGCTGAATAATACTTACGCAATGTCTCGCGACTTAAGCACGAATAATAAGGATCCAAAGCATTTCAAAAGAATACTGAATCATTTTTAACAGAAGATCACTAATTGGTTTTTAAAACAGAAGCTTAAGAGTTATACTAGCTTTATGGGAAGTTAGGTATAACCACTTAAGAATGATAAAAGGAACAGTTTACCTATGTGTTTATAACAGGACTTATATTGATTTGTGAAAAGAATAATAAGATGGGTTGATAAGTAGACATGATATGATGCTATGTGTGTTAGTGTCTTGTAACGCTTTGTACAAGAGAGTATTCTTGTTCTCGCTTATGTTGTTTAACTATAATTTTATGTTAGTATAATATCACTCACCTCTTGACATATTCTGGGGTTAAGTGCCTCCACGCGGATAGACTCGGTGATGCAGGACCATGATTCGAGAATACCTATGCGGGTCGAGGGACCTATGCGAGCTACGGAGTTCGAGTTAGTGTGCGGGTTATACCTCATGCGTCTATGTGGCTGGCGCGACTACGAGTCGGGGCGATGCCGAGGAGTAGCTACCGATGCGGGTTATATACCCACGCGCCTAAGTGAGTGGCCTATGCGGACTACGGAGTCCGTGATTAGGCTTGCTTAATGATACTATGGGCAATTGCCTCGCTTCGATCATTCGCACCTAGAAAAGACACATTCGATTTACCTATTGCTCTTTGTTTGTGATGTGGCACTATATGCGGTTTCCTGGTTGTTTCATACATATTTGTAAACCGGTTTTAAATGATATGATTTCATTTAAGTACTTTACGCTTCACATACTTAGTACTGTTGTAATCGACCTCCTTCGGGCCGCTGCGTCATGCCGCAGTAAAGGCAAGCAGTGTGCTAGATCCACATCCTTAGGATCTTTGCGTTGGTGTCGAGCTCCATCTTCCGAGGCTCTACTTTTTGGTATGATCTCCTGTATTGTAGATAGTTTGTACATTCAGGTATGGCGGCCCCTGTCCCCGCCATAGTTGTTTACTTCCTTAGAGGTGCAGTAGTCTATTATGCAGTTGGGATGAATCGCAAAACTTGGGTTATTTATATATATATGCCGAAGGCAAGCTTTTCATCGATAAATTGTGTCTCATTTACAAGCTGTTTCATGTCTTGTTTTATATTTCCGCGATTTTCTACGATGTATGATTGCTTGGGTGCGGGTAAGGCACGATCCACGAGCCCCTGAACGGTCGTGATCTCTTAACTTCTAAAATTAATAAACCATTCTTTTTATCTCTCTTAAGTCGTTATACCTAACTTCCCATAAAGCTAGTATAACTCTTAGCTTTTAAAACCAAGCATTACTCTTCTTTCAAAAGGTTTCTTAATTCTTTTGAAATACTTCAAAATTCTTATTATTCAGGCTTAAGTCAAAAGACATTGCCGTACAACTACGTTCAGTTAACACACGTACGTCTACCGTACTATATATATATATTATTCAGGCTTAAGTCAAAAGACATTGCCGTACAATTACGTTCAGTTAACACATGTACGTCTACCGTACTATATATATATATTCTTTTAAAATATCATGCTCAAGAGTATAGGAAGAATCACATACCTCGCGACGATTATCGACTATTAGCAAAACGCCTCGCTTATAACCCTTAGCCTTGTCCACCTTCCAAGTAGTACATGCTACTCGCAGAACAGTCAACCAATAAAGGTTATAAGACTATTGTAAATACGGTCCTATGTAAGTACAGTTTAATCTTCTACTTAAATATTCTTCTGATGCGATTTCAGTTCAAGTCTTATCTATAATATCTTTCTATTACAGTTCAATTCTCTTCTATGAATCTTATATTCATTTCAATAATACTACAGTATGTAATCTCCAATTACAATAGAAGGATAGGATTATTTACCTCGGTAAGCCCAAAATTATCCAAGTTTTAATGTCGATCCTGAGCAACGTTTAGCTCCTACTCTGGGCGCTCCAACCCGCTCCAAACAACCCTTAGAAGTTCTACGCAACTTCTTCTTAACACTTCAACCGACTATGAAGGTTTTCCTTAGGGTTTCGTTTTGCGACTTAAGGAAATATAGTAGTATTTCCGGGCTCTACGTATAGAAGTAACTTTGGAAAGTACTACAAGGTATTTGGGCTAAAGTATTTTGGTATTATAACAATACTTGGAGAGTATTTCTACCAAGAGGGGGGGTGTGTATTATACGAAAACTACAAGGCAAGGGGGGGTACTTTCGGCCACACCACTAGAGTGGGAGTACCCTCTGCCAAGGCTTCTCAAAAAGGGGGCTTTGGACGAATACAACTCACAAAGGGGGAGGGATTTCAAGACTTGGAAAATGATTTTTGGATTAAGAAAGTCTTCAAGTTAGGGGAGTATTTATAGGCCAACCAATGGCCAACCAATGGCCAAGATGAAGCCAAGTGCCATGCAAGTGTAGGGCTAGGATTCATCCAAGTGCACCTTATCCATCTACCACACCAACTACACAAAATATCCTACCTAACCCAAAGCCCCATTTCGTCCAATTGCCGCCCCAATCACGTCCAATGTGAGGGTGACACATGTCACCCTCCCGTTGGTCCAAAATGTTTCGTCTCTCGGAAAAATCCGCAAAAATTATAAATGACAGAGCCGGAATTTTCCCTTCGCAAGTTTAGTAAAACGTTTCGTCGAAAAACGATTCTTTTCGGTACTTGTGTACAAATTTCGAACCTTGCCAACCTTAAGGCTTAAATTTTTATACGTACGCCCTCACGTACATACTCTTAAGAGAGATAAAAAGAATGGTTTATTTTAGAAGTTAAGAGACTTGATCTTAAAAGATAAGAGGTTTGACTTAAATGAATTAATATGAATGTTTGTGTGAAACCTCATTCGTGAGTAATGAGTACTTGGTTGTCAAAAGGAATAATGTTTTACTGATTTCAAAAATCAGAATAAGTATCGAACAAACCACAGCAGCGCTAATAAAGGGAAATGTATTGACTAATAAAGTATTAATAAAACCAGTAGAAACCTCCATCTGCATAGAAGCTAAGATGAGACAAAATGATATTACATTTCCTAGATCATGGCTGCTTTAATAAGATTGTTATGAACAAGAATAACCTACTCACTCATAAGGCATATGTTTTCTCAAATTGTTTTAAAGGATTAAAACTATGAACTACGAAACCTTTTCGAAAATGAGAAACTTGAACATTTGAAATTAGGCAAACTTGAACGTTTGGAAAATAATGTTGTTACTTGATTTTCAAAGGGAAGTGTTTTGGTTTACTTAACAATGTTAGTCACTCTATTTTTACACTACGGGTATCGGGTGACCTTTGTAAAAGAAATGGATCTCTAAAAGGAATTTAACGTACGTAGTACTTTAGGGTTAAAACCCGGACTTTGACATAAAATGAAAGTACCTTGAGTTGTGTGTAACTTGCCTATACTTGTTGTTGTGTAACTTGCCTATGTTTGTTGTTGTGTAACTTGCCTATGCTTACTTTGATAGCCTTTGTTGTGCAAGAATTGTGTTTCTATGCTATCGCGTCTCTCGATGGAGGGCCGGTTGACTTGTTGAGAACTTACTTGGACGTACCGGCAGTGACGGAAGATTCCACGGGTATGCTTCCATTATCATTGTTACATGGGCATGTCTACACCGATGATGGATTCTGTGGACATGTGACCATTATGGTTATTTATGGCGAAGTATCGTGACTTACGGTTGTGATCGGGTGCGTAGTCTGTTTACTTGCCCCCGTCAGCTACGTGACGCAGGTGGATCTGGTAGAGGTTATTGCACTTGCCACGTGTCAGCTTCGCGGCGAAGTATCGTGACTTACGGTTGTGATCTGGTGCTTAGCCGATTCACTTGCCCCGCGCTACCACGTGGCGCAGGAGGAGCCGCGAGGCTAGTGCACTTGCCACGTGTCCGCCTTCGCGAGTCGGTGTTTGGATGGAGCCGTGACTTACGGTTGTGATCAGTGCGTGGCGATTTACTTGCCCCGCGCCACGTGGCGCGCGAGGAGCCGGTGGAGGCTATCAGACTTGCCACATATCGCCTTCATGATATGGTTGTGCGATATTGGTACGGTCGGATCCGTAGTTATACTTGCCCCGCACGGTTTTAGGACACGTGGGACTGGTGTTCACGTATACTCCTTGGTATTGTTATATCATAGATCGCGGTGAGGAAGGAATTCCACGCACAGTGATGATTTGGAGCGTGAGTCCCGACTTGATATGACTATTTATATGTCAGGTAATCGTAGTTTGGCTATCATACATGTCTCCTGCTTTATATAGACTATTATGATTTCATTTACAGTATTTTCAGTTTCACATACTTGGTACCTGTTGTACTGACCTCCTTCGGGGGGCTGCGTTCATGCCACAGGTCTCTACATCGGCTGTCGATCCCCGCTTATAGGATCACATTTCAGCGTATTGGGAAGCTCCGTTCCTTCGGAGGCTTATCTTTTGGTATGTTACCACAGTGCAGAGGTTCTTGTACATTCGTGGTATGGCGGCCCCGTCCCGTCATAGTTGTTGTAAAAATCTTAGAGGTCATGAGTAATTGTACAAGTGTGGTTGTACGGATTGAATCGCTCAAATGTCGATATATATATATATATATGCTGAAAGGCAACCGTTTTGGTTGGCCTATTTTCTTTTATCTTGATCCATATCTAATTATATGTTTAAGTTTTTATTTCCGCTGGTTTTTCTCTGATGTTTTATCACTAGGGTGCCCGGTAAGGCACGATCACGCCCGGTTCGGTCGTGATGCCTTACGCCTCAACATCAATCATGCGTGGAATACCTTCCTCATCACGGCGATTATGATATAATAACACCAAGGAGTACATATGAACACCAAGTCCTACGAGTCATAAAACCGTGACGGCAAGTACGAAGGCTAACTACCGATACGAGCCATACTAACAATACTATACAACCAAACCACGGAGTCGAGCACGGCAAGTCTGGCCGACTACGGATACCAAGGCCGTGGTCACGTGGTCGACCGGGCAAGTACGAGGGCTAACTACCGATACCAAGGTCAGATCACGAGACTCCGCCACGGCCGACACGGCAAGTACGAAGCCGACTACCGATACCAAGCGTCAGACGAAGAAACCTCATGGAGAGCTAGTCCGTGGAATAACACTATCAACGCGAGCGCACTGCGGAATTCTCCGCCACCGCCAGACGTCCAAGTAATCTCATAACAAATCAGCCGCCCTCCATTGAGAGACGCGGTATAGAAATACAATACTAGCACGACAAGGCTATCACACGCAAACATACACAACTCAAGGTACTTTCATTTTATGCCAAAGTCCAGGTTTTAACCCCAAAGTACTACGTACGTTAAATTCTTTTTAAAAGATCCATTTCTTTTACAAAGGTCACCCGATGCCCGTATTATAAAAATAGAGTGACTAACTTTTTTTTAAGTAAACCAAAACAACTTTCATACTTTCCTTTTTAAACCAAAACACTTCTCCTTTTAAAATCAGGTTACAACATTCTTTTCCAAAGTTCAAGTTTGCCTAATTTCAAATATTCACGTTTCTTATTTTCGAAAGATTTCATAGTTCAAGTCTTAATCATTTAATAACGTAATTCTCTTTTAAAACTCTTTGAGCAACATATGCCTTATGTGGGAGCAGGTTATTCTTGTTTATAACAATCTTATCAAGCGACCATGATCTAGGAAATGTAGTACAATTTTGTCTTATCTTAGCTTCTATGCAGATGGAGGTTTCTACTGGTTTTAATATAATTACTTATTTTCCAATACATTTTCCTTTATTAACGCTGCAGTGGTTCGTTCGATACTTTCTTATTTCCGAATCAAGAAACATTATTCTTTAAAGCCAAGTACTCATTCCTCACGAATGAGGTTTCACACTTAACAACTTTCATATCAATTCATTTAAGTCAAGTCTCTTATCTTTTAAGATTAAGTCTCTTAACTTCTAAAATTAATAAACCATTCTTTTATCTTTCTTAAGTCGTTATACCTAACTTCCCATAAAGCTAGTATAACTCTTAAACTTTTAAAACCAAGTATTACTCTTCTTTCAAAAACGATTCTTAATTCTTTTGAAATACTTCAAGATTCTTATTATTCAGCTTAAGTCAAAAGACATTGCCGTAAAACTACGCTCGGTTAACACACGACGCCTACCGTACTATATATATTCTTTTAAAATATCATGCTCAAGAGTATAGGAAGAATCACATACCTCGCGACGATTTATCGACTATTAGCAAATAGCTCCAAAGTATTGTAATCTCGCTAGCCTTTTCCACCCTTCGAGTAGAATATGCTACTCGCGATTTCAACCTATATCGGTCATATAAGTCTATCAATGTCTAGACTATTCAGAAAATATTTCTAGATCTGATTCCTTTATTCAACGGAAAATTGGGCAAAGACTTCCCTACCCGCCAACCACACAAGTCATCAGAATACAAATTCCATGTACGCATGCTTTAATCTTCTTCTTTAATATTCTTCCGATGTGATTTCATTCAATTCTTTTCTCAGAATATCCTTCTATGAATCTTATATTCATTTCTATACTACTACGATGTAATTTCCAATTACAATAGAAGGACATGAGTATTTACCTCGGTAAGCCCAAAATTATCCAAGATTTAATGTCGATCTGAGCAACGTTTAGCTCCTACTCGGGCGCTAACCCGCTCCAAACAACCCTTAGAAGTTTTACACAACTTCTTCTTAATACTTCAACTCGCTATGAAAATTTCCTTAGGGTTTCGTTTAGTGGCTAAAGGAAGTATAATAGTATTTCTGGGCTTTTAGTATAAGGGTAACCTCGGAATACTACAAGGTATTTTGGAATAGCAACAATACTTGGAGAGTATTTTTCTACCAAGGGGAGGGGGGGTGTATTTACGAAAAACAACTCAAAGGGGGGGGTTGGTTTCGGCCAAGGCTCACAAAGGGGAGGAGGGGTGCTCTTGGACGAGAGCTTTGCTAAGAGGGGAGGGATTTTTGCTTTGAAATTTCAAGTGAGGATGAAGAAATAGTCTTGCACTAGAGGGGTATTTATAGGACATTCAATGGCCAAGATCAAGCCAAGTGGGGGGCAAGTGCAGGGTCAAGATTTGGACATGTGTTTGTGGGTCCCACTTGCTCATCAACTACACAAAATATCCTACCAACTCCTTGACAAAAATCAAGTCCAAAAACGCCCCAATTCGTCCCACCTTATCCGTCCACTTGAGGGTGACACTTGTCACCCTCTCGTTGGTCCAAAATATTTCGTCTCTCGGAAAAATCCGCAAAAATTATAAATGACATAGCCGTATTTTTCCCTTCACAAAGTCCGGAAACGCTTCGCGAAAAGCGACTCTTTTCGCTAGTTGCATAAATTTCGCCACTTTGCCTACTTAAGGCTTAAACTTCAGACGCACGCCTCACGCATATACTGGAAATACGGGTATAACACATGTAGTCCGACGATCTCTCGGATGTAAAGTCCGCATAATCCTCACCAAAAGTCGATCCGACGGAAGAAAGTGGGCTGATTTCGTCACCGGCCGACGATAACCCAAATAGAATCATGTCTCCTCCGAGTGCGAGGTAATCCCGTGATAAAGTCCATGTTGATCACCTCCCACTTCCGTGTCGATCTCTATCGTTCGCAACAAACCACCGTGCCTCGTGCTCTACCTTCACCGCCGACAACACGCACCGAGCTACGAACTCGCAACGCCCTCTTCAAGCCATCCCACCAATACACGTATCTGGGCGTCGTGGTACATCTTGGTCGACCACGGATGGATAGAGTAACGCGCTTGTGTGCTTCCCTAGAACTCACTGCCAAGTCCTGAAACATCCGGAACACACAACCGCCTCAAACCTTAGCACCCCATCGTGCTACTCAAAAGGACCTTCCTCACGAAGAGCCGTATCACGATACCGAATCAAAACCGGATCCTCAAACTGTTGCCTCTTCACCTCCTCGATGATGGAAGACTCGGCAACCTCTCGAACTCGAACCCTACTGCTATCAGAATCAATCAGTCGGACTCCAAGGCTCGTTAACTGGTGTAACTCGCGGACCATGGCTCTCCTCTCTGTCTGCACATCTGATAGACTCCCCATCGACCTACGACTAAGAGCATACGCCTAACGTTGGCCTTCCCGTGGTACAGATATCAACATCGTAATCCTCGAGCGGCTCTAACCACCGCTCTCGCCGTAAGTTCGGCTCCTCTGGCTGAAGATATACCGAGGCTCTTGTGGTGCGTATAAATATCCACATGAACCCCATACAAATAGTGCCTCCAGATCTTGGCGTGTATCACCGCCGCTAACTCCAAATCATGGGTGGGGTAGTTCCTCTCATGCTTCTTAAGTCGTCGGGATGACGCTTATAACCTTGCCCCGCTGCATCAACACACATCCCAACCCGATGCACGATGCATCACAATACACGACATAACCGTCTCGACCTCCGAAGAGTAAGAACGGGGCGGTCGCCTCTCTTCAAAGAATCGAAACCCCGCCACAAGCATCAGTCCATCAAACTTAGCCGCTCCGAGTCACCTAGTCAATGGTGCAGATAGAAGCAAACTTCTCCACGAACCGATAGTAACTCGCAAGGCCCGTAAAATCGCGAACCTCTCCGGAGTAGTAGGTCGAGGCCAACTCTCGACCGACTCGATCTTGCCGTATCCACCCGAATACCATCACCCGACAATATGCCCAAGAAAAGCCACCAAGTTAACGAACTCACACTTCAAAACTTGGCGATAATCGCTGGTCTGGAGAACTCTCACGATCCTCAAATGCTCCGCATGCTCTCGCTCGAGCGAATAAACCAAGATATCATCAATGAACACTATCACAAACGTGTCCAAAATGGTTTGAACACTCGGTTCATCAAATCCATGAATATCGTCGAGCATTGGTCAACCCAAAAGACATGACCGAACTCATAATGCCCGCACGTCCGGAATGCGCCCTGAGGACATCCTCCTCTCTCGACTCGCACTGATGATAGCCCGATCGCAGATCAATCTTGGAGAAACATCTCGCGCTCGCAACCGGGTCGAACAAATCATCAATCCCGGGAAGGGGTATTCGTTCTTAATGGTCACCTTGTTCACTTGTAATCAACGCATGTGCGGCGTCCCGCCCTTCTTCTTCACGAACACACTGGCGCTCCCTGGAGAAACACTTGGCCTGATGAAGCCCTTCTCCAAAGAAATCTCTCAACCGGTCCTTCAACTCTCTCAACTCGGCGGTGCCATTCTCGTATGGCGAATGGAAATAGGCCGAGTGTCCGCAAAGACATCGATACAAAACTCTATCTCCTCTCCGAGGGATACCCGAGGTCATCCGAAACACATCGGGAACTCTCTCGACTACAGAATCGATCAAAATCTGGTACCGCACTCGTGATCAAACACCCGAATGAGATGGTAGATATACCCCTTCTGCACCCTCTTCCTAGCCTTGAGGTAGGAAATAAACCTACCCCTCGACGATACAGTGTTCCCCTCCCACTCAACAACCGGCCTCTCAGAAACCGGAACTGTACCACTCTCTCCTCGCAGTCTACATTGGCGTAGCAAGAAGCTAGTCAATCCATACCCGTGATCACGCCGAATCACCATATCCAACTCTATCAAGTCGGCAGTGGTCCGACGATCGATATGGTCACCGACAAGCCCTATATACTCGCCGAGCTACCACCGAATCACCCATCGCGTAGCTACCTCGAAGTGGTCTATGGACTCGTGCTCATCCCTATCCTACTAGCAATAAGGGGAGATATATAGGACAGAGTAGAACCCGAATCTATCAAGGCATACACATCGAATCCAGAACCGATAAGGTACTGCGACATCGTGAGGCCTCCGATCCCGCTACCGACAAGGCATAAATGCGCTCGAGGACCGCTAGAATCGGGACCCGCGCCACGACTGCCGCGACCGCCGCCCATGAGTACCTTGCCTCCGGGCGAGTAATTGTAGGAGATGAAGACCCGCGAAAGAACTCGTAGTGACCCTACCATCTCGCTACGCTTGTCGGACAGCCGCAGTGACCGCTGACACAACTATAACAAACTCCCGTAGCGCACCACAATTCCCGGTGGATCTACCGTGACGGCCACACCGGCGGGTGCTCCCGATCGCCGCACTTCCGCCTCGACGCTCAAGTCCCGGGCCCCGGTGCGCCTCGAATATCCCGCCAGACCGAGGACTGCAGGAGTGCTTTGAGCCGTGGTGCAAATCTAGATCGCTGAGGCCGCCACCACGATAGCTACCAAAAGACCTGCCGCCCCGGTCTTCTTCGCCGGCTCACAACCCGCTTCTCTACGCCTCGCATCCAAGTGCATGAGCTCGCACGCGGTAATATCCATGCTCGTCAAGAGCCACACCCGCACAAGACTTCGCCATATAATCATCTAGCGGTGGCGTAGCGATGCACTCGCCCTCCATATCGCTACCAACGCAGGGACATATCGAGCCAACGAATCAAACTCAACGTTGTACTCCCTAACTGCGGCCCTCTCGTCTCAAAGAACAAGAACTGTTTACCGTGCCTCCTCATCCGCGAGGCAAGAAGTGAGTGAGAAAGGCCTCCGAGAACTCGTCCCAAGTAGCTGGGGACGCGTGCTCTCCCCGAGATAACTCCCACGAATCAAACCAATCGACTGCGGTATCACGCACTTATGTGAACCAAGATCACGACTCGGTCTCAAGCCTTGATCACTCGTGATGATCCTCTCAGAGCCGACGATGAACTCCCGTGGATCATCCTCGTGCCTCGACCGTAGAACTCGGGCGCTACAACTCGAAAATCTCGTAGCCGCAAACTGCTCGATCTCGTGAACCACGTGTACCGGGCCGAGCTGAATCGCCAGATCCACTTATCTCACGTTCGCCACGATCCCGGCGAATCGGGCCATCTCTCAGAACCCATCTCATCCGCTTCCAGCCGTGGCCGGAGGTGAGGTACTGTGGTCTTGTCGCGACTGCTCGGTTCGTGGATCGTGCCTTACCCGCACCCAAGTAGTCATACAACAGAGAAATTAGCGAATATAAAACAACCAAGATATGAAACAAGATAAATAAGACACGCTTACGGGAAAAGTTGCCTTTCGCATATATGTATATAAATACCCCAAAATGAACGCATATCCCAACCTTACAACAGTCTCTGCACCTCTAAGAGTTTAAAACAACAATGGCGGACAGGCCCCACCATACCCCGAATGCAAATATCTACAACGACAGGACCATACTAAATGCTAAGCCTCCGAGAAACGAGCTTTTCCAACGCAAACGGTGATCCTAAGAACGGATCAACAAGAGAGTACTTCTACTGCGCAGATGAACGCACCGGGCGAGGTCAAGACAACAGTACCAATTATGTGAAATCAAAATATCAGAATGAAATCATAGTAGTCTATATAAAGTAGGAGACATGTATGATAACCAAAACTACGTTCCACAATAAATAAGTAGTCATGTCAAGTCGTGACTCACGCCTCAAAGTCATCACTCAAATGTAACAATGGGTCTCACGCCCACAACATCAATCATGCGTGGAATACCTTCCTCACCGCCAGCCTATGATATAAAAGCACCAAGGAATACACAAGAACACCAGTCCTACCTGTCATCATAAAACCGCACGGTAAGTACGAAGCGCATAGCCGACTCCTAAAACCACAAGATAAACAAGGTCGTAAATCAGATTACGCGATCTGTCTGCATCGTCACATGATCAAAGCCGCCACTCGCCCGCAGATCTAATGTGCGCGTCTAGCCCCGAACTTCCGTAGCCCGCATGGGCCACTCCAATGGCCCGCATGAGGTATTCCTCACATCGAGGGTAGCTACTCCCCGACAGCGTCCTGGACTCGCCGTCCGCATGGCCATATAAACCGCATGACCACAAAGGCCGCACACTAACCTGGAACTCCCGCAGTTCCGCATAGGCCACACGGACCCGCATAAGGTATTCTCGAATCATAGGTCACACAGACCGCTTTGAAGTCTACCCCGTGACGGAGGGCTTTAACCCCTAATCACGAGTGATATAATACTAACATAACAGCCTTATCGTTAAACAACCTAAGCACAACAAGTGGAAAACCCTTCACACAACATCACAAGATACTAACTCACGTAGCATCCTAACATGTTTACTTATCAAGTCAACAAGAAAGTATTACAAGACTATCACAAATCAATACAATCAAGTTATTCACACAAGGTACTTTCTACATTATGTTAACAAGTTCGGGTTTTTAGCCCCAAAGTACTTCATGTATTACTCTTTTAAAAGATCCGTTTCTTTCACAAAAGTCACACAATACCCGTAGTATAAAAATAGAGTGATAATCTTTTGAAGTAAATCAAAACACTTCTCTTTGTAAAATTAAGTAACAACATTATTTTCCCAACGTTCAAGTTTGCCTAATTTCAATGACTCAAGTTTCTCATTTTCGAAAGGTTTCGTAGTTCATAGTTTTAATCCTTTAAAACAATTTGAGAAACCTATATCCTATGTGTGAGTAGGTTATTATTGTTCATAACAATCTTATTACAGCAGCCATGATCTAGGAAATGTAATATCATTTTGTCTCATCTTAGCTCCTATGGAAGTTTCTACTGGTTTTAATAATACATTATTAGTCAAAACATTTCCCTTTATTAGCGCTGCTGTGGTTTGTTCGACATTCATTCTGATTTCCGAAATCAGTAAAACAGCATTCCTTTTGAAAACCAAAATACTCATTACTCACGAATGAGGTTTCACACTTTTTAACAAAATTCACATTAGTATAATTAAGTCAAGTCTCTTATTTTCTTAAATCAATAAATCATTCTTTTTATCACTCTTAAGCCGTTATACCTAACTTCCCATAAAGCTAGTATAACTCTTAAGCTTTTAAAACCAAGTGTTACTCTTAAAAAGGTTTCTTAATTCTTTTGAACTACTTCAGATTCTTTTTATTCAGGCTTAAGTCAAAAGACATTGCCGTAATTATTATTCAGGCTTAAGTCCGAAGACATTGCCGTAATTATTATTCAGGCTTAAGTCCGAAGACATTGCCGTAATTATTATTCAGTTAACACACGTACGTCTACCGTACTATATACATATTCTTTAAAATATCATGCTCAAGAGGATAGGAAGAATCACATACCTTCTCGGCGAAATCCACCTGCCAAGTTGAATATGTCGCGCGCAGAGAATCGACCTATAACGCTTAAATACGCCTATCAACGTCAGATCAGATCGCATAAAGCTCTAAGCAGAGGGTTCGCTAGTCTATGGACAATTGGGCAGAACTTCCCTACCCGTGAGCTACTCAAGTTCATCAGGAAAACAAATTCCCATGTAAGTACGCTCTATTATTCTTCTTTAAACCCTTCATCGTGATATCGCTCAATTTTATTCTTTAATATCCTTCTAAGTATTTATACTTATTCCTATACTTCTACAGTATGTATTTTCTAATTACAAAAGGAGGATAAGGTTATTTACCTCGATAAGCCCAATATTATCCAAGTATAAACGTCGATCCTGAGCGAGGTTTAGCTCCTAAATGACGCTCCAGAGCCCCAAGAACCCAGAAGTTCTACACCGCTCCTACTTAAATACTATAAGGGATTTGGGCTAGGTATTTTGGGCATTATAACAATACTTGGAAGACAAAGATTCCTACCAAGGAGGGGTAGTTTCTGGCCAGGGCTTGCTTTAGAGTGGGTTTCGCCAAGCCACTAAGGCTAGAGGAGGGGTTGACGAAAAACATAACAAGAGAGGAGGGATTTTTAACACTTAGAAAATATTTGGATGAAGAAGTTCATCAACATAGAGGTATTTATAGGTCAAGCATTGGCACAACCAACGCCAAGATGATGCCAAGTGCAAGGCAAGTGTAGGGTGAGGATTTAGGCAAGTGTCCATTCTATCTACTACACAAAAATATCCTACCAACTCCTTGACAAAATAGGCAACCAATCGCCCACTTGTTATCGCTTCAACGCCCCAATGAGAGGGTGACAAGTGTCGCCCTCTCGTTGGTCCAAAATGTTTCGTCTCTCGGAAAAATCCGCAAAAATTAGAAATGACATAGCCGTAATTTATCCTACGCGAGTTGTGTAAAACGTTTCGTCGAAAAACGACTCAAATCGGGTGTTGTGCACAAAGTGAAATTCGGCCCTTGCATACTTTAAGCTTCAACTTTTCTACGTACGTCCCTACGTACATACTCTGGAAATACGGGATATAACATTCTCCCCTCCTTAGAAACATTCGTCCCGAATGTTCCTTCTAAGTCTCAAAACAAACAGGCACCAATATAGTCCTTACTGCTATACTTACGAAAGCAACCATGCCACACCTGGCCACGTAACACTGCAAAAACTTACATCCAATTCCGCGAGGAACCACCTCTATCATCACAAAAGCTCCCCTCCAGGGGTCTAAAAGATACTTCCCAACGCACCTACTCTTTACAAACGAAATGATCACATCTATGTCCTTACACATGCTCGCCTCTTCCCTTACTCGTCGTACCCTTCTCGTACACTCGAACTCTTTCTCATAACTTACCATGTTTCGCATCGCTTCCCACCGACTGAGCCGCCAATAACCTCTTACGGATAAGCTCCACCCTATCCACGCCCTGCTGAACAAGTACGAACCAACTATCTGCACCTTGCTTACATCGAATCAATCGATCGGCAATCTTACACTAGCGCTTATAAAAAGGCTCCAAACGGCGACACCCGAATACTGAAACGGTAGCTATATAATACATACTCAACAAGAGGCGAAGAGTCCTTACGCCTACCCGAAATCCAACCACTTGCCCGAGGTGAATGCGACATCGAGATTCACCTAAGTTCCTAACCTTGCTCGGTAACTCTTCCGTAAAAGAAACACCAGAATCGACTCCACCGCCACCATAAGGTCAAGGTAGGCACCTGCAGCCTTACAACCTTCCCGAAAATCATCTCGCAACTTACTACCGAGTACACGTTTGACTAAAAGATAAGATGGTGACCTCATCACCGACTATCGGTCGAACGCATCCACGAATGCACGATGGTTAACTAAACTTGGGCCTAACACCTCGTGATCCTAACACAAAGCGACCACCACAACCGACCCACCACCATACAGGCCGCGGGTCGACCCGCCACATGGCCTCAACCCGACCCGGCAACCCGCAAAACACTAGCTCCCTGATCCGGAACAATCTCACTAATCACGTTACGAAAACCTAGCGGTCTTCTAAGCTCAACTACCCTCTTTCATTTCACATCACTCAGGGATTCATCCCACAAAAATATCTCACGCATACTATGCACCTCGATAAGGGTCAAACATGAAATAATTCTTTTACCAAAGATGGCCTCGCCTCTAAGGTCTCTACGTATATATTCTAAGGCTCACACTTTTTCTATCCTCCAATCTTTCCCGGTTAACTAACCATAATTTCTAATCACAATTAACACAATGCTAACCGAAAATAATACTTAAGATATTCGCATTTTACTATACATACAAATCTCTAGAGGGTTAAGGATATACCTGTATCTACGCTACACTTTCCCTAGGTCGTTCTAATCACTCCCGCCCTGTTGGGCGCATAGCTGGGGAAGGTGATGAACTATCCACTGATCCCGGCGATGGGTCCTACATCCCCGCCAACTCTGGTTGGACAATTTCTCGCAAATGGCCCCGCCGCCGCAAACATAACATGCCGCCGCAGCACGACACTCCCAAAATGACATCGACCACAATGGCCACACCGGCGGGGTGGCCTCTGGCTAACACCCCTTCCTCTCCGCACCACTGAATCCGCAACTGATTTAGTAGGCTGAGTCCTCCTTCTTGCACATTTTTTTGCCACATGGCCCTGACGGCCGCAAGTAAAACAAGAACCATCAAAAAGATGACATCCCCCGGGATGACGTTTGCCACACTGTGAACACTGAGGAAAATCAACCTCGCGAGGACACTGATCGGGCGAGGCGCATGTCTAATCTGCTGCTGAGGCGGTTCGCCTCGAGAGTTACCAAATGATCCTGCCAATCGGGCCCTCTTCTGCTGATCTTGGTTAATCTGTCGATCTCTACATCTCTCAGCCCGCTGCACATAATGAATGCAAGCCTGTCTCATTCCTGACTGAAGAGCTACTTCTTCACAACCCTTCTTTAGATAATCATCAATATCCTTGGTATACCGGTACATAAAATACTCTCTGGCTGCCAAGTCCCTTGCTAGTAACAGGGCCGTCTCCTTCCAATCCATATTTTCTGCTCCAAGCTGTGGAACTGAAGGTCCAGATGTCATGGCCGCAGTAGGAACTGTTGCTGCTATGCCAAACTCTGCTGCTGCTGGCGACGTCTCAGAACTCCCCGCATGAAGCATCACCCCAGGTGATGATTGGGCCTGTGCCCTTCTAACTCTCTAAACTCCACTCGCAGCCTCCTACGCTTCGCTTCTTCCGGGCCCGAGTTGCCGTCGCGCGAGGCATCACCGTAAAGGAAAGGAATACGTTATAGGGGTCCAACATATAACACGGCTCTAAAGCAAGATCTAAGAATGAGAAGAATGGAAACAAATCATAAATATCATATAGCCTCACGATTATTGGTGGTGCACAACACACCGATAATCAAGACTTACTAGATACGGTCTGTAGACACTTTCCGAGGATTAATCGCTCGATACCACTTTTGTCACGACTGCCCGGCCCGTGGATCGTGTCTTACCCGCACCCAAGTAGTCATACATCGAGAAATCACGAATATAAAACAACCAAGATATGAAACAAGATAAATAAGACACGCTTTAGGAAAAGTTTTCTCGCATATATGTATATAAATACCCCAAAATGAGCTATATCCCAACCTTACAACAGTCTATGCACTTCTAAGAGTTTAAAACAACAATGGCGGGACAGGCCCCGCCATACCCTCAATGCAAATATCTACAACGGCAGGACCATACCAAAATGCTAAGCCTCCGAGAAACGAGCTTTTCCAACGTCAAACGGTGATCCTAAGAACGGATCAACAGGAGTACTTCTACCTGCAGATGAACGCAGCCTCAAGGAGGTCAAGATAACAGTACCAAGTATGTGAAATCAAAATATCAGAATGAAATCATAGTAGTCTATATAAAGCAGAGACATGTTTGATAACAAAAACTACTGTTCACAATAAATAAGTAGTCATGTCAAGTCAGGGACTCACGCCCTCAAAGTCATCACTCAAATGTAACAATGGGTCTCACGCCCACAACATCAATCATGCCCGTGGAATACCTTCCTCACTGCCGGCAGTCTATGATATAAAAGCACCAAGGAATACACAAGAACACCAGGTCCTACCGGTGTCATCATAAAACCGTACGGTAAGTACGGGCATAGCCGACTTAAAACCCACAAGACAAACAAGGTCGTCAGAATCAGATCATGCGATCTGTCTAGACCGTCACATGATCAAAGCCGCCACTCGCGCGCAGATCTAATGTGCGCGTTCAGCCCCGAACTTCCCGTAGCTCCGCATGGGCCACTCCAATGGCCCGCATGAGGTATTCCCCGCATCGAGGGTAGCTACTCCCCGGCAGCGTCCTGGACTCGTCGTCCGCATGGCCATATAGACCGCATGACCACAAAGGCCGAACACTAACCTGGAACTCCCGCAGTTCCGCATAGGCCACACGGACCCGCATAAGGTATTCTCGAATCATAGGTCACACAGACCCGCCTGAGTCTACCCCGCATCGGAGGGCAGCTTAACCCCCGGAATCATGAGTGATATAATACTAACATAACAGCTTATCGTTAAACAACCTAAGCACAACAAGGGAAAACCCCTTCACACAACATCACAAGATACTAACTCACGTAGCATCCTAACATGTTTACTTATCAAGTCAACAAGAAAGTATTACAAGACTATCACAAATCAATACAATCAAGTTATTCACACAAGGTACTTTCTACATTATGTTAACAAGTTCGGGTTTTTAGCCCCAAAGTACTTCATGTATTACTCTTTTAAAAGATCCGTTTCTTTCACAAAAGTCACACAATACCCGTAGTATAAAAATAGAGTGATTATCTTTTGAAGTAAATCAAAACACTTCTCTTTGTAAAATTAAGTAACAACATTCTTTTCCCAACGTTCAAGTTTGCCTAATTTCAATGACTCAAGTTTCTCATTTTCGAAAGGTTTCGTAGTTCATAGTTTTAATCCTTTAAAACAATTTGAGAAACCTATATCCTATGTGTGAGTAGGTTATTATTGTTCATAACAATCTTATTACAGCAGCCATGATCTAGGAAATGTAATATCATTTTGTCTCATCTTAGCTCCTATGGAAGTTTCTACTGGTTTTAATAATACATTATTAGTCAAAACATTTCCCTTTATTAGCGCTGCTGTGGTTTGTTCGACATTCATTCTGATTTCCGAATCAAGAAACAAAGATTCCTTTGAAAACCAAAATACTCATTACTCACGAATGAGGTTTCACACTTTTTAACAAAATTCACATTTTTATCACTCTTAAGCCGTTATACCTAACTTCCCATAAAGCTAGTATAACTCTTAAGCTTTTAAAACCAAGTGTTACTCTTAAAAAGGTTTCTTAATTCTTTTGAACTACTTCAGATTCTTTTTATTCAGGCTTAAGTCAAAAGACATTGCCGTAATTATTATTCAGGCTTAAGTCCGAAGACATTGTCGTAATTATTATTCAGGCTTAAGTCCGAAGACATTGCCGTAATTATTATTCAGTTAACACACGTACGTCTACCGTACTATATACATATTCTTTAAAATATCATGCTCAAGAGGATAGGAAGAATCACATACCTTCTCTACAAATCCACCGCCAAGTTGAATATGTCGCGCAGAGAATCGACCTATAATACCAACACGCCTATCAACGTCAGATCAGACTGCATAAAGCTCTAAGCAGGGTTCGCTATTCTATGGACATTTGGGCAGCACTTCCTACCCGTGAGCTACTCAAGTTCATCGTGAAACAAATTCCATGTAAGTACAGCTCTATTATTCTTCTTTAAACCCTTCATCGTGATATCGCTCAATTCTATTCTTTAATATCCTTCTAAGTATTTATACTTATTCCTATACTTCTACAGTATGTATTTTCTAATTACAAAAGGTGGATAAGGTTATTTACCTCGATAAGCCCAATATTATCCAAGTATAAACGTCGATCCTGAGCGAGGTTTAGCTCCTAAATGCACGCTCCGGTAGCCCCAAGAACCCTTAGAAGTTCTACACCGCTCCTACTTAAATACTATAAGGGATTTGGGATAGGGTATTTTGGGCATTATAACAATACTTGGAAGACAACATTCCTACCAAGGAGGGGGTGTTTGGCCAGTGGCTTGCTTTATGTGGGCTTCGCCAAGCCACTAAGGCTAGAGGGGGAGGGGGGTGTCTGGACGAAAACATAACAAGAGAGGGGAGGGATTTTTAACACTTAGAAAATATTTGGATGAAGAAGTTCATCAACATAGAGGGGTATTTATAGGTCAAGCATCACAACCAACGGCCAAGACGATGCCAAGTGCAAGGCAAGTGTAGGGTGATGATTTAGGCAAGTGTCCATTCTATCTACTACACAAAAATATCCTACCAACTCCTTGACAAAATAGGCAACCAATCGCCCACTTGTTATCGCTAACGTCCCCAATGAGAGGTGACATGTGTCGCCCTCCCGTTGGTCAAAAATGTTTCGTCTCTCGGAAAAATCCGCAAAAATTAGAAATGACATAGCCGTAATTTATCATACGCGAGTTGTGTAAAACGTTTCGTCGAAAAACGACTCAAATCGGGTGTTGTGCACAAAGTGAAATTCGGCCCTTGCATACTTTAAGCTTCAACTTTTCTACGTACGTCCCTACGTACATACTCTGGAAATACGGGGTATAACAGGTCTCATCATGTTACACCCCGTAGTTCCAGGGTATGTATACGAGGACGTACGTACGAGAATACGACAGTAAAATTGGAAAGGAAGAAAGATGTGATTTTTTCGACGAAAAAGTTTCCGGATTTTGTGAAGGAAAACTGTTCGTTAAAGGGAATTGGATTCCCAGATTTGGTATTTGGACTTTTTGGAATATTTGAGAATTATGAAATTTTATTTCCGAAATTGGTCACGTGGGGCCCACGGGAAAATTTACGGTTTTGTGGGGCCCACTTTATTTTCGGATTTTTGGCATTACGGATATTTTAGGAAGATGAAATATTTTGGACGAGTAGGGGGGCGACACGTGTCACCCCCGTGTGGCCATGTTGGCCGAATTGGAGAAGGACAAGTGGGACGTTTTTTTGGTGGACAAGTGGCCCATTTTTGTGGTGGCCACTTGTTCCATTTTTGTTTTAGCCAAATGGTTGGCCAACTACCCTCACACATGTACCCCATCCTCACCATCCACTTGCCTAGATCTTGGCCATTGATTTCCCTATAAATACCCTCAGGTGCAAGACATTATTTCATCCACATTAGAAAGTTTCCAAGGCAAAAAAATTTCCCTCCCTCCCGTAGTGAGGTCTCGTCCAAACGCCCCCACCTTGAGTAGAATTATTCAAGTATTGTTGTTATTCCAAATACTTTAGCCTAAATCCCTTGTGGTATTCCAAAGAAATCCCAACATAAGAGCCCGGAAATACTACTTTATTCCATAGTCGCAAAATGAAGCCCTAGAAAAATCTTCATAGCTTAGATGAAGTGTTAAGAGAAGTTGTTTAGAAACCTCTAAGGGTTGCTTGGAGATGGTTGGCGCGTAAGGAATTGGAGCGACACGTTGCTCAGGATCGAATTATATCTTGGATAATTTTTGGCTTATCGAGGTTAGTATCTTTGTCCCCCTATTGTAATTGATATTACATGTCAGTAATGTATAGTTGAGTATACTATATGTAGAATGAATATGGATAAGAATTGAACTGTATTTACATTGGATTGTATTTACAGTAGACTTATAGTATTATTGTGTGGCAGTGTTGTACACGTACGTTTAGACGTGTAACCCCTCTAAGAGTTGTTGGCTTGGTAGCGGGCCGTGATAGAGGAGATTTTGTGGTTACTGTGGGGAGGTGCCGAATTTTTCGTAGAATAAGGAATCTTGTATTTAGAATATTCTACGAAGAGATCTAGAAGTTGATAGACATTTTATGGCCATTATAGGTGGAAGTACTACGAGTAGCGTATTCTACTTGAAGGGTGGAAAAGGCTAGCAGAGTGATAGTACTTTGGAGCGTTTTGCTAATTGTCGATAATCGTCGCGAGGTATGTGAACCTCTTCCTATCTTTTCTAGCATGATTGTGTGAACTATGTAGTACGGTAGACGTACGTGTGCTAAACGAATTTGATTGGTTTAAAACATAAAGTGTTATAACGACTTTATGGGAAGTTTGTTATAACAACTTTATGTAGGTAAAGAAATGGTCTGTGATTTTTAAAAGATAAGAGACTTGACTTATAAATGACTTGATGTGAAATGTTAAGGACTTGGTTTGTGTTAAAAAGTTGTGAAACCGCATTTATGATAAATGGGTAATTGAGTTTTAAAAGGAATAAGTTATATTGATTTCGTAAATGAGAATAAGTATCGAACAAACCACTGCAGCGTTAATAAAGGAAAATGTATTGACAAATAATTAATTATATTAAAACCAGTAGAAACCTCCATCTGCATAGAAGCTAAGATAAGACAAAATTGTATTACATTTCCTAGATCATGGCTGCTTTAATAAGATCATTAATAACAAGTATGATTTTTCTTAAATTCCAAAGTAAGGAACTTGTTTTCTAAAAGAAATGAGACTTGAGGAATTTGAAGTGTTTTGGTTTAAAAGAAAGGCTTGGTTTTGTCTTAAATTGGTTTAAAACATAAAGTGTTATAACATCTTTATGGGAAGTTAGTTATAACGACTTTATGAAAACAAAAGGATGGTTTTATTATTGGATTTAAAATGGTAACTGGACTTTAAAGGGAGAAATGATTTGGTTTAAAAAGAAAGTATGAAAATTGTTTTGGTTTACTTACAAAGACAGTTACTCTATTTTTGATACTACGGGTATCGTGTGACTTTGTGTGCAAGAAATAGATCTTTTAAAGAGTTAAAATACGTAGTACCTTGGGGTTAAAACCCGGATTTGTGTTCATAAAAAGAATGTCTAAAAGTATGTTGAACTTGCCTATGCTTGTGGTGATAGCTTTTGTTGTGCAAGTGTTGTGTTTCAGGCTACCGCCTCTCGCCGAGGCGGCTATCCGTTGATTGATGGACATACCGACACGATGGGTGCCCACTGCATGCTTCCACTATATCGATCCTTTTGGACACACCGACACGATGGGTGGCCCACGGTATGCCCATTGGAGTGTTATTCATTATTTGCTTTGGACATACCGACACGGGTGGCCCACGAGTATGCTTCCACCATGATTGTTATCTTGTTATTTCCTTTTGGACATACTGACACGATGGGTGGCCCACGTATGCTTCCATTAGAGTGTTATTCTGTTATTTGCTTTGGACATACTGACACGATGGGTGGCCCACGAGTATGCTTCCACTATGATTGTTATCTTGTTATTTCTTTTGGACATACCGACACGATGGGTGCCCACGCATGCTTCCATTAGAGTGTTATTCTTTATTTGCTTTGGACATACCGACACGATGGGGCCCACGAGTATGCTTCCACTATGATTGTTATCTTGTTATTTCCTCGACATACCGACACGATGGGTGGCCCACGTACGCTTCCATTAGGAGTGTTATTGTTATTTGCTTTGACATACCGACACGATGGGTGGCCCACGAGTATGCTTCCATTATGATTGTTATCTTGTTATTTCCTTCGACATACCGACACGGTGGGTGGCCCACGGTATGCTTCCATTAGGACGGTTCCATGGCCATGCTTATACCGAGGTAAGACGCCGGCACGCGTCACATGCGTTAAATTCTGTGTTATATTTGAGTGATGACTTTACGCGTGAGTCCCCGACTTGACACGATCGCTAATATATATTGTGAATCGTAGTTTGGTTATCATACATGTCTCGCTTTATATAGACTATTATGATTTCATTTACGATTTTCGCCACATACTGGTACTGTCAGATCGACTCCTTCGGGCCGCGTTCACGCCGCAGTAGAGGTACACCGGTTGTTGATCCTCGCCATAGGATCACGCCAAAGATTTTGGGAAGCTCCGCTTTCTCCGAGGCTTATCTTTTGCATGATTCCCGAGTTTGTAGATTCTTGTACATTCGTGGGTACGTGGCCCCGTCCGTCATAGTTGTTATAAAATTCGTAGAGGTCCGTAGTAATCGCTGTGTGGTTTGTAAGGGACTTAACTGCTCAATTTTGATTTATATATACGCGAAGGTAACCGTTTTGGTTAGCCTATTGCTTATTTTATGTCTTGTTCATGTTTACGTTTTTATTTCCGCTGATTTTCTCTGATGTTGTATCACTAGGGTGCCCGGGGTAAGGCACCAGTCGCGGGCCCGAGGTCGGGTCGTGACAAAAGTGGTATCAGAGTAGTTAATCCTCGGAAAGTGTCTCTGCACCGTATCTAGCAGTAGTCTTGATTATCGGTGTTGCGCACCACACCTATAATCGTGAGGTCGCAGGATATTTAGGATTGGTTTCCATTCTTCTCACTCTGAGATCGTGCCTTAGAGTTGTGTTATAAGTTGGACTCCCTCTGGCGTATTCGTTTGTGCTAGTTATGCCTCTACGCAAGGCAACCAGGGCCCATATGGGCAAGGCAGCGGAGGGAGCTACGAGTAGAACACGGAGGGTTACGAGGGCACAGGCCTGGTCATTACCTGAGATAGTGCTTCATTCGGGGAGTTCGGCGACGCCGCTAGCCCCAGGAGAGTTTAGAGCAAAGAGCAGAGCTACAGAGACCACGATACTCGAGTCTTCGCCCACGGCCAGAACAAAGGATATGAGTTACAAGGAGACGACCCGCCATTACTAGTCCGGTGGCTGGAATGAGGACGGAGCCGGTGGTTCCTAGCATCGTAGTTCACCCTAGATCCGATAGTTTTGAGACTTCGACTTCTTGAGTTGCCCACCCGAGTCCTATGGATTGAGGATCGAGAAGATCATCGTGAGTTTATTCGACGATTGCGGATCATGAAAGTGATCAAGACCTCGAGGCATTTCTACACTTCTTGCCTCGCAGATGGCGAGAGCTCGCAGATAGATTTATGAGGTCGAGGCGAACGCGGACGGTTCGGGAATACAGATAGAGTTTGACTTATCGCTCGTTATGTCCCCGCGTTAGTGGCGCATATGGAGGATAGAGTGCACCGATATGTCACAGACATGACGATTATCTAGCAGAGTTGTACAAGAGTAGCTCTTCAATGACATGGACATTGCCCGCAGACAGCTTACGCGCAGCAGATCGAGGAACGTGGAGATCGACGGACAACCAAGATCAATGTAAGAGGCGTAACAGCAGGTCCTTTGGTAACTTTCGAGGCGGACCTTCTCAGCAACAGACTGGTTATGTGCCTCCGCCAGTACAGAGTGGTCCTCCACGGACTTCAGGACGTTCGGTGTATTTAGGAGTTGGTCGAACTGTGGTTTCGGTTCACGATTTGCATAGGTTCTAGCCACGATTCGCTTTCTCGGTGTTCACTATGTGGTAGACGCCATCCCGAGGAAATGTCGTCTTTCTTACTAATGCTTGTTTTACCAGCGCCGTGGCCACGTGAGGAGAGAATGTCCTAGTAGGAGGATACATGGGATGACTTAGCCTACCGTGTCAATTGCGGATTCTGGATCGGAGAGGAAGGGTGTTAGCTGAGAGGCCACCCCACCTCGGTATGGTTGTTGTGGTAGGGTTCTTATGGGAGTGTCGTACTACTTAAATAGCTTGTTAGGCTTGTGACAGCAGGCCATTTTGCAGAAATTGTCCAAACAGAGGTGGCGCGATGTTACGACTCACCTTCGGATCAGTGGCTGGTTCATCACCTTCTGTAGTTATGCGCCCAGCAGAGCAAGATTTGATTCGAGCGGCAAAGGGAAAGTGAGACAGTAGTTACAGGGAGATCTTCAGCCTTAAGAGACTTGTTTAGGTCATTATGGTAGATTCATGTGGAGTGCTATGTTCGGTTAGCATGGTGTAAGTTGTGATAAATCCATGGGTAGTGTGAGATGGAAGTAGTAGCTTTCATGACGTGAACTGGTAAGATTGTTCCGGATCGGGGAACGAGAGTATAGTACGGGTTGGTCGGGTTGAGGCCATTTCGCGAGTCAACCCGCCGGAATGCGTGGGGTCAGCTTGAGGTGGTCCCGCTAGATGATAGGGTCACGAGGGTGTTAAGCCCAAGTTTAGGTAACCGCCAGACGAAGTTCGTGGACGTTCGACCAGAATCGGATCGTGAAGGCCGGAAGGGCCTTAAAGAAATTTGAGGCTAGAAAATGACCAAGTTCGAGGTAGTGACTCCAAGGTTTTGGAACCAAGCGATGACGAGTACGCAGACGTGTACTAGAGAGTTCGGTGTACGAAGCGGTATGACGAGTAAGGAAAGGAGTGAACGTGTGTTAACAGAATAAAAGAGATCATTTTGTTGTGAAGTGAAGATGCGAAGGGAGTATCCTTTAGACCATAGGTGGAAGCTTTTGTAATGTTAGAGGTGATTTCTCGTTGGCTTGGATTTGAGTTGTTGCGCGTGTGTTGTATTATGGCAATATGGGGCATAGTTGGTTTCGTAAGTATAGTAGTGAAGACTATACCGGCGCATGTACGATTGGAGACTTAGAAGGAACATTCGGGACGAATGTTTCTAAGGGGGGAAGAATGTTACACCCCGTAGTTCCAGGGTATGTATACGAGGACGTACGTACGAGAATACGACAGTAAAATTGGAAAGGAAGAAAGATGTGATTTTTTCGACGGAAAAGTTTCCGGATTTTGTGAAGGAAAAATGTTCGTTAAAGGGAATTGGATTCCCAGATTTGGTATTTGGACTTTTTGGAATATTTGAGAATTATGAAATTTTATTTCCGAAATTGGTCACGTGGGGCCCACGGGAAAATTTACGGTTTTGTGGGGCCCACTTTATTTTCGGATTTTTGGCATTACGGATATTTTCGAAAGATGAAATATTTTGACGCAGGGGCGACACGTGTCACCCCCGTGGCCATGTTGGCCGAATCGGAGAAGGACAAGTGGACGTTTTTGGTGACAAGTGGCCCATTTTTGCGCGCCACTTGTCCCATTTTTGTGGTAGCCAAATGGTTGGCCAACTACCCACACACATGTACCCCATCCTCACCATCCACTTGCCTAGATCTTGGCCATTGATTTCCCTATAAATACCCCTTGTGTGCAAGACATTATTTCATCCACATTAGAAAGTTTCCAAGGCAAAAAAATTTCCCTCCCTGTGAGTTCTCGTCCAAACACCCCCCCCCCCCACCTTGAGTAGAATTATTCAAGTATTGTTGTTATTCCAAATACTTTAGCCTAAATCCCTTGTGGTATTCCAAAGAAATCCCAACATAAGAGCCCGGAAATACTACTTTATTCCATAGTCGCAAAATGAAGCCCTAGAAAAATCTTCATAGCTTAGATGAAGTGTTAAGAGAAGTTGTTTAGAAACTTCTAAGGGTTGCTTGGAGAGGGTTGGAGCGTAAGGAATTGGAGCTAAACGTTGCTCAGGATCTACTTATATCTTGGATAATTTTGGGCTTATCGAGGTAATTATCTTTGTCCCCCTATTGTAATTGGATATTACATGTTATAGTAATGTATAGTTGAGTATACTATATGTAGAATGAATATGGATAAGAATTGAACTGTATTTATATTGGAATGTATTTACAGTAGACTTGTAGTATTATTGTGGGGCAGTGTTGTACACGTCCGGTTAGACGTGTAACCCCCCTAGGAGTTGTTGGCTTGCAATGGCCTTGATAGGAGGAGATTTTTGTGGTTACGTGGGGAGGTGCCGAATTTTCCGTAGAATAAGGAATCTTGTATTTAGAATATTCTACGAAGAGATCTAGAAGTTGATAGACATTTTATGGCCATTATAGGTGAAAGTACTACGAGTAGCGATTCTACTGGGCGGTGAAAAGGCTAGCAGAGTGATAGTACTTTGGAGCGCTTTGCTAATTGTCGATAATCGTCGCGAGGTATGTGAACCTCTTCCTATCTTTTCTAGCATGATTGTGTGAACTATGTAGTACGCAGACGACGTGTGCTAAACGAATTTGATTGGTTTAAAACATAAAGTGTTATAACGACTTTATGGGAAGTTTGTTATAACAACTTTATGTAGGTAAAGAAATGGTCTGTGATTTTTAAAAGATAAGAGACTTGACTTATAAATGACTTGATGTGAAATGTTAAGGACTTGGTTTGTGTTAAAAAGTTGTGAAACCGCATTTATGATAAATGGGTAATTGAGTTTTAAAAGGAATAAGTTATATTGATTTCGTAAATGAGAATAAGTATCGAACAAACCACTGCAGCGTTAATAAAGGAAAATGTATTGACAAATAATTAATTATATTAATGTCACGACCCGAACCCGGGCCCGTGACTGGTGCCTTACCCCGGGCACCCTAGTGATACAACATCAGAGAAAACCAGCGGAAATAAAAACTTAAGCATGCAAATAGACATGGATCAAGATGAAAGAAAATGCATCAACCAAAATGGTTGCTTTCAATATATATATATATAAACATTTGAACAGCATAATCCTTACAACCCCGCCACAACAAAGGCATGCACTTCTAAGATTTTTACAACAACTATGGCGACAGTTCCCGCCATACCCGAATGTACAAGAACTTACAGACTGTGGTAACATACCAAAGATAAGCCTCCAAGGAACGGAGCTTCCCAATACGCCAAAGGTGATCCTAAAATGGATCGACAAATGATGTACTCCTACCTACGCATGAACGCAGCCCCAAGGAGGTCAAGACAACAGTACCAAGTATGTGAAATCAGAAAGTACTATAAATGAAATCATAGCAGTCATATAAAGCAGAGACATGTATGATAACCAAACTACGCATCTAACATATAAACAAATATGTCAAGTCGTGACTCACGCCTCCAAATCATCACTGCGTGCGTGGAATTCTTCCTCACCGGCCATTTATGATATAACAACACCGCGAGTACACCGAACACCAAGTCCTACACGATGCCAAAGCCGCACCACGAGACTCGCCACTATACCGACTCGCTGTCGACACGCAGCAAGTGCAATTGTCACGACTGCTCCGGATCGTGGATCGTGCCTTACCCGCACCTGCAAGCCATACATCGAGAAAATCAGCGGAAATATAAAACAAGACATGAAACAGCTTGTAAATGAGACACGCTTTATCCGATGAAAAGTCGCTTTTCGCATATATATATAACCCAAGTTTTGCGCTACATCTCAACTGCATAATAGACTACTGCACTTAAGGAAGTAACAACTATGGCGGACAGGTTCCCGCCATACCCTGAATGTACAAAACTATCTACAATACAGGAGATCGCACTAAAAAGTAGAGCCTCCTAGAAGATGGAGCTCCTAACACCAATGCAAAGAGATCCTAAGGATGTGGATCTAGCACCGCTGCCTTTACTCGCAGATGAACGCACTTCAAGGAGGTCAGTACAACAGGTACTAAGTATGTGAAACTGTAAAGTACTTAAACGAAAACATATCATTTTAAAATCAGTTTTGCAAGTATGTATGAAACAACCAAGGTAACTGCACATAGTGCCACATCATAAACAAGAGCAACAATAGGTAAATCAGAATGTGTCTTTTCTAGGCCGCGAATGATCAAGCAGGCCAATTGCCCGTAGTATCACCATGCAAGCCTAATCACGACTCAGAGTCCGCATAGGCCACTCACATAGGCCCGCATAGGGTATATAACCCCGCATCGAGGGTAGCTACTCCTCGGCATCGTCCTGGACTCGTAGTCCGCATGGCCACATAGACCGCATGAGGTATAACCCCGCATCACTAACCTGGAACTCCCGTAGCTCCGCATAGGTCCCCTGGACCCGCATGAGGTATTCTCGAATCACGGTCCTGCATCACCGAGTCTACCCCGCATCGGAGGCGATTAACCCCTGTAATATGTCAAGAGGTGAGTGATATTATACTAACATAACAGCTTATCGTTAAACAACATAAGCACAACAAGAATACTCTCTTATACAAATGTTACAAGACACTAACACACATAGCATCATATCATGTCTACTTATCAAACCATCTTATTATTCTTTTCACAAATCAATATAAGTCTGTTATAAACACATAGGCAAATTGTTTTATCATGCTTAAGTGGTTATACCTAACTTCCCATAAAGCTAGTATAACTCTTAAGCTTCGCTTTAAAACCAATTAGTTCTCTTCTAAAAATGATTCAAGAATCTTTTGAAATGCTTTCGATCCTTATTATTCGTGCTTAAGTCGCAGACATTGCCGTAAGTATTATTTAGCTTAAGTCGAAAGACATTGCCGTAAGTATTATTCGCTTAACACGCACGCCTACCGCACTATATATATATATTTTAAAATATCATGCTTTAGGAAGAATCACATACCTTCTCAAATAAAACCACCGCCAAGTTGAATATGTCGCTACAGCAGAATCAACCTATAATAGTCGACACGCCTATCAACGCTCGACTACTCAAAACAGCTTCTAAGCAGAGGGTTCTCTATCCTAGAGAAAATTGGGCAGACTTCCCTACCCGTGAGCTACTCAAGTTCATCGTGAAAACAAATTCATGTAAGTACAATTTGATTATTCTTCTTTAAACCCTTCTACCGTGATAACAGTCAATTCTATTCTCAGAATATTCTTCTAAGTATTTAATACTTATTCTTATACTACTACAAGATGTATTCTCTAATTCAAAAGAGGGTTAGGATTATTTACCTGAAGCCCAATAATATCCTAGATAAAAGTCGATCAGAGCAAGACTTAGCTCCTAAGTTAGACGCTCCGATAGCTCCAAGGAAACCTTAGAAGTTCTTTACAACTTCTACTAAGTACTAAAGGATTTGGGCTAGGTATTTTGGGCATTATAACAATACTAGAAGACAACTTTTCTACCAAGGAGGGGGTAGTGTTTCGGCTAGGCTTCTTAGAGAGGGGTATTCGCCAAGACTTCACAAGTGGGGAGAAGTGAGGCTTAGGACGATGGCTCACAAGTGGGAAGGATGATTTAGGCTTGGAAATTTGTGATGAATAAGTCTTCAAAGAGAGGGTATTTATAGGAAACCAAGGCCAAGATCAAGCGAGTGGGGGCAAGTGGAGGCCAAGATTTGCCCAAGTGCCCCTAACCTACTCCTCAAATCACTCCACAAACAAAGGTCCATGTTCTAAGCCCCAAAGCCTCCCAATCGTCCAAGGCAAAGGCCACTTGGTTGCCCACTGAGGTGACAAGTGTCACCCTCTCGTTGGTCCAAAAAGGTTCCGTCACTCTAAAAATTCTTAAAATTAGAAATGACATAGCCGAATTTACCCTACGCTGAGTCGTAAAACGCTTCGTCGAAAACGATTCTTTGTGTGAGTCAGTGCCCAAAAACGCCCTAGGCCTAAACTTTTAAGTTATACTTTCGCACGCACGCCTCACGCATATACTGAAATACGGTATAACATTCTCCTTCCTTAGAAACATTCGTCCCGAATGATCCTTCCTAAGACGCTTATCGATAAGGTTCTTCATAACTTAAACAGCTTGCAAATGCCACACACGCCACGTAACAACACTTAGGCATAAACGATAACGAAAATTTATAAGTAGGAAAGTGAATTACCCGGAGGTATGGGGAATAGCGAGGATACTTCGCCTCATGTCTTCCTCGGCTTCCCACGCCATCTCCTCCCCGAGCTCGTTCCGCCACAAGACTTTGACGGCCACGCCCTTCGTCCGCAGACGCTAACTCGACGCATCGATTATCGCTATGGAATTTCCTCATACGATAACCCCGTCACACCGACATCGCCAATCGGTGTACCTAGATGGATCCTCGATGCATCTCTTCAAAGATGGATACGTGAAAACCGGATGCACCGCCTCCAGATCGGACGACAGATCCAACTCATAGCAACCTTGCCTACCTGCGACAATCAAACGCCCAATGTACCTGGCCGAAGTTTCCCTTCTTCCCGAATCTCATCACACCTTCATGGGTGACACCTTAGAAAACCCAATCATGAACCTCGAACTCCGATGCCGACGACGATGATCCGTGATATGACTTCGCCGACTCGAGTCCGCCAAGAACCTCTCCCGATAAGCTTCACCTTATCCATCGCCTCCGCACCAAATCGTCCTACTAATCGCACTCGCCCACATCGAACCAGCTTTATAGGCGATCGCACTTCCTCCCATACAAGGCCTCATAAGGCGCCATCTCGAATACCGGAGTGGTAGCTATTATTATACGCAAACTCAACTAGAGGCAAATGATCCTCCCTACCTCGGTCGATAACACAGCTCGCAAAGATATCCTCAAGAGTCCGGATAGTGCGCTCGCCGCCCTTCGTCTCGTGGATGGAATGCGACTGTGCTCACCAAGGCCCCTAAACCTCTCTCGAAAGACCTCCAAGTTAGCCAGAACCGGGCTCCTCTGCGATATGATCGAAATAGGGACTCCATGCACCGACGATCTCTGATGTAAAGTTCGCATAATCCTCACTAAAAGTCGCCCGACGGGAAGAAAGTGGGCTGATTTCACACCGCCGACGATAACCCATATAGAATCATGTCTCCTCCGAGTGCGAGGTAATCCGTGATGAAGTCCATGTTGATTACCTCCCACTTCCGTGTCGATCTCTATCGCCGCAACAAACCACCGTGCCTCGTGCTCTACCTTCACCGCCGACAACATGGGCACCGAGCTACGAACTCGCAACGCCCATCTCCAAGCCATCCCACCAATACACGATCTGGTCGTGGGTACATTTTGGTCGCACTCGACGGATAGAGTAACGCGCGCGTGTGCTTCCCCAAGAACTCCGCCAAGTCCTCAAACATCCGGAACACACAACTCGCTCAAACCTTTGCACCCCGCCGTGCTACCAAAAGCGACCTTGCCTCACGAAGAGTCAGATCACGATAACGTGTCAAAATCGATCTCGAATTGCCTCTTCACCTCGACGATGGAAGACTCGCAACCTCACGAATTCGAACCCCATCGCTATCGTAATCAATCAAACGGACACCAAGGCTCGCTAATCGATGCAAATCACGAACCATGTCCATCCTCTGCCGCACATCCGATAGGCTCCCATCGACCTACGACTAAGAGCATCCGCCACAACATCGCCTTCCCGTGGTACGTAATATCAACATCGTAATCCTTAAGCAACTCTAACCACCGCCTCGCCGTAAGTTCAGCTCCTCTCGTGAAGATATACCGAGGCTCTTGTGGTCCGTATAAATATCCACATGAACCCCGCATAAGTAGTGCCTCCAGATCTTCAAGGCGTGAATCACCGCCGCCAACTCCAAATCATGCGGGTAGTTCTCTCGTGTTTCTTCACCGCCGGATGCATATGCTATAACCTTTCCTCCGCCGCATCAACACACATCCCAACCCGATGCCCGACGCATCACAATACACAACATAACCGTCGACCTCTCGAAGAGTAAGAACGGGCGGCCGCCTCTTTTCAAAGAATCGAAACCCCGCCACAAGCATCACCATCAAACTTGGCCGCTTTCCGAGTCACCCTAGTCAATGGTGCGTAGATAGAAGAAAACTTCTCCACGAACCGATAATATCCTCGCAAGGCCTAGAAAATCGCGAACCTCTCGCCGAGTAGTAGGTTCAGGCCAAGTCCCGATCGCTTCGATCTTGCCGTATCCACTGAATGCCATCACCACAATATGCCCAAGAAAAGCCACCAAGTCAACCAAAACTCACATTTGGAAAACTTGCATAAATCGCTGGTCTCGAGAATCACAAGACAGCCTCAAATGCTCCGCATGCTCGCTCGAGCGAGAATAAACCAAGATATCATCAATGAACACTATCACAAACGTGTCCAAAATGGTTTGAACACTGGTTCATCAAATCCATGAATACCACGAGCATTGGTCAACCCAAAAGACATGACCAACTCATAATGCCCGCACGTCCGACGCGATCTGTGGACATCCACCTCTCGACTCGCACTGATGATAGCCCGATCGCAGATCAATCTTGAGAAACATCTCGCACTCGCAACCGGGTCGAACAAATCATCAATCCCGGGAAGGGGGTATTCGTTTAATGGTCACATTGTTCACCGCTCAGAATCAACACACATGCGCAGCTGGCCCCGCCCTTCTTCTTCACGAACAATATCGGCGCCTCGTGGGAAACACTAGGCCCGATGAAGCTCTTCTCCAAAGAAATCCCTAAGCCGATCCTTCAACTCTCTCAACTCGGCAGTGCCATCCGTATGGCGAATGGAAATAGGCCGAGTGTCCGCAATATGTCTATACAAAACTCAATTTCCTCTCGTGAGGATACCCGGAGGTCGCCTGAAACACGCCTGGGAACTCTCTCGACTATTGAATCGATCAAAACTGCACCGCAGCCTCAAGATCAAACACCCGAACGAGATGGTAGATATACCCTTCTCGCACCATCTTCCTAGCCTCGAGGTAGGAAATAAACCTACCCCTACGCGATACCGCGTCTCTCCCACTCAACAACCGGCCTCAGAAACCGAACTGCACTACTTTCTCTCTAGCCTACATTGGCGTAGCAAGAAGCTAGCCAATCCATCCCCATGATCACGCCGGTCAATCATCTCCAACTCTATCAAGTCGGCTAGGGTCTCGACGATCAGAATGGTCACAGACAAGCTCTATATACCCGCCGAGCTACCACCGAATCACCATCGCGGCGTAGCTACCTCGAAGCGGTCTATGGACTCGTGCTCTATCCGTATCCTACTAGCAATAAGGGGAGATATATGTGACAGAGTAGAACCCGGATCTATCAAAGCATACACATCAAACCTAAACCGATAAGGTACTGCGGATTTACATCGTGAGGCCTCCGATCCGCTTACCGACAAAGCATAAATGCGTTCGAGGACCGCTAGAATCGACCCGCGCCACGACCTCGCCGCGACCTTGGTCTATGAGTACCTTGCCCTCCGTGGCAGTAGCCGTCGGGGATGAAGAAGACCCGCGAAAGAACTCGTAGTCGACTTACCATCAAGACGCCTTGGCCTGACAAGCCGCATAGTGACCCGCCGCCACAATCAAACAAGCTCGTAGCACCACAACTCCCGGTGGGATCTACCAGACGCCACACCGGCGGGTGGTCCCGATCGCCGCACTCGCCGCTCGACGTCAAGTCCTGGGCCCCGGCCCGCCGAATATCTCGCCGCGGCCGAGGACGCGCAGAGTGCTCGACCGCCGTGGTGCAAATCAGATCGCCGCCGAGGCCGCCACCACGATAGCCACCAAAAGACCTCGCCGCCCTAGTCTTCTTCTCGATGCTCACAACCCGCTTCGGCCTCTACGCCTCACATCCAAGAGCATGAGCTCGACGCGGTAATGTCCATACCCGGCAAGAGAAACACCCGCACATGACTCGCCATATAATCATCTAGCCCGGTGACGAGGCGGTGCACCCTATCCTCCATATCGGCTACTAACGCCGGGACATATCGAGCCAATGAATCAAACTCGACATTGTACTCCCGACAAGGCCCTCTCTCGCCTCGAAGAAAAATCTATCACCGCGCCTCCTCATCCGCGAGGCAAGAAGTGAGTGAGGAAAGCCTCGAGAACTCATCCCAAGTAGCCGGGACGCTGCTTTCCCGGATAACTCCCACGAATCAAACCAATCGATCGCGGTATCACGCAATTTATGTGAACCAAAGATCACGACTCGGTCTCCGACGCCGATCACTCTCAAAATCCTCTCAGAGTGACGGATGAACTCGTGGATCATCCTCCGCCTCGACCAGTAAAACTCAAGCGGGCTACAACTCAGAAGTCTCGTAGCCTCAAACTCTCGCCGGGTGAACCACTGCACGATCGGGCTGGACTGAATCGCCGTGATTCACTGCCCTCATGTTCGCCACGATCCCGCCAAGAATCGGGCCATCTCTTCAGAACCCATCTCATATGCTCCAGCCGTGGGACCGAGGTGTAGGTATCGGTCTCTCGCCGCCGCGCCCTAAACCTCTCGGGTCGGCGGCGTCGTAACTCGCCGCTCTCGTATAGATCGGGCCCGAGCCTCGTGACTCTAGGTGTCCAACTAGCAGCCTCCTCGCTTTGCCCTTCTCGGGTTGCCTTTACGTGGAGGCATAATCAAGTAAAAGGAATACGTTAGAGGGTCCGACTTTAACACCTCTAAAGCACGATCTGAGTGAGAAGAATGGAAACCAATCCTAAATATCCTATAGCCTCCTCGATTATTGGTGGTGCACAACACACCGATAATCAAGACTTACTAGATACGGTCAGACACTTTCCGAGGATTAATCGCTTCGATACCACTTTTGTCACGACTGCCCGGCCCGTGACTAGTGCCTTACCCGCACCTGGCCATACATCGAGAAAATCGGAAATATAAAACAAGACATGAAACAGTTGTAAATGAGACACGCTTTATCCGATGAAAAGCTCGCTTTTCGATATATATATAACCCAAGTTTTGCGCTACATCCCAACTGCATAATAGACTACTGCACTTCTAAGGAAGTAAACAACTATGGCGTGGCCCCGCCATACCTCGAATGTACAAAACTATCTACAATACAGGAGATCGTACTAAAAAGTAGAGCCTCCTAGAAGATGGAGCTCCTAACACCAATGCAAAGAGATCCTAAGGATGTGGATCTAGCACCTGCTTGCCTTTACCTGCGGCATGAACGCAGCCCCCCGAAGGAGGTCAGTACAACAGGTACTAAGTATGTGAAACTGTAAAGTACTTTAACGAAAATATATCATTTTAAAATCAGTTTTGCAAGTATGTATGAAACAACCAAGGTAACTGCACATAGTGCCACATCATAAACAAGAGCAACAATAGGTAAATCAGAATGTGTCTTTTCTAGGCCGCGAATGATCAAGCAGGCCAATTGCCCGTAGTATCACCATGCAAGCCTAATCTCGACTCAGTAGTCCGCATAGGCCACTCACATAGGCCCGCATAGGTATATAACCCCGCATCGAGGGTAGCTACTCCTCGGCATCGCCCCGACTCGTAGTCCGCATGGCCACATAGACCGCATGAGGTATAACCCCGCATCACTAACTCGAACTCCGTAGCTCCACATAGGTCCTCGGACCCGCATGAGGTATTCTCGAATCACGGTCCTGCATCACTCGAGTCTACCCCGCATCGGAGGCGCCTTAACCCCTGTAATATGTCAAGAGGTGAGTGATATTATACTAACATAATGTTTATCGTTAAACAACATAAGCACAACAAGAATACTCTCTTATACAAATGTTACAAGACACTAACACACATAGCATCATATCATGTCTACTTATCAAACCATCTTATTATTCTTTTCACAAATCAATATAAGTCTGTTATAAACACATAGGCAAACTGTTTCTTTTATCATGCTTAAGTGGTTATACCTAACTTCCCATAAAGCTAGTATAACTCTTAAGCTTCGCTTTAAAACCAATTAGTTCTCTTCATAAAAATGATTCAGTAATCTTTTGAAATGCTTTCAGATCCTTATTATTCAGGCTTAAGTCGCGAGACATTGCCGTAAGTATTATTCAGGCTTAAGTCGAAAGACATTGCCGTAAGTATTATTCAGTTAACACGTGTACGTCTACCGTACTATATATATATTTTAAAATATCATGCTTTAGGAAGAATCACATACCTTCTCAGCGAAAACCACCTGCCAAATTGAATATGTCGCGCGCAGAGAATCAACCTATAATAGTCAGACACGTCTATCAACGCTCGGACTACTCAAAACAGCTTCTAAGCAGAGGGTTCTCTATCCTACGTAAAATTGGGCAAGACTTCCCTACCCTGAACTACTCAAGTCATGTGAAAACAAATTCTATGTAAGTATAATTTGATTATTCTTCTTTAAACCCTTCATCGTGATAACAGTTCAATTCTATTCTCAGAATATTCTTCTAAGTATTTAATACTTATTCTTATACTACTACAAGATGTATTCTCTAATTCAAAAGAGGGTTATGATTATTTACCTCGTGAAGCCCAATAATATCCTAGATAAAAGTCGATCCGAGCAAGGCTTAGCTCCTAAGTCAGACGCCTCCGATAGCTCCAAGGAAACCTTAGAAGTTCTTTACAACTTCTACTAAGTACTAAAGGATTTGGGCTAGGTATTTTGGGCATTATAACAATACTAGAAGGCAACTTTTCTACCAAGGGAGGTAGTGTTTGGCTAGGCTTCTTTAGAGGGGTGTCACGACCGATCGGGCCGTGTTTGGCCTTACCCGGAACATATGCATATATGAGTAGTAGTTATTCTTGTTTATAATCTCATTTTCTCATCTTCTTACATACATCGGATGGAGGTTTTCTACGGTTTTAATACCAAACGGCTATTTAACGAACGTCTCGCTCTACTGCATTATAGTTCACATATATCATTTGGAAGACAACGAATACTACACAGTCTTCTTTATGTCACTCCTATGTAATCTGATTTGATTTGCTCATCTGCTCCAAACAACCTGAAGATTTACTAAAGTATAATGGTAGTATTTTGAGACTTAAGAAAGTTCATCAACTAGGGGGTATTTATAGGATACCGCCACCACTCCGTCAATGTGAGGTGACAACCCTCCCGTTGGTCCAAAATGTTTTATAAATGACATGAGGGGTATTCGGCCAAGACTTCACAAGTGGGGAGAAATGAGGCTTAGACGATGGCTCACAAGGGGAAGGATGATTTAGGCTTGGAAATTTGTGATGAATAAGTCTTCAAAGAGAGGTATTTATAGGAAACCAAGGGCCAAGATCAAGCCAAGTGGGGGCAAGTGGAGGCCAAGATTTGCCCAAGTGCCCCTAACCTACTCCTCAAATCACTCCACAAACAAAGGTCCATGTTCTAAGCCCCAAAGCCTCCCAATCGTCGAAGGCAAAAGGCCACTTGCGTCCACTTGAGGTGACAAGTGTCACCCTCTCGTTGGTCCAAAAGGTTCGCCGCCGAAAAATTCGCAAAAATTAGAAATGACATAGCCGGAATTTACCCTACGCGAGTCGTGTAAAACGTTTCGTCGGAAAACGATTCTTTGTGTGAGTTGTGCCCAAAAAACGTCCTAGGCCTAAACTTTTAAGGCTATACTTTCGTACGTACGCCCTCACGTACATACTCTGGAAATACGGGGTATAACAACAATAACCTATACCCGATCCACCTGCGCCACGTAGCTGACGGGGGCAAGTAACGGCTACGCACCCGATCACAACCGTAAGTCACGATACTTTGCCGCGAAGCTGACACGTGGTAAGTGCAACAACCTGTACCAGATCCACCTGCGCCACGTAGCTGACGGGGGCAAGTAAACAGGCTACGCACCCAATCACAACCGTAAGTCACGATACTTCGCCATAACAAAAAATGGTCACATGTCCACAGAATCCATCAACGGTGTAGACATGCCCATGTACCAATGCTAATGGAAGCATACCCGTGGAATCTCCGTCACCGCCAGACGTCCAAGTAAGTTCTCAACAAGTCAACCGGCCCTCCATCGAGAAACGCGGTAGAATAGAAACACAATTCTTGCACAACAAAGACTATCTCAATAAGCATAGGCAAGTTACACAACAACAAGCATAGGCTAGTTACACAACAACAAGCATAGGCAAGTTACACAACAACAAGCATAGGCAAGTTACACAACAACAAGCATAGGCAAGTTATACCTAACTCAAGGTACTTTCATTTTATATCAAAGTCCGGGTTTTAACCCTAAAGTACTACGTACGTTAAATTCCTTTTAAGAGATCCATTCCTTTTATGAAAATCACCCGATACCCGTAGTATAAAATAGAGTGACTTACATCTTTTAAGCAAACCAAAACAACTTCTCTTTTTTAAAGCCAAATTTCCTACATTAAAACCAATGATAAAAACCCTTCTTTTGTTTTCATAAAGTCGTTATAACCAACTTCCCATAAAGCTGTTATAACACTTTAAGTTTTAAACCATTTTAAGACAACACAATGCATTTCTTTTCCCTAAAGTTCCAGTTTGCCTAATTTCAATTACTCAAGTCTCTTTTTAGAAAAGTTTCATAGTTCAATGTCTTAATCTCTTTTAAAACAATTGAGTAACATATGCCATAAAGTAGTAGGTTATTCTTGTTCATAAATCTTATTAAGCAGCCATGATCTAGGAAATATAATGTCATTTTGTCTCATCTTAGCTTCTATGCAGATGGAGATTTCTACTGGTTTTAATAATACTTCATTAGTCATTACATTTCCCTTTATTAACGCTGCAGTGGTTTGTCGATACTCATTCTGATTTCCGAAATCAGTAAAACATTATTCCTTTTAAAAACCAAGTACGCATTACTCATGAATGAGGTTTCACACAAAATTCATATTAATTCATTTAAGTCAAGTCTCTTATCTTTTAAGATCAAGTCTCTTAACTTTTAAAATCAATAAACCATTCATTTTACCTCCCTTAAGACGTTATACCTAACTTCCCATAAAGCTAGTATAACTTTTATGTTTTCAAAACCAAGTCTTACTCTTCTTTCAAAAAGGATTCTTAATTCTTCAAGTTCTTTATGATCACACATCAAGTCGGTTATAAGTCAAATCAGTTACCTTTTAAAAACCACAAAGCATTTTCTTACCTACATAAAGCTGTTATAACCAACTTTCCATAAAGCCGTTATAACACTTTATGTTTTAAATCAATCAAATACATTTAACACATGTACGTCTACCGTACTACATAGCTATACACATATCATGCTAGAAAAGGTAGGAAGAGGTTCACATACCTCGCGACGATTATCGACTAATAGCAAAACGCTCCAAGTACCTCAAACCGTCGGCTACACCTTAAGCCAAGTAGATCACGCCACACGTAGTACTTCAACCTATAAAGGCCACAAGGCGCCTATTAACATCTTAGATCTCAACGTAGAATATTCTACAGAAAATTCAAAGACTCTCCTCCCCGCAACAACAGAAATCTCCTCCTCTATCGAGGCCGCTACCAAGCCAAACTGGGGGTTTACACGCCTAACCTGACGTGTACAATTCTACTTCACAAGAATGCTACAAGTCTCCGTAATACACCCTATGTGATTACGATTGATTCTTTCTTTAAAATTCAGGCTTAAGTCAAAAGACATTGCCGCACAATTATGTTCAGTTCTATATATAGTATACTTCAACTATATATTCCTACAACATGAAATTCCCAATTACAATAGAAGGTCAAGAGTGTTTACCTCGATAAGCCCAAAATTATCCGAGTTTAAATGTCGATCCTGAGCAAGGTTTAGCTCCTACTCTGTGCGCTCCAACCCGCTCCAAACAACCCTTAGAAGTTCTAACCAACTTCTACTCAATTACTTCAACTAACAATGAAGATTTCCTTAGGGTTTCGTTTAGTGGCTAAAGGAAGTATAATAGTATTTTCCGGGCTTTTCGTGTAGAGGTAACTTTGGAAAGTACTACAAGGTAAATGGGCTAAGGTATTTGGGCATTATAACAATACTTGGAGAGTATTTCTATACCACAAAGGGGGGTATTATACGAAAACAATTTAGGCTGGGGGGGGGGGGGTACCCTCTCGGCCAAGCCTCACTCAAGGGGGGGTGTGGCTCTCGGCCAAGGGCTCACTCAAGGGGGGGGGAGAGACTCTTTGGACGAACTACAAACAAGAGAGAGGGAGTATTTGAGACTTAGAAAGATTGCTCAAGTTTTGGATGAAGAAAGTCTTCAACTTAGAGGGGTATTTATAGGTCAAGTAAAGGCCAACCAATGGCCAAGATTCATCCAAGTGTTAGGCAAGTGTAAGGCCAAGATCAAGCCAAGTACACCTTATCCATCTACCACCAAAATATCCTACCTAACCCTTGACCAAGAAATCAACACAAAAACGCATGAGGCCCCATGTTTGCCGTACATTGAGGGTGACAAGTGTCACCCTCCCGTTGGTCCAAAATATTTCGTCTCTCGGAAAAATCCGTAAAAATAATAAATGACATAGCCGGAATTTTCCCTTCGCAAAGTTTGTAAAACGTTTCGTCGAAAAACGACTCTATTCGGCACTTGTGCCCAAATTTCGAACTTGTCAAATCTTAAGGCTCAAATTTAAATACGTACGCCCTCACGTACATACTCTAGAAATACGGGGTATAACATTCTCCCCTCCTTAGAAACATTCGTCCCGAATGATCCTTCTCAAGACGGATAACGATGAAGTTCTTCTAACAAGTTGCCAACGCCACACCTGGCCATGAAATAACACACGTTTTCTTCCTTCCTTACTCGTCGTGCCCTTCTCGAACACTTGAACTCTTCTAGAATACGTACCACACTTCAGTCATTGCTTCAGTTCCCAAACTTGGTCATCTTACTAGCCTCAATCTTCCTTAAGGCCATTCCCGGCCTTTACGATCCGCTTCTGGTCGAACATATCCACGAACTCATACGATGGTCATCTAAACTTGGGCCTAGCACCCTCGTGACCCTACCACCTGGCGGGACCACCCAGAGCTGACCCCACATCGAAACAGGCCGCGGGTTGGCCCGCAACATGGCCCCAACCCGACCTACTTAACGCATCACGCTCTTGTTCCCCGATCCGGAACAATCTTACCTATTCAAGTCATGAAAGCTACCACTTCCATTTTACACCACCCAAGGAAATTTTCCCACAATTACTCCACGTATACTTATACATTCTGACAAAGATCACTCGCAAAGTCTTGTACTCAAGACGGCCTTACATCTAAGATCTCAACTGTAATATTCTAAGGTTCATCATTTTCTCACCCCCAGGCTTACCCTTTTCACTAACCAGTCTTCTAAATCACATTTTAGCACAACGTTATCCAAACATAACACTAAACACATCATCACAACATCAATACATACAAAACTCTAGAGGGTTAAGGTATACCTGAAAATAGGCGGTTCAAAGGACCGCTAAAACTGGGAACTTCCACCGCGACCTCTACCGTGGCCTGCCGGTGTGTGTACATCCTGCCTAGCTATGGAAGGTGAAGAACCCGCAACTGATCTAGTAGTCTGTGCTATCCCACCGCTACCTCGTCCGACAGCCTCGTTAAATGGCCCCGCCGCCGCAAGTATAGCAATCTCCCAAACCAGTACGACATTCCCCTCTATGGGCTTTACCATAATGGTCACACTGAGATACGGGTGGCCTCACCCGGCGAGCACTCCTATTCCCCTGAAAATCTGAAACCTGGGAGCCCTGACCTGCTCCTGAATATCCCGGCGTCCCGGCGTGGAGGACCACTGCACGGCGGAGGTACATAACTAGTTCGCCGAGGCGGTCCGCCTCGAAAGTCATGAAAGGACCGCTGCTCGCCTCTTCGCCGATCTCGGTCCTTCCGTCGATTTCTCCGCCTCACATCCAAGTGCATAAGCTCGCATGCGGCAATGTCCATGCCGTGCCAAGAGCTACACCAACAACTCTCTCGCTAGGTAATCATCGAGCTCAGAACATATCGGTGCACCCGATCCTCCATAATAGCTACCAACGCGGGACGCATCGCCAATGAGTCGAACTCACATTGTACTCCCGAACCGCACGCCTGCTTCGCCAACACCAAAAATCTGTTTACCGAGCCCTCCTCATCTGTGGAGGCAAGAAGTGTGCAAGAAATGTCTTTGAGAACTCGTCCCATATAGCTGGAAGTGCATTTTCTCCCCGGGACAGCTCCCACGAATCAAACCAGTCGACTGCGGTATCACGCAGCCGATGCGAACCTAGGACCACCGACTCGGTCTCCGATGCCTTGATCACTCTACGATCCGTCAGAATCGCTTGATGAACTCCTGCGGATCATCCTCGTGCCTCGACCCGTAAAACTCTGGCGCTTACAACTCGTAAAAATCCCGTAGCCTCGAACTATCTCGATCTAGGTGAACCATCGGTGCATCGAATCTGGCCCAGCCTATCCTCAAGTCCGCCACAACCCCGCCATTAATCGTGCCCACCTTGTAACCCATCTCCTCCGCTTAGACCGTGGGATTGAGGCTCGTGCATCGCTGCCTCAGAGATCGCCGCCGCTTACTCGCAGCCTCCTTCACGCTTTGCCCTTCCGCCCGGGTTGCTTGCGCGAGGCATAATCGTAAAACGGCACGTCAGAGGGGTCCAACTTACAACACAGCTCTAAGGCACGATCTCAGAATGAGAAGAAGGGAAAACCAATCCTAAATGTCCTATAGCCTCCTGATTATAGATGTGGTGCACAACACATCGATAATCAAGACTCTACTAGACACGGTCTCAGACACTTTCCGAGGACTAAGCGCTCGATACCACTTTTGTCACGACCGAACTTCGCCCGTGGATCGTGCCTTACCGGGCACCCTAGTGATACAACATCGAGAAAACCAGTGAAATAAAAACTTAAGCATGCAAATAGACATGGATCAAGATGAAAGAAAGCACTCAACCAAAATGGTTGCCTTTCAATATATATATAAACATTTGAACAGTTACAATCCTTACAACCCTGCCCACAACAGTGCTACAGACCTCTATGATTTTTACAACAACTATGGCGGGACAGGGCCCCGCCATACCCCTGAATGTACAAGAACTTACAGACTCAGGGTAACATACCAAAGATAAGACTCCGAAGGAACGGAGCTTCCCAATACGCTGAAAGGTGATCCTAAAATGAGATCGACACCGACGATTTCTACCGCAAGATGAACGCACTCAAGGAGGTCGACAACAGTACCAAGTATGTGAAATCAGAAGTACTATAAATGAAATCATAGCGATCTATATAAAGGTGAGACATGTATGATAACCAAACTACGATCTAACATATAAACAAATATGTCAAGTCGAGGACTCACGCCTCCAAATCATCACTCGTGCGTGGAATTCTTCCTCATCACGGCGATCTATGATATAACAACACCGCGAGTACACCGAACACCAAGTCCTACCGATGCCAAAGTCGTACACGAGACCGCCACTATCTCGACTCGCGAAGCTGACACGTGGCAAGTGCAATAACCTATACCCGATCCACCTGCGCCACGTAGCTGACGGGGGCAAGTAACGGCTACGCACCCGATCACAACCGTAAGTCACGATACTTCGCCGCGAAGCTGACACGTGGTAAGTGCACCAACCTGGCCGCGATCCACCTGCGCCACGTAGCTGACGGGGGCAAGTAAACAGGCTACGCACCCAATCACAACCGTAAGTCACGATACTTCGCCATAACCAAAAATGGTCACATGTCCACAGAATCCATCAACGGTGTAGACATGCCCATGTACCAATGCTAATGGAAGCATACCCGTGGAATCTCCCGTCACTGCCGGTACGTCCAAGTAAGTTCTCAACAAGTCAACCGGCCCTCCATCGAGAAACGCGGTAGAATAGAAACACAATTCTTGCACAACAAAGACTATCTCAATAAGCATAGGCAAGTTACACAACAACAAGCATAGGCTAGTTACACAACAACAATCATAGGCAAGTTACACAACAACAAACATAGGCAAGTTACACAACAACAAGCATAGGCAAGTTACACAACAACAAGCATAGGCAAGTTATACCTAACTCAAGGTACTTTCATTTTATATCAAAGTCCGGGTTTTAACCCTAAAGTACTACGTACGTTAAATTCCTTTTAAGAGATCCATTCCTTTTATGAAAATCACCCGATACCCGTAGTATAAAATAGAGTGACTTACATCTTTTAAGCAAACCAAAACAACTTCTCTTTTTTAAAGCCAAATTTCCTACATTAAAACCAATGATAAAAACCCTTCTTTTGTTTTCATAAAGTCGTTATAACCAACTTCCCATAAAGCTGTTATAACACTTTAAGTTTTAAACCATTTTAAGACAACACAATGCATTTCTTTTCCCTAAAGTTCCAGTTTGCCTAATTTCAATTACTCAAGTCTCTTTTTAGAAAAGTTTCATAGTTCAATGTCTTAATCTCTTTTTAAAACAATTGAGTAACATATGCCATAGGCGAGTAGGTTATTCTTGTTCATAAATCTTATTAAGCAGCCATGATCTAGGAAATGTAATGTCATTTTGTCTCATCTTAGCTTCTATGCAGATGGAGGTTTCTACTGGTTTTAATAATACTTCATTAGTCATTACATTTCCCTTTATTAACGCTGCAGTGGTTTGTCGATACTCATTCTGATTTCCGAAATCAGTAAAACATTATTCCTTTTAAAAACCAAGTACTCATTACTCATGAATGAGGTTTCACACAAAATTCATATTAATTCATTTAAGTCAAGTCTCTTATCTTTTAAGATCAAGTCTCTTAACTTTTAAAATCAATAAACCATTCATTTTACCTCCCTTAAGACGTTATACCTAACTTCCCATAAAGCTAGTATAACTCTTATGTTTTCAAAACCAAGTCTTACTCTTCTTTCAAAAAGGATTCTTAATTCTTCAAGTTCTTTATGATCACACATCAAGTCAGTTATAAGTCAAATCAGTTACCTTTTAAAAACCACAAAGCATTTTCTTACCTACATAAAGCTGTTATAACCAACTTCCCATAAAGTCGTTATAACACTTTATGTTTTAAACCAATCAAATACATTTAACACATGTACGTCTACCGTACTACATAGCTATACACATATCATGCTAGAAAAGGTAGGAAGAGGTTCACATACCTCGCGACGATTATCGACTAATAGCAAAACGCTCCAAGTACCTCAAACCGTCGGCTACACCTTAAGCCAAGTAGATCACGCCACACGTAGTACTTCAACCTATAAAGGCCACAAGGCGCCTATTAACATCTTAGATCTCAACGTAGAATATTCTACAGAAAATTCGGCAGCACCTCCCCCTCCCCGCAACAGCGTAAATCTCCTCCTCTATCGAGGCCGGCTACCAAGCCAACCAGGGGAGGGGGGGTTTACACGTCTAACCGGACGTGTACAATTCTACTTCACAGTAATGCTACACAAGTCTACTGTAATACAGTCCTATGTGATTACAGTTCAGTTCTCTTCTTTAAAATTCAGGCTTAAGTCAAAAGACATTGCCGCACAATTATGTTCAGTTCTATATATAGTATACTTCAACTATATATTCCTACAACATGAAATTCCCAATTACAATAGAAGGTCAAGAGTGTTTACCTCGATAAGCCCAAAATTATCCGAGTTTAAATGTCGATCCTGAGCAAGGTTTAGCTCCTACTCTGTGCGCTCCAACCCACTCCAAACAACCCTTAGAAGTTCTAACCAACTTCTACTCAATTACTTCAACTAACAATGAAGATTTCCTTAGGGTTTCGTTTAGTGGCTAAAGGAAGTATAATAGTATTTTCCGGGCTTTTCGTGTAGAGGTAACTTTGGAAAGTACTACAAGGTAAATGGGCTAAGGTATTTGGGCATTATAACAATACTTGGAGAGTATTTCTATACCACAAAGGGGGGGTATTATACGAAAACAATTTAGGCTAGGGGGGGTACCCTCTCGGCCAAGCCTCACTCAAGGGGGGGTGTGGCTCTCGGCCAAGGGCTCACTCAAGGGGGGGGGGGAGACTCTTTGGACGAACTACAAACAAGAGGGAGGGAGTATTTGAGACTTAGAAAGATTGCTCAAGTTTTGGATGAAGAAAGTCTTCAACTTAGAGGGGTATTTATAGGTCAAGTAAAGGCCAACCAATGGCCAAGATTCATCCAAGTGTTAGGCAAGTGTAAGGCCAAGATCAAGCCAAGTGCACCTTATCCATCTACCACCAAAATATCCTACCTAACCCTTGACCAAGAAATCAACACAAAAAACGTGCAAGGAGGCCCCATGTTTGCCGTCCATTGAGGGTGACAAGTGTCACCCTCCCGTTGGTCCAAAATATTTCGTCTCTCAGAAAAATCCGTAAAAATAATAAATGACATAGCCTGAATTTTCCCTTCGCAAAGTTTGTAAAACGTTTCGTCGAAAAACGACTCTATTCGGCACTTGTGCCCAAATTTCGAACTTGTCAAATCTTAAGGCTCAAATTTAAATACGTACGCCCTCACGTACATACTCTGGAAATATGGGGTATAACAATTAAAACCAGTAGAAACCTCCATCTGCATAGAAGCTAAGATAAGACAAAATTGTATTACATTTCCTAGATCATAGCTGCTTTAATAAGATCATTAATAACAAGTATTGATTTTTCTTAAATTCCAAAGTAAGGAACTTGTTTTCTAAAAGAAATGAGACTTGAGGAATTTGAAGTGTTTTGGTTTAAAAGAAAGGCATGGTTTTGTCTTAAATTGGTTTAAAACATAAAGTGTTATAACAGCTTTATGGGAAGTTAGTTATAACGACTTTATGAAAACAAAAGGATGGTTTTATTATTGGATTTAAAATGGTAACTGGACTTTAAAGGGAGAAATGATTTGGTTTAAAAAGAAAGTATGAAAATTGTTTTGGTTTACTTACAAAGACAAGCATTCTATTTTTGATACTACGTATCGTGTGACTTTGTGCAAGAAATAGATCTTTTAAAGAGTTAAAATACGTAGTACCTTGGGGTTAAAACCCGGATTTGTGTTCATAAAAGAATGTCTAAAAGTATGTTGAACTTGCCTATGCTTGTGGTGATAGCTTTTGTTGTGCAAGTGTTGTGTTTCGTACCGCGTCTCGTTGGAGGGCGGCTTATCCGGTTGATTGATGGACATAATGACACGATGGGTGGCCCACGTATGCTTCCACTATATCGATCCTTTTGGACACACCGACACGATGGGTGGCCCACGTATCTTCCATTAGGAGTGTTATTCATTATTTGCTTTGGACATACTGACACGATGGGTGGCCCACGAGTATGCTTCCACTATGATTGTTATCTTGTTATTTCCTTTTGACATACTGACACGATGGGTGGCCCACGTATATGCTTCCATTAGGAGTGTTATTCGTTATTTGCTTTGGACATACTGACACGATGGGTGGCCCACGAGTATGCTTCCACTATGAGTGTTATCTTGTTATTGCCTTTTGGACATACCGACACGATGGTGGCCCAGGTATGCTTCCATTAAGTGTTATTCTTTATTTGCTTTGGACATACTGACACGATGGGTGGCCCACGAGTATGCTTCCACTATGATTGTTATCTTGTTATTTCCTTTTGGACATACCGACACGATGGGTGGCCCACGTATGCTTCCATTAGGAGTGTTATTCGTTATTTGCTTTGGACATACCGACACGATGGGTGGCCGAGTATCTTCCATTATGATTGTTATCTTGTTATTTCCTTTGGACATACCGACACGGTGGGTGGCCCACGTATGCTTCCATTAGGATGGTTCCATGGCCATGCTTATACCGAGGTAAGACGCCGGTACGCGTCTTGCGTTAAATTCCCGAGTTATATTTGAGTGATGACTTTACTGCGTGAGTCCTCGACTTGACACGATCATTAATATATTGTGAATCGTAGTTTGGTTATCATACATGTCTCTGCTTTATATAGACTATTATGATTTCATTTACTGATTTTCGATTTCACATACTTGGTACTGTCATCTTGACCTCCTTCGGGCCGCGTTCATGTCGCAGGTAGAGGTACACCGGTTGTTGATCCTCGCTCATAGGATCAAAGTTCAACGTTTTGGGAAGCTCCGTTTTCCGAGGCTTATCTTTTGTATGATTCTCGAGTTTGTAGGTTCTTGTACATTCAGGGGTATGGCGGCCCCGTCCGTCATAGTTGTTATAAAATTCGTAAGTCAGAGTAATCTTGTTGTGGGAAGGGTTTGTAAGGGACTTAACTGTTCAATTTTGATTTATATATACAGGAAGGTAACCGTTTTGGTTAGCCTATTACTTATTTTATGTCTTGTTCATGTTTAAGTTTTTATTTCCGCTGATTTTCTCACGATGTTGTATCACTAGGGTGCCCGGGTAAGGCACACGGGTCGCGGCCCGAGGTCGGTCGTGACACATCGCCCACTACCGCGCCCTAAACCTCCTCGGGGTCGGCGGCGTCGTGGAACTCGCCGTCTCGGTATAGATCGGGCACGAGCCTCGTGACTCTCTGTCCCACTAGCAGCCTCCTCGCCGCTTGCCCTTACGGGCTCGGGTTGCCTTACGTGAGGCATAATCCATGTAAAAGGAATACGTTAGAGGTCCAACTTATAACACGGCTCTAAGGCACGGTCTCGAGTGAGAAGAAAGGAAACCAATCCTAAATATCCTATAGCCTCACGATTATAGGTGGTGCACAACACACCGATAATCAAGACTCTACTAGATACGGCCTCAGACACTTTCCGAGGATTAATCGCTTCGATACCACTTTTGTCACGACCGGTCCGGCCCGTGGATCGTGCCTTACCCGAAACCCAAGCCATACATCGTAGAAAATCGTGAGAATATAAAAACAGAAGACATGAAACAATTGTAAAAGAGACACATTTTATCTGAGAAATGGCGTCTTTCGGCATATATATATATATCAAAATCTGGCAGTGTACATCCCAACTGCATAATAGGACTACGCACTTAAGGAAGTAAACAACTATGGCGACAGGCCGCCATACCTCGATCAGCATAAAACTATCTACAACAGGAGATCATACCCAAAAGTCGAGCCTCGGAGAAGATGGAGCTCTGAAACCAACGCAAAAGATCCTAAGGATGCGGATCTAGCACTGATTGCCCTTACCGCGCAGATGAACGCAGCCCCGGGAGAGGTCGATAACAGTAATAAGTATGTGAAACTGTAAAGTACTTAAATGAAATCATATCATTTTAAAATCAATTTTACAAATATGCACGAAACAACCAATGTAACCGCACATAGTGCCACATCATAAACAAGAGCAACAATAGGTAAACTGTAACAGGTCTTTTCTAGGCTGCGAGTGATCGAATCAGGGCCAATCGCACATAGTATCATTATGCAAGCCTAATCCTGGACTCCCGTAGTCCGCATAGGCCACTCACATAGGCCCGCATGAGGTATAACCCCGCATCGAGGGTAGCTACTCCTCGGCATCGTCCTGGACTTGTAGTCCGCATGGCCACATAGACCGCATGAGGTATAACCCCACACACTAACCTGGAACTCTCGTAGCTCCGCATAGGTCCCCTGGACCCGCATGAGGTATTCTCGAATCATGGTCCTGCATCACTCGAGTCTACCCCGCACGGAGGCGCCTTAACCCCAGATCATGTCAAGAGGTGAGTGATATTATACTAACATAACAGCTTATCGTTAAACAACATAAGCACAACAAGAATACCCTCTTATACAACGTTACAAGACACTAACACACATAGCATCATATTATGTCTACTCGTCAAACCATTTTTATTATACTTTCCAGAAATCAATATAAGTCTTTTATAAACACATAAGTAAACTGTTCCTTTTATCTTTCTTAAGTCGTTATACTTAACTTCCCATAAAGCTAGTATAACTCTTAAGTTCCTTGCTTTAAAAACAAATATTCTTCTTCTTTCAAAACTGATTTATAATTCTTTTGAAAGACTTTAAGATCTTTATTATTCAGGCTTAAGTCAAAAGACATTGTCGTAAAACTACGTTCAGTTAACACACGTACGTCTACCGTACTATATATATATACTTTAAAATGTCATGCTCAAGAGTATAGGAAGAATCACATACCTTCTCGGCGAAATCCACCTGCCAAGTCGAATATGTCGCGCGCAGAGAATCAGCCTATAATAGTCAAATACGTCTATCAACGTCTAGACTATTCTGTAAACAGTTCTAAGCAGATGGTTCTCTATTCTACGGAAAATTGGGCAGCACTTCCCTACCCGTCAAGCTACTCAAGTTCATCAGAAAACAAATCATGTAAGTACAGTTCAATTATTCTTCTTTTATACCCTTCTACTGTGATTACAGTTCAATTCTATTCTTTAATATCCTTCTATATCTTATACTCAAGTCTTAACTATTCTTATGTGTAATATCCAATTACAATAGAAGGACAAGAGTATTTACCTCGATAAGCCCAAAATTATCCAAGTAAAAATGTCGATCCTGAGCAAGGTTTAGCTCCTAATTTGCACGCTCCGATAGCTCCAAGAAACCCTTAGAAGTTTCTACACAACTTCTACTATCTACTTCAACCAACAATGAAGTTTCTCTTAGGGTTTCGTTTAGTGACAAATGGAGATAAGGTAGTATTTCTAGGTTGTTAGTATAGAGGTGACTTTGGAAATACTACAATGTATAGGCTAAAGTATTTGGGAATAGTAACAATACTTTGGAGAGTATTTTTCTACCCAAGGGGGGGGGGGGGGGGTACTTGGCTGAGACATCAAGGTAGGGGGCGGGAGAGGGGTATTTCGGCTAGGCTCTTTTAGAGGGGGGGGGGGGGAGAGAGCTTTGGACGAGACTTAGAAGGAGAGGGGAGGGATTTTGGGAACTTGGAAATTGATTTGTGGATGAAGAACTCTTCATCTTAAGGGGGGTATTTATAGGCCAACCAATGGCCAAGATGAAGCCAAGTGGTAGGCAAGTGTAAGGTGGAGATTTAGGCAAGTGTCCTTATCCATCTACTACACAAATATCCTACCAACTCCTTGACTTGTGCAAAGGCACAAAAAACGTGCCAACAATGCCTCAATTTGCCGTCCAATGAGGGTGACAAGTGTCACCCTCCCGTTGGTCCAAAATATTTCATCTCTCGGAAAAATCCGCAAAAAATATAAATGACATAGCCGGAATTTTCCCTTCGCAAGTTTTGTAAAACGTTTCGTCGGAAAACCATTCGTTTAGTGAGTTGTGCCCAAATTCGCCCTATGCCTAATCTTTAAGGCTTAACTTTTGTACGTACGCCCTCACGTACATACTGAAATACGGTATAACGATCGACCTCCCGGGGCTGCGTTCATGCCGCAGTAGAGGTACACGACCATCGATCCTCGCTCTTAGGATCACGCCAGCGTTTTGGGAAGCTCCGTTTCTCCGAGGCTTATCTTTGGTATAGTCCCCTGTTGTAGGTACTTACATTCAGGGGTATGGCGGGGCCCTGTCCCGTCGTTGGTGTTGTAAAACTCTTAGAGGTCTGTAGTCCTGTTGTAAAGTTGGGATGTAACTGTTCATTTTGAGATATTTATATACTTGCCGAAGGGCACTCTTTTATCTGATAAACTGTGTCTCTTTTACATTGGTTTCATGTCTTGTTTTATATTCCGCTGATTACTCTGATGTATGTCTACTTGGGTGCCCGGGGTAAGGCACCAGTCACGAGCCCGGGTTCGGGTCGTGACATGTCCACACAAAATATCTTGCAAGACTTGGCCACTTGTCTTGGCCACTTGTCAATGAAATTCGGCCAACCTAGCCCACCTAGGGGTGACACGTGTCGCCCTCCTATTGGTCCAAAATATTTCATCTCTCGGAAAAATCCGTAATAGGTTAAAATATTAAAAACGTAGAATTTCCTTCACAAGGTTCGGAATCTTTTCCGTTAAAAGTTCACAAGTTCATTCTTAACCTAATTAGGGCTTATACGTTTGTACGTACGTCCTCACATACATACTCTGGAACTACGGGGTATAACATGCTGTGAGCCTGTGTTATTGATTTCAGGGGTAGCTGGGAGGATCATTTGCCGCTAGTAGAGTTTGCGTATAATAACAGCTACCATTCCAGTATCCAGATGGCGCCTTATGAGGCCTTATATGGGAGGAAGTGCAGGTCGCCGATAGGCTGGTTTGATGTGGGCGAGGTTCAGTTGGTTGGTCCGGACTTGATGAAGGGCGTGGATAAGGTGAAGCTTATCCGGAGCGGTTGTCGACACTCGAGTCGATGTGTCGTATGCAGATCATCGTCGTCGGCATCTGGAGTTTGAGGTTGACGATTGGGTTTTCCTGAAGGTGTGACCCATGAAGGGTGTGATGAGGTTTGGGAAGAAAGGGAAGCTCAGCCCAAGGTACATTGGGCCTTATCAGATTGTCCGTAGGGTAGGCAAGGTTGCCTATGAGTTGGATCTGTCGTCCGATCTGGAGGCAGTACATCCGGTTTTTCATGTTTCTATGCTTAGGAGATGTATCGGAGATCCATCTAGAGTGCACCCGATTGATGATGTCCAGGTGACAGAGGGGTTATCGTATGAGGAGATTCCCATAGCGATACTCGATCGTCAGGTTAGGCGACTACGGACAAAGGATGTGGCTTCCGTCAAGGTCTTATGGCGGAACGAGAACAGAGAGGAGATGACGTGGGAAGCAGATGAGGACATGAGGCAGAAGTATCCTCATTTATTCCCCACACCTCCAGGTAACTCACTTTTCTAATTGATTTTAATTATCATATGTACATAAGTGTTGTATTGTGGCCATGTGTGGCATTTGCAAACTGTTTAAGTTATGAGGAACTATGTCGTTTCTGATTTAATTGAATCTAGAAGGAACATTCGGGACGAATGTGTTATACCCCGTAGTTCCAGGGTATGTATGCGAGGACGTACGTACGAGAATACGACATTGAAATTGGAAAGGAAGAAAGAGGTGATTTTTCCACAGAAAAGTTTCCGGTTTTTGTTAAGGAAAAAGGTTCGTTAATGGGAATTGGATTCCCAGATTTGGTATTCGTACTTCTTGGAATATTAGAGAATTATGGAATTTTATTTTCGGAAATGGTCACGTGGGGCCCACGGGAGAAATTTACGGTTTTGTGGGGCCCACTTTGTTTTCAAGATTTTGGCCATTATGGATATTTTCGGAAGATGAAATATTTTGGACAAGTAGGAGGGCGACACGTGTCACCCCCCCCCTAGGTGGCTTGGCCGAATTTCACTTTGTGCACAACACCCGATTAGAGTCGTTTTTCGACGAAACGTTATACTAAACTCGCGTAGGGTAAATTCCGGCTATGTCATTTCTTATTTTTGCGGATTTTTCCGAGAGACGAAACATTTTGGACCAACAGGAGGGCGACACTTGTCACCCTCCAATTGATGGATGTGGGGTGGCATTAGGCCGATTTGGATGTCCAATTTTGTCTTGGAGTTGGTAGGATATTTTGTGTGCAAGTTGGCCAAGGACACTTGCCCTAATCTTGACCTTACACTTGCCTTGCACTTGGCATAATCTTGGCCATTGGTTGGCCATCCCTTGACCTATAAATACCCCTCTTGTGATGAAGAGTTCTTCATCCACAAATTACTTCCAAGTCTTGAAAAATCCTCCCCTCTCCCTTTGTGAGCATTTCGTCCAACACCTCCCCCCCCCCCCCCCCTTTTGAGTAAAGTTTGGCCGAGGGCCCCCCCCCTAGCCTAGCCGAAACCTACCCCCCCTCCCTTGGTAGAAATGTTGCCTTCTAGTATTGTTATAATGCCCAAATTACCCTAGCCCAAACCCCTTAGTACTTAGTTGAAGTTGTGAAGAACTTCTAAGGGTTCTTGGAGCGCATTGGAGCGTGCGGAGTAGGAGCTAAACCTTGCTCAGGAACGGCTTTTATCTAGGATATTATCGGGCTTACCGAGGTAAATAACCTTATCCTCCTTTTGTAATTAGAATATACATACTGTAGAAGTATAGGAATAAGTATAAATACTTAGAAGGATATTAAAGAATAGAATTGAACTGATATCACAGTAGAAGGGTTTAAAAGATGAATAATAGAACTGTACTTACATAGGACTGTTTTCACAGTAGACTTGAGTAGCTCACCGGGTAGGGAAGTGCTGCCCAAATGTCCATAGAATAGCGAACCCTCTGCTTAGAGCTTTGTACAGTACAGTCTAGACGTTGATAGACGTATTTGACTGTTATAGGTCGATTATCTGCGCGCGACATATTCAACTCGGTGGATTTACGAGAAGGTATGTGATTCTTCCTATCCTCTTGAGCATGATATTTTAAAGAATATGTATATAGTACGGTAGACGTACGTGTGTTAACTGAATAATAATTACGGCAATGTCTTCGGACTTAAGCCTGAATAATAAGTACGGCAATGTCTTTTGACTTAAGCCTGAATAAAAAGAATGCGAGTAGTTCAAAAGAATTAAGAAACCTTTTTAAGAGTAACACTTGGTTTTAAAAGCTTAAGAGTTATACTAGCTTTATGGGAAGTTAGGTATAACGGCTTAAGAGTGATAAAAAGAATGATTTATTGATTTAAGAAAATAAGAGACTTGACTTAATTATACTAATATGAATTTTGTTAAAAAGTGTGAAACCTCATTCGTGAGTAAATAGTATTTTTGGTTTTCAAAAGGAATGATGTTTTACCGATCATAATGAATGTCGAACAACCACAGCAGCGCTAATAAATGGAAATGTTTTGACTAATAAAGTATTATTAAAACCGGTAGAAACTTTCATCTGCATAGGAGCTAAGATGAGACAAAATGATATTACATTTCCTAGATCATGGCTGCTGTAATAAGATTGTTATGAACAATAATAATCTACTCACACATAAGGTATATGTTTCTCAAATTGTTTTAAAGGATTAAAACTATGAACTACGAAACCTTTCGAAAATGAGAAACTTGAGTAATTGAAATTAGGCAAACTTGAGCGTTGGGAAAAGAATGTTGTTACTTGATTTTACAAAGAGAAGTGTTTTGATTTACTTCAAAAGATAATCACTTTATTTTTATACTACGGGTATTGTGTGACTTTTGTGAAAGAAACGGATCCTTTAAAAGAGTAATACATAAAGTACTTTGGGGCTAAAAACCCGAACTTGTTAACATAATGTAGAAAGTACCTTGTGTGAATAACTTGATTGTATTGATTTGTGATAGTCTTGTAATACTTTCTTGTTGACTTGATAAGTAAACATGTTAGGATGCTACGTGAGTTAGTATCTTGTGATGTTTGTGTAAAGGGGTTTTTCCTTGTTGTGCTTAGGTTGTTTAACGATAAGTTGTTATGATGATATTATATCACTCATGATTCCGGGGGTTAAGCTGCCCTCCGATGCGGGGTAGACTCAGGCGGGTCTAGTGACCTATGATTCGAGAATACCTTATGCAGGTCTGTATGGCCTATGCGGAACTGCGGGAGTTCCAGGTTAGTATGCGGCCCTTGTGGTCATGCGGACGGCGAGTCCAGGACGCTGCCGGGGAGTAGCTACCCTCGATGCGGGGAATACCTCATGCGGGCCATTGGAGTGGCCCATGCGGAGCTACGGGAAGTTCCAGGGCTAGACGCGCACATTAGATATCGCGCGAGTGGCGGCTTTGATCATGCGGCGGCCAGACAGATCTCATAATACGATTTACGACCTTGTTTATCCGTGGGTTTTAGTAGTCGGCTATGCCTTCGCACTTACCCCGCACGGTTTTATGATGACTTTGAGGCGTGAGTCACGACTTGACACGATCGCTTATTTATTGTGAATCGTAGTTTTGGTTATCATACATGTCTCCCGCTTTATATAGACTACTATGATTTCATTTACTGATTTTTGCCACATACTTGGTACTTATATCGACCTCCTTCTGGGCTACGTTCATGCCGCAGTAAAGGTACTCTACCGTTGATCCGTTCTTAGGATCACCGTTGGCGTTGGAAAAGCTTCGTTTCTCGGAGGCTTAGCATTTTGGTATGGTCCAATGCCGTTGTAGATATTTGCATTCAGGGTATGGCGGGCCCCGTCCCGCCATTGTTGTTTTAAACTCTTGAGGTCTGTAGACCTGTTGTAAGGTTGGGATGTAACTGTTCATTTTGGGGTATTTATATACATATATGCCTAAAGGCAACTTTTTCCCAGAAACTGTGTCTTATTTATATTGTTTCATATCTTGGTTGTTTTATATTCCGCTGATTTCTCTGATGTATGACTACTTGGGTGCCCGTAAGGCACGATCCACGCCCCGAACGGGTCGTGAAAACGATGGGTATCGTGAGCGATAAATCCTCGGAAAGTGTCTACAGACCGTATCTAGTAAGTCTTGATTATCGGTGTTGTGCACCACACCAATAATCGAAGGCTATAGGATATTTAGGATTGGTTTCCATTCTTCTCACTCGAGATCGTGCTTTAGAGTGTGTTATAAGTTGGACCTCTAACGTATTCCTTTCCTTTAATGATGCCTCCGCGCCAGCAACCTGCCCGGCGGCAAGGCAAAGGCGGAGGCGCGAGTGGAGTTCGAGAGAGTTAGCGGCACAGCCCAATCATCACAGGGTGATGCTCACGCGGGAGTTCGAGGCGCCGCCAAGGCAGAAGATGTTTGGCACACGCATAGCCTCATCGCGCCATGACATCCGACCTTCGCCCACGACTGGAGCAAAAATATGGATTGGAAGGAGACGCCTTACATTAGCAAGGGACTTGGCAGCCAGATAGTATTTTATGTACCGGTATACCAAGGATATTGATGTTTATCTAAAGAAGGGTTGTGAGGAAGTAGCTCTTCGATGAACGAGCCAAAGCGTTCAGATTATGTGCAATGGCCGAGAGAGGTAGAGATCGATGATTAAACAAGATCGCCAAGAAGGCCCGATTGGCAGGATCATTTGGTAACTCTCGAGGCGAACCGCCTCAGCAGTAGATTAGACATGCGCCTCCGCCAGTGTAGAGTGTCCCTCCACAGGGTTCACTTTTTCCTCAGTGTTCACAGTGTGGCAGGCGTCATCCCGGGAAATGTCGTCTTTTTACTGGTGTTTGTTTTACTTGCGGCCGTCAGGGCCAGATGGCGAGAATGTTCTATGAGAAGGATGCAAGAGAGGACTCACCTACTAGACTGGTTGTGGATGCGGTGGTTCGGAGAGGAGGGGTGTTAGCGGAGGCCACCCCACCGGTGTGGCGTTGTGGTCGATGTCATCGCGAGAGTGTCGTGCTTCGGCTTGTTATGTTTGCGGCAGCAGGCCATTTTGCGAGAAATTGTCCAACCGAGTTGGCGGGGATGTAGGGACTCACCCGGGATCGATGGATAGTTCATTACCTTCCTCATCGCCAACCAGTATGGGATTGATTAGAACGACCTAGGGGAAGTGCCGCGTAAATACAGGTATATCCTTAACCCTTTAGAGATTTATATGTGTAGTAAGATGCGAATGTCTTAAGTATTGTTTTCGGTTAGCATGGTGTTAGTGTGATTAGAATTATTTTTAGTTAACCGGGTAAGATTGGGGGATAGAGAGAGTGGGAGCCTTAGAATATTATACGTAGAGACCTTAGAGGCGAGGCCATCTTTGGTAAAAGAATTATTTCGTGTTTGACCCTTTATCGAGGTGCATAGTATACGTGAGATATTTTTGTGGATGAATCCCTGAGTGTTGTGAAATGAAAGAGGGTAGTTGAGCTTAGAAGACCGCTAGGTTTTCGTAACGTGATTAGTGAGATTGTTCCGAATCTGGGAGCTAGTGTTTTGCGCGTCACGGCCGGCCGAGGTAGTTGGTCGACCCATGCCTGTTTGGTGATGGGTCGGTTGTGGTGATCCCGCTTTGTGTTAGGATCACGAGGGTGTTAGGCCCAGTTTAGTTAACAATTGTACGAGTTCGTGGATGTGTTCGACCAGTAGTCGGGCCGATGGGGTCAACCCGTCTTATCTTTTAGTCAAACCGTGTACTCGGTAGTAAGTTGCGAGATGATTATTTCAAGAAGGTTGTAAGGCTGCACGGGGTGCCTACCTTCACCTTATGGCTGACAGGGGAGTCCAAATTACTACTGCTTTTTTACGGAAGAGTTACCGAGCAAGGTTAGAACTCAGGTGAATCTCGTCGCATTCACCCTCGGGCAAGTGGTTGGATTTTGGGAGTAGCTGTAAGGACTCTTCGCCTCTTGTTGAGTATGTATTATATAGCTACCATTTCAGTATTCGGGTGTCGCCGTTTGGAGCCTTTTTATAAGCGCTAGTGTAAGATTGCCGATCGACTGATTCGATGTAAGCAAGGTGCAGATAGTTGGTTCGTACTTGTTCAGCAGGGCGTGAATAGGGTGAAGCTTATCCAGAAGAGGTCATTGGCAGCTCAGAGTCAGTGGGAAGCAGTACCAGAAACATGGTAAGTTATGAGAAAGAGTTCGAGTGTACGAGAAGGGTACGACGAGTAAGGGAAGAAGCGAGCATGTATTACAGGCATAGGTGTGATCATTTCGTTTGTAAAGAGTAGGTGCGAAGGGAGTATCTTTTTAGACCTCGAGTAGGAGTTTCTTTTGTGATTGAGGTGATTCCTCGTGGACTTGGAGATAAGTATGTGCGCTTGTTGTGTCAGGCCAGTGTGGCATGGTTGTTTCGTAAGTATAGCGAAGGACTATCTTTGCGCCGCTTGTTTTGAGACCTGAAGGAACATTCGGACGAATGTTTCTAAGAGGGAGAATGTTATACCCGTAGTTCCGTGGTATGTATGCGAGGACGACGCATGCGAGAATACGACATTGAAATTGGAAAGGAAGAAAGAGGTGATTTTTCCACGGAAAAGTTTTCGTTTTTTGTTAAGGAAAAAGGTTCGTTAATGGGAATTGGATTCCCATATTTGGTATTCGGACTTCTTGGAATATTAGAGAATTATGGAATTTTATTTTCGGAAATGGTCACGTGGGCCCACGAGAAATTTACGGTTTTGTGGGGCCCACTTTGTTTTCAAGATTTTGGCCATTATGGATATTTTCGGAAGATGAAATATTTTGGACAAGTAGGAGGGCGACACGTGTCACCCCCCCCCCTAGGTGGCTTGGCCGAATTTCACTTTGTGCACAACACCGACAGAGTCGTTTTTGACGAAACGTTTTACTAAACTCGCGTAGGGTAAATTCCGGCTATGTCATTTCTTATTTTTGCGGATTTTTCCGAGAGACGAAACATTTTGGACCAACGGGAGGGCGACACTTGTCACCCTCCAATTGATGGATGTGGGGCGGCATTAGGCCGAATTGGATGTCCAATTTTGTCTTGGAGTTGGTAGGATATTTTGTGTGCAAGTTGGCCAAGGACACTTGCCCTAATCTTGACCTTACACTTGCCTTGCACTTGGCATAATCTTGGCCATTGGTTGGCCATCCCTTGACCTATAAATACCCCTCTTGTGATGAAGAGTTCTTCATCCACAAATTACTTCCAAGTCTTGAAAAATCCTCCCCTCTCCCTTTGTGAGCATTTCGTCCAACACCCCCCCCCCCCCTTTGAGTAAAGTTTGGCCGAGGGCCCCCCCTAGCCTAGCCGAAACCTACCCCCCCTCCCTTGGAAGAAATGTTGCCTTCTAGTATTGTTATAATGCCCAAATTACAGTAGCCCAAACCCCTTAGTACTTAGTTGAAGTTGTGAAGAACTTCTAAGGGTTCTTGAGCGCATTGGAGCGCATGGAGTAGAGCTAAACCTTGCTCAGGAGCGACTTTTATCTAGGATATTATTGGGCTTACCGAGGTAAATAACCTTATCCTCCTTTTGTAATTAGAATATACATACTGTAGAAGTATAGGAATAAGTATAAATACTTAGAAGGATATTAAAGAATAGAATTGAATTGATATCACAAAGAAGGGTTTAAAAGATGAATAATAGAATCAGATTTACATAGATTGTTTTCACGAGACTTGAGTAGCTCACCGGGTAGGGAAGTGCTGCCCAAATGTCCATAGAATAGCGAACCCTCTGCTTAGAGCTGTGTACAGTACAGTCTAGACGTTGATAGACGTATTTGACTGTTATAGGTCGATTCTCTGCGCGCGACATATTCAACTTGGCAGGTGGATTTCGCCGAGAAGGTATGTGATTCTTCCTATCCTCTTGAGCATGATATTTTAAAGAATATGTATATAGTACGGTGAGACGACGTGTGTTAATCGAATAATAATTACGGCAATGTCTTTCTGACTTAAGCCCGAATAATAAGTACGCAATGTCTCTTGACTTAAGCCTGAATAAAAAGAATCTGGAGTAGTTCAAAAGAATTAAGAAACCATTTTAAGAGTAACACTTGGTTTTAAAAGCTTAAGAGTTATACTAGCTTTATGGGAAGTTAGGTATAACGGCTTAAGAGTGATAAAAAGAATGATTTATTGATTTAAGAAAATAAGAGACTTGACTTAATTATACTAATATGAATTTTGTTAAAAAGTGTGAAACCTCATTCGTGAGTAAATAGTATTTTTGGTTTTCAAAAGGAATGATGTTTTACCGATCAGAATGAATGTCGAACAATCACAGCAGCGCTAATAAAGGGAAATGTTTTGACTAATAAAGTATTATTAAAACCGGTAGAAACTTCCATCCGTGACAGAGCTAAGATGAGACAAAATGATATTACATTTCCTAGATCATGGCTGCTGTAATAAGATTGTTATGAACAATAATAATCTACTCACACATAAGGTATATGTTTCTCAAATTGTTTTAAAGGATTAAAACTATGAACTACGAAACCTTTCGAAAATGAGAAACTTGAGTAATTGAAATTAGGCAAACTTGAGCGTTGGGAAAAGAATGTTGTTACTTGATTTTACAAAGAGAAGTGTTTTGATTTACTTCAAAAGATAATCACTTTATTTTTTATACTACGGGTATTGTGTGACTTTTGTGAAAGAAACGGATCCTTTAAAAGAGTAATACATAAAGTACTTTGGGGCTAAAAACCCGAACTTGTTAACATAATGTAGAAAGTACCTTGTGTGAATAACTTGATTGTATTGATTTGTGATAGTCTTGTAATACTTTCTTGTTGACTTGATAAGTAAACATGTTAGGATGCTACGTGAGTTAGTATCTTGTGATGTTTGTGTAAAGGGGTTTTTCCTTGTTGTGCTTAGGTTGTTTAACGATAAGCTGTTATGATGATATTATATCACTCATGATTCCGGGTTAAGTCGCCTCCGACGCGGTAGACTCGGCGGTCTAGTGACCTATGATTCGAGAATACCTTATGCAGTCTCAGATGGCCTACGCGGAATCGCGGGAGTTCCGTGTTAGTATGCGCCCTTGTGGTCACGCGGTCTTTGTGGCTACGCGACGGCGAGTCCAGACGCCGGGAGTAGCTACCGATGCGGGAATACCTCATGCGGCCATTGGGTGGCCCGTGCGCGAGCTACGGAAGTTCGGTGGCTAGACGCGACATTAGATACTCGCGCGAGTGGCGGCTTTGATCATGTGGCGATGCAGACAGATCTCATAATACGATTTACGACCTTGTTTGTACTGTGGGTTTTAGTAGTCGGCTATGCCTTCGCATTTACCCCGCACGGTTTTATGATGACTTTGAGGCGTGAGTCACGACTTGACATGATCGCTATTTATTGTGAATCGTAGTTTTGGTTATCATACATGTCTCTGCTTTATATAGACTACTATGATTTCATTTACTGATTTTCGCCACATACTTGGTATTGTCAGATCGACCTCTGGGCTGCGTTCATGCCGCAGTAAAGGTACTCCTACCGTTGATCCGTTCTTAGGATCACCGTTTCAGCGTTGGAAAAGCTTCGTTTCTCCGGAGGCTTAGCATTTTGGTATGGTCCCCTGTCGTTGTAGATATTTGCATTCAGGGGTATGGCAGGGCCCTGTCCCGCCATTGTTGTTTTAAACTCTTAGAGGTTTGTAGACCTGTTGTAAGGTTGGGATGTAACTGTTCATTTTGGGGTATTTATATACATATATGCCGAAAGACAACTTTTTCCCAGAAACTGTGTCTTATTTATACTGTTTCATATCTTGGTTGTTTTATATTCCACGATTTCTACGATGTATGACTACTTGGGTGCCCGGGTAAGGCACCAGTCACGGGCCCCGGAACGGGTCGTGACAACAGTGGTATCAGAGCAGTAAATCCTCGGAAAGTGTCTACAGACCGTATCTAGTAGAGTCTTGATTATCGGTGTGGTGCACAACACCAATAATCGTGAGGCTATAGGATATTTAGGATTGGTTTCCATTCTTCTCACTCGAGATCGTGCTTTAGAGTCGTGTTATAAGTTGGACCTCTAACGTATTCCTTTCCTTTACGGTGATGCCTCGCGCCAGTAACTCGCCCAGAATGGCAAGGCACCAAGAGCCGCGAGTGGAGTTCAGAGAGTTAGAAGGGCACAGCCCAATCATCACTGAGGTGATGCTTCATGCGGAGTTACGAGACGCCGCCAACAGCAGAAGTGTTTGTACGGCACAGCAGTTCCTCATCGCGCCATGACATCCGACCTTCGCCCACGACTTGGAGCGTAAAAATATGGATTGGAAGGAGACGGCCTCACATTAGCAAGGGACTTGGCGGCAGAGTATTTTATGTACCAGATACCAAGGATATTGATGATTATCTAAAGAAGGGTTGTGAGGAAGTAGCTCTTGAACGAGCCAAAGCCATGCTCAGATTATGTGCAATGGCCGAGAGATGTAGAGATCGACAGATTAACCCAGATCAGCAGAAGAGGGCCCGATTGGCAGGATCATTTGGTAACTCTCGAGACGAACCGCCTCAAGCAGTTAGACAGACATGCGCCTCCGCTTGCAGAGTGTCCTCCACAGGTTCGATTTTTCCTCGGTGTTCACATGGGCAGCGCCATCCCGAAATGCCGTCTTTTTACTGGTGTTTGTTTTACTTGCGGCCGTCAGGGCCATATGGCGAGGGAATGTTCTATGAGGAAGGATGCAAGTAGGAGGACTCAGCCTACTAGACCAGTTGTGGATGCAGTGGTTCGGAGAGGAGGGGGTGTTAGCCAGGGGAGGCCACCCCCACCTCGGTGGCTGTGTGGTCGATGTCATCGCGAGAAGTGTCGTGGCTTCTGCGTCGGCTTGTTATGTTCGGACGCAGGCCATTTGCGAGAAATTGTCCAACGAGTTGGCGGGATGTAGGGACTCGGCCTTCGTGATCGTGGATAGTTCATTACCTTCCCTATCGCCAACAGTATGGGATTGATTAGAACGACCTAGGGGAAGTGCCGCGTAGATACAGGTATATCCTTAACCCTTTAGAGATTTATATGTGTAGTAAGATGCGAATGTCTTAAGTATTGTTTTCGGTTAGCATGGTGTTAGTGTGATTAGAATTATTTTTAGTTAACCGGGTAAGATTGGGGGATAGAGAGTGGGTGCCTTAGAATCTTATACGTAGAGACCTGAGAGGCGAGACCATCTTGGGTACAAGTATTATTTCGTGTTTGACCCGTCTCGAGGTGCATAGTAGACGGGAGATAGTTTGTGGGAGGACTCCCTGAGGGTTGTGAAATGAAAGAGGGTAGTTGAGCTTAGAAGACCGCTAGGTTTTCGTAACGTGATTAGTGAGATTGTTCAATCGTGAGCTAGTGTTTCGCGCGGCCTGCCGAGGCCGGTAGTGTTGGGTCGACCCACGCCTGCTTGGTGATGGGTTAGTTTGTGGTGATCCCGCTTTGTGTTAGGATCACGAGGTGTTAGGCCCAGTGTTTAGTTAACCATTATACGAGTTCGTGGATGTGTTCGACCAAAGAGTCGGACCGATGGGTCAACCCGTCTTATCTTTTAGTCAAACCGTGTACTTGTAGAGTAAGTTGCGAGATGATTATTTCAAGAAGGTTGTAAGGTCGCACGGTGCCTACCTTCACCTTATGGCCGATGTGGAGTCCAAATTACTACTGCTTTTTCGGAAGAGTTACCAGCAAGGTTAGGAACTCGTGAATCTCGGTCGATTCACCCTCGGGCAAGTGGTTGGATTTCGGCAGTAGCTGTAAGGACTCTTCGCCTCTTGTTGAGTATGTATTATATAGCTACTATTTCAGTATTCGGGTGTCGCCGTTTGGAGCCTTTTTATAAGCGCTAGTGTAAGATTGCCGATCGTCTGATTCGATGTAAGCAAGGTGCAGATAGTTGGTTCGTACTTGTTCAGCAGGGCGTGAATAGGGTGAAGCTTATCCAGAAGAGGTCATTGGCAGCTCAGAGTCAGTGGGAAGCAGTACCGGAAACATGGTAAGTTATAAGAAAGAGTTCGAGTGTACGAGAAGGGTACGACGAGTAAGGGAAGAAGCGAGCATGTATTACAGGCATAGGTGTGATCATTTCGTTTGTAAAGAGTACGTGCGAAGGGAGTATCTTTTTAGACTTCGAGTAGGAGTTTCTTTTGTGATTGAGGTGATTCCTCGTGGACTTGGAGATAAGTATGTGCGCTTGTTGTGTTGTGGCCAGGTGTGGCATGGTTGTTTCCGTAAGTATAGCAGTAAGGACTATCTCGCTACCGCTTGTTTTGAGACCTAGAAGGAACATTCGGACGAATGTTTCTAAGAGGAGAATGTTATACCCCGTAGTTCCAGGGTATGTATGCGAGGACGTAGGTACGAGAATACGACATTGAAATTGGAAAGGAAGAAAGAGGTGATTTTTCCACGGAAAAGTTTCCGGTTTTTGTTAAGGAAAAAGGTTCGTTAATGGGAATTGGATTCCCATATTTGGTATTCGGACTTCTTGGAATATTAGAGAATTATGGAATTTTATTTTCGGAAATGGTCACGTGGGGCCCACGGGAGAAATTTACGGTTTTGTGGGGCCCACTTTGTTTTCAAAATTTTGGCCATTATGGATATTTTCGGAAGATGAAATATTTTGGACAAGTAGGAGGGCGACACGTGTCACCCCCAGGTGGCTCGGCGAATTTCACTTTGTGCACAACACCCGACAGAGTCGTTTTTCGACTAAACGCTTTACTAAACTCGCGTAGGTAAATTCGCTATGTCATTTCTTATTTTTGCGGATTTTTCCGAGAGGCGAACATTTTGACCAACGGGAGGCGACACTTGTCACCCTCCAATTGATGGATGTGGGCGGCATTAGGCCGATTTGGATGTCCAATTTTGTCTTGAGTTGGTAGGATATTTTGTGTGCAAGTTGCCAAGGACACTTGCCTAATCTTGACCTTACACTTGCCTTGCACTTGGCATAATCTTGGCCATTGGTTGGCCATCCCTTGACCTATAAATACCCCTCTTGTGATGAAGAGTTCTTCATCCACAAATTACTTCCAAGTCTTGAAAAATCCTCCCCTCTCCCTTTGTGAGCATTTCGTCCAACACCTCCCCTTTGAGTAAAGTTTGGCCGAGGGGCCCCCCTAGCCTAGCCGAAACCTACCCCCCCTTCCCTTGGTAGAAATGTTGCCTTCTAGTATTGTTATAATGCCCAAATTACCCTAGCCCAAACCCCTTAGTACTTAGTTGAAGTTGTGAAGAACTTCTAAGGGTTCTTGGAGCGCATTGAAGCGTGCGGAGTAGGAGCTAAACCTTGCTCAGGAGCGACTTTTATCTAGGATATTATTGGGCTTACCGAGGTAAATAACCTTATCCTCCTTTTGTAATTAGAATATACATACTGTAGAAGTATAGGAATAAGTATAAATACTTAGAAGGATATTAAAGAATAGAATTGAACTGATATCACAGTAGAAGGGTTTAAAAGATGAATAATAGAACTGTACTTACATAGGACTGTTTTCACAGTAGACTTGAGTAGCTCACCGGGTAGGGAAGTGCTGCCCAAATGTCCATAGAATAGCGAACCCTCTGCTTAGAGCTTTGTACAGTACAGTCTAGACGTTGATAGACGTATTTGACTGTTATAGGTCGATTCTCTGCGCGCGACATATTCAACTTGGCAGGTGGATTTCGCCGAGAAGGTATGTGATTCTTCCTATCCTCTTGAGCATGATATTTTAAAGAATATGTATATAGTACGGTAGACGTACGTGTGTTAACTGAATAATAATTACGGCAATGTCTTCGGACATAAGCCTGAATAATAAGTACGACAATGTCTTTTGACTTAAGCCTGAATAAAAAGAATCTTGAGTAGTTCAAAAGAATTAAGAAACCTTTTTAAGAGTAACACTTGGTTTTAAAAGCTTAAGAGTTATACTAGCTTTATGGGAAGTTAGGTATAACGGCCAAGAGTGATAAAAGAATGATTTATTGATTTAAGAAAATAAGAGACTTGACTTAATTATACTAATATGAATTTTGTTAAAAAGTGTGAAACCTCATTCGTGAGTAAATAGTATTTTTGGTTTTCAAAAGGAATGATGTTTTACCGATCAGAATGAATGTCGAACAACCACAAGAAGCTTAATAAAGGGAAATGTTTTGACTAATAAAGTATTATTAAACCTGTAGAAACTTCCATCCGCATAGAGCTAAGATGAGACAAAATGATATTACATTTCCTAGATCATGGCTGCTGTAATAAGATTGTTATGAACAATAATAATCTACTCACACATAAGGTATATGTTTCTCAAATTGTTTTAAAGGATTAAAACTATGAACTACGAAACCTTTCGAAAATGAGAAACTTGAGTAATTGAAATTAGGCAAACTTGAGCGTTGGGAAAAGAATGTTGTTACTTGATTTTACAAAGAGAAGTGTTTTGATTTACTTCAAAAGATAATCACTTTATTTTTATACTACGGGTATTGTGTGACTTTTGTGAAAGAAACGGATCCTTTAAACGAGTAATACATAAAGTACTTTGGGGCTAAAAACCCGAACTTGTTAACATAATGTAGAAAGTACCTTGTGTGAATAACTTGATTGTATTGATTTGTGATAGTCTTGTAATACTTTCTTGTTGACTTGATAAGTAAACATGTTAGGATGCTACGTGAGTTAGTATCTTGTGATGTTTGTGTAAAGGGGTTTTTCCTTGTTGTGCTTAGGTTGTTTAACGATAAGCTGTTATGATGATATTATATCACTCATGATTCCGGTTAAGCCGCTCCGACGCGGGTAGACTCAGCGTCTAGTGACCTATGATTCGAGAATACCTTACGCAGTCTCAGATGGCCTATGCGCGAATCGCGGAGTTCCGTGTTAGTATGCGCCCTTGTGGTCACGCGGTCTGTGGCTACGCGACGGCGAGTCCAGACGCCGCCGGAGTAGCTACCTCGACGCGGAATACCTCACGCGGGCCATCGGAGTGGCCTACGCGAGCTACGAAGTTCGAGGCTAGACGCGCACATTAGATATCGCGCGAGTGGCGGCTTTGATCATGTGACGGTGCAGACAGATCTCATAATCTGATTTGACCTTGTTTGTACTGTGGGTTTTAGTAGGCTATGCCTTCGTACTTACCCCGCACGGTTTTATGATGACTTTGAGGCGTGAGTCACGACTTGACACGATCGCTATTTATTGTGAATCGTAGTTTTGGTTATCATACATGTCTCCCGCTTTATATAGACTACTATGATTTCATTTACGATTTTCGCTTCACATACTTGGTACTGTTAGATCGACCTCCTTCGGGCCGCTCACGCCGCAGTAAAGGTACTCCTACCGTTGATCCGTTCTTAGGATCACCGTTTCGTTGGAAAAGCTCCGCTTTCTCCGAGGCTTAGCATTTTGGTATGGTCCTGTCGTTGTAGATATTTGCATTCAGGGTATGGCGGGCCCGCCCCGCCATTGTTGTTTTAAACTCTTAGGTGCAGACTGTTGTAAGGTTGGGATGAATCGCTTCATTTTGGGGTATTTATATACATATATGCCGAAAGGCAACTTTTTCCTAAACCGTGTCTTATTTATACCGTTTCATATCGTTGTTTTATATTCCGCTGATTTCTCGATGTATGACTACTGGGTGCCGTAAGGCACTACCACGCCCTAACGGGTCGTGATGAATGTTTCTAGGGGGTAATGTTATACCCGTAGTTCCAGTATGTATGTGAGGACGCATAAAATGTATAAGCCCTAATTAGGTTAAGGATGAAATTGTGAACTTCCAACTAAAAGATTAGAACCTTGTGAAGGAAATTTTACGTTTTTAATATTTTAACCAATTACGGATTTTTCCGAGAGATGAAATATTTTGGATCAATAGGAGGGCGACATGTGTCACCCCTAGGTGGCACATGTTGGACGAAAATTAGTGGGCAAGTGGCCAAGTCAAGTAGTCAAAGTCTTGCAAGATATTTGTGGGGCAAGTGGGAAGGGGGGCCCTTGGCCTTGGACGTTTTTTTGGAGACATGTGGCTAGCAACATGTCTCATTTTTGTGGTAGACATATGTCCCAAAGTTGTGGTGGACATATGTCTCAAAGTTGTGGTGGACACTTGGTTGGAAGACTCCACTCACACATGGATCAAATCTTCACCATACACATGCTTGAATCTTGGCCATTGAATGTCCTATAAATACCCCCATAAGTTGCAAGACTTCTTCATCCACTTAAACAATTTCCAAGTCACAAAAACCCTCCCCCCTTTGTTGTAGTCTCGTCCGAAACTCCCCCCCCCCCCTTTGTAGAAAAATTTCTTCTAGTATTGTTACTATCCCAAAATACCTTAGCCTAAATCCCTTGTAGTATTCCCAAGTTACCTCTATACTAAAAGCCCGGAAATACTACTTTATTTCCTTTAATCACAAAACGAAACCCTAGGAAAATCTTCATAGTTTGATGAAGTATTAGGAGAAGTTGTTTTGAAACTTCTAAGGGTTTCTTGGAGCGGATTGGAGCGTGCAGAATAGGAGCTAAACGTTGCTCAGGATCGACTTATAATCTTGGATAATTTTGGGCTTATCGAGGTTATAATCTTTGTCCTTCTATTGTAATTGGAGATTACATATTGTAGTAGTTTAGAATTGTGTATAAGATATATAGAAGGATGTTAAAGAAGAGAATTGAATCAGATTTACATTGATCAGATTCTGAGACTTGTGTAGTATTACGGGGAGGGAGGTGCTGCCCAATTTTCCGTAAAATAAAGAACCTTATGCTTAGAATATTCTACGAAGAAGTCTAGACGTTGATAGACGTATTTGACTATTATAGGTTGATACTCCGCACGCGACATATTCGACTTGGCAGGTGGATTTAGCCGAGGAGGTATGTGATTCTTCCTATCATCTTGAGCATGATATTTGTGAAAAATATATAGTACGGTAGACGTACGTGTGTTAACTGAATTTGGTTTCACTTTGATGTCTTTTGACTTGAGTTTTAAATAATAAGAATCTTGAATATTTCAAAAAGAGTTATGAATCATTTTTGGAAGAAAAGTAATACTTGGTTTTAAAAAGCTTAAGTGTTATACTAGCTTTATGGGAAGTTAGGTATAACGACTTGAGAAAGATAAGAGGAAACGGTTTATTTATTTGTTTATAAAAGTCTTGTAATGATTTCTGAAGGTGTGGTAAGTTGGTTTGATAAGTAGACATGTTATTGTCACGACCCGTTCCGGGGCCCGTGACTGGTGCCTTACCCGGGCACCCAAGTAGTCATACATCAGAGAAAATCAGCGGAATATAAAAACAAGACATGAAACAATGTAAATTGAGACACAGTTTATATGAGAAAAGTCGCCTTCAAGATAATATATATAAACCAAAATCGCGCAAATACATCCCAACTGCATAATAGACTACTGCACTCTAAGGAAATAAACAACTATGGCGACAGGCCCCGCCATACCCCGATCGCATAAAAGTATCTACAACGGGAGATCATACCCAAAAGTCGAGCCTCCTAGAAGATGGATCTCCGACACCAACGCAAAAGATCCTAAGGATGCGGATCTAGCACTCGCCGCTTACCGCGGATTTAACGCACTTCAAGGAGGTCAAGACAACAGTAACATGTATGTGAAATCAGAAAGTACTTAAATGAAATCATATCATTTTAAAACCAATTTACAAATATGCACGAAACAACCAATGTAACCGCATAGTGTCACATCATAAACAAGAGCAACAATAGGTAAACAGTAATGTGTCTTTTCTAGGCCGCGAATGATCAAGCAGGCCAATCGCCCATAGTATCATTATGCATGCCTAATCCTCGACTCGTAGTCCGCATAGGCCACCTAGGCCCGCATGAGGTATTCCTCGCATCGAGGGTAGCTACTCCCCGGCATCGTCCTGGACTCGTAGTCCGCATGGCCACATAGACCGCATGAGGTATAACCCCGCACACTAACACGAACTCCGTAGCTCCGCATAGGTCCCTGGACCCGCATGAGGTATTCTCGAATCATGGTCCTGCATCGCCGAGTCTACCCCCGACGGAGGCGCCAACCCCAGAACATGTCAAGAGGTGAGTGATGTAATACTAGCATAAAAGTTTATCGTTAAACAACATAAGCACAGATAAGAATAACCTCTTTATACAACGTTACAAGATACTAACACACATAGCATCACAATATGTCTACTCATCAAACCATCTTTTTATACTTTCCAGAAATCAATACAAGTCTTTCCCAAACACATAAGTAAACTGTTCCTTTTATTAATCTTAAGTCGTTATACTTAACTTCCCATAAAGCTAGTATAACTCTTAAGCTTCTTGTTTTAAAAACAATTATTCTTCTTCTTTCAAAACTGATTTATAATTCTTTTTAAAAGACTTCAAGATCTTTATTATTCAGGCTTAAGTCAAAAGACATTGCCGTACAACTACGTTCAGTTAACACACGTACGTCTACCGTACTATATATATACTTTAAAATATCATGCTCAAGAGTATAGGAAAAATCACATACCTTCTCGGCGAAATCCACCTGCCAAGTCGAATATATCGCGCGCAGAGTATCAACCTATAATAGCCAAATACGTCTATCAACGTCTAGACTATTCTGTAGGATAATCTAAGCAGAGGGTTCTCTATTCAACGGAAAATTGGGCAAAGACTACCCTACCCTAAGCTATACAAGTCTCATCAGAATACAATCCATGTAAGTACAGTTCAATCTTCTTTACATGTTCTGAGGTGATTATAGTTCAATTCTCTTCTATGATATCCTTCTAAGTATCTTATACTTAATTCTTATACTACAACAGTATGCAATTCCCAATTACAATAGCAGGATAAGATTATTTACCTCGATAAGCCCAATATTATCCAAGATATAAGTCGATCCTGAGCGAGGTTTAGCTCATAGTCTGAACGCTCCGAAAGCTCCAAGAAACCCTTAGAAGTTGCTATACAACTTCTACTAACTACTTCAACCAACAATGAAATTTCTCTTAGGGTTTCGTTTAGTGACTATAGGAATATACTGAGTATTTTCCTGACTCTACGATAGAGGTAACTTTGGAAATACTAAAGGATATACTTAGGGTATTTGAGGATAGTGACAATACTTGGAGAGTATTTCTACCGGGGGTAGGTCTCGCTAGAACACCACCAAGGGAGGGGGTGGTTTCGGCAAAAGCCTTTTCAAGAGGGAAGGGGAGGCTTGGACGAACACAACACAAAAGGAGGGAGGGATTTTAGACTTGGAAAGTTTGATTTGTGGATGAAGAACTCTTCATCAAGGGGGGGGGGGGGTATTTATAGGGCTTTTAAGGGCTAGGATGAGGGCAAGTGGATGGTGGGGATTTGCACAAGTGCACCCTAACCTACTCCACAAATCCCTCACAAAACATTGACCCAAGTTTTAAGCCCCAATTTCATGCCAACCGTGGCCCTCCTTTTGTCGCCCAATGAGGGTGACAAGTGTCACCCTCTCGGTGGTCCAAAATATTTCGTCTCTCGGAAAAATCCGCAAAAAATAGAAATGGCATAGCCGTAATTTTCCCGTCGCAAGTTTTGTAAAACGTTTCGTCGGAAAACGATTCTTTTTGTGAGTTGTGCCCAAATTCGTCCTATGCCTAGTCTTTTAAGGCTAAACCTTTGTACGTACGCCCTCACGTACATACCCTGGAAAATACGGGGTATAACATTTGATGCTACGTGAGTTAGTGTCTTGTAACGTTTGTGTAAAGGGGGTTTCCTTGTTGTGCTTATGTTGTTTAACGATAAGCAGTTGTGCTGATATTATATCACTTACCCCCTGACTTGTTACGAGCCGAGAGCTAGCCACCCCCGATGCGAGGAATACCTCATGCGGGTCCATGTGACCTATGCGGAGCTGCGGGAGTTCCAGGATGATCACTCCGGGTGTGTTACGCCGATGCGAGGAATACCTCATGCGGTCCATGTGACTACGCGATCGCGGAGTCGAGTTGATGTCGAGGTTAGCTACCCCCGACGCGAGAATACCTCACGCGACTAGGTCTATGCGATCGCGGAAGTTCCAGGATTAGGCTCGCATAAGGATACTGTTATACCCCGTAGTTCCAGGGTATATATGTAAGGATGTACGTACGAGAATACGATAGAAATTTTGGAAAGAATGAAAGATGTGATTTTTTTCGACGGAAAAGTTTCCGGTTTTTGTGAAGAAAAAGGTTCGTTAATGGGAATTGGATTCCCAGATTTGGTATTTGGACTTCTTGGATTATATTAGAATTATTGGATTTTATTTTCGGAAATGGTCACGTGGGGCCCACGGGGGAAATTTACGTTTTTGTGGGGCCCACTTTGTTTTTGAGGTTTTCGGTATTTTGGATATTTTCGGAAGACGAAATATTTTGGGCGAGTAAGGGGGCGACACATGTCACCCCCCTTGTGTGGCCATGTGGGCCGAAATTGGTGGACAAGTGGCTAGCCACTTGTCCCTTGGCCGAAATGGCCCAACACTTGGAAGCTCATTTCGTTGGCCATGTGGTGTGGTGGGACCCACACACACATGGCCCAATCTTGACCATACACTTGATGAGATCTTGACCCTTAAAATCTCTATAAATACCCCCTTAAGGTTGAAGACTAATTCATTCCTCACTTAAGTCTTCCAAGGCAAATACTCCCTCCCTTTGAGATTGTGTTTTCGTCCCTCCCCCTTGTGTGTAGAAAATACTTTGTGTATTGTGGTATAATCCCAAATACCTTGGCCAAGTATCCCTAGTAGTATTCCAAAGTTGTTTTAATACTAGGAGCCCGGAAATACTACTTTTTCCAAAGTCGCAAAATGAAACCCTAGAAAAATCTTCATAAGCTTGGTTGAAGTGTTAAGAGAAGTTGTTTAGAAACTTCTAAGGGTTGCTTGGAGCGGGTTGGAGCGTAAGGATTTGGAGCTAAACGTTGCTCAGGATCGACATATATCTTGGATAATTTTGGGCTTATCGAGGTAATAATCTATGTCCTCCTATTGTAATTGGATATTACATGTTGTTGTAATATATAGTTGAGTATACTATATATAGAATGGATATTGGTAAGAATTGAACTGTATTTACATTGGACTGTATTTACAGTAGACTTGTGTAGTATTATTGTGAAGTAGAATTGTAAACGTTCGGTTAGACGTGTGACCCTCTCCCCTGTGAGTTGTTGGCCTGGTCGCGGGCCTGAGTAGAGGAGGAGATTTGTGTGGTTGCGGGGGGGGAGGTGCTGCCGAATTTTCTGTAGAATAAGGAATCTTGCAGTTAGAATATTCTACGAGGAGATCTAGAAGTTGATAGGCATTTTGTGGCCTTTATAGGTTGCAGTACTACGAGTAGCGTATTCTACTTGAAGAGTGGAAACGGCTAGCAGGGTTACAGTACTGTGGAGCATTTTGCTAATTGTCGATAATCGTCGCGAGGTATGTGAACCTCTTCCTATCTTTTCTAGCATGATTGTTGTGAACTATGTAGTACGTGAGACGCATACGTGCTAAGTGATTTGGTTGGTTTAAAACATAGGGTGTTATAATAGCTTTATGGGAAGTTAGTTATAACGACTTTATGTAGGTAAAAGAATGGTTTATTGATTGTTGAAAGTTAAGAGACTTGATCTTGAAAGATAAGAGACTTGACTTATAAACGACTTGATTTTGAAAGTTAAGAGACTTGATCTTAAAAGATAAGAGACTTGACTTATAACGACTTGTTTTCGGAAAAAGAGAAGTAACTTGATTTTAAGTATAGGTTACTTGTTTTGAAAAGAGTAAGTTATTTGGGTTTTAAAAGAATACTTGTTGTTGTTTTAAAAGAAAAGAGACTGTGGAATCAAGAGTTTTGGTTTAGAACATAAAGTGTTATAACAGCTTTATGGGAAGTTAGTTATAACGACTTTATGAAAACAAAGGAATGGTTTTATCATTGGTTTTTAAATGGTAACTTGACTTTAAAGGAGAAGTGTTTTGGTCTAAAAAGAAGGCATGGTATTGTCTTAATTTGGTTTAAAAAGGAAAGTATGGAAGTTGTTTTGGTTTGCTTAAAATGTTAGTCACTTTATTTTGATACTACGGGTATCGGGTGACTTTTGTAAAAGAAAAGGATCTTCTAAAAGAATTTAACGTACGTAGTACTTTGGGGATTAAAACCTGGACTTGTCATAAAATGAAAGTACCTTGAGTTGTGTGTAACGTACCTATGTTTGCGTGTGATAGCCTTGTTGTGCAAGTGTTGTATTCTTATGTTACCGGCGTCTCGATGGAGGTCGGTCGTGTTATTCTTGATCATTTTGGACATCGACACGATGGGCGCCCGGGTATGCTTCCACTATGATAGTCCACGGGCATACCGACTCGATGGACGGTCCACGGGTATGCGGCCATGATGAGGTTCGTTTCCTGTTGATAGTGTTATTCCATGGACTAGCTTTCCATGAGGTTTCTTGATTCGGCCTTGGTATCCGTGGTTGGCTTTCGTACTTGCCCGCCTCGTGGCTGATTCGGCCTTAGTGCACAGTAGTTAGCCTTCGCTTGCCGTTCGGTTTAGTGGCGAAGTCTCGTGACACGACGCGGTACTGGTAGTTAGCCGTACTTGCCTCGGCTCACGTGACACGGCGCGTACCGTAGTCGGCCGTACTTGCCGTGTCGACCGTGGTTTGGTTGTATAGTATTGTTAGTACGGTTGTTATGACACAGGTGGGACCTAGTGTTCATGTGTACTTCTTGGTGTGATTATATCATAGACTGCCGGCAGTGAGGAAGGTATTCCACGGGCATGATTGATGTTGTGGGCGTGAGACCCATTGTTATACTTGAGTAATGACTTTGAGGGCGTGAGTCCCTGACTTGACATGACTGTTATATATTATGGACTGTAGTTTGGTTATCATACATGTCTCCTGCTTTATATAGACTATTATGATTTCATTTACAATATTTCTGATTTCACATACTTGGTACTGTTATCGACCTCCTTGGAAGTGCGTTCATACCGCAGTAGAGGTACATCGGTTGTGGATCCGCGCCATAGGATCACGATTCGTTTTGGGAAGCTCCGTTTCTCCGGAGGCTTATCTTTGGTATAGTCCCATGTCAGTGTAGATACTTGTACATTCAGGGGTATGGCGGGGCCCTGTCCCGTCATAGTTATGGTTACATTCTTAGAGGTCCAGTAATCTTGTTGTGGCGGGGTTGTAAAGGTTTTAAGCTGCTTTGATATATATATGTATATATTCAGGAAGGTGGCCGTTTTGGTTAGCCTGTTTCATACCTTATGTCTTGTCTCATGTTTTAGTTTTTATTTCCGCTGATTTTCTCTGATGTTGTATCACTAGGGTGCCCGGGGTAAGGCACCAGTCACGGGCCCGAGATCGGGTCGTGACAGATACTATGGGCGATTGGCCTTGCTTCGATCATTAGCGGCCTAGAAAAGACCAGTTACGTTATATCTATTTTGCTCTTGTTTATATTGTGGCACTATGTGCGGTTAAAAATTGGTTGTTCGTACGTATTTGTAATTGGTTTTAAAATGTTATGATTTCATTTGATTACTTTCTGATTTCACATACTTGGTACTGTTATCGACCTCCTTCGGAAGTGCGTTCATGCCGCAGGTCGAGGTACTCCATTTTTTGATCCCCGCTCCTAGGATCACCGTTCTGCTTTTGGGAAAGCCCCGTTTCTCCGGAGGCTTATCTTTTGGGTATGATTTTCCCTGTCACTGTAGATTTGTGTACATTCAGGGTATGACAGGGCCCTGTCCCGTCATAGTTGTTTACACTCTTAGAGGTCTGTAGTCCTGTTGTAAATTTGGGATGTAACTGTTCAGACTTTGATTTACATATATATGCCGAAAGGCAACTTTCTCTCGATTAAACTATTTCTTTTGTTTACACTGCTTTCTGTTGGTAAGTTTATATTCCGCTGGTTACTCTGATGTGTATCTACTTGGGTGCCCGGGTAAGGCACTACCACGGCCGGGTGGTCGTGACAACTTCACGCTGGCAATGCGGAAGCCAACTACGGATCCAAAACCACCACGAATCGCCGAGGCAAGTATCTTAAGCTAACGTGCGAGCCTACCGTCTCACGAGATACGATGGAAAGTATCTTAAGCTATCTACCAGAGCCTGCCGATACACGAGAAATGACCAGGACAAGTATCTAAAGTGTGCCTGTAACCACATGTACAAATCAAGCCCGTGATCGCTCGTCACCGCGACAAACTTCATGGATTAGCGGTCCATGGACTAACAACATAACCCGGGAATCTAACCCTCACAATGACCGCATGCCCCGGCATCTTACCTCGGTATAAGAATGGCCATGAAACCATCCTACTGGACGCATACCCGTGGACCATCCATCGTGTCAGTATGTCCAAAGGAAATAACAAGATAATACTCAAAGTGGATGCATACCCGTGGGCCACCCAACGTGTCAGTATGTCCAAAAGAAACAACAAGATAACACTCATAGTGGAAGCATACCCGTGGACCATCCATCGTGTCAGTATGTCCAAAAGAAACAACAAGATAATACTCAAAGTGGACGCATACCCGTGGACCATCAAACGTGTCAGTATGTCCAAGCAATCAATCAGATAACCGGCCCTCCATCGAGAGACGCGGTAGCATAGAAATACAACACTTGCACAACAAGCATAGGCAAGTTCAACGTACTTTCATTTTATGTCAACAATCCGGGTTTCAACCCCAAAATACTACTTACTTTCATTCTTTCAAAAAGACCTCTTTTTTTCGTAAAAGCCACACGATACTATCACTCGTAGTATCAAAACACGTTTTCTTTTCAAACCAAATTACTACACCTTCAGAAAATCTTTACAAGGCTTTTAAAATCAAGTACTCTATACTTTTTAAACCAAGTGCTTTACAATTTTAAGATAACATCAAGTATACTTTTAAAACCCCGTAACTTACTCTTTTTCAAAACAAGTAACCCATACTTAAATCAAGTTACTTCTCCTTTTCCGAATCAAGTCGTTTATAAGTCAAGTCTCTTATCTTTCAAGATCAAGTCTCTTAACTTTCAAAATCAAGTCGTTTAGCTTTCAAAATCAAATCTTTCTTTTATCCTCATAAAGTCGTTATAACTAACTTACCATAAAGCCATTATAACACTTTATGTTTTAAACAAAATTCATTTCACACACGTACGTCTACCGTACTATATAGTTCACAACAATCATGCTCAAGAGTATAGGAAGAATCACATACCTCGCGACGATTATCGACAATAAGCAAAAAGCTCCAAAGTATTGTATAACCCTGCTAGCCTTTTCCACCCTTCAAGTAGAATACGCTTGTTACACCCCGTACTTGCAGGACATGTTTTAAGAACGTACGTAAGAACTCACAAGTGTTGAGATTTGAGACTTGTAAAAAAATATTTATCGGAATATTGGAATTTGTCGGAAAGCGAAATATTGCGACGAGCGGGAGGGCGACACGTGTCACCCCCCTATATGGTCTTGGACGAAAGTGACATGGAGGAAATGGTCTTTTGACCACAAATTAAAAGATCAAGTCTTGCAAAGACATTTAGCATGACATTGTTGACTAGGTCAATGCCACTTGGCTTGATCCATGTGAAAAGCATCCAAACCACCCATTTGTTCTAATCTTGACCCTCCATTTATTTATATAAGCTCCCTAGTGCAAGACAAGGCTTAACACTTAGCAAATTTTCAAGAAAAATTGGATGAACATAGAAGGAGCTCTCGCCAACCTAGGGTTCCAAAGGAAAAATTTTCAATTATTGTCCAATAATTCCCACTTTAAACCAAGGTTCATGAGTGTTATGTAAGTATATCTCAATAGAAAAATCCCGGAAAAAGAGAGTTTTCGTATTAGTCGCAAAGTGAAAAACCTAGTGGCTTTCTAGGTTTTGGATTGGAAGTTTGAAGGAAAGTTGTTGGTATGGTTCTATGGGTCTCAACAAACGGATTGAAGTGTCTTGGAGAGGTTCTAAACTACTAAGGCGACTTGATTGGAATTGGATTAAGAATCGTTAAGGTATAATCTTGTCTTTTATAAGTGTTACAAGATTATATAATTATATTGTTGTTGTTAGCTTTACATGTTGCTAGCATGAAGTTGTTAAGTTGAAGTTTATAAGGATTATAGATCGATTGTGGTCTTGGAAGTTCAAATGTAATGTAGGCCATGTTAAGTTGGATTACAATTTGATCGTTATTAGAATAGTCGCATGTTAATTACTTGAAGATTACGGTTTATATAATCAAATGCGACTTGATATCTTGTTATGCTACCAATTTGGATTGAAGTGGAAATTGGTTAAGAATTGGTATTGTTGAACTTAAGGTGGCCGAATTTGTACTTATAGTTTGTAATAGTTTGTTATTCATTTGTATTGACTACCTTATAGATTGTGGTGAGCCAATCGGGGTTGTTTGGTTATTGTATTCGGCCTTGAAAAGGTGGCAAAGTTAGTAAAACAAAGGAGAGTCGTCCGATTTTCCGTAGAATTTAGTGACTTGGCACTTAGGATATTTTACGTTTAAGTAAGAGGTTAATGGACGTATTGTGTCCATGATAGGTTGAAGTACTAAGTTTAGCGTATCCTACTTGAAGAATGGAATAGCTCAAGGTTGAAGTACTTTGGAGCATTTTGCTACTTGTCGATAATCGTCGCGAGGTATGTGAACCTCTTCTTTCTTTGGCATGATCCTACGTATGAAATATCCATGTGATAATATTTCAAGATTTCTTCTACTCCTAGAAGTTAAGAAGTGTTCACGTTGTTGATTCTAAGTTAAGAGTATGTTTAAATTGTCCGAAGTCCTTACTAGGTCTTATGGAAGGCGTTGGTAAGAATGGTTAGGAAATTATGAGATTTGATTTAAAGGCTATGTGTCTAGATTTGGTTAAAGTAAGTAAGTTGATTTTATGTTTAAAAATGATTTGAATTTATATGTGAAAAGGGGATTGATTTTAAAGAATGTATGTTATGAAGTTTTAAGACTATGAACTTTGTTTTTCTTTAAAGGATTATGAAACTTTATTGTTCAAGTTATGGGACTTGATTTCTAAAGTATAGAGGACATGATTTTATAAGTATAAGCGACATGATTTTAAAGAGTGTATGCTACGAGGTGTTAAGACCATAAGCCTTGATTATAAGTGGAAAGGACTAAATTTTAAAAGTATGACTTCTTAATTTATTTCGAAAGTTAAGAAGATGGTTTCCAAAAGAGTATGTGACTTGAGCTTTAAAAACAAAGGAGGTTTTATGATTCTTTTAAGTATGTATGTACGTAGTATCTTTGGATCCCGTTTCCTAAATGTTGTAAGAATAAAAGTGTCTTAAGTTCTCTAAAATGGAAGGTTGTTACAACAGCTTTATGGGAAGTTGTTATGATGACTTAAGAAGAAGTAATAAGATGGTTTAAAAATGTTATGTAAGGAAAAATCACACCGAGCCTACAAATAGGCCGGATTACGTTATGAGATACACCGAGCCTACACATAGGCCGGATTACGCCATATTACCCCGAGCCTACACATAGGCCGGGTTACGTCATCTTACACCGAGCCCCACAGGCGGGCCGGATTATGTTATATGATTCCACAGTACACCGAGCCCCACAGGCGGGCCGGATTATGTTATATGATTCCACAGTACACCGAGCCCCACAGGCGGGCCGGATTATGTTATATGATTCCACAGTACACCGAGCCCCACAGGCGGGCCGGATTATGTTATATGATTCCACGTGCACGAGCGGGCGGGCGGATTATGGTTTATGATTCCACAGTACACCGAGCCCCACAGGCGGGCCGGATTATGTTATATGATCCCACAGTACACCGAGCCCCACAGACGGACCGGATTATGTTATGTAAGATATGTAAGTTATGTGAAAAAGGCTGGATTAAACTCTTAAGTAAGTATGTAAGAATATGTTGTTAAATCTTATTGAAAGAAGGAAAGGCAGTTAATATATGATTGATTTCGGGAGTTAAAAGGACATTCTTTTATACAGATATGATTTGGTTATTGCATTTTATTTCATTTCCATACTCAAATTTTTGTTATCGGCCGCAGTGCGTTAAATGCCCATAGGTGATAGGTACACAGGTTGGTGATCCTTGCTCTTAGGATCTCTGTTCAATTTTTGGAAAGAAGCCCCTTTCCCTCCGGAGGCTTGTCTTTTGGTAAGGTTTCCCTGATGTGGTAGACTTATGTACATTCAGGGGTATGGCGGGCCCCGTCCCGTGAGCTTGTAATTCTTAAGTGCAGTAGTCACATGTTGTGGGTCGGTTTGTAAAAAAAAAAAAAGGGATGTAACTGCTGTTGTTATGTATATGTATATGTGTCCAGGAAGGTAGCCTTATCGGCTAACCTGTGGCTTAATCTGTCGTTATATTTTTTTTTTTTTTTTTGTTTCATGTATGTTCATTGCTATTCTCTCGATGTATACGAGCAGGGTGCCTGTGTAGGGCACCGATCGCCCGGGTCGGGTCGTGACAAAAGTGGTATCGAGCGATTAGTCTCGGAAAGTGTCTACACCGTGTCTAGTAGAGTCTTGATTATCGGTGTGTTGTGCACCACATCTATAATCGTGAGGCTACAGGGCATTTAGGATTGGTTTCCATTCTTCTCACGAGATCGTGCGATAGAACGTGTTGTTAGTGTCGCCTCTCCTAACGAGTTATGTTGTTCTGACTACGAAAAAGGCGTGATGACCGGGAAAGACTATGTGGATTGCGTATCCAGGTTGGTAATGATTGTAGTATAGTTGGTATTGTGACATACATCTATACGGAGTTATGTATGAGGGTCAGACGCGTGTTGCCTAGAATGATGTTAGATTTCCAGGAATTGGTAAAGACTAACTAGATACCGGGAAGGTATGGAATAGTTAATGAATTCTCGCCAATATCTTATGTTTTATTTGAGATAATTGGGAAAGGATGAGCTGTCTGATAGGGTAGTGAACCCTTAAGAATCCATGTTAAGGAACCTAACGGAATGTCATGTTAATAGATTAAGCTGCGTAGTAGGCTTAAGAGAATTGTACGGATGAGGTCCGTATAGAGTAAGTAATGGTTGTTGTGATCGAGACAACATGGTTTTGGTATTATGAGAAGTTTTGTACCGATTCTTTGGGGACCGTAAGGTGGGCGTGGAGCATGGAAATTGCGAGCCTAAGAATATTGATTACTGCCGAGACCTTAGGTATATAAGGTTTTCTCTGGCAATAAGATTTTAAGTCAGACCAAGGATAAGAGTTAAGTGTGACGCTGAGTCGGGTTGAGGACCTGTTACGGGTCTCCCCATGGCCTGGAATGGAGTGGGATCAGTTGGTAGTAGTTCCGCTACGTGTGAGTCACGAGCAAGGCCCAAGTTTAGTTAATTGTTTCTGGGTTCGTGGACTCGTTCCACCGAACCAGTCATGGCGGAAATGACCTTATATTGTTTCATAGAGTGACTCCAAAGATTAGAGGCCAGAATAGGTATGGAAGTTATGTATGTATGTTAGAAGGAGTTGGAAGTACGAAAATATAATCTCTTTTGGGCTTATGATGGACAGATATGCGTATGCGAGGTGTTAGGGCCATGTGTGGCATTGTTGGTATGATGGGGTTGTGAAAGGAAACTATGTCGCTAATTATAAGTTTGACTCCGAAAGAACATTCGGGGACGAATGTTTCTAAGGGGGGAAGAATGTTACACCCCGTACTTGCAGGACATGTTTTAAGAACGTACGTAAGAACTCACAAGTGTTGAGATTTGAGACTTGTAAAAAAATATTTATCGGAATATTGGAATTTGTCGGAAAGCGAAATATTGCGACGAGCGGGAGGGCGACACGTGTCACCCCCCTATATGGTCTTGGACGAAAGTGACATGGAGGAAATGGTCTTTTGACCACAAATTAAAAGATCAAGTCTTGCAAAGACATTTAGCATGACATTGTTGACTAGGTCAATGCCACTTGGCTTGATCCATGTGAAAAGCATCCAAACCACCCATTTGTTCTAATCTTGACCCTCCATTTATTTATATAAGCTCCCTAGTGCAAGACAAGGCTTAACACTTAGCAAATTTTCAAGAAAAATTGGATGAACATAGAAGGGAGCTCTCGGCCAACCTAGGGTTCCAAAGGAAAAATTTTCAATTGTTGTCCAATAATTCCCCCACTTTAAACCAAGGTTCATGAGTGTTATGTAAGTATATCTCAATAGAAAAATCCCGGAAAAAGAGAGTTTTCGTATTAGTCGCAAAGTGAAAAACCTAGTGGCTTTCTAGGTTTTGGATTGGAAGTTTGAAGGAAAGTTGTTGGTATGGTTCTAAGGGTCTCAACAAACGGATTGAAGTGTCTTGGAGAGGTTCTAAACTACTAAGAAGCGACTTCGGATTGGAATTGGATTAAGAATCGTTAAGGTATAATCTTGTCTTTTATAAGTGTTACAAGATTATATAATTATATTGTTGTTGTTAGCTTTACATGTTGCTAGCATGAAGTTGTTAAGTTGAAGTTTATAAGGATTATAGATCGATTGTGGTCTTGGAAGTTCGAAATGTAATGTAGGCCATGTTAAGTTGGATTACAATTTGATCGTTATTAGAATAGTCGCATGTTAATTACTTGAAGATTACGGTTTATATAATCAAATGCGACTTGATATCTTGTTATGCTACCAATTTGGATTGAAGTGGAAATTGGTTAAGAATTGGTATTGTTGAACTTAAGGTGGCCGAATTTGTACTTATAGTTTGTAATAGTTTGTTATTCATTTGTATTGGACTACCTTATAGATTGTGGTGAGCCAATTGGGGCTGTTTGGTTATTGTATTCGGCCTTGAAAAAGGTGGCAAAGTTAGTAAAAACAAAGGAGGTGCTGTCCGATTTTCCGTAGAATTTAGTGACTTGGCACTTAGGATATTTTACGTTTAAGTAAGAGGTTAATGGACGTATTGTGGCCATGATAGGTTGAAGTACTAAGTTTAGCGTATCCTACTTGAAGAATGGAATAGCTCAAGGTTGAAGTACTTTGGAGCATTTTGCTACTTGTCGATAATCGTCGCGAGGTATGTGAACCTCTTCTTTCTTTGGCATGATCCTACGTATGAAATATCCATGTGATAATATTTCAAGATTTCTTCTACTCCTAGAAGTTAAGAAGTGTTCACGTTGTTGATTCTAAGTTAAGAGTATGTTTAAATTGTCCTAAGTCCTTACTAGGTCTTATGGGAGGCGTTGGTAAGAATGGTTAGGAAATTATGAGATTTGATTTAAAGGCTATGTGTCTAGATTTGGTTAAAGTAAGTAAGTTGATTTTATGTTTAAAAATGATTTGAATTTATATGTGAAAAGGGGATTGATTTTAAAGAATGTATGTTATGAAGTTTTAAGACTATGAACTTTGTTTTTCTTTAAAGGATTATGAAACTTTATTGTTCAAGTTATGGGACTTGATTTCTAAAGTATAGAGGACATGATTTTATAAGTATAAGCGACATGATTTTAAAGAGTGTATGCTACGAGGTGTTAAGACCATAAGCCTTGATTATAAGTGGAAAGGACTAAATTTTAAAAGTATGACTTCTTAATTTATTTCGAAAGTTAAGAAGATGGTTTCCAAAAGAGTATGTGACTTGAGCTTTAAAAACAAAGGAGGTTTTATGATTCTTTTAAGTATGTATGTACGTAGTATCTTTGGATCCCGTTTCCTAAATGTTGTAAGAATAAAAGTGTCTTAAGTTCTCTAAAATGGAAGGTTGTTACAACAGCTTTATGGGAAGTTGTTATGATGACTTAAGAAGAAGTAATAAGATGGTTTAAAAATGTTATGTAAGGAAAAATCACACCGAGCCTACAAATAGGCCGGATTACGTTATGAGATACACCGAGCCTACACATAGGCCGGATTACGCCATATTACCAGAGCCTACACATGGCGGGTTACGTCATCTTACACCGAGCCCCACGGCGGGCGGATTATGTTATATGATTCCACAAGACACCGAGCCCCACAGCGGGCGGATTATGTTATATGATTCCACAAGACACCGAGCCGGGCGGGCGGATTATGTTATATGATTCCACAAGACACCGAGCCGCACAGCGGGCGGATTATGTTATATGATCCCACAAGACACCGAGCCCCATGGCGGGCGGATTATGTTATATGATCCCACAAGACACGAGCCCGGGCGGATTATGTTATGTAAGATATGTAAGTTATGTGAAAAAATTTGGATTAAACTCTTAAGTAAGTATGTAAGAATATGTTGTTAAATCTTATTGAAAGAAGGAAAGGAGCAGTTAATATATGATTGATTTCGGGGAGTTAAAAGGACATTCTTTTATACAGATATGATTTGGTTATTGCATTTTATTTACATTTCCATACTAAATTTTTGTTGTCTTGGCCCGCCCGGAAGTGCGTTAAATGCCCATGGTGATAGGTACACAGGTTGGTGATCCTTGCTCTTAGGATCTCTGTTCAGTTTTTGGAAAGAAGCCCCTTTCACTCCGGAGGCTTGTCTTTTGGTAAGGTTTCCCTGATGTGGTAGACTTATGTACATTCAGGGGTATGGCGGGCCTGTCCGCGCAGATTGTAATTCTTAAGTGCGTAGTCACATGTTGTGGGTCGGTTTGTAAAAAAAAAAAAGGGATGTAACTGCTGTTGTTATGTATATGTATATGTGTCCAGGAAGGTAGCCTTATCGGCTAACCTGTGGCTTAATCTGTCGTTATATATATATATTTTTTTTTTTGTTTCATGTATGTTCCGCTGCTATTCTCTGATGTATACGAGCAGGTGCCTGGGTAGGGCACGATCGCGAGCTTGGGGTCGGTCGTGACAAAAGTGGTATCGAGCGATTAGTCCTCGGAAAGTGTCTGAGGCGTGTCTAGTAGAGTCTTGATTATCGGTGTGTTGTGCACCACATCTATAATCAGGAGGCTACAGGACATTTAGGATTAGTTTCCATTCTTCTCACTCGAGATCGTGCGATAGATTTGTGTTGTTAAGTCGTCTCTCCTAACGAGTTATGTTGTTCTGCATTCTACGAAAAAGCGTGATGACCGGGAAAGACTATGTGGATTGCGTATCGGGTTGGTAATGATTGTAGTATAGTTGGTATTGTGACATACATCTATACGGAGTTATGTATGAAGTCGACAGCGTGTTGCCTAGAATGATGTTAGATTTCCAGAATTGGTAAAGACTAACTAGATCTGGAAGGTATGGAATAGTTAATGAATTCGCCAATATCTTATGTTTTATTTGAGATAATTGGGAAAGGATGAGTTAATCGATAGGGTAGTGAACCCCAAGAATCCATGTTAAGGAACTACTGAATGTCATGTTAATAGATTAAGCTGCGTAGTAGGCTTAAGAGAATTGTACGGATGAGGTCCGTATAGAGTAAGTAATGGTTGTTGTGATCGAGACAACATGGTTTTGGTATTATGAGAAGTTTTTGTACCCGGTTACTGGGGGACTGGTAAGGTGGGCGTGGAGCATGGAAATTGCGAGCCTAAGAATATTGATTACTGCCGAGACCTTAGGTATATAAGGTTTTCTCGCAATAAGATTTTAAGTCGGACCAAGGATAAGAGTTAAGTGTGTGAGTCGGGTTGAGGACACATTCTGGGTCTCCCATGGCTGGAATGGAGTGGGATCGGTTGGTAGTAGTTCGCCACGTGGCGAGTCACGCAGCAAGCGCCCAAGTTTAGTTAATTGTTTCACTGGGTTCGTGGACTCGTTCCGAACCAGTCATGGCGGAAATGACCTTATATTGTTTCATAGAGTGACTCAAAGATTAGAGGCGAATAGGTATGGAAGTTATGTATGTATGTTAGAAGGAGTTGGAAATGCGAAAATATAATCTCTTTTGGGCTTATGATGGACAGATATGCGTATGCGAGGTGTTAGGGCCATGTGTGGCATTGTTGGTATGATGGGGTTGTGAAAGGAAACTATGTCGCTAATTATAAGTTTGACTCCGAAAGAACATTCGGGGACGAATGTTTCTAAGGGGGGAATAATGTTACACCCCGTACTTGCAGGACATGTTTTAAGAACGTACGTAAGAACTCACAAGTGTTGAGATTTGAGACTTGTAAAAAAATATTTATCGGAATATTGGAATTTGTCGGAAAGCGAAATATTGCGACGAGCGGGAGGGCGACACGTGTCACCCCCCTATATGGTCTTGGACGAAAGTGACATGGAGGAAATGGTCTTTTGACCACAAATTAAAAGATCAAGTCTTGCAAAGACATTTAGCATGACATTGTTGACTAGGTCAATGCCACTTGGCTTGATCCATGTGAAAAGCATCCAAACCACCCATTTGTTCTAATCTTGACCCTCCATTTATTTATATAAGCTCCCTAGTGCAAGACAAGGCTTAACACTTAGCAAATTTTCAAGAAAAATTGGATGAGCATGGAAGGGAGCTCTCGGCCAACCTAGGGTTCCAAAGGAAAAATTTTCAATTGTTGTCCAATAATTCCCCCACTTTAAACCAAGGTTCATGAGTGTTATGTAAGTATATCTCAATAGAAAAATCCCGGAAAAAGAGAGTTTTCGTATTAGTCGCAAAGTGAAAAACCTAGTGGCTTTCTAGGTTTTGGATTGGAAGTTTGAAGGAAAGTTGTTGGTATGGTTCTAAGGGTCTCAACAAACGGATTGAAGTGTCTTGGAGAGGTTCTAAACTACTAAGAAGCGACTTCGGATTGGAATTGGATTAAGAATCGTTAAGGTATAATCTTGTCTTTTATAAGTGTTACAAGATTATATAATTATATTGTTGTTGTTAGCTTTACATGTTGCTAGCATGAAGTTGTTAAGTTGAAGTTTATAAGGATTATAGATCGATTGTGGTCTTGGAAGTTCGAAATGTAATGTAGGCCATGTTAAGTTGGATTACAATTTGATCGTTATTAGAATAGTCGCATGTTAATTACTTGAAGATTACGGTTTATATAATCAAATGCGACTTGATATCTTGTTATGCTACCAATTTGGATTGAAGTGGAAATTGGTTAAGAATTGGTATTGTTGAACTTAAGGTGGCCGAATTTGTACTTATAGTTTGTAATAGTTTGTTATTCATTTGTATTGGACTACCTTATAGATTGTGGTGAGCCAATTGGGGTTGTTTGGTTATTGTATTCGGCCTTGAAAAAGGTGGCAAAGTTAGTAAAAACAAAGGAGGTGCTGTCCGATTTTCCGTAGAATTTAGTGACTTGGCACTTAGGATATTTTACGTTTAAGTAAGAGGTTAATGGACGTATTGTGTCCATGATAGGTTGAAGTACTAAGTTTAGCGTATCCTACTTGAAGAATGGAATAGCTCAAGGTTGAAGTACTTTGGAGCATTTTGCTACTTGTCGATAATCGTCGCGAGGTATGTGAACCTCTTCTTTCTTTGGCATGATCCTACGTATGAAATATCCATGTGATAATATTTCAAGATTTCTTCTACTCCTAGAAGTTAAGAAGTGTTCACGTTGTTGATTCTAAGTTAAGAGTATGTTTAAATTGTCCTAAGTCCTTACTAGGTCTTATGGGAGGCGTTGGTAAGAATGGTTAGGAAATTATGAGATTTGATTTAAAGGCTATGTGTCTAGATTTGGTTAAAGTAAGTAAGTTGATTTTATGTTTAAAAATGATTTGAATTTATATGTGAAAAGGGGATTGATTTTAAAGAATGTATGTTATGAAGTTTTAAGACTATGAACTTTGTTTTTCTTTAAAGGATTATGAAACTTTATTGTTCAAGTTATGGGACTTGATTTCTAAAGTATAGAGGACATGATTTTATAAGTATAAGCGACATGATTTTAAAGAGTGTATGCTACGAGGTGTTAAGACCATAAGCCTTGATTATAAGTGGAAAGGACTAAATTTTAAAAGTATGGCTTCTTAATTTATTTCGAAAGTTAAGAAGATGGTTTCCAAAAGAGTATGTGACTTGAGCTTTAAAAACAAAGGAGGTTTTATGATTCTTTTAAGTATGTATGTACGTAGTATCTTTGGATCCCGTTTCCTAAATGTTGTAAGAATAAAAGTGTCTTAAGTTCTCTAAAATGGAAGGTTGTTACAACAGCTTTATGGGAAGTTGTTATGACGACTTAAGAAGAAGTAATAAGATGGTTTAAAAATGTTATGTAAGGAAAAATCACACCGAGCCTACAAATAGGCCGGATTACGTTATGAGATACACCGAGCCTACACATAGGCCGGATTACGCCATATTACCCCGAGCCTACACATAGGCCGGGTTACGTCATCTTACACCGAGCCCACATGGCGGATTATGTTATATGATTCCACAGTACACCGAGCCCCACAGGCGGGCCGGATTATGTTATATGATTCCACAGTACACCGAGCCCCACAGGCGGGCCGGATTATGTTATATGATCCCACAGTACACCGAGCCCCACAGACGGGCCGGATTATGTTATGTAAGATATGTAAGTTATGTGAAAAAGGCTGGATTAAACTCTTAAGTAAGTATGTAAGAATATGTTGTTAAATCTTATTGAAAGAAGGAAAGGAACGGTTAATATATGATTGATTTCAGGAGTTAAAAGGACATTCTTTTATACAGATATGATTTGGTTATTGCATTTTATTTATGTTCCATACTCGGTACCTGTTATCGACCCGCCGAAGTGCGTTAAATGCCGCAGGTGATAGGTACACAGGTTGGTGATCCTTGCTCTTAGGATCTCTGTTCAGTTTTTGGAAAGAAGCCCATTGCACTCCGGAGGCTTGTCTTTTGGTAAGGTTTCCCTGATGTGGTAGACTTATGTACATTCAGGGGTATGGCGGGGCCCTGTCCCGCCGCAGTTGTAATTCTTAGAGGTCTGTAGTCACATGTTGTGGGTCGGTTTGTAAAAAAAAAAAAGGGATGTAACTGCTGTTGTTATGTATATGTATATGTGTCCAGGAAGGTAGTCTTATCGGCTAACCTGTGGCTTAATCTGTCGTTATTTTATTTTTATTTTTTTTTTGTTTCATGTATGTTCCGCTGCTATTCTCTGATGTATACCTGAACACACTTAAGTCTTCTAAGGCAAAATACTCCCTCCCCTTTAGTCTTCTTTCGTCCCCCTCCCCCTCTTGTGTGGAAAATACCTTGTGTATTGTTGTATAATCCCAAATACCTTGGCCTAGTACCCCTAGTAGTATTCCAAATTTGTTTTAATACTAGGAGCCCGTAAATGCTACTTTATTTCAATAGTCGCAAAATGAAACCCTAAAAAATCTTCATAAGCTTGGTTGAAGTGTTAAGAGAAGTTGTTTAGAAACTTCTAAGGGTCTCTTGGAGCGGGTTGGAGCGTAAGGAATTGGAGCTAAACGTTGCTCAGGATCGACATATAATCTTGGATAATTTTGGGCTTATCGAGGTAATGATCTATGTCCCCCTATTGTAATTGGATATTACATATTGTAGTAATTATACTTGAGTATATTATATGAGGATAGAAGATTGATAGAATTAAACTGTATTTACAGTAGAATTGTAGTATTATTGTGGGGCAGTGTTGTACACGTCCGGTTAGACGTGTAATCCCCTGGGAGTTGTTGGCCTGGTAGCGGGCCAGAGTAGAGGAGGAGATTCATGTGGTTGCGGGGAGGGGAGGTCTTGCGAATTTTACGTAGAATAAGGAATCTTGTATTTAGAATATTCTACGAAGAGATCTAGAAGTTGATAGACGTTTTATGGCCAGTATAGGTGGAAGTACTACGAGTAGCGTATTCTACTTGAAGGGTGGAAAAGGCTAGCAAGGTTGTAGTACTTGGAGCATTTTGCTAATTGTCGATAATCGTCGCGAGGTATGTGAACCTCTGTTATACCCCGTATTTCCAGAGTATGTACGTAAGGACGTACGTAGAAAAGTTTGGACTTTAAAGTTGGCTTGGACGAAATATTTTGTGCACAACACCCGGTTAGAGTCGTTTTTCGACGAAACGTTTTAAAAAACATGCGAAGGGAAAATTCCGGCTATGTCATTTTTAATTTTTGCGGATTTTTCCGAGAGACGAAACATTTTGGACCAACGAGAGGGCGACACTTGTCACCCTCTCATTGGGGACGTTGGGGCGGTGAAGTGGCCGATTGGTCTTGGCTTTTTTGTCAAGTAGTTGGTAAGATATTTGTGAGGGTTTTAATGAGTAGGGACTAGGGGGGCACTTGGGCATATCTTGGCCCTACACTTGCATAGCACTTGGCTAGATCTTGGCCATTGGTTGGCCTTTGCAGCTATAAATACCCTCCCTTTGAAGACTTCTTCATCCAAATAAATTTCCTAAGTCTAAAACCTCCCCATATTGTAGTGTTCTCATCCCTCCCCTTGGTGAGGCCCCTTGGCGAGAACCCCTTCCCCCAGGCCGAGAGTACCCACAGTGGGGTTGGCCGAGGGTATACACCCCCTTGTGGTGTTGTCTCGTATAAATACCACTCTTGGTAGAAATACTCTATAGTATTGTTACTGTACCCCCATTACCTGAGCCGTATACCTTATAGTATTCCAAAGATACCTCTATACGTAGAGCAGGAAATACTCTGCTTGTCCTTTTGTCTCAAACCGAAACCCTAGGGAAATCTTCACAGTTGGTTGAAGTATTTAAGAAGAAGTTGCGTAGAACTTCTAAGGGTTGTTTGGAGAGGGTTGGAGCACCCGGAGTAGGAGCTAAACGTTGCTAAGGATCGACATTTTAACATGGATAATTATGGGCTTATCGAGGTAAATATCTTGTCCCCCTATTGTAATTGAAAATTACATGTTGTAGGAATATATGGTTGAAGTATACTATATATAGAACTGAACATAGTTTTGCGGCAATGTCTTTGGACTTAAGTCTGAATTTAAAGAAGAGAATTGGGTATGCTTACATGGGTATTACATGAGACTTGTAGTTTGTGGTAGGCGGTCCCAATTTTCCGTAGAATCTTGTATCTAGATTTATTCTACCGAGTAGTCTAGACATTGATAGACTCGTAACCTTTATAGGTTGGATGTTACGTGAGTAGCATGTACATCTTTGGAAAGGTGGACCGTGCTAGTCGGGTTATAGCGAGTGGGCGTTTTGCTAATAGTCGATAATCGTCGCGAGGTATGTGATTCTTTCTATCCTCTTGAGCATGATATTTTAAAGAATATATATATAGTACGGTGGCGTCGTGTGTTAAGCGAATAATAATTACGGCAATGTCTCGGACTTAAGCTGAATAATAATTACTGCAATGTCTTTTGACTTAAGCTGAATAATCTTGAAGTATTTCAAAATAATCTTGAATCATTTTAATGTAAGAGTAATACTTGGTTTTGAAAGCTTAAGAGTTATACTAGCTTTATGGGAAGTTAGGTATAACGGCTTAAGAGAGATAAAAAGAATGATTTATTGATTTAAGAAGTTAAGAGACTTGATCTTAAAAGATAAGAGACTTGACTTAATTGAATTTTGTTAAAAGTGTGAAACCTCATTCGTGAGTAATGAGTACTTGGTTTTCAAAGGAATTATGTTTCTTGATTTGAAATCGAATAAGTATCGAACAAACCACAGCAGCGCTAATAAAGGGAAATGTTTTGACTAATAAAGTATTATTAAAACCAGTAGAAACTACCATCTGCATAGAAGCTAAGATGAGACAAAATGATATTACATTTCCTAGATCATTGGTTGTTGTATCAAGATTGTTATGAACAAGAATAACCTACTCACACATAAAGTATATGTTTCTCAAATTGTTTTAAAGGATTAAAACTATGAACTACAAACCTTTCGAAAATGAGAAACTTGAGTAATTGAAATTAGGCAAACTTGGAACGTTTGGAAAAGAATGTTGTTACTTAATTTTTACAAAGAGAAGTGTTTTGATTTACTTCAAAAGATAATCACTCTATTTTTATATACTACGGGTATTGTGTGACTTTTGTGAAAGTAACGTATCTTTTAAAGAGTTAATGTATGAAGTACTTTGGGGATAAAAACCCGATCTTGTTAATCATATAGTAGAAAGTACCTTGTGTGTATAACTTGATTGTGTTGGTTTGTGATAGCCTTGTAATACTTTCTTGTTGATTTGTTAAGTAAACATGCTAGGATGCTACGTGGGTTAGTATCTTGTGATGTTTGTGTAAAGGGGGTTTCCTTGATTGTGCTTATGTTGTTTAAGCGATAAGTCATTATGATAGTATTGTATCACTCATAATTAGGGGTTAGGCCTCCGATGCGGGGTAGACTTCGGTAGTGCGTGTGACCTATGATTCGAGAATACCTTATGCAGTGCAGTGGCCTATGCGGAATCGCGGGAGTTCGAGTTAGTGTGCGGCCTTTGTGGTCATGCGGTCTATGTGGCGTGCGGACGGCGAGTCCAGGCGGCTGCAGGGAGTAGCTACCCTCGATGCGGGAATACCTCATGCGGGCCATTGGAGTGGCCCGTGCGAGCTACGTCTGTTCGAGGCTAGACGCGCATTAGATCTTTGCGGGCGAGTGGCGGCTTTGATCATGTAACGGTGCAGACAGATCATGATACGATTTATGACCTTGTTATGCGTAGGTTTTAGTAGTCGGCTATGCCTTCGCACTTACCCCGTGCGGTTTTATGATGACACAGTGGGACCCGGTGTTCATGTATTCCTTGGTGCTTTTATATCATAGATCAGCGATGAGGAAAGGTATTCCACGGCATGATTGATGTTGTGGGCGTGAGACCCATTGTTATATTTGAGTGATGACTTTGAGGCGTGAGTCACGACTTGACATAATGACTTATTTATTGTGAATCGTAGTTTGGTTATCATACATGTCTCTGCTTTATATAGACTACTATGATTTCATTTACGATATTTTGATTTCACATACTTGGTACTGTTGTCTTGTCATCCTTCGGGCTGCGTTCATGCCGCAGTAAAGTACACCGATCGTTGATCCTCGCTCTTGGGTCACGATTCGTTTGGGAAGCTCCGTTCCTCCGAGGCTTATCTTCGTATAGTCCTGTTGTTGTAGGTGCTTACGTTCAGGGTATGACGGCCTGTCCGTCGTTGTTATCATATCATTCGTAGAGTGTAATCTTGTTGTGGGCGGGGTTGTAATGGGATGTAGCTATTCAAATTGTTATTTATATATACCGAAGGTAACCATTTTTGGTTAGCTTTGTCTTATTTCATTTGTCTTATTACATTGGCTTCATGTTATTGTTTTATATTCCGCTGATTTTCTCGATGTTGTATCACTAGGGTGCAGGTAAGGCACGATCCGGAGTCGGGTTCGGTCGTGACAAAAGTGGTATCGAAGCGATTAATCCTCGGAAAGTGTCTATAGGCCGTATCGATGAAGTCTTGATTATCTGTGTGTTGTGCACCACACCAATAATCAGGAGGCTATAGGATATTTAGGATTGGTTTCTATTCTTCTCACTCTGAGATCGTGCCTTAGAGCTGTGTTGAAAGTTGGACCCTCTAACGTATTTCTTTCCCTTACCGTTATGCCTCCGCGTAGGGCAAACCCGAGCCCAGGAGGGCAAGGCAGCCGAGGGAGTTGCGAGTAGAGTACAGAGGGTTACGTGGGCACATGCCCAATCATCACCTGACATGGTGCTTCATTCGGGGAGTTCTGCGACATCACCAGCCCCAGCAGAGTTTAGCACGGCGGCAGCAGTTCCTACTGCGGCCATGATATTTGAACCTTCAGTTCCACGACCGGTAGACGTACGCGTGCTAATTGAACGTAGTTGTACGGCAATGTCTTTTGACTTAAGCCCGAATAATAAAGATCTTGAAGTATTTCAAGATAATTAAGAACTGTTTTTAAAAGAAGAGTAATACTTGGTTTTAAAAGCTTAAGAGTTATACTAGCTTTATGGGAAGTTAAGTATAACGGCTTAAGAGAGATAAAACGAATGATTTATTGATTTTAGAAGTTAAGAGACTTGATCTTGTAAGATAAGAGACTTAACGTAAATGAATTATATGAATTTTTGTGTGAAACCTCATTCGTGAGTAATGAGTACTTGGTTTTTAAAAGGGATAATGTTTCTTCGATTTGGAAATCGAGAATGTGTATCGACAAACCATTGCGGCGTTAATAAAGGAAAATGTATTGAATAATTAAGTATTATTAAAACCGAGAAACTCCATCCGCATAGAAGCTAAGATGAGACAAAATGATATTTCTAGATCATGGCCGCTTAATAAGATTGATTATGAACAAGAATAACCTACTCACATATAAGGCATATGTTTCTCAGTTGTTTAAAAGAGAATTATATTCTTAAATGAATAAGACTATGAACCACGAAACCTTTCTAAAATAAGAAAGCGTGAACATTTGAAATTAGGCAAACTTGAACGTTTGGAAAAGAATGTTGTTACTTGATTTTACAAAGAGAAGTGTTTTGATTTACTTCAAAAGATAATCACTCTATTTTCATATACTACGGGTATTGTGTGACTTTTGTGAAAGTAACGTATCTTTTAAAGAGTTAATGTATGAAGTACTTTGGGGATAAAACCCGATCTTGTTAATCATATAGTAGAAAGTACCTTGTGTGTATAACTTGATCGTGTTGGTTTGTGATAGCCTTGTAATACTTTCTTGTTGATTTGTTAACAAAACATGCTAGGATGCTACGTGTGTTAGTATCTAGTGATGTTTGTGTAAAGGGGTTTCCCATGATTGTGCTTATGTTGTTTAAACGATAATCTGTTATGTTAGTATTGTATCACCATGATTAGGGGTTAAACGCCTCCGTGTAGGGGTAGACTTCGGCAGTGTGTGACCTATGATTCGAGAATACCTTATGCGGTGCAGTGGCCTATGCGGGCTGGGAGTTCCGAGTTAGTGTGCGGCCTTTGTGGTCATGCGGTCTATGTGGCCACGCGGACGGTGAGTCACGACGCTAGGGAGTAGCTACCCTCGATGCGGGAATACCTCATGCGGGCCATTGGGTGGCCCGTGCGAGCTAGGAAGTTCGGGGCTAGACGCGCACATTAGATCTCGCGCGAGTGGCGGCTTTGATCATGCGACGCAGACAGATCATGATCTGATTTATGACCTTGTTATCGTAGGTTTTAGTAGTCGGCTATGCCTTCGTACTTACCCGTGACGGTTTTATGATGACACAGTGGGACACGGTGTTCATGTGTATTCCTTAGTGCTTTTATATCATAGGCTGGCGGTGAGGAAGGTATTCCACGGCATGATTGATGTTGTGGGCGTGAGACCCATTGTTATATTTGAGTGATGACTTTGAGGCGTGAGTCACGACTTGACATATCGCTTATTTATTGTGAATCGTAGTTTGGTTATGATACATGTCTCTGCTTTATATAGTGCTATGATTTCATTCTGATATTTTCGATTTCACATACTTGGTACTGTTATCGACCTCCCCGAAGTGCGTTAGCCGCGAGTAAAGGTACACCGATCGTTGATCCTCGCTCTTAGGGTCACGATTCGGCGTTTGGGAAAGCTCCGTTTCTCGGAGGCTTATCTTAGTATAGTCCCTGTTGTTGTAGGTGCTTACATTCGAGGTATGGCGGAACCCTATCCGTCGTTGTTGTCATATCATTCGTAAGTGCAGTAATCTTGTTGTGGCGAGGTTGTAATAGGATGTAGCTGCTCAAATTGTTATTTATATATACCGAAGTAACCGTTTTTGGTTGCTTTGTCTTATTTCCGTCTTATTGCATTGGCCATGTTATTGTTTTATGTTCATTGATTACTCGATGTTGTATCACCTGGGGTGCGGGGTAAGGCACGATCACGGGCGGTTCGGTCGTGACAAAAGTGGTATCGAAGCGATTAATCCTCGGAAAGTGTCTACGTATCGATCCAAGAGTCTTGATTATCGGTGTGTTGTGCACCACGCCAATAATCAGGAGGCTATAGGATATTTAGGATTGGTTTCTATTCTTCTCACTCTGAGATCGTGCCTTAGAGCTGTGTTGTAAGTTGGACCCTCTAACGTATTTCTTTCCCATACCGTTATGCCTCCGCGTAGGGCAAACCCGGGCCCAAGAGGGCAAGGCAGCCGAGGGAGCTGCGAGTAGAGTTCAGAGGGTTACGAGGGCACAAGCCCAATCATCACCTGAGTTAGGTGCTTCATTTGGGGAGTTCTGCGACGTCACTAGCCCCAGCAAAGTTTAGCATGGCGGCGGCAGTTCCTACTGCGACCATGATATTTGAACCTTGATTCACGGCCAGGGGCGAGAGAATATAGATTGCAAAGCGACCACATTTACTAGCTATGGATTTGGCTACCAGAGAGTATACCGATGTACCGCCAGTCTTGATAACTATCTAAGAGAGGGTTGTACAAGAGTAATTCTTCCGTTAGGCTTGAGCATGGCACGTTATGCGGGCTTATGCGCGTGGCCGAGAAACGTAGAGATCGGCGGGTTAACGAGGCGACAGGGAGAGGGCGAGCAAGAGGTCCTTTGGTAACTTTCGAGGCGAATCGCCTCACGGCCAATTAGATATGCACCTCCGCCAGTGCAGAGTGGTCTTCCACGGATTTCAGGACTTTCGGGGTATGCCGGAGTTGGTCAGAGCACCAGGACTTCCGGTTCACAGTGTGGCAGATGTCATCCCGGGGAATGACGTCTTTTAGTTGGTACTTGTTGTACCTACGACCGTCAGGGTCTGATGACGAGAGGATGTCCTAGTAGGAGGACTTAGCCTTCAGTATCGGTGGGTAGTTCGTCACCTTCCTTAGCTATGCGCCTACAGGCAGGTTTGATTAGACGACTAAGGAGTGAAGCGGTGAATCTGAGATAGATCTTTAACCTGCAGGAATAGTATGTGTGATAAGGTGAGTATACCTTAAGTGTTATATTCTGATAGCATTGTGTAAATTGTGATTAGAAATCTTGGTTAGTTAACCAAGTAAGATTTGGGGGATAGAGAAGGTGTGAGCCTTAGAGTTTTATACGTGGAGACCTTAGAGGTAAGGCCATCTCGAGTAAAGGTGTAGTGTTATGTTTGATCCTTATCGGAGTGCATAGTGCACGTGAGCTATGTTTGAGATAGGTCCCTAAGTAGTGTGGTATGAAAGAGGGTAGTTGAACTAAGATGACCGCTAGGTTTTCGTAACGTGATTAGCGAAATTGTTCCGGATCGGGGAGCTAGTGTTTTGCGCGTTGCCGGGACGGGTTGAGGCCATGTTGCGGGTCAACCAGGCTTTGTTTGGTGGGTCAGTTTGTGGTGGTCCCGCTTTGTGTTAGGGTTATGAGGGTGTTAGGCAAAAGTTTAGTTAACCGTACAAGTTCATGGATGCGTTCGACCGATGGTCGGGCGATGGGGCAGCCCATCGTGGTTTTCGGTCGGACCGTATACTCAGCAGTGTTGTTATATCAGAAAGGTTGTAAGGCTGCACGGGGTGCCTACCTTCACCTTATGGCAGACAGTGGGGCCCAGGTTACGACTGTTTCTTTTTCTTTCTGAGAGTTTTACCAGGCAGGGTTAGGAACTCAGGTGAGACTCAGAATCGCATTCGCCCTCGGGCCAGTGTTTGGATTTCTGGGGTAGTTATGGGGATTGTTGTCTCCTGTGGAGGGAGTGTTTAAGCTACCATTTCAGTGATTCAGATGTCGTCTTATGAAGCCTTGTAGGGGCGGAAGTGTAAGTTGCCGGTCGATTGGTTCGATGTTGGCAAGGTTCAGATAGTTGGTTCAGGCTTGTTCCAGCAGACTATGGATAGGGTGAAGCTTGTCTAGAAGAGGTTTTGGCAGCTCAGAGAAATCGTGCGGATAATCGGCGACGACGCTTAGAGTTCAGGTTGACGGTCGGTCTTCTTGAAGGTACCACCCCAGTTAGGGTGTGACGAGTTTTGAAATCAAGCGAGAATGAAATGTGGTAAGTTATGAGAAAGAGTTCGAGTGCACAAGAAGGGTACGACACGTAAGGGAAGAAGCGAGCATGTATGGCGAGCATAGATGTGATCTTTTCTTTTGTAAAAAGAAGGTGCGAAGGAAGTATATTTTAGACCCCGGTGAGAGGTGTTTTGTGGTGATGCTAAGAGGTGTTTCCTCGTGGACTTGGATGTAGTATTTGCGTAGGTGTTTGTCACGACCCGAACCCGGGCCCGTGACTGGTGCCTTACCCCGGGCACCCTAGTGATACAACATCAGAGAAAAACCAGCGGAAATAAAAAAACTTAAACATTTAAATAGACATGGATCAAGATAAAGGAAAATAGGCCAACCAAAACGGTTGCCTTTCAGTATATATAAATATAACGACATTTTGAACAGTTACAATCCTTACAACCCTGCCCACAACAGTACTACAGACCTCTAAGATTTTTACAACAACTATGGCGGGACAGGGCCCCGCCATACCCCTGAATGTACAAGAACCTACAGACTCAGGGTAACATACCAAAGATAAGCCTCCGAAGGAACGGAGCTTCCCAATACGCTGAAAGGTGATCCTATAAGCGGGGATCGACAGCCGATGTAACTCTACCTGCGGCATGAACGCAGCCCCCCGAAGGAGGTCAGTACAACAGGTACCAAGTATGTGAAACTGTAAAGTACTATAAATGAAATCATAGCAGTCTATATAAAGCAGGAGACATGTATGATAACCAAACTATAGTACACAACATATAAACAGTCATATCAAGTCAGGGACTCACGCCCTCCAAATCATCACTCGTGCCCGTGGAATTCCTTCCTCACTGCCGGCAGTCTATGATATAACACACCAAGGAGTACACCTGAACACCAAGTCCTACCTGATGCCAAAGCCGTACCACGAGACTTCGTCACTATACTGACTCGCGAAGCTGACACGTGGCAAGTGCAATAACCTATACCCGATCCACCTGTGCCACGTGGTGGCGGGGGCAACGGCCACGCACCCGATCACAACCGTAAGTCACGATACTTGCGCGAAGGCGACCGTGGTAAGTGCAACAACGCATGCAGATCCACCGCGCCACGTGGTAGCGGCGGCAAGTAAACAAACTACGCACCCAATCACAACCGTAAGTCACGATACTTCGCCATAACCAAAATGGTCACGTGTCCACGAATCCATCAGCGGTGTAGACATGCCCATGTACGATGCTAATGGAAGCATACGTGGAATCTCCGTCACCGGCGGTACATCCAAGTAAGTTCTCAATAAGTCAACCTAGCCATCGAGACGCGGTAGAATAGAAACACAACTCTTGCACAACAAAGACTATCTCAATAAGCATAGGCAAGTTACACAACAACAAGCATAGGCAAGTTACACAACAACAAGCATAGGCAAGTTACACAACACCAAGCATAGGCAAGTTACACAACAACAAGCATAGGCAAGTTACACAACAACAAGCATAGGCAAGTTACACAACAACAAGCATAGGCAAGTTACACAACAACAAGCATAGGCAAGTTACACATAACTCTAAGTACTTTCATTTTATGTCAAAGTCCGGGTTTTAACCCTAAAGTACTATGTACGTTAAATTCCTTTTAAAGAGATCCATTCCTTTTATAAAAAAATCACCCGATACCCGTAGTATAAAAATAGAGTGACTTACATCTTTTAAGCAAACCAAATCAACTTCTCTTTTTTTTAAAGCCAAGTTCCCACATTAAAACCAATGATAAAAACCCTTCTTTTGTTTTCATAAAGTCGTTATAACCAACTTCCCATAAAGTTGTTATAACACTTTAAGTTTTAAACCATTTTAAGACAACATTGACCTTTCTTTTCCCTAAAGTTCCAGTTGCCTAATTTCAATTACTCAAGTCTCCTTTTTAGAAAAGTTTCATAGTTCAATGTCTTAATCTCTTTTAAAACATTTGAGTGACATATGCCTTATATGAGTGTAGGTTATTCTTATTCATAATCAATCTTATAAAGCAGCCATGATCTAGGAAATATAATATCATTTTGTCTCACCTTAGTTTCTATGCAGATGGAGGTTTCTACTGGTTTTAATAATACTTCATTATTCATTACACTTTCCTTTATTAACGCTGCAGTGGTTTGTCGATACACATTCTGATTTCCGAAATCAGTAAAACATTATTCCTTTTAAAAACCACGTACTCATTACTCACGAATGAGGTTTCACACAAAACTCATATTAATTCATTTAAGTTAAGTCTCTTATCTTATAAGATCAAGTCTCTTAACTTCTAAAATCAGTAAACCATTTTCTTTACCTCTCTTAAGACGTTATACCTAACTCCCCATAAAGCTAGTATAACTCTTTTTAAAACCTTTAAAACCAAGTGTTACTCTTCTTTCAAAAATGGTTTCTTAACTCTTGTGACATACTTCAAGTTTCTTATTATTCAGGCTTAAGTCAAAAGACATTGCCGTACAACTACGTTCAATTAGCACACGTACGTCTACCGTACTATATATTATTCAGGCTTAAGTCAAAAGACATTGCCGTACTATATATATCTTCCTTTAAAATATCATGCTCAAGAGTATAGGAAGAATCACATACCTCGCGACGATTATCGACTATAAGCAAAACGCTCCACGGCTATAACCCGACTAGCCTTGTCCACCTTCTAAGTAGCACATGCTACTTGCAGAACATTCAACCAATAAAGGTTATCAGTCTACTGTAAATACAGTCCTATGTAAGTACAGTTCAATCTTCTACTTATATTCTTCTGATGTGATTTCAATACAAGTCTATTCTGTAATATCCTTCTATTACTGTTCACTTCTTTTCTATGAATCTTATATTCATTTCAATTCAACTACAGTATGTAATTCCCAATTACAATAGAAGGACAATAGTATTTACCTCGATGAGCCCAAAATTATCCAAGTTAAAAGTCGATCCTGAGCAACGTTAAGCTCCTACTCCGAGTGCTCCAATCCGCTCCAAACAACCCTTAGAAGTTCTACACAACTTCTACTTAGTACTCCAACCACTTATGCAGATTTTCCGTAGGGTTTCGTTTAGTGGCTAAAGAAAGTATAATAGTATTTCTGGGCTTGTATAAGTGTAACCTTGGGAATACTACAAGGTATTTGGGCCAAGTTATTTGGGCATTATAACAATACTTGGGGAAGTATTTCTATACCACAAAAGGGGGTATTATACGAAAACAATTTAGGCTAGGGGGGGGGGGTACCCCACGGCTAGACACCACAAAGGGGGGAGGGGGTGTGGCTCTCGGCCAAGGTTCACTCAAGGGGAGGGGGAGACTCTTTGGACGAATTACAAACAAGAGGGAGGGAGTATTTAGAGACTTAGAAAGATTGCTCAAGTTTTGGATGAAGAAAGTCTTCAACTTAGAGGGGTATTTATAGGTCAAGCAAAGGCCAACCAATGGCCAAGATTCATCCAAGTGTTAGGCAAGTGTAGGGCTAGATTTCAACCATGTGGACCTTATCCATCTACCACACCAACTTGCACAAAATATCCTACCAACTACAAGCCACCTATTTCGTCCACTTTGCCGCCCCTTCCTTCCAATGTGAGGGTGACACTTGTCACCCTCTCGTTGGTCCAAAATGTTTCGTCTCTCAGAAAAATCCGCAAAAATTATAAATGACATAGCCGGAATTTTCCCTTCGCAAGTTTAGTAAAACGTTTCGTCGAAAAACGACTCTATTCGGCACTTGTGCCCAAATTTCGAACTTGCCAAATCTTTAAGGCTCAAATTTTATACGTACGCTCTCACGTACATACTCTGGAAATACGGGGTATAACATTCTCCCCTCCTTAGAAACATTCGTCCCGAATGTTCCTTCTCAAGACGGATAACGATGAAGTTCTTCTAACAAGTTGCCAACGCCACGCCTGGCCACGAAATAACACACGTTCTCTTCCTTCCTTACTCGTCGTGCCCTTCTCGAGCACTTGAACTCTTCTAGTATACGTACCACACTTCAGTCATCGCTTCAGTTCCCAAAACTTTGGAGTCACCACCTCCAAACTTGGTCATCTTACTAGCCGCAATCTCCCTTAAGACCATTCCCGGTCTTCACGACCGCTACGGTCGAACACATCCACGAACTCATACGATGGTCATCTAAACTTGGGCCTAGCACCCTCGTGACCCTACCACTGGCGGGACCACTCAGAGCGACCCACCGAAGCAGCCGGGTTGGCCCGCAACACGGCCCCAACCCGACCTTCTTAACGCATCACGCTCTTGTTCCCGATCCGAACAATCTTACCTATTCAAGTCATGAAAGCTACCACTTCCATTTTACACCACCCAAGGGAATTTTCCACAATTACTCCACGTATACCTATACGCTCGACAAGAATTACTCGAAAAAACTTGTACTCAAGACGGCGCTTACATCTAAGGTCTCATTGTAATATTCTAAGGTTCATCATATTCTCACCCTTTGTGCTTACCCTTTTTCACTAACTGTGTTTCTAAATCACATTTTAGCACAAGGCTATCCGAACATAACACTAAATACATCATCACAACATCAATACATACAAAACTCTAGAGGTTAAGGATATACTGAAAATAGGCGGTTCGGAGGACCGCTAAATCGGAACTTCCACCGCGACCTCTGGTGGCTGCCGGTGTATGAACATCTGCCTAGCTATGGAAGGTGAAGAACCCTGAATCGATCTAGTAGTCTGTGCTATCCCACGATACTACCACAGTCGGACGATCTCGTCAAATGGCCACATCGGCGCAAGTATAGCAATCTCCCAAACCAAGACGACATTTCCTATGGGCTTTACCACAATAGTCACCTGAGATACGGGTGGCCTCATCCAATGAGCACTCCTACTCCCGAAAATCAACCACAGGAGCCCGACCGCTCCCGAATATTCCAACGCGTGACGACGGTGGGGACCACTTGGTACAAGCGAGGCGCATAATCGCTCTTCGAGGCGGTCCGCCTCGAAAGTCATCAAAGGACCACTGTTTCGGCCTCTTCTGCGATCTCCGTCATTCCGCCGATTCCTCCGCTCCTCACATCCAAGTGCATAAGCTGCTGCGCGGCAATGTCCATGCCCGTGAAGAGCTACACTAACAACTCTGCTAGGTAATCATCGAGCCTGTAACATATCGGTGCACTCGATCCTCCATACTAGCTACTAACGCGAGGACGTCGCCAATGAGTCGAAATCCACATTGTACTCCCGAACCGTCGCCTGATTCGCGTAACACCAAAAATTTGTCGGCCCGAGCCCTCTCATCCGCGAGGCAAGAAATGTGCAAGAAATGCCTCGAGAACTCGTCCCATATAGTGGAAGTGCATTCTCTCCCGGGACAGCTCGCGAATCAAACGATCATTGCGGTATCACGCGGCCGACGCGAACCTAGGACCACCGACTCGGTCTCCGATGCCTTGATCACTCGCGATCCGTCAGAATCGCTTCGGATGAACTCCTGCGGATCATCCTCGTGCCTCGACCGTAAAACTCGGCGGCTTACAACTCGGAAAATCCCGTAGCCTCGAACTATCTCGATCTAGGGTGAACCATCGGTGCTCGAAGGCTGAGTCGGCCTATCCTCAAGTCTAGCCACAACCACGGCCATTAATCGTGCCCTTGTAACTCATCTCCTCTGCTCGGTGCGGATGGAGGCTCGTGTCTTGTGGTCTCTGCCATTGCTCTGCAACTCCTCTGTTGCCTTGCCGCTTCGGGCGGGTTGCCTTACGCGAGACATAATCGGTAAAACGGCACGTCGGAGGGTCCAACTTATCACACAGCTCTAAGGCACGATCTCAGAATGAGAAGAATAGAAACCAATCCTAAACGTCCTGCAACCTCCTGATTATAGATGTGGTGCACAACACATCGATAATCAAGACTCTACTAGACACGGTCTGTAGACACTTTCCGAGGACTAATCGCTCGATACAACTTTTGTCACGACCAACCGGGCGTGGATCGTGCCTACCGGGCACCCTAGTGATACAACATCAGAGAAAAACCAGCGGAAATAAAAAAACTTAAACATTTAAATAGACATGGATCAAGATAAAGGAAAATAGGCCAACCAAAACGGTTGCCTTTCAGTATATATAAATATAACGACATTTTGAACAGTTACAATCCTTACAACCCTGCCCACAACAGTACTACAGACCTCTAAGATTTTTACAACAACTATGGCGGGACAGGGCCCCGCCATACCCCTGAATGTACAAGAACCTACTGGACTCGTGGTAACATACCAAAGATAAGCCTCCGAAGGAACGGAGCTTCCCAATACGCTGAAAGGTGATCCTATAAGCGGGGATCGACAGCCGATGTAACTCTACCTGCGGCATGAACGCAGCCCCCCGAAGGAGGTCAGTACAACAGGTACCAAGTATGTGAAACTGTAAAGTACTATAAATGAAATCATAGCGATCATATAAAGCGGGAGACATGTATGATAACCAAACTATAGTACAACATATAAACAAATATATCAAGTCAGGGACTCACGCCCTCCAAATCATCACTCGTGCCCGTGGAATTCCTTCCTCACTGCCGGAAGTCTATGATATAACACACCAAGGAGTACACCTGAACACCAAGTCCTACCTGATGCCAAAGCCGTACCACGAGACCGTCACTATCTTGACTCGCGAAGGCGACCGTGGCAAGTGCAATAACCTATACCCGATCCACTGCGCGCGTGGCGGCGGGGCAAGTAACGCTACGCACCGATCACAACCGTAAGTCACGATACGCCGCGAAGGCGACACGTGGTAAGTGCAACAACTGCATGCAGATCCACCGCGCCACGTGGCGGCGGGGCAAGTAAACAGGCTACGCACCCAATCACAACCGTAAGTCACGATACTTTGCCATAACAAAAAATGGTCACATGTCCACAGAATCCATCAACGGTGTAGACATGCCCATGTACCAATGCTAATGGAAGCATACCCGTGGAATCTCCGTCGGCAGACATCCAAGTAAGTTCTCAACAAGTCAAGGCCTACCCATCGAGACGCGGTAGAATAGAAACACAACTCTTGCACAACAAAGACTATCTCAATAAGCATAGGCAAGTTACACAACAACAAGCATAGGCAAGTTACACAACAACAAGCATAGGCAAGTTACACAACACCAAGCATAGGCAAGTTACACAACACCAAGCATAGGCAAGTTACACAACAACAAGCATAGGCAAGTTACACAACAACAAGCATAGGCAAGTTACACATAACTCTAAGTACTTTCATTTTATGTCAAAGTCCGGGTTTTAACCCTAAAGTACTATGTACGTTAAATTCCTTTTAAAGAGATCCATTCCTTTTATAAAAAAATCACCCGATACCCGTAGTATAAAAATAGAGTGACTTACATCTTTTAAGCAAACCAAATCAACTTCTCTTTTTTTTAAAGCCAAGTTCCCACATTAAAACCAATGATAAAAACCCTTCTTTTGTTTTCATAAAGTCGTTATAACCAACTTCCCATAAAGCTGTTATAATAACACTTTAAGTTTTAAACCATTTTAAGACAACATTGACCTTTCTTTTCCCTAAAGTTCCAGTTGCCTAATTTCAATTACTCAAGTCTCCTTTTAGAAAAGTTTCATAGTTCAATGTCTTAATCTCTTTTAAAACATTTGAGTGACATATGCCTTATATGAGTGTAGGTTATTCTTATTCATAATCAATCTTATAAAGCAGCCATGATCTAGGAAATATAATATCATTTTGTCTCACCTTAGTTTCTATGCAGATGGAGGTTTCTACTGGTTTTAATAATACTTCATTATTCATTACACTTTCCTTTATTAACGCTGCAGTGGTTTGTCGATACACATTCTGATTTCCGAAATCAGTAAAAACATTATTCCTTTTAAAAACCACGTACTCATTACTCACGAATGAGGTTTCACAAAAAACTCATATTAATTCATTTAAGTTAAGTCTCTTATCTTATAAGATCAAGTCTCTTAACTTCTAAAATCAGTAAACCATTTTCTTTACCTCTCTTAAGACGTTATACCTAACTCCCCATAAAGCTAGTATAACTCTTTTTTAAAACCTTTAAAACCAAGTGTTACTCTTCTTTCAAAAATGGTTTCTTAACTCTTGTGACATACTTCAAGTTTCTTATTATTCAGGCTTAAGTCAAAAGACATTGCCGTACAACTACGTTCAATTAGCACACGTACGTCTACCGTACTATATATTATTCAGGCTTAAGTCAAAAGACATTGCCGTACTATATATATCTTCCTTTAAAAATATCATGCTCAAGAGTATAGGAAGAATCACATACCTCGCGACGATTATCGACTATAAGCAAAACGCTCCACGGCTATAACCCGGCTAGCCTTGTCCACCTTCTAAGTAGCACATGCTACTTGCAGAACATTCAACCAATAAAGGTTATCAGTCTACTGTAAATACAGTCCTATGTAAGTACAGTTCAATCTTCTACTTATATTCTTCTGATGTGATTTCAATACAAGTCTATTCTGTAATATCCTTCTATTACAGTTCAATTCTTTTCTATGAATCTTATATTCATTTCAATTCAACTACAGTATGTAATTCCCAATTACAATAGAAGGACAGTAGTATTTACCTCGATGAGCCCAAAATTATCCAAGTTAAAAGTCGATCCTGAGCAACGTTAAGCTCCTACTCCGAGTGCTCCAATCCGCTCCAAACAACCCTTAGAAGTTCTACACAACTTCTACTTAGTACTCCAACCAATTATGGAGATTTTCCTTAGGGTTTCGTTTAGTGGCTAAAGAAAGTATAATAGTATTTCTGGGCTTGTATAAGTGTAACCTTGGGAATACTACAAGGTATTTGGGCCAAGGTATTTGGGCATTATAACAATACTTGGGGAAGTATTTCTATACCACAAAAGGGGGTATTATACGAAAACAATTTAGGCTAGGGGGTACCACTGTAGACACCACAAAGGGGGGAGGGGGTGTGGCTCTCGGCCAAGGTTCACTCAAGGGGAGGGGGAGACTCTTTGGACGAATTACAAACAAGAGGGAGGGAGTATTTAGAGACTTAGAAAGATTGCTCAAGTTTTGGATGAAGAAAGTCTTCAACTTAGAGGGGTATTTATAGGTCAAGCAAAGGCCAACCAATGGCCAAGATTCATCCAAGTGTTAGGCAAGTGTAGGGCTAGATTTCAACCATGTGGACCTTATCCATCTACCACACCAACTTGCACAAAATATCCTACCAACTACAAGCCACCTATTTCGTCCACTTTGCCGCCCCTTCCTTCCAATGTGAGGGTGACACTTGTCACCCTCCCGTTGGTCCAAAATGTTTCGTCTCTCGGAAAAATCCGCAAAAATTATAAATGACATAGCCGGAATTTTCCCTTCGCAAGTTTAGTAAAACGTTTCGTCGAAAAACGACTCTATTCGGCACTTGTGCCCAAATTTCGAACTTGCCAAATCTTTAAGGCTCAAATTTTATACGTACGCTCTCACGTACATACTCTGGAAATACGGGGTATAACAGTGTTTCCATGGCCAGGTGTGGCAGGATCGTTCTCGTAAGTATAGTAATGAAGACTATACTGGCGCGCGTTTGTTTTGAGGCTTAGAAGGAACATTCGGGACGAATGTTTCTAAGGAGGGGAGAATGTTATACCCCGTATTTCCAGAGTATGTACGTAAGGACGTACGTAGAAAAGTTGGGCTTTAAGTAGGCTTGGCCGAATAATTTTTGTGCACAACACCCGGTTAGAGTCGTTTTTCGACGAAACGTTTTACATAACTTGCGAAGGGAAAATTCCGGCTATGTCATTTTTAATTTTTGCGGATTTTTCCGAGAGACGAAACATTTTGGACCAACAAGAGGGCGACACTTGGCACCCTCTCATTGGTGGGCTTTGGGGCGGCAACATGGACGATTTCCTTGACATTTTTGTCAAGTAGTAGGTAGGATATTTTGTGGTAGATGGATAAGGTGCACATGGATGAATCTTGGCCCTACACTTGCCTTGCACTTGGCATGATCTTGGCCATTGGTTGGCCTTTGCTTGACCTATAAATACCCCCCCTTTGAAGACTTCTTCATCCATTCCTAAACTTTCCTAAGTCTTGAGAGCTTCCCCCCTTTGTGTGGTGTTCTCGTCCTCCCCCTTGTGAGGCCCCCTTGGCCGAGAGCCCCTCCCCCCCCCCCCTTGGCCGAGAGTACCCCCCCTAGTGGGGTTGGCCGAGGGGTATACACCCCCCCTTTGTGGTGTTGTCTCGTATATATACCCCCCCTCTTGGTAGAAATACTCTCAAAAGTATTGTTGTTATACCCAAATTACCTTAGCCGTATACCTTGTAGTATTCCAAAGATACCTCTCTACGTAGAGCCCGGAAATACTACCGTATGTCCTTTTTGTCTCAAACTGAAACCCTAAGGAAAATCTCCATAGTTGGTTGGAGTATTAAGTAGAGGTCGCGTAGAGCTTCTAAGGGTTGTTTGGAGCGGGTTGGAGCACCCGGAGTAGGAGCTAAGCGTTGCTAAGGATCGACATTTTACTTGGATAATTATGGGCTTATCGAGGTAATTATCTTGTCCCCCTATTGTAATTGGAAATTACATGTTGTAGGAATATATAGATGAAGTATACTATATATAGAACTGAACATGGTTTTGCGGCAATGTCTTTGGACTTAAGCCTGAATTTAAAGAAGAGAAGCTGTAATTACGTGGGTGTATTCAGATGACTTGTGTAGTTTGTGGGTAGGGAAGTTGCAATTTCCGTAGAATCTTGTATCTAGATTTAATCTACCGAGTAGTCTAGACTTTAATAGACTTGTATAACCTTTATAGGTTGAATGTTCTGTGAGTAGCATGTGCTACTTGGAAGGTGGACAAGGCTAGCCGGGTTATAGCCGTGGAGCGATTTGCTAATAGTCGATAATCGTCGCGAGGTATGTGATTCTTCCTATCCTCTTGAGCATGATATTTTAAAAGAATATATATATATAGTACGGTAGACGTACGCGTGCTAATTGAACGTAGTTGTACGGCAATGTCTTTTGACTTAAGCCCGAATAATAAAGATCTTGAAGTATTTCAAGATAATTAAGAACTGTTTTTAAAAGAAGAGTAATACTTGGTTTTAAAAGCTTAAGAGTTATACTAACTTTATGGGAAGTTAGGTATAACGGCATATGTTTCTCATAGAAGCTAAGATGAGACAAAATGATATTTCCTAGATCATGGCTGCTTAATAAGATTGATTATGAACAAGAATAACCTACTCACATATAAGGCATATGTTTCTCAGATTGTTTAAAAGAGAATTATATTCTTAAATGAATAAGACTATGAACCACGAAACCTTTCTAAAATAAGAAACGTGAACATTTGAAATTAGGCAAACTTGAACGTTTGGAAAAGAATGTTGTTACTTGATTTTACAAAGAGAAGTGTTTTGATTTACTTCAAAAGATAATCACTCTATTTTCATATACTACGGGTATTGTGTGACTTTTGTGAAAGTAACGTATCTTTTAAAGAGTTAATGTATGAAGTACTTTGGGGATAAAACCCCGATCTTGTTAATCATATAGTAGAAAGTACCTTGTGTGTATAACTTGACTGTGTTGGTTTGTGATAGCCTTGTAATACTTTCTTGTTGATTTGTTAAGTAAACATGCTAGGATGCTACGTGTGTTAGTATCTTGTGATGTTTGTGTAAAGGGGTTTCCCTTGATTGTGCTTATGTTGTTTAAACGATAAGCTGTTATGTTAGTATTGTATCACTCATGATTCCGGGGGTTAAGCTGCCCTCCGATGCGGGGTAGACTCAGGCGGGTCTGTGTGACCTATGATTCGAGAATACCTTATGCAGTGCATGTGGCCTATGCGGAGGCTGCGGGAGTTCCAGTTAGTGTCGACCTTTGTGGTCACGCGGTTCATGTGGCCATGCGGACGGCGAGTCCAGACGCCACCGGGAGTAGATACCCTCGATGCGGGAATACCTCATGCGGGCCATTGGGTGGCCCGTGCGAGCTACGGGAAGTTCGGGGCTAGACGCGCACATTAGATCTGCGGCGAGTGGCGGCTTTGATCATGTGATGCAGACAGATCATGATACGATTTATGACCTTGTTGTAATGTAGGTTTTAGTAGTCGGCTATGCCTTCGTACTTACCGTGACGGTTTTATGATGACACGGTGGGACCCGGTGTTCATGTATTCCTTGGTGCTTTTATATCATAGATCGCGGTGAGGAAGGTATTCCACGGGCATGATTGATGTTGTGGGCGTGAGACCCATTGTTATATTTGAGTGATGACTTTGGCGTGAGTCACGACAACATATCGCTTATTTATTGTGAATCGTAGTTTGGTTATGATACATGTCTCCCGCTTTATATATGCTATGATTTCATTTACGATATTTTTAGTTTCACATACTTGGTACTGTTATCGACCTCGCCGAAGTGCGTTCGCCGCAGTAAAGTACACGATCGTTGATCCTCGCTCTTAGGGTCCAGATTCAAAGTTTGGGAAAGCTCCGTTTCTCGGAGGCTTATCTTCGTATAGTCCCTGTTGTTGTAGTGCTTACATTCGAGTATGGCGAACCACTGTCGTCGTTGTTGTCATATCATTCGTAGGTGCATGAAATCGTTGTGGCGGGGTTATGTCGGATGTAACTGTTCAAATTGTTATTTATATATACTGAAGGTAACCGTTTTTGGTTAGCCTGTCTTCTTATTGCATTGGCTTCATGTTATTGTTTTATGTTCCGCTGATTACTCTGATGTTGTATCACTGGGGTGCCCGGGGTAAGGTACCAGTCACGGGCCCGGGTTCGGGTCGTGATATTTTCGTAACGTGATTAGTGAGATTGTTCCGGATCGGGGAGCTAGTGATTTGCGCGTTGCCGGGTCGGGTTGAGGCCATGTTTCGGGTCGACCCGCGGCCTGTATGGTGGTGGGGTCAGTTTGTGGTGGTCCCGCTTTGTGTTAGGGCCACAAGGGTGTTAGGCCCAGGTTTAGTTAACCATCGTACGAGTTCGTGGATGCGTTCGACCTGTAGTCAGGCCGATAAGGTCAGCCCGTCTTATCTTTTAATCGAACCGTGTTCTCGGTAGTAAGTTGCGAGATGATTATTTCAGGAAGGTTGTAAGGCTGCACGGGGTGCCTACCTTCACCTTATGTCAGACAGTGAAGCCCAGGTGGTGGCTATTTCGTTTTCTGGAAGTTTTACCAGGCAGGGTTAGGAACTGGTGAGTCTCATGTGCGCATTCGCCTCGGGCGGTGTTTGGATTTGTGGGTAGTTGTGAATATTGTTGCCTCCTGTTGAGGGAATGCTTTTATACTACCATTTCAGTATTCAGATATCGCCTTACGAAGCCTCGTAGGGGCGGAAGTGTAGATTGCCGGTCGATCGGTTCGATGTTGGCAAAGTTCAGATAGTGGGGTCATACTTGTTTCGACAGGATGGGGATAGGGTGAAGCCTATCCAGGAGAGGTTATCGACAGCTCAGAATCAACAGAAGTCGTGCGGATAATCGACGTCGACACTTAAAGTTCAGGTTGACGGTCGGAATTCTTAAAGGTACCACCCCGGTTAGGGTGTGACGAGTTTTGGAAAACAGAAGAAACTTAGCCCGAGTTACTTTGGGCCCTTTCAGATCATGTGAATAATAGGCCAGGTTGCCTATAAGTTAGCTTGTCGTCCGACGTAGGAGGCAGTACGTCCGATCCTTCATGTGGCTATGTTCGGAAGAGTATCGGAGATCCATCCAGGGTGTTCCCAGTTAATGATGACCAAGTTAGAGATAGTAACCCAGAGATTTGGAAACTGAATCGATGCAGATATGGTAAGAAAGAGTTCGAGTGTACGAGAAAGTGCGGCAGCGTAAGGGAAGAAGCGAGCATGTATTGCGAGCATAGATGTGATCATTTTTTTTGTAAAGTGAAGGTGCGAAAGAAGTATATTTTAGACATCGGGTAAGGGGGTTTTGTGATGTCAGAGGTGTTTCCTCGTGGACTTGGATGTCAGTATTTTGCGCAGGTGATTCTGTGGCCAGGTGTGGCAGGTTTGTTCTCGTAAGTATAGTAGTGAAGACTATACTGGCGCACGTATGTTTTGAGACTTAGAAGGAACATTCGAGACGAATGTTTCTAAGGAGGGGAGAATGTTATACCCCGTATTTCCAGAGTATGTACGTAAGGACGTACGTAGAAAAGTTTGGACTTTAAAGTTGGCTTGGACGAAATATTTTGTGCACAACACCCGGTTAGAGTCGTTTTTCGACGAAACGTTTTACACAACTTGCGAAGGGAAAATTCCGGCTATGTCATTTTTAATTTTTGCGGATTTTTCCGAGAGACGAAACATTTTGGACCAACGAGAGGGCGACACTTGTCACCCTATCATTGGGGACGTTGGGGCGGTGAAGTGGCCGATTGGTCTTGGCTTTTTTGTCAAGTAGTTGGTAAGATATTTGTGAGGGTTTTAAGGAGTAGGGACTAGGGGGGCACTTGGGCATATCTTGGCCCTACACTTGCATAGCACTTGGCTAGATCTTGGCCATTGGTTGGCCTTTGCTTGGCCTATAAATACCCTCCCCCTTTGAAGACTTCTTCATCCAAATAAATTTCCTAAGTCTAAAAACCTCCCCCCCCTCTCTTGTAGTGTTCTCGTCCCTCCCCCCCTTGGTGAGGCCCTCGCCGAGAACCCCTTCCCCTCGTCGAGTACCCCCAGTGGGGTTGGCCGAGGGTATACACTTGTGGTGTTGTCTCGTATAAATACCCCTCTTGGTAGAAATACTCTATAGTATTGTTACTATACCCAAATTACCTTAGCCGTATACCTTATAGTATTCCAAAGATACCTCTATACGTAGAGCCCGGAAATACTACCGTTTGTCCTTTTTGTCTCAAACCGAAACCCTAGGGAAATCTTCACAGTTGGTTGAAGTATTTAAGAAGAAGTTGCGTAGAACTTCTAAGGGTTGTTTGGAGCGGGTTGGAGCACCCGGAGTAGGAGCTAAACGTTGCTAAGGATCGACATTTTAACATGGATAATTATGGGCTTATCGAGGTAAATATCTTGTCCCCCTATTGTAATTGGAAATTACATGTTGTAGGAATATATGGTTGAAGTATACTATATATAGAACTGAACATAGTTTTGCGGCAATGTCTTTGGACTTAAGCCTGAATTTAAAGAAGAGAATTGGACTGTACTTACATAGGACTGTATTACAGTAGACTTGTGTAGTTTGACGGGTAGGGAAGGGCTGCCCAATTTTCCGTAGAATCTTGTATCTAGATTTATTCTACCGAGTAGTCTAGACATTGATAGACTCGTAACCTTTATAGGTTGGATGTTCTGTGAGTAGCATGTGCTACTGGAAAGGTGGACCAGGCTAGTCGGGTTATAGCCGTGGAGCGTTTTGCTAATAGTCGATAATCGTCGCGAGGTATGTGATTCTTTCTATCCTCTTGAGCATGATATTTTAAAGAATATATATATAGTACGGTAGACGTACGTGTGTTAACTGAATAATAATTACGGCAATGTCTCCGGACTTAAGCCTGAATAATAATTACGGCAATGTCTTTTGACTTAAGCCTGAATAATCTTGAAGTATTTCAAAAGAATACTGAATCATTTTAACAGAAGAGTAATACTTGGTTTTAAAAGTTTAAGAGTTATACTAGCTTTATGGGAAGTTAGGTATAACGGCTTAAGAGAGATAAAAATAATGATTTATTGATTTAAGAAGTTAAGAGACTTGATCTTAAAAGATAAGAGACTTGACTTAATTGAATTTTGTTAAAAAGTGTGAAACCTCATTCGTGAGTAATGAGTACTTGGTTTTCAAAAGGAATTATGTTTTACTGATTTCGGAAATCAGAATAAGTATCGAACAAACCACAACAGTGCTAATAAAGGGAAATGTTTTGACTAATAAAGTATTATTAAAATCAGTAGAAACTACCATCTGCATAGAAGCTAAGATGAGACAAAATGATATTACATTTCCTAGATCATGGCTGTTGTATCAAGATTGTTATGAACAAGAATAACCTACTCACACATAAAGTATATGTTTCTCAAATTGTTTTAAAGGATTAAAACTATGAACTACAAACCTTTCGAAAATGAGAAACTTGAGTAATTGAAATTAGGCAAACTTGGAACGTTTGGAAAAGAATGTTGTTACTTAATTTTTACAAAGAGAAGTGTTTTGATTTACTTCAAAAGATAATCACTCTATTTTTATATACTACGGGTATTGTGTGACTTTTGTGAAAGTAACGTATCTTTTAAAGAGTTAATGTATGAAGTACTTTGGGGATAAAAACCCGATCTTGTTAATCATATAGTAGAAAGTACCTTGTGTGTATAACTTGATTGTGTTGGTTTGTGATAGCCTTGTAATACTTTCTTGTTGATTTGTTAAGTAAACATGCTAGGATGCTACGTGGGTTAGTATCTTGTGATGTTTGTGTAAAGGGGTTTCCCTTGATTGTGCTTATGTTGTTTAAACGATAAGCTGTTATGATAGTATTGTATCACTCATAATTCCGGGGGTTAAGCTGCCCTCCGATGCGGGGTAGACTCAGGCGGGTCTGTGTGACCTATGATTCGAGAATACCTTATGCAGTGCATGGCTATGCGGAATCGCGGGAGTTCGTGTTAGTGTGCGGCCTTTGTGGTCATGCGGTCTATGTGGCGTGCGGACGGCGAGTCCAGACGCCGCCGGGAGTAGCTACCGATGCGGGAATACCTCACGCGGGCCATTGGAGTGGGCCCGTGCGGGCTACGCTGTTCGGGGCTAGACGCGCATTTAGATCTGCGCGCGAGTGGCGGCTTGATCATGTGGCGATGCAGACGGATCATGATACGCTTTATGACCTTGTTGTGCGTGGTTTTAGTAGTCGGCTATGCCTTCGCATTTACCGTGACGGTTTTATGATGACACAGTGGGACCCGGTGTTCGTATGTATTCCTTGGTGCTTTTATATCATAGGCTGGCGGTGAGGAAGGTATTCCACCGCATGATTGATGTTGTGGGCGTGAGACCCATTGTTATATTTGAGTGATGACTTTGAGGGCGTGAGTCCCTGACTTGATATGACTGCTTATTTATTGTGAGCTGTAGTTTGGTTATCATACATGTCTCCCGCTTTATATATACTACTATGATTTCATTTACGATATTTTGATTTCACATACTTGGTACTGTTATCGACCTCGCCCGGGTCCGCGTCATGCCGCAGTAAAGGTACACGATCGTTGATCCTCGCTCTTAGGGTCACGATTCAACGTTTGGGAAGCTCGTTCCTCCGAGGCTTATTCGTATAGTCCCCTGTTGTTGTAGGTGCTTACATTCGGGGTATGGCGGGCCCCCGTCCGTCGTTGTTGTCATATCATTCGTAGAGTGCAGTAATCTTGTTGTGGCGGGGTTGTAATGGGATGTAATCGCTCAAATTGTTATTTATATATACCGAAGGTAACCGCTGTTTTGGTTGCTTTGTCTTATTTCACTGTCTTATTACATTGGCTTCATGTTATTGTTTTATGTTCCGCTGATTTTCTCTGATGTTGTATCACTAGGGTGCCCGGGGTAAGGCACCAGTCACGGGCCCGGGTTCGGGTCGTGACAACCTCTTCCTATCTTTTCTAGCATGATTGATGTGAACTATGTAGTACGGTAGACGTACATGTGCTAAGTGAATTTGGTTTGTTTATTGATTTTAAAAGATAAAAGACTTGACTTATATTTGACTTGATATAATATGTGAATTAGTAATGACTTGGTTTGTGTTAAAAAGTTGTGAAACCTCATTTGCGAGTAATGAGTACTTGGTTTTAAAATAATAATGTTATATTGACTTCGGAAATGAGAATAAGTATCAAACAAAACACTGCAACGTTAATAAAGGAAAATGTATTGGCTAATTTATTACTATTAAAACTAGTAGAAACCTCCATCTGCATAGAAGCTAAGATAAAACAAAATTGTATTACATTTCCTAGATCATGGCTGCTTTATTAAGATCATTACTAACAAGTATTGATTTTTCTTAAATTTCCAAAGTAAGGAACATGATTTCTAAAAGAAAAGAGACTTGAGGAATTGAAGAATTTTTGGTTTAAACGAAAGACATGGTTTTGTCTTAAATTGGTTTAAAACATAAAGTGTTATAACAACTTTATGGGAAGTTAGTTATAACGACTTTATGGAAGCAAAGAATGGTTTTATCATTGGTTTTAAAATGGTAACTTGACTTTAAAAGGAGAAGTGTTTTGGTCTAAAAAGAAGACATGGTATTGTCTTAATTTGGTTTAAAAAGGAAAGTATGGAAGTTCTTTACTTAAAAGTGTTAGTCACTCTATTTTTATACTACGGGTATCGGGTGACCTTTGTAAAAGAAATAAGTCTTTTAAAAGAATTTAACGTACGTAGTACTTTGGGGATTAAAACCTGGACTTTGGCATAAAATGAAAGTACCTCGAGTTAGGTGTAACTTACCTATGTTTGCGTGTGATAGGCTTGTTGTTCCAGTATTGTATTTCTATACCACCGCGTCTCTCAATGGAGGGCCGGTTAATTTGTTATGATCTTACTTGGACATACCGGCAGTGACGGAGGATTCCACGGGTGCGCTCCTGTTGATAGCGTTATTCCATGGACTAGCTCTCCATGAGGTTTTACTGATTCGGCCTTGGTATCTGGTGGTTGGCTTTCGTACTTGCCCCGTATCGTGGCTGATTCGGCCTTGGTACCTGGTAGTTAGCCTTCGCACTTGCCCCGTTCAGTTTAGTGGCGAAGTCTCGTGACACGGCTTTGGTACCTGGTAGTTAGCCTTCAGATTTGCCCTGGCCACCACGTGACACGGCCTGTACCGGTAGTCGGCCGTACTTGCCGTGTCGCACGTGGTTTGGTTGCATAGTATTGTTAGTACGACCTTGGTATCTAGTAGTTGGATTTCGTACTTGCCCCGGTAAGTCGATGATGCGGCTTTGGTATCTGGTAGTTAGCCTTCGTACTTGCCCCGTACGGTTGTTGTGACACAGGTGGGACCTGGTGTTCATGTGTATTCCTTGGTGTTGCTATATATCATGATCGGCGGTGAGGAAAGGTATTCCACGGGCATGATTGATGTTGTGGCGTGAGACCCATAGTTATATTTGAGTAATGACTTTGAGGCGTGAGTCCCGACTTAGCGGATCGCTTACATATTATGTAATCGTAGTTTGGTTATCATATATGTCTCTGCTTTATATAGACTACTATGATTTCATTTACGATATTTTCGATTTCACATACTTGGTACTGTTATCGACCTCGCCCGGCCGCGTTCATGCCGCAGGTAGGGGTACATCGGTTTTGGATCCTCGCTCATAGGATCACAGTTCAGCGTTTTGGGAAGCTCCGTTTCTCCGGAGGCTCATCTTTGGTATAGTCCCCTGTCAGTGTAGTTACTTGTACATTCAGGGGTATGGCGGGGCCCTGTCCCGTCATAGTTATGGTTACATTCTTAGAGGTCTGTAGTACTGTTTTGGGCAGGGTTTGTAAAAGGATTTAACTGTTCAGGTTGATATATATATGTATATATTCAGGAAGGTGACCGTTTTGGTTAGTCTGTTTCATACTTTATGTCTTGTCTCGTTTTAGTTTTATTTCCGCTGATTTTCTCTGATGTTGTATCACTAGGGTGCCCGGGGTAAGACACCAGTCACGGGCCCGGGATCGGGTCGGGACAGTAAGGAAGTGGAGCTAAACGTTGCTCAGGATCGACCTATAAAACTTGGATAATTTTGGGCTTATCGAGGTAATGATCTTTATCCCCCTATTGTAATTGGAGATTACATGTTGTAGTAATGTATAATTGAGTATATGATTTATGGAAGGGTGATTAAAAAGAATTAAATCAGATTTACATCGTGTATTCTGATAGACTTGTAGTATTATTGTGGCAGAATTGTACACGCCAGGTTAGACGGTAATCCTCTCGAGTTGTTGGCTTAGCGGGCCTTGATAGTGGAGGTTATTTATGTGGTTACGGGGAGGTGTGCCGAATTTTCCGTAGAATATGGAACCTTGTACTTAGAAATATTCTACGAAGGGATCTAGAAGTTAATAAACGTTTTATGGCCATTATAGGTTGAAGTACTACGAGTAGCGTATTCTACTTGAAGGGTGGAAAAGGCTAGCAGGGTTATAGTACTTTGGAGAATTTTGCTTATTGTCGATAATCGTCGCGAGGTATGTGAACCTCTTCCTATCCTTTCTAGTATGATTGTTGTGAAATATATATAGTGCGGTAGACGCACGTTTGTTTAAAGGAATTTGATTTTCCTTTTGTGTCCTTGACTTGATTTCAAAGTTAAGTGACTTGTTATGAAATATTAAGGACTTGAATTATGTTAAAAAGTTGTAAAACCTCATTCATGAGTAATGGGTGTGTGGTCTTTTAAAGAATAAAGTTATCTTGATTTCGAAAATGAGAATAGTTGTCCTTGGTTGGTTTAAAACATAAAGTGTTATAATAGCTTTATGGGAAGTTATTTATAACAACTTTATGAAAACAAAAGAATGGTTTTATCATTGGATTTAAAATGATAACTTGAAATTTTAAAAGTTGGAGGTTGGTTTCCTTAAAAGATATGATTTAAAGATTAGGAGACTGATTTTTGAAAGTAAAGAGACTTGACTTATAAACAACTTGATTTTGGGAAAGGAGAAGTAACTTGATTTAAAGGCATAGGTTACTTGTTTTTAAAAGAGTAAGACACTTGGTTTAAAAAAGTATATTGCTACTTGACTTTAAAAAGGAAAAGTGTCTTTGTTTTAAAGGAAGGCATGGTTTTGTCTTAAAATGGTTTAAAAAGGAAGGCATGCTTTTGTCTTAAGATTGGTTTAAAAAGAAGGTATGGAAATTGTTTTGGTTTACTTAAAAAGATAGTTACTCTATTTTGATACTACGGGTATCGTGTGACCTTTGTGAAAGAAATGGATCTTTTTTTTAGAGTTGAAGTATGTAGTACTTTAGGGTTAAAACGCGGATTTGTTGACATGAAATAAAAGTACCTTGTGTGAGTAACTTGACTATGTTGGCTTGTGATAGCCTTGTAATACTTTCTTGTTGGTTTGATAAGTAAACATGTTATGATGCTACGTGTGTTAGTGTCTTGTGACGTTTGTGTAGGGGGGTTTTCTTGTTGTGCTTATGTTGTTTAACGATAAGCAGTTGTACTGGTATTATATCACTTACCCCCTGACTTGTTATGCCGAGGGTTAGCCGCCCCCGATGCGAGGAATACCTCATGCGGGTCCATGTGACCTATGCGGAGCTGCGGGAGTTCCAGGATGATCACTCCGGGTGTGTTACGCCGTCGAGAATACCTCACGCGGTCCATGTGACTACGCGGACCGCGGAGTCCAGGTTGATGCCGAGGTTAGCTACCCCGATGCGAGAATACCTCATGCGGACTGGGTCTACATGCGATCGCGGAAGTTCGAGATTAGGCTCGCATAATGATACTATGGGCGATTGGCCTTGCTTCGATCATTAGCGGCCTAGAAAAGACCGATTCACGTTATATCTATTTTGCTCTTGTTTATCTTTGTGGCACTATGCGGTTAAAAATTGGTTGTTAAATGCGTATTTGTGAACTTGTTTTAAAATGTTATGATTTTATTTCAGCACTTTCTGATTTCACATACTTGGTACTGTTATCGACCTCCTTGAAATTGCGTTCATGCCGCAGGTAGAGGTACACCAGTTGTCGATCCTCGCTCATAGGATCACATTTCAGCGTTTTGGGAAGCTCCGTTTCCCCGGAGGCTTATCTTTTGGTATAGTCCCCTGTCGTTGTAGGTACTTACATTCAGGGGTATGGCGGGGCCCTGTCCCGTCGTAGTTGTGGTTACAGTCTTAGAAGTGCAGCCAAATCTTGTGTGGCGGGGTTTGTAAAAGAGATGTAATTGTTCAGGTTTAATCATTTTTATATATATGCAGAAAGGTGACCGTTTTGGTTAGCCTATTTTTCTTATTGTATATCTTGGTTCTTGTGTAAGTTTTTATTTCCGCTGATTTTCTCTGATGTTGTATCACTAGGGTGCCCGGGGTAAGGCACCAGTCACGGGCCCGGGGTCGGGTCGTGACAAAAGTGGTATCAGAGCAGTTAATCCTCGGAAAGTGTCTACATGCCGTATCTAGTAGAGTCTTGATTATCGGCGTGTTGTGCACCACGCCTATAATCAGGAGGAGGCTGCAGGATATTTAGGATTGGTTTCCATTCTTCTCACTCTGAGATCGTGCCTTAGAGCTGTGTTATAAGTTGGACTCCCTCTGGCGTATTCGTATGTGCTAGTTAGGCCTCTACGCAAGGCAACCAGGGCCCAGATGGGCAAGGCAGCAGAGGGAGCTACGAGTAGAACATGGAGGGTTACGAGGGCACAGGCTGGTCACTACCTGAGATAGTACTTGACGACGAGTTTTATGACGCCGCTAGCCCCTCGAGTTTAGAGCGGCATCGCTTTCTCCGAGACTACTGTTATACCCGTTTTCCAGTATGTATGTGAGGACGTCGTCTGATTGTGTAAGCCCGAATTATGATTAAGGACGAAATTGTGCACACCCAACGAAAAGAATTGTTTTTCCGACGAAAATTTTTCCGAACCTTGTAAGGGAATTTTACGTTTTCAAGAATTTATTTATTTTGGATTTTTCCGAGAGATGAAATATTTTGGACCAACGAGAGGGCGACATGTGTCACCCTCAAGTGGACGGTTTAGGTGGGGAATTCTTGGCACGTTTTTGCCATGTAAAAGGCCTTAAACATTTAGTCAAAGTTTGCTAGATATTTGTGGAGTAGATAGATAAGGTTGCACTTGTCCAAATCTCCACCACACACTTGCTTAAATCTCGGCCTTTGAAGGTCCTATAAATACCCCCCCTAAGTTGCAAGAATTCTTCATCCACTAAACATTTTCCAAGTCTCAAAAACTCCCTTCTCCCTTTGTGAGCTTTCGTCCAAGATCTTCCCCTCCCCTTCCTTGTGTTCTCGCCGAAACATACCCCCCCCCTTTGGTAGAAAAGTATTCTCCAAGTATAGTTACTATTCCAAAATACCTTAGCCTAAATCCCTTGTAGTTTTCCTAAGATACCTCTATACTAAAAGCCCAGAAATACTACTATATTCCCTTTAGTCACAAAACGAAACCCTGGGAAAATCTTCATAGTTGGTTGAAGTATTAAGTAGAAGTTGTTTAGAAACTTCTAAGGGTTTCTTGGAGCTATCGGAGCGTGCAAATTAGGAGCTAAACGTTGTTCAGGATCGACATTTAAACTTGGATAATTTTGGGCTTACCGAGGTAAATATCTTGTCCTTCTATTGTAATTGGAGATTACATACTGTAGTAGTATAGAAATGAGTATAAGATAGATAGAAGGATGGTATAAAAGAAGAGAATTGAACTGTACTTACATAGGACTGTATTTACAGTAAACTTGTGTAGTATGACGGGTAGGGAAGTGCTGCCTAATTTTCCGTAGAATTAAGAACCCTCTGCTTAGAATATTCTACAGAATAGTCTAGACGTTGATAGACGTATTTGACTATTATAGGTTGATACTCTGCGCGACATATTCGACTTGGCGGTGGATTTCAGGAGGTATGTGATTCTTCCTATCCTCTTGAGCATGATATTTTTAAAATATATAAATAGTACGGTGACGTCGTGTGTTAAGCGAACTTGGTTTTACTCTGATGTCTTTTGACTTGAGTTTTAAATAATAAGAATCTTGAAGTATTTCAAAAGAGTTATGAATCATTTTTGAAAGAAAAGTAATACTTGGTTTTAAAAGCTTAAAGAGTTATACTAACTTTATGAGAAGTTAGGTGTAACGACTTAAGAAAGATAAAAGGAACGATTTACTTATTTGTTTATGAAAGTCTTGTATTGATTTCTGAAAAGTGTAGTAAGATGGTTTGATAAGTAAACATGTTATGATGCTACACATGTTAGTGTCTTGTGATGTTGTGTAAGGGGGTTATTCTTGTTGTGCTTACGTTGTTAAACGTTAAGCCCGTTGTACTGTTATTATATCACATACCCCCTTGACTTGTTATACCGAGGGCTTGCCACCCTTGATGCGGGTCTATACGACCTATGCGGTCTGTGTGACTATGCGAGTCATGAGTTCCGTGATTGATCATTCGTGTATTATCCGACGCGAGGAATGCCTCATGCGATGCAGTGTGACTATGCGGTCTATGTGACTATGTGGATCGCGAGTCGAGGAAGATACCGCGGGTTAGCTACCCGTCGAGGAATACCTCATGCGGTGCGTGTGTGACTATGCGGACTGCGGGAGTTCCAGGATTAGGCTCGCATAATGATACTATGGGCGATTGGCCTTGCTTCGATCATTAGCGGCCTAGAAATGACCAGTTATGTTATATCTATTTTGCTTTTGGTTATGTTGTGGCACTATGTGCGGTTACATTGGTTGTTTCGTACATATTTGTAAAATTGGTTTTAAAAATGATACGATTTCATTTAAAGTACTTTCTGCTTTCACATACTTGGTACTGTGATCGACCTCCTTTCGGCTGCGTTCATGCCGCAGGTAAAGGGAAGCAGGTGGTAGATCCTCACTCTTAGGATCCTTACTCTGGTGTCAGGAGCTCCAATTCTCCGGAGGCTCGACTTTTGGTACGACTCTCCCTGGTGCTGTAGATATGTTGTACATTCAGGGTATGGCGGGCCCCTGTCCCGCCATAATTGTTTATATTCCTAGAGGTCTGTAGTCCTGTTGTAAAGTTGGGATGTAACTGCCAGACTTGGTACATATATATATGCCGTAAGGCAATTTTTTCTCAGATAAACAGTGTTACATTTTAAATTTCTTTCATGTCTTGATTTATTATTCCGCTGATTACTCTGATGTATGTCTACTTGGGTGCCCGGGTAAGGCACGATCCGCCCGGTTCGGTCGTGACAAAAGTGGTATCAGAGCAGTTAATCCTCGGAAAGTGTCTACAGACCGTATCTAGTAGAGTCTTGATTATCGGTGTGTTGTGCACCACACCAATAATCATGAGGCTATAAGATATTTAGGATTGGTTTCCATTCTTCTCACTCTGAGATCGTGCCTTAGAGCTGTGTTATAAGTTGGACCCCTCTAACGTATTCCTTTTCTGTATCAGTTATGCCTCCACGCAAGGCAACCCGGGCCCAGAAGGCAAGCGGCCGAGTCGCTAGTAGGACACGAGGTCACGAGGCCTGTGCCCGCCTATACCCGAGGCGATACCTCAGACGGCGAGTTCCACAACGCCGCCAGCAGGGTTTAGAGCCGCAGCGATGGGCGATGAGACTACAAGACTGCGCCTCCAGTCCCACCGGAGCGAGAGAGATGGGTTCTGAAGAGATGGCCCGATTGCTAGCCAAGATCGTAGCGCATACGCAGATAGGTGGATGCCGATTCAGCTCAGCAGCAGTGGTTCACCCGAGGTCGAGATAGTTTGAGGCTACGGATTTTCGAGTTGTAGCCCGCCGAGTTCTACTGGTCGAGGCACGAGGATGATCCGCAGGAGTTCATCCGGCGATTCTGGATCATGAGAGTGATCAAGGCTTCGGAGACCGAGTCTGTGATCTTCGGTTCGCATCGGCTGCGTGATACCGCAGTCGACTGGTTTGATTCGTGGGAGCTATCCCGGGGAGAGCATGCGCCTCCAGCAGTATGGGACGAGTTCTCGGAGGCATTTCTCACTCATTTCTTGCCGCCACAGATGAGAAACGCGGCCGATTTTGATCTTTGACGCCGAGGCGAGGCGCACACCGAGTACAACGTTGAGTTCGATTCGTTGGCTCGATATGTCCCTGCATTAGTAGCAGATATGGAGGACCGAGTGCACCGCTACGTTACGGGACTAGATGACTATTTGGCAGAGTCTTGCTCGGGTGTGGCTCTTCAGCCGGGCATGGACATTGCCCGCATTCAGGCTCATGCACTTGGGTGCGAGGAGCGTAGAGGCCGACGGGTCGACAGATATCAGCAGCAGAAGAAGGCCAGGACGGCAGGATCTTTTGGTAGCTCTCGGGGTGGACGGTCTCAGCAGCAGACTAGATTTGCACCACAGCCAGCTCAGAGCACTCCTACACCGTCTTCAGGACAGCCAGGGTATTCGGGGGCAGGTCAGGGCCCCAGGACTTCGGACTTCCAGGGTAGCAGGGGTGCTAACCGATCGAGGTCCTCTCAGTGTGTCCGATGTGGTAGATTCCATTCTGGGAGTTGTGATACTACCTCGGGAGTTTGCTACACTTGCGGCCAGCAGGGTCACTATGCGAGTCCGTCCACCGAGCGGCCGGATGGTAGTCACTACGTGGTCTTTTCTTGCCCGTCCCTACGATTACTCGCCGGAGGGTGGTACTCATGGACCAGCAGGTCGCGGCAGAGGTCGTGGCACGGGTCCCAGTTCTAGCGGTCCTCAGAACCGCATTTATGCCTTGTCTAGCCGCCAGGACTAGGAGGCGTCACCTGATGTCGTCACAGGTACTTTATCAGTTTCATATTGTGACGTACATGCCTTGATAGATCCGGGTTCTACTCTGTCCTATATATCTCCCCTTATTGCTAGTAGGATAGGGATAGAGCCTGATCCATAGATGTCACGACCCGTTCCGGGGCCCGTGACTGGTGCCTTACCCGGGCACCCAAGTAGTCATACATCAGAGTAATCAGCGGAATATAAAAACACAAGACATGAAACAATTGTAAATTGAGACACAATTTATCTGAGAAAGTCGTCTTTCGGCATATATATATAAACCAAAATCTGGCAGTTTACATCCCAACTGTACAATAGGACTACAGACCTCTAAGGAAGTAAACAACTATGGCGGGACAGGGCCCCGCCATACCCTGAATGTAGAAAACTATCTACACAACAGGGAGATCATACCCAAAAGTCGAGCCTCCGGAGAAGGTGGAGCTCCTGACACCAAAGCAAAAGATCCTAAGGATGCGGATCTAGCACCTGCTTTCCACCGCGGCATAACGCAGGCCTCGGGCGAGGTCAGTACAACAGGTACTAAGTATGTGAAACTGTAAAGTACTTAAATGAAATCATATCATTTTAAAACCAATTTTACAAATATGCACGAAACAACCAATGTAACCGCACATAGTGCCACATCATAAACAAGAGCAACAATAGGTAAACTGTAACAGGTCTTTTCTAGGCTGCGAATGATCGAAGCAGGGCCAATCGCCCATAGTATCATTATGCATGCCTAATCCTGGACTCCCGTAGTCCGCATAGGCCACCTAGGCCCGCATGAGGTATTCCTCGCATCGAGGGTAGCTACTCCCCGGCATCGTCCTGGACTCGTAGTCCGCATGGCCACATAGACCGCATGAGGTATAACCCCGCACACTAACCTGGAACTCTCGTAGCTCCGCATAGGTCCCCTGGACCCGCGTAGGTATTCTCGAATCATGGTCCTGCATCACCGAGTCTACCCCGTCGGAGGCGACTTAACCCCTGTATCATGTCAAGAGGTGAGTGATATAATACTAACGTAACAACTTATCGTTAAACAACATAAGCACAACAAGAATACCCTCTTATACACACGTTACAAGACACCAACACACATAGCATAATAATATGTCTACTGATCAAACCATCTTATTATACTTTCCAGAAATCAATACAAGTCATTTATAAACGCATAAGTAAACTGTTCCTTTTATCTGTCTTAAGTAGTTATACCTAACTTCCCATAAAGCTAGTATAACTCTTAAGCTTTTAGTTTTAAAAACAATATCCTTTTTCTTTTAAAAAATGATTTATAATTCTTTTGAAAGACTTCAAGATTCTTATTATTCAGGCTTAAGTCAAAAGACATTACAAGAAACTACGCTCGGTTAACACACGACGCACCGTACTATATATATATTTTAAAATATCATGCTCAAGAGTATAGGAAGAATCACATACCTTCTCGGCGAAATCCACCTGCCAAGTCGAATATGTCGCGCGCAGAGTATCGACCTATACCAGTCAAATACGTCTATCAACGTCTAGACTACTCTGTAGAAAGTTCTAAGCAGAGGGTTCTTAATTCTACGGAAAATCGGGCTGCAATTCCCTACCCGGTAAGCTATACAAGTCTACTGTAAATACAGTCCTATGTAAGTACAGTTCAATTCTTCTTCTGTTATACCCTTCTACTGTGATTACAGTTCAATTCTTTTCTTTAATAACCTTCTATATCTTATACTCAAGTCTTAACTATTCTTATATGTAATATCCAATTACAATAGGAGGACAAGAGTATTTACCTCGATAAGCCCAAAATTATCCAAGTTAAATGTCGATCCTGAGCAAGGTTTAGCTCCTAATTTGCACGCTCCGATAGCTCCAAGAAACCCTTAGAAGTTTCTAACAACTTCTACTAACAAAGAAGTTTCTCCAAGGGTTTCGTTTAATGACTAATTGGAAGTATAGATAGTATTTCTGGGCTTTTAGTATAGAGGTGACTTTGGAAATACTATAAGGTATACTGGCTAGGGTATTTTGGGGATAGTAACAATACTTGGAGTATTTCTACCAAGAGGGTGTGTTTGGACGAGAGCAATACCAAGGGAAGGGGGTGTGCCTCGGCCAGACACTACAAAGGGGAGGTGGTTTCGGCCAAGGCCTTCTCGAGGGGAGGAAGAGGGCTTTGGGAAAACTATAAGGAGAGGGATTTTGGAGACTTGGAAAGTTGATTTGTGGATGAAGAACTCATCAACACAAGGGGGGGTATTTATAGGGCTTTCAATGGCTAAGATGAGGGCAAGTGGAGGGCAAGTGGATGGTGGGGATTTGCACAAGTGCACCCTATCCTACTCCACAAATCTCTCACAAAACATTGACCCAAGATTTAAGCCCCAAAACCATGCCAACCGTGGCCTCCCTTTGCCGTCCAATGAGGGTGACAAGTGTCACCCTCCCGTTGGTCCAAAATGTTTCATCTCTCGAAAAAATCCGCAAAATTATAAATAACATAGCCGGAATTTTCCCCTCGCAAGTTTTGTAAAACGTTTCGTCGGAAAACCATTCGTTTTGTGAGTTATGCCCAAATTCGTCCTATGCCTAATCTTAAGGCTAAACTTTTGTACGTACGCCCTTACGTACATACTCTGAAAATACTGGGTATAACATTCTCCCCTCCTTAGAAACATTCGTCCCGAATGTTCCTTCCCAAGACAGATAACGATAAGGTTCTCATAACTTAAACAGTTGCAAATGCCACACATGGCCACAATACAGCACTTAAGCAAATATGACAATGAAAATTTACAAGTAGGAAAGTGAGTTACCTGGAGGTGTGGGGAATAGATGAGGATACTTCTGCCTCATGTACTCCTCTGCTTCCCACGTCATCTCCTCCCTGAGCTCGTTCCGCTACAAGACTTTGACGGAAGCCACGTCGCGGTCAGACGCCTAACTGACGATCGATTATCGCTATGGGAATCTCTCATACGATAACCCCCGATCACACGGACATCGTCAATCGGGTGCACTCTAGATGGATCCCCGATACATCTCCTCAACATAGAAACATGAAAAACCGGATGTACTGCCTCCAGATCGGACGACAGATCCAACTCATAGGCAACCTTGCCTACCCTGCGGACAATCGTCGACCCAATGTACCTTGGTGAGTTTCCCTTTCTTCTCGAATCTCATCACACCTTCATGGGTGACACCTTCAGAAAACCCAATCAACCTCAAACTCTGATGCCGACGACGATGATCTGCGTATGACTGCGACTTCGAGTGTCGCCAAGCTCTGGATAAGCTTCACCTTATCCATCGCTGCACGCAAATCTGGTCCCACTAATCGCACCTCGCCCATCAAACCAGCCTATCGGCGATCTGCACTTCCTCCCATACAAGGCCTCATAAGGCGCCATCGAATCTTTGGGTGGTAGCTATTATTATACGCAAACTCAACTAGAGGCAAATGATCCTCGGCTACCGGAGTCAATAACACGGGCTCGCAGATATCCTCAAGAGTGCGGATAGTGCGCTCGACTGTCCGTGCATGCGTGGATGGAATGCGATCTCGTGCTCACTGCGTCCCTAAACCCTTCGGAAAGACCTCTGAAGTTAGCGTGGCGGGCTCCTGCATGCGATATGATCGAAATAGGGACTCCATGCAGTCTGACGATCAATCGGATATAAATTCTGGCATAATCCTCAGCCGAAAAAGTCGTCCTGACGGGAAGAAAGTGGGCTGATTTCGTCAGCCTGTCGACGATAACCCATATAGAATCATGTCTCATCTGAGTGCGAGGTAATCCTGTGATAAAGTCCATGTTGATCACCTCCCACTTCCAGGTCGGGATCTCTATCGTCTGCAACAAACCACCAGGCCTCTGGTGCTCTATCTTCACCGCGACAACACGCACCGAGCTACAAACTCGCAACGTCTCTTCAAGCCATCCCACCAATACACATATCTAAGGTCGTGGTACATCTTGGTCGACCACGGATGGATAGAGTAAACGCTTGCAGTGTGCTTCCCCTAGAACCTGCTGCCGAAGTCCTGCAATATCTGGAACACACAACCTGCCCTCAAACCTTAGCACCCCATCAGGTGCTACCTCAAAAGGACCCTTCCTCTCACGAAGAGCCGTATCACGGTACCGTGTCAAAACTGGATCCTCAAACTGTTGCCTCTTCACCTCCTCGACGATGGAAGACTCGGCAACCTCTCGAACTCGAACCCCACTGCTATCAGAATCAATCAGTCGGACTCCAAGGCTCGCTAACTGGTGTAACTCGCGGACCATGGCCCTCCTCTCTGTCTGCACATCTGATAGACTCCCCATCGACCTACGACTAAGAGCATCTGCCACAACATTGGCCTTCCCTGGGTGGTACAGGATGTCGACATCGTAATCCTTGAGCAGCTCTAACCACCGTCTCTGTCGTAAGTTCAGCTCCTGCGGTGAAGATATACCGAGGCTCTTGTGGTTCGTATAAATATCCACATGAACCCCATACAAATAGTGCCTCCGATCTTGGCGTGAATCACCGCTAACTCCAAATCATGGGTGGGGTAGTTCCTCTGCTTCTTAAGCCGCCGGGATGCGTACGCTATAACCTTACCCAGCTTCATCAACACACATCCGAGCCCGACGCCTGACGCATCACAATACACTACATAACCGTCTGGACCCTCTAGAAGAGTAAAGCGAGGCGGTCGTCGATCTCTCGCAAGAATCGGAAACCCCGCCACAAGCATCATCCATCAAACTTAGCGCCACGAGTCGGCTAGTCAATGGTGCGAGATAGAAGCAAACTTCTCCACGAACGCCGATAGTAACTGCAAGGCCCGTAAGCTGCGCCTCTGTCGGAGTAGTAGGTCTAGGCCAACTCCTGACTGCCTCGATCTTGGTCGTATCCACCCGAATGCCATCAGCCCCGACAATATGCCCAAGAAAAGCCACCGAAGTTAACCAAAACTCACATTTGGAAAACTTGGCGTACAACTGCTGGTCCTGGAGAACTCTCAGCACAGTCCTCAAATGCTCCGCATGCTCCTGCTCTGAGCGAGAATAAACCAAGATGTCATCAATGAACACTATCACAAATGTGTCCAAAAATGGCTTGAACACTCGGTTCATCAAATCCATGAATACCGCCGGAGCATTGGTCAACCCGAAAGACATGACCCTGAACTCATAGTGCCCGTACCGGGTCCGGAATGCAGTCCTAGGGACATCCGCCTCTCTAACACGCACCTGATGATAGCCCGATCGCAGATCAATCTTGGAGAAACATCTCGCACCCTGCAACTGGTCGAACAAATCATCAATCCTGGGAAGGGGGTATCTGTTCTTAATGGTCACCTTGTTCAGCTGCCTGTAATCAACACACATGCGCAGCGTCCCGTCCTTCTTCTTCACGAACAATACCGGCGCTCCCCAGGGAGAAACACTAGGCCTGATGAAGCCCTTTTCCAGCAAATCTCTCAACTGTTCCTTCAACTCTCTCAACTCGGCAGGTGCCATTCTGTATGGCGGAATGGAAATAGGCCGAGTGTCTGGCAACACATCTATACAAAACTCTATCTCCCTCTTAGGAGGGATACCCGGGAGGTCATCTGGAAACACATCTGGGAACTCTCTGACAACTGGAACTGACTGAAAACCTGGTACCGCAGCCTCAGTATCAAACACCCGAATGAGATGGTAGATATACCCCTTCTGCACCATCTTCCTAGCCTTGAGGTAGGAAATAAACCTACCCCTCGGCGATACAGTGTTCCCCTCCCACTCAACAACCGGCTCCTCAGGAAACTGGAACCGTACCACTCTCTCCCTGCAGTCTACATTGGCGTAGCAAGAAGCTAGCCAATCCATACCCATGATCACGTCGAAATCAGTCATGTCCAACTCTATCAAGTCTGCAGGTCCGACGCATATGATCCCGGACAAGCCCTATATACCCGCCGAGCTACCACCGATCACCCCTGGCGTAGCTACCTCGAAAGGGTCTATGGACTCGTGCTCTATCCCTATCCTCCTAGCAATATGGGAGATATATAGGGAGTAGAACCGGATCTATCAAGGCATACACGCCACAACATGAAATCGATAAAATACGTGACGACATCGGTGAGGCCTCCCGGTCTGCTACCGGTGGACAAGGCATAAATGCGGTTCGAGGACCGCTAGAATCTGGACCGCGCCCACGACCTCTGCCGCGACCTGCTGGCCCATGAGTACCCTTCCCTCAGGCGAAAATGGTAGGAGACGAAGACCGTGAAAGAACACGTGGTCGACCCACCACCGCCGCTCCTAGTCGGACAGTCTCGCAAAGTGGCCTGCTACAAGTGTAGCAACCTCAAGTAGGACCACAACTCCGAGATGGGATCACCGCGACGGCCATACGAGGGTGGTCTCGATCGGTTAGCTCTGCTACCGCGGAAGTCCAGAAGTCTGGGGCCACGCCCCCGAATACTCTGGCTGTGCTGAAGACAGAGCAGGAGTGCTCTGAGCTGACTGTGGTGCAAATCTAGACTGCTGCTGAGGCCGTCCACCCCGATAGCTACCAAAAGACCCTGCCGTCCTGGTCTTCTCGTTGTCTGTCAACCCGTCGGCTCTACGCTCGCCGCGTCAGTGCATGAGCTGCATACGGTTAATGTCCATGCTCGGTGAAGAGCCACACGCGCAAGACTTCGGCCATATAATCATATAGCCCGGTGACGTAGAGATGCACACTGTCCTCCATATCGCTACAACGCAGGATGACGAGCCAACGAATCGAACTTCAACGTTGTACTCCCTGGCGTGCGTCCTCTGCGTCTCAGAACAAAAATCGTCGGCCCGTGCCTCCTCATCTGTGGAGGCAAGAAGTGAGTGATAAAGGCCTCGAGAACTCGTCCCAGTAGGCTGGGGGCGTGCTCTCCAGAGATAACTCCCACGAATCAAACCAATCGATCGCAGTATCCGCGCAACCTATGTGAAGAAGATCACGGACTCGGTCTCAAGCCTTGATCACTACATGATCCTCGAATGGCGGCGGATGAACTCTGCGGATCATCCTCGTGCCTCGACCGTAGAACTACGGCGGGCTACAACTCGAGAAAATCCGTAGCCTCAAATGCGATCTCGGGTGAACCACGTGCATCTTTGGGCCGAGGCTGCTGCATCGGCCTATCCTCGTATGTCATCACGATCTCGGCGATCGGGCCATCTCTCAGTAACCCATCTCGTCTCGCTCCGGTGTGGGGTGGAAGTGTAGGTGCGTGGTCTCATCACCATCGCTGCGACCTAAACCTCTTTGGGGGCGGCGTCGTGGAACTCGTTGTCTCAGGTATAGACTGAGTCTGAGCCCTCGTGACTCTCGGTGTCCCACTAGCAGCTCCCTCGGCTGCCTTGCTCTTCTGGGCCCGGGTTGCCTTACGTGGAGGCATAACTGTTACAGAAAAAGAGTACGTTAGAGGGGTCCAACTTATAACACAGCTCTAAGGCACGATCTCAGAGTGAGAAGAATGGAAACCAATCCTAAATATCCTATAGCCTCCTGATTATTGGTGTGGTGCACAACACACCGATAATCAAGACTTCTTGGATACGGATGCGTAGACACTTTCCGAGGATTAACTGCTCTGATACCACTTTTGTCACGACCCGTTCCGGGGCCCGTGACTGGTGCCTTACCCGGGCACCCAAGTAGTCATACATCAGAGTAATCAGCGGAATATAAAAACACAAGACATGAAACAATTATAAATTGAGACACAATTTATCTGAGAAAGTAGCCTTTCGGCATATATATATAAACCAAAATCTGGCAGTTTACATCCCAACTGTACAATAGGACTACAGACCTCTAAGGAAGTAAACAACTATGGCGGGACAGGGCCCCGCCATACCCTGAATGTACAAAACTATCTACACAATAGGGAGATCATACCCAAAAGTCGAGCCTCCGGAGAAGGTGGAGCTCCTGACACCAAAGCAAAAGATCCTAAGGATGCGGATCTAGCACCTGCTTTCCCTTACCTGCGGCATGAACGCAGCCCCCCGAAGGAGGTCAGTACAACAGGTACTAAGTATGTGAAACTGTAAAGTACTTAAATGAAATCATATCATTTTAAAACCAATTTTACAAATATGCACGAAACAACCAATGTAACCGCACATAGTGCCACATCATAAACAAGAGCAACAATAGGTAAATAGCGAGGTCTTTTCTAGGTGCGAATGATCGGGCAGGGCCAATCGCCCATGTATCATTATGCATGCCTAATCTCGACTCCGTAGTCGCGTAGGCCACCTAGGCCCGCATGATGTATTCCGCGCCGAGGTAGCTACTCCGGCATCGCCCCGGACTCGTAGTCCGTAGCCACATAGACCGCATGAGGTATAACCCGCACACTAACTCGGAACTCCGTAGCTCGCGTAGGTCCCTGGACCGCATGAGGTATTCTCGAATCATGGTCCTGCATCGCCGAGTCTACCCGCATCGGAGGCGACTTAACCCCCGGTATCATGTCAAGAGGTGAGTGATATAATACTAACATAACAACTTATCGTTAAACAACATAAGCACAACAAGAATACCCTCTTATACACACGTTACAAGACACCAACACACATAGCATAATAATATGTCTACTGATCAAACCATCTTATTATACTTTCCAGAAATCAATACAAGTATTTTATAAACGCATAAGTAAACTGTTCCTTTTATCTGTCTTAAGTAGTTATACCTAACTTCTCATAAAGCTAGTATAACTCTTAAGCTTATAATTTTAAAAACAATATCCTTCTTCTTTTAAAAAATGATTTATAATTCTTTTGAAAGACTTCAAGATTCTTATTATTCAGGCTTAAGTCAAAAGACATTGCAGTAAAACTACGTTCAGTTAACACACGTACGTCTACCGTACTATATATATATTTTAAAATATCATGCTCAAGAGTATAGGAAGAATCACATACCTTCTCGGCGAAATCCACCTGCCAAGTCGAATATGTCGCGCGCAGAGTATCGACCTATACCAGTCAAATACGTCTATCAATGTCTAGACTACTCTGTAGAAAGTTCTAAGCAGAGGGTTCTTAATTCTACGGAAAATCGGGCAGCACTTCCCTACCCGGTAAGCTATACAAGTCTACTGTAAATACAGTCCTATGTAAGTACAGTTCAATTCTTCTTCTGTTATACCCTTCTACTGTGATTACAGTTCAATTCTTTTCTTTAATAACCTTCTATATCTTATACTCAAGTCTTAACTATTCTTATATGTAATATCCAATTACAATAGGAGGACAAGAGTATTTACCTCGATAAGCCCAAAATTATCCAAGTTAAATGTCGATCCTGAGCAAGGTTTAGCTCCTAATTTGCACGCTCCGATAGCTCCAAGAAACCCTTAGAAGTTTCTAACAACTTCTACTAACAAAGAAGTTTCTCCAAGGGTTTCGTTTAGTGACTAATTGGAAGTATAGATAGTATTTCTGGGCTTTTAGTATAGAGGTGACTTTGGAAATACTATAAGGTATACGGCTAGGGTATTTTGGGGATAGTAACAATACTTGGAGAGTATTTCTACCAAGAGGGGGGTGTGTTTGGACGAGAGCAATACCAAGGGAAGGGGGGTGTGCCTCGGCTAGGACACTACAAAGGGGGAGGGGGTGGTTTCGGCCAAGGCCTTCTCAAGGGGGAGGGAAGAGGGCTTTGGACGAAAACTATACGGAGCGGGGAGGGATTTTGGAGACTTGGAAAGTTGATTTGTGGATGAAGAACTCATCAACACAAGGGGGGGTATTTATAGGGCTTTCAAGGGCTAAGATGAGGGCAAGTGGAGGGCAAGTGGATGGTGGGGATTTGCACAAGTGCACCCTAACCTACTCCACAAATCCCTCACAAAACATTGACCCAAGATTTAAGCCCCAAAACCATGCCAACCGTGGCCTCCCTTTGTCGTCCAATGAGGGTGACAAGTGTCACCCTCCCGTTGGTCCAAAATGTTTCATCTCTCGGAAAAATCCGCAAAAATTATAAATGACATAGCCGGAATTTTCCCCTCGCAAGTTTTGTAAAACGTTTCGTCGGAAAACCATTCGTTTTGTGAGTTGTGCCCAAATTCGTCCTATGTCTAATCTTAAGGCTAAACTTTTGTACGTACGCCCTTACGTACATACTCTGGAAATACGGGGTATAACAATAGACCCTTTCGAGGTAGCTACGCCAGTGGGTGATTCGGTGGTAGCTCGACGGGTATATAGGGCTTGCCCAGTGACTTTATGCAGTCGTCAGACCCTAGCCGACTTGATAGAGTTGGATATGACCGATTTCGATGTGATTATGGGTATGGATTGGCTAGCTTCTTGCTACGCCAATGTGGACTGCAGGGCGAGGTTGGTACGGTTCCAGTTTCCCGGGGAGCCGGTTATTGAGTGGGAGGGGAACACTGTGTCGCCGAGGGGTAGGTTTATTTCCTACCTCAAGGCTAGGAAGATGGTGCAGAAGGGGTATATCTACCATCTCATTCGGGTGTTTGATACTGAGGCTGCGGTACCAGATTTTCAGTCAGTTCCAGTAGTCAGAGAGTTCCCAGATGTGTTTCCAGATGACCTCCCGGGTATCCCTCCTGAGAGGGAGATAGAGTTTTGTATCGATGTGCTGCCAGACACTCGGCCTATTTCCATTCCGCCATACAGAATGGCACCTGCCGAGTTGAGAGAGTTGAAGGACCGTGAGAGATTTCCGGAGAAGCGGCTTCATCGGACCTAGTGTTTCTCCCCAGGGAGCGCGTATGTTCGTGAAGAAGAAGGGCGGGACGCTGCGCATGTGTGTTGATCTGAGCGGTGAACAAGGTGACTATTAAGAACAAATACCCTTCCTGTGATTGATGATTTGTTCGACTGTTGCGAGTGCGAGATGTTTCTCAAGATTGATCTGCGATCGGGCTATCATCAAAGTGCGAGTTAGAGGCGGATGTCCCTAGATCGCATTCGGACGATGCGGCACTATGAGTTCAGGGTTATGTCTTTCGGTTTGACCAATGCTCCGGCGGTTTTTATGGATTTGATGAACCGAGTGTTCAAGCCATTTTTGGATACGTTTGTGATAGTATTCATTGATGACATCTTGGTTTATTCCCGCTCAGAGCAGGAGCATGCGGAGCATTTGAGGACTGTGCTGAGAGTTCTCCAGGACCAGCAGTTATACGCCAAGTTTTCCAAATGTGAGTTTTGGTTGACTTCGGTGGCTTTTCTTGGGCATATTGTTGGGGCTGATGGTATTCGGGTGGATACGGCCAAGATCGAGGCAGTCAGGACTTGGCCTAGACCTACTACTCCGACAGAGGTGCGCAGTTTTCTGGGCCTTGCAGGTTACTATCGGAGGTTCGTGGAGAAGTTTGCTTCTATTTCGGCACCCTTGACTAAGCTGACTCAGAAGGCAGCTAAGTTTCAGTGGACTGATGCTTGTGAGCAGGGTTTCCAGTTACTGAAGGAGAGGCTGACGACCGCCCCAGTTCTTACTCTTCCTGAGGGTCTTGACGGCTATGTGGTGTATTGTGATGCGTCAGGCATCGGGCTTGGATGTGTATTGATGCAGCAGGGCAAGGTTATAGCGTACGCATCCCGACAGCTTAAGAAGCATGAGAGGAACTACCCCACCCATGATTTGGAGTTGGCAGCGGTGATTCACGCCTTGAAGATCTGGAGGCACTATTTGTATGGAGTTCATGTGGATATTTACACAGACCACAAGAGCCTCCAGTATATCTTCAGCCAGAGGGAGCTGAACTTACGACAGAGACGGTGGTTAGAGTTACTCAAGGATTATGATGTCGATATCTTGTACCACCCAGGGAAGGCCAATGTTGTGGCAGATGCCCTTAGTCGTAGGTCGATGGGGAGTCTATCAGATGTGCGACGAGGAGAGGAGGGCATGGTCCGCGAGTTGCATCGACTAGCGAGCCTTGGAGTCCGATTGATTGATTCGATAGTAGTGGGGTTCGAGTTCGAGAGGTTGCGAGTCTTCCATCGAGGAGGTGAAGAGGCAATTTAAGATCCGGTTTGACACAGTATCGACAAAGATGTACCACGACCTCGGTCGTGTATTGGTGGGATGGCGAAGAGGACGTTGCGAGTTTGTGGCTCGGTGCGTGTTGTCGCAGTGAAGGTAGAGCACCAGAGGCCTGGTGGATTATTGCAGACGATAGAGATCCCGACCTGGAAGTGGGAGGTGATCAACATGGACTTTATCACAGGATTACCTCGCACTCAGAGGAAGCATGATTCTATCTGGGTTATCGTCGACAGGCTGACGAAATCAGCCCACTTTCTTCCCGTCAGGACGACTTTTTCGGCTGAGGATTATGCCAGACTTTACATCCGAGAGGTCGTGAGACTGCATGGGGTCCCTATTTCTATCATATCAGACAGAGGAGCCCAGTTTACGACTAACTTCTGGAGGTCTTTCCAGAAGGGATTAGGGATGCAGATGAGCCTCAAGATCGCATTCCATCCTCGCATGCACGGACAGCAGAGCGCACTATCCGCACTCGAGGATATGCTACGAGCTGTGTTATTGACTTGAGGTAGGCGGAGGATCATTTGCCTCTAGTTGAGTTTGCGATAATAATAGCTACCACTCCGGATTCGGATGGCGCCTTATGAGGCCTTGTATGGGAGGAAGTGCATCGCCGATAGGCTGGTTTGATGTGGGCGAGGTGCGATTAGTGGGACCGCACTGTTGTCAGCGATGGATAAGGTGAAGCTTATCCAGGAGCGGCTATTGACAGCTCAGAGTCGACAGAAGTCGTATGCAGATCATCGTCGTCGGCATCTGGAGTTTGAGGTTGATGATTGGGTTTTCCTGAAGGTGTCACCCATGAAGGGTGTGATGAGATTTGGCAGGAAAGGGAAGCTCAGCCCAAGGTACATTGGGCCTTATCAGATTGTCCGCAGGGTAGGCAAGGTTGCCTACGAGTTGGATCTGTCGTCCGATCTGGAGGCAGTGCATCCGGTTTTCCATGTTTCTATGCTGAGGAGATGTATCGGGGATCCATCTAGAGTGCACCCGCTTGACGACGTCCAGGTGACCGAGGGGTTATCGTATGAGGAGATTCCCATAGCGATACTTGATCGTCAGGTTAGGCGTCTGCGGACGAAGGATGTGGCTTCCGTCAAGGTCTTATAGCGGAACGAGCACAGAGAGGAGATGGCGTGGGAAGCAGAGGAGGACATGAGGCAGAAGTATCCTCACTTATTCCCCACACCTCCAGGTAACTTACTTTCCTACTTGTTGATTTCAATTATCATATATACTTAAGTGTTGTATTGTGGCCATGTGTGGCATTTGCAAACTGTTTAAGTTATGAGGAACTTTATCGTTATCTGTCTTGGGAAGGAACATTCGGGATGAATGTTTCTAAGGAGGGGAGAATGTTATACCCCGTTTTTCCAGAGTATGTATGTGAGGACGTACGTATAATTGTGTAAGCCCGAATTATGATTAAGGACGAAATTGTACGCAACGAAAAGAATTGTTTCCGACGAAAAATTTTCCGAACCTTGTAAGGGAATTTTACGTTTTCAAGAATTTATTTATTTTGGATTTTTAGAGATGAAATATTTTGGACAACGAGAGGCGACATGTGTCACCTCAAGTGGACGGTTTAGGTGGGGAATTCTTGCACGTTTTGCCATGTAAAAGGCCTTAAACATTTAGTCAAAGTTTGCTAGATATTTGTGGAGTAGATAGATAAGGTTGCACTTGTCCAAATCTCCACCACACACTTGCTTAAATCTTGGCCTTTGAAGGTCCTATAAATACCCCCCCTAAGTTGCAAGAATTCTTCATCCACTAAACATTTTCCAAGTCTCAAAAACTCCCTTCTCCCTTTGTGAGCTTTCGTCCAAGCTCTTCCTCCCTTCCTTGTGTTCTCGCTAAACATACCCCTTTGGTAGAAAAGTATTCTCCAAGTATAGTTACTATTCCAAAATACCTTAGCCTAAATCTCTTGTAGTTTTCCTAAGATACCTCTATACTAAAAGCCCAGAAATACTACTATATTCCCTTTAGTCACAAAACGAAACCCTGGGGAAATCTTCATAGTTGGTTGAAGTATTAAGTAAAAGTTGTTTAGAAACTTCTAAGGGTTTCTTGGAGCTATCGGAGCGTGCAAATTAGGAGCTAAACGTTGTTCAGGATCGACATTTAAACTTGGATAATTTTGGGCTTACCGAGGTAAATATCTTGTCCTTCTATTGTAATTGGAGATTACATACTGTAGTAGTATAGAAATGAGTATAAGATATATAGAAGGATGGTATAAAAGAAGAGAATTGAACTGTACTTACATAGGACTGTATTTACAGTAAACTTGTGTAGTATGACGGGTAGGGAAATGCTGCCCAATTTTCCGTAGAATTAAGAACCCTCTGCTTAGAATATTCTACAGAATAGTGTAGACGTTGATAGACGTATTTGACTATTATAGGTTGATACTCTGCGCGCGACATATTCGACTTGGCAGGTGGATTTCGCCGAGGAGGTATGTGATTCTTCCTATCCTCTTGAGCATGATATTTTTAAAATATATAAATAGTACGGTGAGCGACGTGTGTTAACTGAACTTGGTTTTACTCTGATGTCTTTTGACTTGAGTTTTAAATAATAAGAATCTTGAAGTATTTCAAAAGAGTTATGAATCATTTTTGAAAGAAAAGTAATACTTGGTTTTAAAAGCTTAAAGAGTTATACTAACTTTATGGGAAGTTAGGTGTAACGACTTAAGAAAGATAAAAGGAACGATTTACTTATTTGTTTATGAAAGTCTTGTATTGATTTACGAAAGTGTAGTAAGATGGTTTGATAAGTAAACATGTTATGATGCTACGCGTCTTAGTGTCTTGTGATGTTGTGTAAGGGGGTTATTCTTGTTGTGCTTACGTTGTTAAACGTTAAGCCCGTTGTACTGTTATTATATCACATACCCCCTTGACTTGTTATACCGAGGGCTTGCCACCCTTGACGCGGGTCTATACGGCCTATGCGGAGCTGCGGGAGTTCCAGGATTGATCATTCCGGGTGTATTATCCCGATGCGAGGAATGCCTCATGCGGTCTGTGTGACTATGCGGTCTATGTGACTATGCGGACTGCGGGAGTCCAGGAGGATACCGCGGGTTAGCTACCCCCGATGCGAGGAATACCTCATGCGGGTCTGTGTGTGACCTATGCGGACTGCGGGAGTTCCAGGATGTTATACCCCGTATTTCCAGAGTATGTACGTAAGGACGTACGTACGAAAGTTGGAGCCTTAAGTTAGGCATAGGACCGAAAATTTTGTTCACAACTACCGGAAAGAATCGTTTTTCGACGAAACGTTTTACAAAGCTTGCGAGGGGAAAAATACGGCTATGTCATTTATAATTTTTGCGGATTTTTCCGAGAGATGAAATATTTTGGACCAACGAGAGGGCGACACTTGTCACCCTCAAGTGGGCGTTCTAGTGGGACGAATTGGTTCCTTGTTTTGTGCCTTGTTTTGTGCCTAAATCATGGGTCAATGTTTGTGAGGGATTTGTGAAGTAGGGATAGGGGGCACTTGGGCAAATCTTGGCCCTCCACTTGCCCCCCACTTGGCTTGATCTTGGCCATTAATCTCCCTATAAATACCCCCCCCCCCTTGTGAAGACTTCTTCATCCACAATTGTTTCTAAGTCTTGAAATCCTCCCTCTCTTCTTGTTGGTTTCGTCCCCCCTCCCCCTTTGAGAAGGCTCTTGGCCGAGAGGTACACCCCCCCTCCTAGTGGTGTGGCGAGACACACCCCTTTGCCTAGTGGTTCTCGTAAAAAGACCCCCCCCTCTTAGTAGAAAATACTCTCCAAAGTATCGTTACTATACCAAAATACCTTAGCCTTATACCTTGTAATATTCCAAAGATACCTCTATACGTAGAGCCCGGAAATACTACCTTATGTCCTTTTAGTCTCAAACCGAAACCCTAAGGAAACATCTTCATAGCCGGTTGAAGTATTAAGTAGAAGTTGCGTAGAACTTCTAAGGGTTGTTTGGAGCGGGTCGAGCGCCTGCAGTGAGCTAAACGTTGCTCAGGATCGACATTTAAACTTGGATAATTTTGGGCTTATCGAGGTAAATATCTTGTCCCCCTATTGTAATTAGAGTTTGTATACTGTTGAAGTATAAGAATTAAGTATAAGTTATATACCAGGAAGGTATATAAGAAGGAAATTGATCAGACTTACATAGGGTGTATTCTGATGGACTTGTGAAGTTTGACGGGTAGGGAAGTGCTGCCCAATATTCCGTAGAATCTTGTATCTAGATTTATTCTACCGAGTAGTCTAGGCATTGATAGACTTGTATAACCGTTTTAGGTTGAAGTACTGCGAGTAGCATATTCTACTCGAAGGGTGGAAAAGGTTAGCAGGATTACAGTACTTTGGAGCTATTTGCTAATAGTCGATAATCGTCGCGAGGTATGTGATTCTTCCTATCCTCTTGAGCATGATATTTTAAAGAAAATATATATAGTACGGTAGACGTACGTGTGTTAACTGAACGTAGTTTTATGGCAATGTCTTTTGACTTAAGCCTGAATAATAAGAATCTTGAAGTATTTCAAAAGAATTAAGAATCCTTTTTGAAAGAAGAATAATACTTGGTTTTAAAAGCTTAAGAGTTATACTAGCTTTATGGGATAACTAGGTATAACGACTTAAGAGAGATAAAAAGAATGGTTTATTGATTTTAGAAGTTAAGAGACTTGATCTTAAAAGATAAGAGACTTGACTTAATTAAATTAATATGAAGTTGTTAAAAAGTGTGAAACCTCATTCGTGAGTAATGAGTACTTGGTTTTTAAAAGGAATAATGTTTTACTGATTTCGGAAATCAGAATAAGTATCGAACAAACCACAGCAGCGCTAATAAAGGGAAATGTATTTGACTAATAAAGTATTATTAAAACCAGTAGAAACCTCTATCTGCATAGAAGCTAAGATGAGACAAAATGATGTTACATTTCCTAGATCATGGCTGCTTTAATAAGATTGTATGAACAAGAATAACCTACTCACACATAAGGCATATGTTTTCTCAAATGGTTTTAAAAGAGAATTATACTATTAAGTGATTAAGACTATGAACTACGAAACCTTTCGAAAATGAGAAACTTGAGCATTTGAAATTAGGCAAACTTGAACGTTTGGAAAATAATGTTGTTACTTGATTTTACAAAGGGAAGTATTTTGGTTTACTTAAAAAGATAGTCACTCTATTTTTATACTACGGGTATTGTGTGACTTTTGTGAAAGAAACGGATCTTTTAAAAGAGTTAATGTATGAAGTACTTTGGGGATAAAAACCCGAACTTGTTAACATAAAGTAGAAAGTACCTTGTGTGAATAACTTGATTGTATTGGTTTGTGATAGCCTTGTAATACTTTCTTGTTGATTCGATAAGTAAACATGTTAGGATGCTACGTGTGTTAGTATCTTGTGATGTTGTGTAAAGGGGTTTCCCTTGTTGTGCTTATGTTGTTTAACGATAAGCTGTTATGTTAGTATTATATCACTCACCTCTTGACATGATTCCGGGTTGTCGCCTCCGTCGGGGTAGACTCGGTAGTGTGTGACCTATGATTCGAGAATACCTCACGCGGTGCAGTGTGGCCTATGCGAGCTACGAGAGTTCCGTGTTAGTGTGCGGCCTTTATGGTCACGCGGTCTATGTGGCCACGCGGATCGCGAGTCGGGGCGTTCGGGAGTAGCTACCCTCGATGAGGAATACCTCACGCGGGCCATCGGGTGCTTTGCGCGAGTCGCGGGAAGTTCCAGGACTAGACGGCGACATTAGATATGCGGCGAGTGGCGGCCGATCATGTGGCGGTCTAGACAGATCTCATGATACAGTTTATGACCTTATTGGTACTGTGGGTTTTAGTAGTCGGCAGTGAGGAAGGTATTCCACGGGCATGATTGATGTTGTGGGCGTGAGACCCATAGTTGTATTTGAGTGATGACTTTGAGGGCGTGAGTCCCTGACTTGACATGACTGCTTATTTATCGGGATAGTTGGGTTATCATACATGTCTCTGCTTTATATAGACTACTATGATTTCATTTACGATATTTTGATTTCACATACTTGGTACTGTTGTCTTGACCTCGCCCGGGAGTGCGTTCATGCCGCAGGTAGGTACACCGCCATCGATCCTCGCCTTAGGATCACGATTCGGCGTTTTGGAAGCTCCGTTTCTCGGAGGCTTATCTTTCGTATAGTCCCCGTTGTTGTAGGTACTTACATTCGTGGGTATGGCGGCCTGTTACGTTGGTGTTGTAAAACTCTTAGAGAGTCCAGTCCCGTTGTAAAGTTGGGATGTGCTGTTCATTTTGAGATATTTATATACTTGCGAAGGCACTCTTTTATCCGATAAATCGTGTCTCTTTTACATTGGTTTCATGTCTTGTTTTATATTCCTGATTACTCGATGTATGTCTGGGTGCCGGGGTGCACGATCACGCCCGGTTGGTCGTGACACAGGATTAGGCTCGCATAATGATACTATGGGCGATTGGCCTTGCTTCGATCATTAGCGGCCTAGAAATGACCAGTTATGTTATATCTATTTTGCTTTTGGTTATGATGTGGCACTATGTGCGGTTACATTGGTTGTTTCGTACATATTTGTAAAATTGGTTTTAAAAATGATACGATTTCATTTAAAGTACTTTACAGTTTCACATACTTGGTACCTGTTGTACTGACCTCCTTCGGGGGGCTGCGTTCATGCCGCAGGTAAAGGGAAGCAGGTGGTAGATCCTCACTCTGAGGATCCTTACTCGTGTCGAGCTCGATTCTCGGAGGCTCGACTTTTGTACGACTCTCCCGCGTCGTAGATATGTTGTACATTCGTGGTATGGCGGGGTCTGTCCGCCATAATTGTTTATATTCCTAAGTGCAGTAGTCTGTTGTAAAGTTGGGATGTAGCGCGGACTTGGTACATATATATATCCAGAAGGCAACTTTTTCTCGGATAAACATTGTTTCATTTTACATTTGTTTCATGTCTTGATTGATTATTCCGTGATTACTCGATGTATGTCTGCCGTGCGGGTAAGGCACGATCCGGCAGGTTCGGTCGTGACATTGTCACGACCCGACCCCGGATCCGTGACCGGTGCCTTAACCCGGGCACCCTTGTGACACAACATCAGAGAAAATCAGCGGAATATAAACTCATAATAAACAACCATAATGATATAAATAGTCTAGCCCAAAATGGTTACCCCAAAAGTACATAAAGCGAACAGTTACATCCTTAAACAAACCAAGTTATGACAAGACTAGGCCTCTAGAAGGAGTAACACTATGACGGACAGGGCCGCCATGCCCCGAATGTACAAAACATCAACAACACCGGGAGAACCATACCAAAAGTCGAGCCTCAGAAGAAATGGAGCTCACGACACGAGTAAAAGATCCTAGGAATGAGGATCTACCACCTTTCACCTGCGCCATGAACGCAGCCCCCGAGGAAGGGGGTCAGTACACAACGTACCAAGTATGTAAAACTGGAAAATACTGTAGTAATATCATAAATCAAAGATAAGCTGGACTCATAGATAAAAATCAATTTTCTTGCACTGTGCCTTACTAACAATGAGAGTAACGAGTATAAAACTTATAGCATAAAAATAGGAGGCTCACGATCAAACAGGTACCTCGCCGTAGTATCATTAAGCAATCCTACTCACGGGACAATTTCACGCGTGGGTCCTGTGGACCCGCATGAGGTCATCCGCCTCGTCATGGGACTATTTCACCCGCATGGATCCTGTGGACCCGCATGAGTACCATCGCCGTACTCGCATGAGACTATTTCACCCGCATGGATCCTGTGGTCCGGATCCGCATGAGTGCAAGCGCCGCACTCGCATCATGGGTAGCAAATCCATGACATAAATAATAACCCTGGGTTTACCCCGTAATAATATAAATATATAACATAGCTCATCCGGCTATCATACATAACATAAGCACTACCGGCCTATCATATCATACATAAGCACTATCGGCCTATCATATCACAACATAAGCACTACCGGCCTATCATAACATAAGCACTACCGGCTTATCATAACATAAGCAAGTTAAGAAATCCCATAACTTCTTATTAACATTATTAATATATCCTCTCATTTTAGTATCCCAAGACACTAACATGTCTTTTAATAGAAAATCCGAGAATTCAACCCAAGTACCATGTACTTCTAACTTTTTAAGAAATAACTCTTTTTATACAAAATTCCAAGATACTAATCACCATAGTATCAAGTTACGATTTCTTTCAAGACAAGTCACATTTCCTTTTAGAAATATAATAGTCTTCTAAATCAAGTGACTTCATTTCCTTTAAAACCTTAGGCAACCAATGCCTAAAAATCAATTCACTTTTCTTAGTTTCAAATCCTTTACCCGTACTTGTTTTAATTAGAGTAAACCTTTCTTTGTGAACCTTTCAAGAAAACTAATATAACCAACTTCCCATAAAGTCATTATATTAGCGTTATCCCTTTGTCAAATACATTTTCCTAAATCCTGTGGACTTATACTTTTGAAATGAAACAAGTAGCATATACTTTTAAAACAAGTGAAAGATATCAAATCTTGTACGTCTACCGTACTACATAGGTACAACTACTCATGCTCAAGAGATAGGAAAGTTCTACATACCTCTTTGGTCAATCCACTTGCTAAGCTCAACTACCGCAAGTAATATTTCAACCTATAATAATCATGATCATCACACGAACCGGGCCGTGGATCGTGTCTTACCTCGCACCCTAGTGATACAACATCAGAGAAAACCAACGGAAATAAAATTTAAACATGTAAATAGACATGGATTAAGATGAAAGAAAATAGGCCAACCAAAACGGTTGCCTTTCAACATATATATATATAAACATTTGAACAAGCATAATCCTTACAACCCCCACAACAAAGGCTGCTGCACTTCAAGATTTATACAACAACTATGACGGGACGGGGCCCGCCATACCACGAATGTACAAGGACCTACGGACTCGGGTAACATACCAAAGATAAGCCTCCGAAGGACGGAGATTCCCAAGACGAAATGAGATCCTAAACGCGGGATCGACGGTAGGTGTACTTACCGCGGCATGACGCGGCCCCGAAGGACGTAAGTACAACAAGTACAAACTATGTGAAACTGTAAAATACTGTAAATGAAATCATAATAGTCTATATAAAGCAGGAGACATGTATTATAACCAAACTACGGTTCACAACATAAAAGCAGTTATGTCAAGTCAGGGACTCACGCCCTCAAAGTCATCCCTCATGCCCGTGGAACTTCTTCCTCACTGCCGGCAGTCTAGGTACAAATCATGTGATACGTATAACATGTCTCGGCCCATCTCATGGACCCAGTATAGAAACGTGTGGGATACATTCTCGGTTCATCCCATGAACCGGTAGTCGAGTGAAATACATTCCCGGATGAACCGGTAGTCGAGTGAAATACATTCCCGGATGAACCGGTAGTCGAGTGAAATACATTCCCGGATGAACCGGTAGTCGAGTGAAATACATTCCCGGATGAACCGGTAGTCGAGTGAAATACATTCCCGGTTCATCCCATGAACCGGTAGTCGAGTAGAACACAGTACTTGCACAACAAGGCTATCACACGTAACATGGTCAAGTTTCATAACAACAAGCATAGGCAAGTTATACACAACTCAAGGTACTTTCATTTTATGTCAAAGTCCGGATTTTAACCCTAAAGTACTACGTACGTTAAATTCCTTTTAAGAGATTCATTCCTTTTCTAAAAGTCACCCGATACCCGTAGTATATAAAAATGTGTGACTTATATCTTTTAAGTAAACCAAAACAACTTTCATACCTTCCCTTTTAAGACCAAATTAAGGCAATACCATGCCTTCTTTTTGGACCAAAATACTTCTCTTTTAAAAGTCAAGTTACCACATTAAAACAAATGATAAAACCCTTCTTTTGTTTTCATAAAGTCGTTATAACCAACTTCCCATAAAGCTGTTATAACACTTTATGTTTTAAACCATTTTAAGACAACACAATGCCTTTCTTTTACCTAAAAGTTCGGTTTGCCTAATTTCAATTACGCAAGTCTCTTTTTAGAAAAGTTTCATAGTTCAATGTCTTAATCTCTTTTTAAAACAATAGAGTAACATATGCCATAGATGAGTAGGTTAATCTTGTTCATAATCAATCTTCTTAAGCAGTCATGATCTAGAAAATGTAATATCATTTTGTCTCATCTTAGCACATGCAGATGGAGGTTTCTACTGGTTTTAATAATACTTAATTATTCAATACATTTTCCTTTATTAACGCCGCAAAGGGTTTATCGATACACATTCGATTTCAGAAATCGTAAAACATTATTCCTTTTAAAACCAAGTACTCATTACTCACGAATGAGGTTTCACACAAAATCCATATTAATTCATTTAAGTTAAGTCTCTTATCTTATAAGATCAAGTCTCTTAACTTAAAATCAAGAAACCATCTTCTTTACCTCTCTTAAGACGTTATACCTAACTCCCCATAAAGCTAGTATAACTCTTTTAAAACCTTTAAAACCAAGTGTTACTCTTCTTTCAAAATGGTTTCTTAACAATTTTGAAATACTTCAAAATTCTTATTATTCGGGCTTAAGTCAAAAGACATTTGCATACAACTACGTTCAATTAGCACACGACGCCTACGTACTATATATTATTCAGGCTTAAGTCAAAAGACATTGCCGTACTATATATATCTTCCTTTTAAAATATCATGCTCAAGAGTATAGGAAGAATCACATACCTCATGACGATTTATCGACTATAAGCAAAACGCCCATGGCTATAACCCGCTAGCACGGTCCACCTTCTAAGTAGCCCATGCTACTTGCGCAACATTCAACCAATAAAGGTTATCGATCAGATATACTGATCTATGTAAGTCTGATTGACTTCTACTTATATTCTTCAAGTGATTTGATTCAAGTCTTTTTTGTAATATCCTTCTATTACAGTTCAATTCTCTTCTATGAATCTTATATTCATTACTATACTACTACAGTATGTAATTTCCAATTACACTAGAAGGACAGTAGTATTTACCTCGATGAGCCCAAAATTATCCAAGTTAAAAAGTCGCTCACGAGCGACGTTTAGCTCTACTCAGAGTGCTCCATCCGCTCCAAACAACCCTTAGAAGTTCTATAACTTCTCCTAAACACTGCAACCGACTATGAAGGTTATCCTTAGGGTTAGGTTTATGGGCTAAAGGAAAGGATACTAGGATTTTAGGGCTTTAGTATAAAGGGGTACTTTGGAAAGTACTACAAGGTATTTGGCTAAAGTATTTTGGGCATTATAACAATACTTGTAGAATACATTTCTACCAAGGGGGGTAGTATTTCGACTAGCACAACTAGGCTAGGGGGGGTTGCTCTCGGCTAGAGCTCTCAAAGGGGAGGGGGTGTGGTGGACGAAAACAACAAGAGGGAGAGGGAGGGATTTTTCAAGACTTAGACAATTTTTGGATGAATAAGTTCATCAACTTAGAGGGGTATTTATAGGTCAAGAAATGGCCAACCAATGGCCAAGATCTTGTTATACCCCGTAGTTGCAGGGTATGTATGTGAGGACGTACGTACGAGAGTACGGCAGAAATTTTGAAAAGAAAGAAAGATGTGAGTTTTCGACGGAAAAGTTTCCAGTTATTTGTGAAGGAAAAGGTTCGTTAATGGGAATTGGATTCCCAGATTTGGTATTCGGACTTCCTGGAATATTAGAGAATTATGGAATTTTATTTTCGGAAATGGTCACGTGGGGCCACGGGAGAAATTCTGGTTTTGTGGCCCACTTTGTTTTGAGATTTTGGCCATTGTGGATATTTTTCGAAGACATTTTTGAGGGCAATAGGAGGGTGACACGTGTCACCCCGCCTAGGCTTGGCCAGAAGTTACATTTGGGCCTGATCTGCAGTTAAGTCGTTTTTCGAAAGCGTTTCCACGACTTTCGTAGGAAAATTCGGCTATGTCTTTTTAATTTTTGCGGATTTTTCAGAGAGGCGAAACATTTTGGACCAGCGGGAGGGTGGCGTGTGTCACCCCGCATCGGAGGGCTTGTGGCGTCAGTGGGCGATTGGTTCACGTATGGGATTGTTTTGTGGCTCACGTTTTGGCCTATTGGTTCCTTGTTTTGTGCCTTGTTTTGGCCTTGTTTTGTGGCTTGTCTTGTGCCGTATTTTGTGGAGTAGGGGTTAGGGTGCACTTGGCTTGATCAAGGCCTTACACTTGCCTTGCGTGGCTTGATCTTGGCGTTGGTTGGCATTTGGGTTTCTTATAAATACCCCTTTGTGAAGACTTCATTCATCCACAAATGTTTCCAAGTCTTGAATCCCTCCTCCTCTTGTTGACTCTCGTCCAGAGCTCCTCTCCCTTGAAAGTGGCCTTTGGCGGGTGAGGTCTCCCTCCCTTGTGAGGTCTAGCCAGTAGGGTACCACTAGCCTAGTTGTTTCGTATAATACCCCTTGTTGTGGTATAGAAATACTCCTAGTATTGTTATAATGCCCAAAATACCTTAGCCTTGTACCTTGTAGTATTCCAAGATACCTCTTTACGTAGAGTCGGAAATACTACCTTTTGTCCTTTAGTCTCAAGCGAAACCCTAAGGAAATCTTCATCGTTGGTTGAAGTATGTGAGTAGAAGTTGGTTAGAACTTCTAAGGGTTGTTTGGAGTGGTTTGGGCGCGCGAATGAGCTAAACCTTGCTCGGGATCGACATTATAACTTGGATAATTTTGGGCTTATCAAGGTAATTATCTTGTCCCTCTATTGTAATTGGAAATTACATGTTTGTTAGGATATATAGTTGAAGTATACTATATATGGAACTATACTTAGTATTCGGCAATGTTTTTGACTTAAGCCTGAAGAATAAAGCCCAGCTTGTATTTACATAGGGTGTATTGCGATAGACTTGTGTAGAATTGTACACGTCAGGTTAGGCGTGTAAACCCACTGGTTGGCTTGGTAGCGGCCTCGATAGAGGAGGAGATTTCTGTTGTTGCGGGGAGTCTAGAATTTTCTATAGAAAGATAGAAACTTGTGTTTTGGGGTTAATAGACGTTTTGACCTTTATAGGTGAAAGTACTAGGAGTAGCGTATTCTACTCGAGGAGTGGAAAGGGCTAGCGAGGTTGTAGTACTTGGAGCATTTTGCTTATTGTCGATAAATCGTCGCGAGGTATGTGAATCTCTTCCTATCTTTTCTAGCATGATTGTTGTGAACTATGTAGTGCGGTAGACGTCACATGTGCTAAGTGATTTGGTTGGTTTAAAACATAGGGTGTTATAATAGCTTTATGGGAAGTTAGTTATAACGACCTTATGTAAGTGAAAATGGTTTCTTGATGTTAGAAGTTAAGAGACTTGATCTTATAAGATAAGAGACTTAACTTATTTGTTTTAATGTGGATGTTTGTGTGAAACCTCATTCGTGAGTAATGAGTACTTGGTTTTAAAGGGATAATGTTTCTTGATTTGGGAATCGAATGTGTATCGACAGGACCAACTGCGGCGTTAATAAAGGAAATGTATTGAATAATGATGTGTTGTATTAAAACCGGTAGAAACCTCCATCTGCATAGAAGCTAAGATGAGACAAAATGATATTACATTTTCTAGATCATAGGCTTGTAATAAGATCGTTATAAACAAGAATAAACTACTCGCGTATATGACATATGTTACTCAATTGTTCTAAAAGGAATCAGTGATTAAGTTTGGGAACTATGAAACCATTTGAAAATGAGAAGCTTGAGTAATTGAAACTAGGCAAGCTGGAACTTAGGAAAGAATGTTGTTACTTGATTTTGAAAAGGAAGATGGGTTGGTCATTCTAATACTACGGTATCGGGTGACTTTTATAAAAGTAATGGATCTCTTTTAAAAGAACTTAACGTATGTAGTACTTTGGGGTTAAAACCCGGACTTTGGCATAAAATGAAAGTACTTTGAGTTGTGTGAAACTTGCCTATGCTTGTTGTTGTGAAACTTGCCTATGCTTGTTGTTGTGAAACTTGCCTATGCTTGTGATGATAGCCTTTATTGTACTGGCGTTGTGTTTACGTGTTCTGCGTCTCGATAGAGTCGGTTGGTAGTTGAGAACTTACTTGGATGTCTTGCGGTGGCGGGAAATTCCGCAGTGCGTTCTGTTAATAGTATTATTGTTGTTAATCGCTTTGGACATGCGACACGATCGTGGCGCGCGGGTATGCTTCCATTTTGGTTAAGGTCTTGTAGTTGTCGCTTTGGATATCTTGACACGATCGTAGCGCGCGGGTATGTTTCCATTCGATTAACGCGCTTGTGATTTCCTTTTTGGACATCGCGACACGATGCGTAGCGCGCGGGTATCGTCCATTTGGAAAGTTGTCTTATTGTTTCCACTTTGGACATACCGACACGATCGTAAGCGCGGGGTATGCTTCATTTGGATTCTTTGTCTTGTTGTTGAGGTCACATGGACATGTCTACACGTCGCAATTCAGGGCATGTGGCCATGGGACATTGGTATTGTTGTTGCATCATGGACATGTCTACCGTCTGATATTAGGGGCATGCGGCCATGTAATCGAACTGATTGATGTTGTGGGCGTGAGACCCGTAGTTATATTGGAGTGATATTGTTTTATGTTGTGAGCGTAGTTTGGTTATCATACATGTCTCTGCTTTATATAGACTAGTATGATTTCATTCTGATATTATGCTGATTTCACATACTTGGTACTGTTATCTTGACCTCCTTGAAGTGCGTTCAATCTGCGGTAGAAGTGCGTCGATCGTGGTTCCTCGCTCATAGGATCACTGATTCAGCATTTGAAGCTCCGTTTCTCGGAGGCTTATCTTTTGGTAGGTGTTCACGAGTTGTAGGTTCTTGTACATTCGGGGTATGGCGGGGCCACTGTCCGTCATAGTCGTGTATATCTTAAGTGCATGAAATCTTGTTGTGGGCGGGGTTGTAAAAGGATTAAAGCTATTGGAGTTTTATGTATATCTTGAAGGCAAGCTGTTTTGGTTGCTTTGTTTATTCATTTATCTCTTGTTAAATGACTCTTGTTTTGTGTTCGCTGATTTTCTCGATGTATGTATCACTAGGGTGCGGGGTAAGGCACGATGCGAACCGGGCGGAGTCGTTACAAAAGTGGTATCGAGCGATTAATCCTCGGAAAGTGTCTGAGCCGTGTCTAGTAGAGTCTTGATTATCGGTGTGTTGTGCACCACATCTATAATCGAGAGGCTATAGGACATTTAGGATTGGTTTCCATTCTTCTCATTCAGAGATCGTGCCTTAGAGGTGTGTTGTAAGTTGTACCCTGCAGCGTATCTCGTTTTTACGATTATGCCTCGCGCAAGCAGCGAGCCAGAAGGGCAAAGCGGCGAGAGTGCTGCTAGTGAGATCTGAGAGTAATGCGAGCGCGAGCCCGAGCGATACGAGTTGTGCTTGACGGCGGGTTTCACCGCGCCCGGCCCAGTGAGTTTAAGCGCGGCGGTGGGCGATGAGACTCTGATACGAGCCTCGGTCCACGATGCAGGCGGAGGAGATGGGTTACAAAGAGATGGCCCGATTCTTTGGCGAGTCGTGGCCGATATGAGGAGCGGTGGATCTGGCGATTCGGTTCGATGCACGATGGTTCACCCCGGCGAGATAGTTTGAGGCAGCAGGACTTTACGAGTTGTAGCCCGCCGAGTTTTATGGGTCGAGGCGAGGATGATCCGAGGAGTTCATCCGGCGATTCTGACCGGATCATCACGGGTGATCAAGGCGAAACAGTCTGTGACCTTTGGTTCGCATCGCTGCGTGATACTGATCGATTGGTTTGATTCATGGGAGCTGTCCCGGGGAGAGCTTGCACCTCCAGCTGTATGGGATGAGTTTTCGGGGGCTTTCCTCTCTCACTTCTTGCCTCCGCAGATGAGGAGAACGCGGTAAACGATTTTTATTCTTGAGGCAGAGGCGCGCCGTCGGGAGTACAATGTCGAGTTCGATTCTTTGGCTCGATATGTCCTGCGCTAGTTGCGAATATGGAGGATAGGAGTGCATCGCTACGTCACCGGGCTAGATGATTATATGGTGAGTCTTGTGCGGGTGTTTCTCTTGTAGGGCATGGACATTGCCGCGTGCGAGCTCATGCACTGGGATGTGAGGCACGGAGGGTCGGCGGAATGACACGGATCGGCGAGAAGAGGGCCGGGGCGGCGGGGTCCTTTGGTGGCTTCGAGGCGGACCGCCTCGGCCGAGCTAGTTATATACCCCGCGTCTGCAGTGGTCCTCCACCGTCTTGAGGCGGTCGGGGCTCGAGGTTGATTTTGGCAGAGCGGGGTGTTAACGGTGAAGCCACCTACCTCGTTGTGACCATTGTGGTAGACTCCATTTTGGAGAGTGTCGTGCTAGATTGGGAGTTTGTTTTACATGCGGCCAGCGGGAGCCATTTGCGAGGCTGTCTACCAAGGGAGCGCGGATGTTACGACTCGACGCCGGGATCTGTGGCTGGTTCATCACGCCTACGGTATCGCCTGCAGTGGGCCTATGATTAGAGTGGAGCGGTAACCGGTATATCCTAACCCTCTAGAGTTTTGGTATGCTTGTTATGATGATCTCATTATTGTGTGCTATGTGCGGATAGCATTGTGATATGTGTGAGTTAGAATACATGGTTAGTTGGAAGGATACGTATGGAGGAATGGTAAGTGTGAACCTTAGACTATTTCACGACTGAGACCTTAGAGGTAAGGTCGTCTGGAGTAAAAGATTCGTTTTATGTTTGACCTTTATAAGGGTGAGTAGTATCGTGGGATTTATTTGTGTGATAAGTCAGTGGGTAGTGTGAAATGGTAGTGGTAGCTTCATGATGGGAATTAGTAAGATTGTTAGAATCGGGAACAAGAGTTTGTACGGTTGGGTCGGGTTTAGGACCATTCGCGGGTCAAACCGTAACCCGTTTGGGGTGGGGCCAGTTGGGTGGTCAGCGGTGGTAAGTCACGAGGATGCTAGGCCCAAGTTTGTATGATCATCGTATGAGTTCGTGGGCGCGTTCGACGAAGCGGTTCGTAAAGGCGGGAATGGCCTTAAGGAAGTTTGAGGTTAGTAAGATGACCAAGTTTGGAGGTAGTGACTCGGAGATTTTCGGGGGCGGAGTAATGGTGAAGTATGGTGCGTCTTGGGAGAGTTCAAGTGTTCGAAGGGCACGACGAGTAAGGAAGGAAGATAACGTGTGTTATTTGTGGCATTGTGGCGTTGACAACTTGTTAGAGGAACTTCATCGATATCCGTCTTGAGAAGGAACATTCGGACGAATGTTTCTAAGGAAGGGAGAATGTTATACCCGTAGTTGCGGGGTATGTATGTGAGGGCGTGCGTGCGAGAGTCGGCGAGAAATTTTGAAAAGAAAGAAAGATGTGAGTTTTAGCGGAAAAGTTTAGGTTATTTGTGAAGGAAAAGGTTCGTTAATGGAATTGGATTCCCAGTTTGGTATTCGGACTTCTGGAATATTAGAGAATTATGGAATTTTATTTTGGAAATGGTCACGTGGGGCCACGGGAGAAATTCTGGTTTTGTAGGAGCCAGCTTTGTTTTGAGATTTTGGCCATTGTGGATATTTTTGAAGGCGTTTTGAGGGCCAATAGGAGGGTGACACGTGTCACCCGCTAAATGGCTTGGCGAAGTTACATTTGGGCGCAGTCTTGCTAAGTCGTTTTTAGGCGAAGCGTTTCCACGACTTTCGTAGGGAAAATTCGGCTATGTCCTTTTTAATTTTTGCGGATTTTTAGAGGCGAAACATTTTGGACCAGCGGGAGGGTGGCGTGTGTCACCGCATTGGAAGCTTGTGGCGTCAGTGGGCGATTAGTTCGCGTATGGGATTGTTTGTGGCTCGCGTTTTTGGCCTATTGGTTCCTTGTTTTGTGCCTTGTTTTGGCCTTGTTTTGTGGCTTGTCTTGTGCCGTGTTTTGTGGAGTAGGGGTTAGGGTGCACTTGGCTTGATCGAGGCCTTACACTTGCCTGCGTGGCTTGATCTTGGCCATTGGTTGGCATTTGGGTTTCTATAAATACCCCTTTGTGAAGACTTCATTCATCCACAAATGTTTCAAGTCTTGAATCCCTCCTCACTCTTGTTGACTCTCTCGTCAGAGCTCCTCCCCATGAAAGTGGCCTTTGGCAGTGAGGTCTCCACTCACTTGTGAGGTCTAGTAGTGGGGTACCCACTGCCTAGTTGTTTTTAGTATAATACCCTTGTTGTGGTATAGAAATACTCCTAGTATTGTTATAATGCCCAAAATACCTTAGCCTTGTACCTTGTAGTATTCCAAAGATACCTCTTTCGTAGAGTCAGGAAATACTACCTTTTGTCCTTTTAGTCTCAAGCCAAACCACAAGGAAATCTTCGTCGTTGGTTGAAGTATGTGAGTAGAAGTTGGTTAGAACTTCTAAGGGTTGTTTGGAGTGGTTTGGGCCTTGTGAGTGGAGCTAAACCTTGCTCGGGATCGACATTATAACTTGGATAATTTTGGGCTTATCAAGGTAATTATCTTGTCCTCTATTGTAATTGGAAATTACATGTTTGTTAGGATATATAGTTGAAGTATACTATATATGGAACTATACTTAGTGATAGGCAATGTCTTTTGACTTAAGCTGAAGAATAAAGCCCAGGCGACTGTATTTACATAGGGTTTGTATTGCGATAGACTTGTGTAGAATTGTACACGTCAGGTTAGGCGTGTAAACCCCCACTGGTTGGCTTAGTGGCGGCCTCGATAGAGGAGGAGATTTCTGTTGTTGCGGGAGAGTCTTTAATTTTCTATAGAAAGATAGAAACTTGTGTTTTGGGGTTAATAGGCGTTTTGACCTTTATAGGTGAAAGTACTAGGAGTAGCGTATTCTACTCGAGGAGTGGAAAGGGCTAGCGAGGTTGTAGTACTTGGAGCATTTTGCTTATTGTCGATAAATCGTCGCGAGGTATGTGAATCTCTTCCTATCTTTTCTAGCATGATTGTTGTGAACTATGTAGTGCGGTGAGCGTACGTGTGCTAAGTGATTTGGTTGGTTTAAAACATAGGGTGTTATAATAGCTTTATGGGAAGTTAGTTATAACGACCTTATGTAAGTGAAAATGGTTTCTTGATGTTAGAAGTTAAGAGACTTGATCTTATAAGATAAGAGACTTAACTTATTTGTTTTAATGTGGATGTTTGTGTGAAACCTCATTCATGAGTAATGAGTACTTGGTTTTAAAGGGATAATGTTTCACGATTTGGAATCGAATGTGTATCGACAGGACCACTGCGGCGTTAATAAAGGAAATGTATTGAATAATGATGTGTTGTATTAAAACCGGTAGAAACCTCCATCTGCATAGAAGCTAAGATGAGACAAAATGATATTACATTTTCTAGATCATGGTTTCTGTAATAAGATCGTTATAAGCAGAATAAACTACTCGTATATGACATATGTTACTCAATTGTTCTAAAAGGAATCAAGTGATTAAGTTTGGGGAACTATGAAACCATTTGAAAATGAGAAGCTTGAGTAATTGAAACTAGGCAAGCTGGAACTTAGGAAAGAATGTTGTTACTTGATTTTGAAAAGGAAGATGGGTGGGTCATTCTAATACTACGGGTATCGGGTGACTTTTATAAAAGTAATGGATCTCTTTTAAAAGAACTTAACGTATGTAGTACTTTGGGGTTAAAAACGGACTTTGGCATAAAATGAAAGTACTTTGAGTTGTGTGAAACTTGCCTATGCTTGTTGTTGTGAAACTTGCCTATCTTGTTGTTGTGAAACTTGCCTATGCTTGTGATGATAGCCTTTATTGTACAAGCGTTGTGTTTTACGTGTTCTGGCGTCTCGATAGAAGTCGGTTGGTAGTTGAGAACTTACTTGGATGTCGGCGTGGCGGGGAAATTCCGCAGATGCGTTCACATATAGTATTATTGTTGTTAATCGCTTTGGACATCACGACACGATCGTAGCGCGGGTATGCTCCATTTTGGTTAAGGTCTTGTGGTTAATCGCTTTGGATATCTCGACACGATCGTAGCGCTGCGGGTATGTTTCCATTTCGATTAACGCCTTGTGATTTCCTTTTTGGACATCTTGACACGATCGTGCGCGCGGGTATCGTCCGTTTGGAAAGTTGTCTTATTGTTTCCCTTTGGACATCTGACCACGATCGTGCGCGCGGGTATGCTTCCATTTGGATTCTTTGTCTTGTTGTTGAGTCACGTGGACATGTCTACCCGTCTGAGTCGGGGCATGTGGCCATGGGACATTGGTATTGTTGTTGCATCATGGACATATCTACCGTCACGATTAGGGCATGCGGCCATATCACGAACTGATTGATGTTGTGGGCGTGAGACCCGTAGTTATATTGGAGTGATAGTTGTTTTATGTTGTGAAGCGTAGTTTGGTTATCATACATGTCTCTGCTTTATATAGACTAGTATGATTTCATTCTGATATTATCGATTTCACATACTTGGTACTGTTATCTTGACCTCGCCCGAAGTGCGTTAAATCTGCGAGTAGAGAATGCATCGGTCGTGGTTCCTCGCTCATAGGATCTGATTCGTAGCATTTGAAGCTCCGTTTCTCGGAGGCTTATCTTTTAGTAGGTGTTCCACGAGTTGTAGGTTCTTGTACATTCGGGGTATGGCGAGGCCTGTCCGTCATAGTCGTGTATATCTTAGAGTGCAGAATCTTGTTGTGGCGGGGTTGTAAAAGGATTAAAGCTATTAGTTTTATGTATATCTTGAAGGCAAGCTGTTTTGGTTGCTTTGTTTATTCATTTATCTCTTGTTAAATGACTCTTGTTTGTGTTCTGATTTTCTCGATGTATGTATCACTAGGGTGCGGGGTAAGGCACGATGCGGGCCGGGCAGTCGTTACATCTATCAAGTGTAAGGCAAGTGTAAGGTCAAGATGAAGCCATGTGTTTGTGGGTCCCACTTGCTCATCAACTACACAAAATATCCTACCTAACCGACCACAATTTTTGCACAAAAGCGTGCCAACTTTTCCCTTTGGCGTCCACTTCCTTCGATGTGAGGTGACACATGTCACCTCCGTTAATCCAAAATGTTCGTCACTCGGAAAAATCCAAAAATTATTAATGACATAGCGGAATTTTCCTACGAAGCAGTGAAACATTTAGTCGAAAAGACTCCTTCGGTACTTGTGCACAAAATTTCATTCTTGCCTAATCTTTAAGGCTCAATTTATATACGTGCGCCCTGCGTCATACCACGGAAATCGAGGTATAACATTCTCCCTCCCAGAAACATTCGTCGAATGTTCCTTCTAACCTCAGAAACAAACATGCGTCGGTATAGTCTTCACTACTATACTTACGAGAACAATCTGCCACGCAGCCACGAAACACGCGCAAATACTTACATCCAAGTCCACGAACACCTCTAACATCACAAACTTTTGTCACTTTGCGCGAGGTTCTAGTGTCGCTCGTGACCCAACAAATGGTACCGGTTGCGTGCGATCCACGAGGTCTAAAATATACATCCTGCACCTTCTCCCTTCAGAAATGATCATATCTATGCTCGCAATACATGCTCGCCTCTGCCTACTCGTCGTACTCTTCTCGAACACTTGAACTCTTCTAGTATCGTACCACTTGATCAGCCTTGTTTCCAACCCTGTCACTACCTCCAAACTTGGTCATCTTACTAACCTCGATTTCTTAGGGCCATTCTCGGCCTTCACGAACTGATTTTGGTGAACATATCCACGAACTCATACGATGGTCATCTAAACTTGGGCCTAGCACCCTCGTTACCTAACATCGGCGGGACCACCCGACCCGCGCCCAATCAGACTACGGGTTGACGCAACACGTCCTCAACCCGACCCACAATCGCGCTAAACCGCGCTCCGATCGGAACAATTCTTACTAACTCGCATCATGAAAGCTACCACTTCCATTTCACTCTACCCATGGACTTATCACACAAATATATCCCACGTATACTACGCACTCTGATAAAAGTCAAACATAAAATGAATCTTTTACTCAAGACGACCTTATCTGTAAGGTCTCGATCGTGAAATAATCTAAGGTTCACACCTTCCATGCCCCATTACTCTTCCAACTAACCATGTTTTCTAACTCACAATATAACACAACGTTATCCGCATAGCACAACAATAAGATCATCATACCAAGCATGCAAAACTCTAGAGGTTAGGGATATACGAACCTACCGCTCCACTGTCATAGGCACGCCTGCGGCAGCATTGTAGGGCGATGAACCCCATCGATCCGGTAGGCTGCGCCAAATGCCGGTACCTCTCTATAAGCACGATCTCTCACACATGGCCTGACGGCCGCAGTGAAACAAGCACCGATAAAAACGACATTCCGGGATGATGTTTGCCACATCGTGCACACTGAGAGGACATGAATCCTGGCGGCTAGCACTCGCGTATACCGTGAACGGAAGCCACGGAGCTCGACGGCTCGAATACCCGAGCGTCACGAAGGCGTGGAGGACCACTGCATCTTGGCGGAGGTACATAACTTCTTTCTTTGGCGGTCCGCCTCGAAAGTTACCAAGGACCTGCTTGTCTGCCTCTTCTGGCGATCTCGGTCATTTCGTGCGACCTCTCGTGCCTTCACATCCTAGTGCATGAGCTTGCGTGCGGGCAATGTCCATGCGGTGAAGAGCTACACCGTACAAGCCTCGCCAAGTAATCATCTAGCCGGTGACTTAGCGGTGTACTCTGTCCTCCATATCAACTACTCTGCGGGGACATACCGAGCTAAGTCGAACTCCACATTGTACTCTCTGGCAGTCGCGTCACGCCTTAGCGTCAAAAATCTGTCGGCCCGAGCCCTCCTCATTTGTGGAGGCAAAAAGTGTGCAAGAAATGCCTTTGAGAACTCGTCCATATAATGGGAAGTGCATTCTCTCCGGGATGGCTCGCGAATCAAACGGTCATTGCGGTATCACGCGGCGATGCGAACCTAGGACCAGCGACTCGGTATCCGATGCCTTGATCACTCTGATGGCCAGCTATGGGATGAACTCCTGCGGATCATCCTCGGCCTCGACCCATAAAACTACGGCGGGTTACACCTCGAGAAAATCCGTAGTCTCAGTATGCGCTCGGGGGTGAACTACGGTGCTCTGGGATTAGGCCGCTGCATCCATCCTATCCTCATATCGGCCCACGACCACGGCGATGGCGGGCCATCTCCTTGTACCCCGTCTAAATACGCTCCGTGTGGGGCTGGAGGCTCAGTCTTGTAGTCTCGGCGACCACCGCTGCGGCTCTAACTTCTTTGGTCTTGCGGCGTCGCGAAACCGCCGTCAGCTTGTCTCAGTCTTGGCCGGGCTGCGCCCTCGTGCTCCTAGATCTCACTGCGCTCCTCATTGCCTTGCCATGCGGGCTGGGTTGCCTGCGGAGGCATAGCGGTAAAGGAAGGAATACGTCGGAGGGTCAGCTTATCACACGGCTAAGGCAAGATCTCGAATGAGAAGAATGGAAACCAATCCTAAATGTCCTATAGCCTCACGATTATAGATGTGGTGCACAACACACCGATAATCAAGACTCTACTAGACACGATGCGCAGACACTTTCAGAGACTAAGCGCTCGATACCACTTTTGTCACGACCGAACGGGCAGTGACTAGTCTACCGGGCACCCTAGTGATACAACATCGGAGAAAACCGCGGAAATAAAACTTAAACATGTAAATAGACATGGATTAAGATGAAAGAAAATAGGCCAACCAAAGCGGTTGCCTTTCACATATATATATATAAATATTTGAGCGATACAATCCTTACAACCACACTTGCAGCGATACTGGACCTCAAGATTTATCTGACAACTATGGCGGGACGGGGCCGCCATACCCCGAATGTACAAGGACCTACGACTCGGGGTAAAATACCAAAGATAAGCCTCAGAAGGCGGAGCTTCCAAGACGCTGAAATGAGATCCTAAGCGCGGATCGGCGGTAGGTGTACTTACTGCGGCGTGAGCGGCCCCGAAGTCGATGTACAACAAGTACCAAGTATGTGAAGTAAAATCATAATGAAATCATAATAGTCTATATAAAGCAGGAGACATGTATGATAACCAAACTACGATTCCAACATAAAAGCGATTATGTCAAGTGAGGACTCGCGCCTCAAAGTCATCCCTCACGCGCTCGTGGAACTTCTTGCTCACCGTGATCTAGGTACAAATCATGTGATACGTATAACATGTCTCGGCCCGTCTCATGGACCCGATATAAGCGTGTGGGATACATTCGGTTCATCCCGTGAACCAGTAGTCGAGTGAAATACATTCGGATGAGCCGGTAGTCGAGTGAAATACATTCGGATGAGCCGTAGTCGAGTGAAATACATTCGGATGAGCCGTGGTCGAGTGAAATACATTCGGATGAGCCGTAGTCGAGTGAAATACATTCGGTTCATCCCGTGCGTAGTCGAGTAGAACACAAGACTTGCCGCAACAAGGCTATCACACGTAACATGGTCAAGTTTCATAACAACAAGCATAGGCAGTTATACCTGACTCGAGGTACTTTCATTTTATGTCAAAGTCGGATTTTAACCTAAAGTACTAAATGCGTTAAATTCCTTTTAAGATTCATTCTTTTCTAAAAGTCACCCGATACGTAGTATATAAAAATGTGTGACTTATATCTTTTAAGTAAACCAAAACAACTTTCATACCTTTTTAAGACCAATTAAGGCAATACCATGCCTTCTTTTGGACAAAATACTTCTCTTTTAAAGTCAAGTTACCATTAAAACAAATGATAAAACCGCTTTTGTTTTCATAAAGTCGTTATAACTAACTTCCCATAAAGTGTTATAACACTTTATGTTTTAAACCATTTTAAGACAACACAATTTTTTGTCACGACCGAACCGGGCGTGGTGGTGCCTTACCGGGCACCTGGTGATACAACATCGAGTAATCAGAACATAAAACACAATACATGATACAATGTAAAGAAGACATGTTTATCCGAAGAAAAGTGGCCTCTCGGCATATATATAAATAACAACTCTTTCAAAATGAACAGTTTAATCCTTTTTACAAACCCTGCCCACAACAGTACTACAGACCTCTACGAATGATATAACAACAACGACGAGACAGGGCCGTCATACCACGAATGTAAGACTACCACAGCGGGGACTATACGAATAAGCCTCGGGAGCGGAGCTTTCCCAAGCGACGTGACCTAAGAGGATCGGCGGCGGTGTACCTCGACTGCGGCATGAACGGCCCAGAAGGAGGTCGATGCAACAGGTACCAAGTATGTGGCGAAAATCGTAAATGAAATCATAATAGTCTATAAAGCGAAACATATATGATAACCAAACTACGATTCTGATAAATGGCGATCGTATGAGTCGGGGACTCGCCTCAAAGTCATCACTCAAATGTAACTATGGGTCTCACGCCCATAACATCAATCATGCGTGGAATACCTTCCTCCCGCTGGATTTATGATATAAAAGCACGAAATACATGAACACGAGTCCCACGTGTCCTAATAAAGCGATGCGAGGTAAATCTGAAGGCATAACCGCTACTAACACCCATGATGCAGTGGTCATAAAGCGTATCATGATATCTGTCTAGGGCCGTCATGATCAAAGGCAGTCACTTTCGCTGATATCAAATGTGCGCGTCTAGCCTGGAACTCTCCGTAGCTCGCGTAGGCCAACCTCGTAGGCGCGTGAGGTATTCCTCGCGTCGAGGGTAGCTACTCCGGCGATCGCCACGGACTCGCGATCGCGTAGCGCTGAGACCGCGTGACCACAGGGCGCAAACTAACACGGAACTCCGTAGTTCGCGTGGATCCTGGACCCGTGAGGTATTCTCGAATCATGGTCCCGGACACTGAGTCTACCACGCGTCGGAGGACAACCTCGGAAACAAGTCAAGGTGAGTGGTACAATACCAACATAACGGTGAGAGTCAAACAACTTTAAAAAGCGCGATCGAGGAAAACCCCTTTACACAAAACATCACGAGATACTAACACACGTAGCATCTGGCATGTTTACTTATCAAATCAACAGAAGTATTACAAGGCTATCACAAACCAACACAATCAAGTTATACACACGAGGTACATTCTAATATATGATTAACAAGATCGGGTATCTACCCCAAAGTACTTCATACATTATCTTTTAAAAGATACGTTACGTTTACAAAAGTCACACAATACGTAGTATATGAAAATAGAGTGGTTATCTTTTGAAGTAAATCAAAACACTTCTCTTCGTAAAATCAAGTAACAACATTCTTTTCCAAATGTTTCAAGTTTGCCTAATTTCAATTACTCAAGTTTCTCATTTTCGAAAGGTTTCGTAGTTCATAATTTAATCACTTAATGATATAATTCTCCTTTAAAAGCAATTTGAGAAACATATATACGTCATTGAGTAGGTTATTCTTGTTTATAACAATCTTATTTAGCGACCATGATCTAGGAAATGTAACATCATTTTGTCTCATCTTAGTTTCTATGCGGATGGAAGTTTATTGGTTTTACTAATACATTATTAGTCAAAACATTTCCCTTTATTAAGCCATTCTTGTGGTTTGTTCGATACTTATACGATTTAGAAATCAGTAAAACATTATTGCTTTTAAAATCAAGTACTCATTACTTGCGAATGAGGTTTTACAACATTTTTAACAAAATGTTAATTACCAAGTAAAACAAGTTAAGTCTCTTATCTTAAGATTTAGCCTCTTAACTTTTAAAATCAGTAAACCATTCTCTTTACTTCTCTTAAGCGTTATACCTAACTTCGTAAAGCTAGTATAACTCTTCTTTATTATCACACGTCAAGTCGGTTACCTTTTAAAACCACAAAGCATTTTACGTATGCGTCTACCGTACTACATAGTTATACACATATCATGCTAGAAAAGGTAGGAAGAGGTTCACATACCTCGCGACGATTATCGACTAATAGCAAAGCGCTCAGTACCTCAAACCGTCGGCTACTCCTTAAGCCAAGTAGATCGCGCCACGCGGTACTTTAACCTATAAGGCCAGCGCTTATTAACATCTAGGTCTAATCGTAGAACATTACAGAAAATTGGCCTCCCCCCACATGGCGTGTAAATCTCTCTACTCTATCGAGGCCGGCTATCAAGCCACAGGTTTATACATCTTGGACGTGTACAATTTTACTTCACGGTAATGCTACACATGTCTGATCTATGTAATTCTGATTCAGTTCTCTTCTTTATATTGGGCTTAAGTCAAAGACATTGCGCAAAGCTGGATTGATTCTATATAGTATACTTCAACTATATAATCTAACAACATGTAATTTCCAATTCTGATAAGTCAAAGTATTTACCTCGATAAGCCCATAATTATCCAAGTATAAAGTCGATCTGGCAGCGTTTAGCTCGACTCGATGCGCTCGATCCGCTCCAAACTACCCTTAGAAGTTCTAACCAACTTCTACATACAACTCACTAACCATGGAGATTTTCCTTAGGGTTTCGGTTTGGTATTGACGGAAGTATAATAGTATAAGCGGCTTTTGTATAGGTATAACCTTAGAATACTACAAGGTATACGGCTAAGGTAATTTGGGCATTATAACAATACTTTTGAGAGTATTTCTACCAAGAGGGTGTATACCCTCGGCCTACCCACTGGGGGTACTCTCGGCAAGGGGAACTCTCGCCACAGGCCTGCAAAGGGGAGGGCGAGAACACTACTCGAGGAGGAGGATTTTAACACTTAGGAAATTTAGGAATGGATGAAGAAGTCTTCCCGAAGGGGTATTTATAGTACAAGCCAAGGCCAACCAATGGCCAGATCTAGCCAAGTGCTATGCAAGTGTAGGGCCAAGATTCACCCAAGTACACCTTATCCATCTACCACAAAATATCCTACAGCACTGACAAAAAGCCAAGCAATTCGTCGAGCCATTCGCCCGCGTGCTGATGAGAGGTGACAAGTGTCGCCCTCGTTGATCAAAATGTTTCGTCTCTCGGAAAAATCCGCAAAAAATAAAAATGACATAGCCGAATTTTCCTACGAAAGTCGTGGAAGCGTTTAGTCGAAAAGCGACTCTGTCGGGTGTTGTGAACAAAATAAAATCGCCAAGCTTTAAGGCACAAACTTTTCTACGCACGTCCTTACGTGCATACTGGAAATACGGTATAACACTTTCTTTTCCAAAGTTCGGTTGCCTAATTTCACGAAGTCTCTTTTTAGAAAAGTTTCATAGTTGATGTCTTAATCTCTTTTTAAAATAATAGAGTAACATATGCCATAGGTGAGTAGGTTAATCTTGTTCATAATCAATCTTATTAGCGGCCATGATCTAGAAAATGTAATATCATTTTGTCTCATCTTAGCTTCTATGGATGGAGGTTTTCTTGGTTTTAATAATACTTAATTATTCAATACATTTTCCTTTATTAACGCTGCGTGGTTTATCGATACACATTACGATTTAGAAATCGGTAAAACATTATTCCTTTTAAAACCAAGTACTCATTACTCACGAATGAGGTTTCACACAAAATCCATATTAATTCATTTAAGTTAAGTCTCTTATCTTATAAGATCAAGTCTCTTAACTAAAAATCGAAACCATCTTCTTTACCTCTCTTGGGCGTTATACCTAACTCCCATAAAGCTAGTATAACTCTTTTTAAAGCTGTATACCCGTAGTTCGGGGTATGTATGCGAGGGCGTGCGTGCGAGAATACGTGAAAGATTGGAAAGGAAGAAAGAGGTGAATTTTCCACGGAAAAGTTTAGGTTTTGTGAAGGAAAAAGGTTCGTTAATGGGAATTGGATTCCCATATTTGGTTTTGGACTTCTTGGATTATATTAGAATATTGGAATTTTATTTTGGAAATGGTCACGTGGGGCCGGGAGAAATTCTGATTTTGTAGGGCCGCTTTGATTTTGAGATTTTGGTAGTTATAGATATTTTGGAAGGCGAAATATTTTGGGCGAATCGGGGCGACGTGTCACCCCATGGCACCTTTGGGCGATATATGTTTGTCTGTGACACGGTTAAGTCGTTTTCGGCGAAAGCGTTTTCCACGACTTTCGTAGGGAATTTCGGCTATGTCATTTAGTATTTTTGCGGATTTTTAGAGGCGGAACATTTTGGACCAACGAGAGGCGCGTGGCACCCTCGTTGGTGGGTAAGTGGGCGGTGCTTAGCGGGCGAAAAGGGGTGGAAGTGGGAGATATTTTGGAAGATATTTTGTGTGCAAGTTGGCTAGACACATGGGTGAATCTTGGCCCTACACTTGCTAGGCACTTGGCTGAGATCTTGGCCGTTGGTTGGCCTTGGCTTGTCTATAAATACCCTCTCCTTTGATGAACTTCTTCCGTCAAAATGCCTAAGTCTTGAGAGCCTTCCTACTCACCGTGAGGCCCACTTGGCGAGAGTTCCCCACAGTGGGGCGGTAGAGGTAGCCACCACTCGCTTTGTGGTGTGGCGTGGGTACCCACTGCTAGTTGTTTTCATATAATACCCATTGATAGAAATACTCTCAAAGTATTGTTATAATGCCCAATTACCTTAGCCTATACCTTGTTGTATTCTAAGGTTATACCTATCTGAAAAGCCAGAAAATACTATCATACTTCGTCGGTCCAAAAGTAACCCTAGGAAAATCTCCAAGTCAGTTGGAGTATTGTGTAGAAGTTGGTTAGAACTTCTAAGGGTGGTTTAGAGCGGGTTGGGCGCTCGGAGTTGGAGCTAACGATTGCCCAGGATCTACTTTATACTTGGATAATTATGGGCTTATCGAGGTAATTATCTTGTCCCCCTATTGTAATTGGATATTACATGTTGTAGGAGTATATAGTTTAAGTATACTATATATATATGACTGAACATAGCTTGTGGCAATGTCCTTGGACTTAAGCACGAAGCTGACTGTAATTACATGGGGTGTATTACGATAGACTTGTGTAGTAGTAGTGGAGTAGAATTGTACAGATTAGGGTTAGATGTATACCCTGGTTGGCTTGGTGTAGGCCTCGATAGAGGAGGAGATTTCTGTTGCGGGAGAGTCTTGCGAATTTTTATAGAAGTTCTCGATGAGACCTAAATGTTAATAAAGCGCCTTGTGGCCTTATAGGTGGATGTACTACGTGTGGCGCGATCTACGTGGCTTAAGGGGTGGCGAGCATTTGGAAGTACTTGGGCGTTTTGCTATGAGTCGATACTCGTCGCGAGGTATGTGAACCTCTTCCTATCTCTACAGCATGATATGTGTAAACTATGTAATGCGGTGAGCGTGCATGTGCTAAATGTATTCGATGGGTTTAAAACATAAAGTGTTATAACGGCTTTATGGGAAGTTGGTTATAACGACTTTATGTAGATAAGAAAACACTTTGTGGTTTTAAAGGTAAATGATTTGTTTATAAGCGGCTTGATGTGTGATTATAAAGAACTTGAAGTATTTCAAAGATTTCTCAAATCGTTTTGAAGAGAAGTAATACTTGGTTTTGAGAACTTAAGAGTTATACTAGCTTTATGGGAAGTTAGGTATAGCGGCTTAAAACGTTTCGCGATTTTGGAAATCGGGATGTGTATCGACAAACCACTGCGGCGTTAATAAAGGAAATGTTTTGAATAAATAAGTATTATTAAAACCGGTAGAAACTTCCATCTGCATAGAAGCTAAGATGAGACAAAATGATATTTCCTAGATCACGGGCTTGTAATAAGATTGTTATAAACAAGCATATCCTACTCACATATAAGGCTTATGTTTCTCAGTTGTTTAAAGAGAATTATATTCTTAAATGAATAAGACTATGAACTCTGAAACCTTTCTAAAATAAGAAACGTGAGCATTTGAAATTAGGCAAACTTGGGCGTTTGGAAAATAATGTTGTTACTTGGTTTTACAAAGGTAAGTGTTTTGGTTTACTTAAAAAATGATCGCTCTATTTTATACTACGGGTATTGTGTGACTTATGTGATAGGACGGATCTTTTAAAGATTTGATGTATGAAATACGTTGGGGTTAGATACTCGAACTTGTTAGTAGAAAGTACCTTGGGTGAATAACTTGATTGTATTGGTTTGTGATAGCCTTGTAATACTTTCTTGTTGATGTGATAAGTAAACATGTTAGGATCTACTTGTGTTAGTATCTTGTGATTGTTATGTAAGGGGTCATTCTTGTTGTGCTTACATTGTTAAAAGGTAAGTCCATTATCTTGTTATTATATCACCTACCCTTATTTGTGTATCACAGGGCTTGCCACCTTGATGCGGTCTATCGGCTATCACGGTCCTTGAGACTATGCGGAGGTGCGGTATGCTCGAGTTGGATGATCATTCGGGTGTTTAGCACGATGCGGAAATTCCTATCACGGTCTCGAGGACTATCACGGTCCTTGAAGGGCTATGCGAGTGCGGAAGTCGGGGCGGATCTGAGGTTTGCGCCCGATCACGGGGTATACCTCGGGTGGTCTAGGACCGAGATTCGAGAATACCTTATGCGGTGCGTGTGTGACCTATGCGGGCTGCGAGAGTTCCAGGAATAGACCAGCGCGCATTGATCTGCGGGCGTGGCGGCCGATCGTGGTGCGGTGCAGAGACCTCGTGATACGATTTATGGCATTTGTGGTGCTGGGGTCTTAGTAGTCGGCTATGCCTTACGTACTTACCGTGCGGTCTTATTGTGATGACTTTGAGGCGTGAGTCACGACTTGACATATTTGCTTATTTGTTGTGAGCGTAGTTTGGTTATCATACATGTCTCTGCCTTATATAGACTACTATGATTTGATTCTGATATTACTTTGATTTCACATACTTGGTACATGTTATCTTGACCTCGCTTGGCTGCGTTCATGCCGCGAGTTGAGGTACATCGATCGTTGATCCTAGCTCCGGTCCTGATTCAGCGTTTGGGAAGCTCCGTTTCTCGGAGGCTTATCGGTGGTATAGTCCTGTCGTAGTAAGTGTTTACATTCGGGAGTTTGGCGGGGCCTGTCCGCCATTGTGGTCGTATCATTCTTAGAAGTGCAGTAATCTTGTTGTGGGCGGGGTTGGTAAAAAGGATTAAAATTTGTTCATTTGTAAAAGAGTTGATGGTTATATATATGCAGAAAGGCAAGTTTTCCTGATTATTGTTTTATATATTACATTTATCTCATGTTGTTGTTTTATGTTCGATTACTCGATGTTGTGTCACTAGGGTGCGGGGTAAGGCACGATCCACGGGCGAGTTGGTCGTGACAAAAGTGGTATCAGCGATTAATCCTCGGAAAGTGTCTGCACCAGTATCGATGAAGTCTTGATTATCGGTGTGTTGTGCACCACGCGATGTCGAGGAGGCTATAGGATATTTAGGATTGGGTTCTATTCTTCTCACTCGAGATCGTGCCTTAGAGGCGTGTTGTAAGTTGGACCCTCGGCGAAATTCTTTCCACTTATCGTTATGCCTCGCGTGAGCGGCCGAGCCCGGGAGAAGGGCGGCCGAGGAGGCGAGTAGAGTTCGAGGGTGGCGAGGGCACAGGCCCGATCTTTACCTAGGGTAGTGCTTCATTCGGGAAGTTTTGCGGCGTCACTAGCCCGCGAGTTTAAGCATGGCGGCGGCGGTTCCTCTGCGGCCATGATATGTGAACGCCGGTTCCACGGCAGAGCGAGAATATAGATTGCAAGAGACAACGCTTGTTACTAGCTATGGATTTGGTTACGAGAGTATACCGATGTATCGCAAGTCTTGATGACTACCTAAGAGAAGGTTGTGCAAGAGTAGTCCTTGATTGAAGCGAGCATGGCACGTATGCGGGCTTATGCGCAGTGGCAGAAAGCGTAGAGATCGGCGGGTTAACCAGGGCGAGAAGAGGGCGGAAGCGGCGGTCGCGGTAACTTTCAAGGTGAGTATACCTTAAGTGCTATGTTACGATAGCGGTGTGTTAGTTGTGATTAGAAATCATGGTGGGTTAGCAGTAAGATTTTGGAGGATAGAAAGTGTGAGCCTTAGAGCTTTATACGAAAGACCTTAGAGGTAAGGCCATCTCGGGTAGAGGCGTATGTTTATGTTTGACCGCTTATAGGAGTGCATAGTGCACGTGAGCTATGTTCGTGGGATAAGTCCTATGTAGTATGAAATGAAAGGGTAGTTGAGCTAAGAAGACCGCTAGGTTTTAAAGCGTGTTTAGTAAGATTGTTCCGGGAGATGGTATTTGCGCCTTAGGGTCGGGTTGAGGCTACGTGCGGGTCAACCAGCGGTAGGTTTAGTGGTGGGGTCAGTTTGTGGTGGTCCCTCTTGTGTTAGGAGTCGTAGGGTGTTAGGCCCATGTTTAGTTAGCGCGTGCAAGTTCGTGGATGCGTTCGACCGATGGTCGGGCGATGAAGCGACTATCGTGTTCTTGGTCGAAGTCGTTCCTCGGCGATGTTGTTGTTATCTAAAAAGGTTGTGAGGTTGCAGGTGCCTACCTTCACCTTATGTGAACGGTGGAGCCAGTGCGGTGTTTCTCTTCTGGGAGTTTGTACGAGCGGGGCTAGGAACTGTGTAAGTCTCGAGTCGCGTTCGCCACGGGCGGTGTTTTGATTTGAGGTAGTTGTGAGATCGTTGTCTCGGTTGAGAGTGTTTAAGCTACCATTTGGTGTTGGATGTCGTCTTGTGGCGCCTTGTAGAGGCAGAAATGCAAGTTGCGGTCGATTGGTTCGATGTTGGCGGGGTTGAGATAGTTGGTTGAGCTTGTTCGGTGATGTGGATAGTCTGAAGCTTGTCTAGAAGAAGTTACGGCGGCTCGGAAATCGTGCGGGTGTCGGCGGCAGCTTTGAGTTCAGTTGTGGTCGGTCTTCTTGAAAGTACCACCGGTTAGGGTGTGGCGAGTTTTGGAAACAAAGGAACTTAGCCCGAGTTACTTGGGGCCGCACGAGTTCATGTGAAGAATAGGCGGTTGCCTATATGTTAGCTTTCTTGGTCCGACTTAGGAGGCATGACGTCCGTCTTCGTATTGTTATGTTCGGGAAAGTATCGAAGATCCATCCAGATGTTCGATTAATGATGACCACGTTAGAGATAGTAACCGAGTTTTGGATACTAAGCGATATCGAAATGTGATAAGAATCCGAGTGTACAACGACCGGTGATCGCGACGCAGCCGGTACCATTTGTTGGGTCGTCGAGCAAGGCTCGCGACAAAGTGACAAAAGTAGTATTATTTGTGGTGATGTAGAGGTGTTTCCTCGTGGACTTAGATGTAAGTTTTGCGCAGGTGTTTCCATGGCCAGCTGTGGCAGGATTGTTCGTAAGTATAGTAGTGAAGACTATACTGGCACGCGTTCGTTTTGAGACTTAGAAGGAACATTCGGGACGAATGTTTCTAAGGGGGGAAGAATGTTATACCCCGTAGTTCCAGGGTATGTATGCGAGGACGTACGTACGAGAATACGACAGAAAGATTGGAAAGGAAGAAAGAGGTGAATTTTCCACGGAAAAGTTTAGGTTTTGTGAAGGAAAAAGGTTCGTTAATGGGAATTGGATTCCCATATTTGGTTTGGACTTCTTGGATTATATTAGAATATTGGAATTTTATTTTGGAAATGGTCACGTGGGGCCACGGGAGAAATTCTGATTTTGTAGGCAGCTTTGATTTTGAGATTTTGGCGTTATAGATATTTTGGAAGAAATATTTTGGGCGAATCGGGGCGACACGTGTCACCCCATGGCACCTTTGGGCGATATATGTTTGTACCTGACACGGTTAGAGTCGTTTTGGCCAAGCGTTTTCACGACTTTCGTAGGGAATTTCGGCTATGTCATTTAGTATTTTGCGGATTTTTAGAGGCGGAACATTTTGGACCAACGAGAGGCGGCACTTGGCACCTCTCTCATTGGTGGTAAGGTGGGCGGTGCTTGGGCGAAAAGGGGGTGAAGTGGGAGATATTTTGGAAGATATTTTGTGTGCAAGTTGGCTAGGACACATGGGTGAATCTTGGCCTACACTTGCTAGGCACTTGGCTAGATCTTGGCGTTGGTTGGCCTTGGCTTGTGCTATAAATACCCTCTCCTTTGATGAACTTGCATCCAAAATGCCTAAGTCTTGAGAGCCTTCCTCCCCGTGAGGCCTCGGCGAGAGTTCCCCTAGTGGGGCGGGCGAGGGTAGCCACACTCCTGTGGTGTGGCCGTGGGGTACCCACTGCTAGTTTGTTTTCATATAATACCCACTCTTGATAGAAATACTCAAAGTATTGTTATAATGCCCAAATTACCTTAGCCCTATACCTTGTTGTATTCTAAGGTTATACCTATCTGAAAAGCCAGAAAATACTATCATACTTCCCGTCGATCCACAAACCGTAACCCTAGGAAAATCTCCAAAGTCCGTTGGAGTATTGTGTAGAAGTTGGTTAGAACTTCTAAGGGTGGTTTAGAGCGGGTTGGAGCGCTCGGAGTTGGAGCTAACGATTGCCCAGGATCGACTTTATACTTGGATAATTATGGGCTTATCGAGGTAATTATCTTGTCCCCCTATTGTAATTGGATATTACATGTTGTAGGAGTATATAGTTGAAGTATACTATATATATATAACTGAACATAGCTTGTGGCAATGTCCTTGGACTTAAGCCTGAAGAACTGAACTGTAATTACATAGGACTGTATTACAGTAGACTTGTGTAGTAGTACCGTGGAGTAGAATTGTACCCGTTAGGGTTAGATGTATAAACCCCCCCCCTGGTTGGCTTGGTAGCCGGCCTCGATAGAGGAGGAGATTTACGCTGTTGCGGGGGGGGGAGGTGCTGCCGAATTTTCTGTAGAAGTTCTACGATGAGACCTAAATGTTAATAAGCGCATGTGGCCTTATAGGTGGATGTACTACGTGTGGCGCGATCGTGGCTTAAGGGTGGCCACATTTGGAAGTACTTGGGCGTTTTGCTGTAGTCGATACTGTCGCGGTATGTGAACCTCTTCCTATCTCTCTGGCATGATATGTGTAAACTATGTGATGCGGTAGGCGTACGTGTGCTAAATGTATTCGATGGGTTTAAAACATAAAGTGTTATAGCGGCTTTATGGGAAGTTGGTTATAACGACTTTATGTAGATAAGAAAAACTTTGTGGTTTTAAAAGGTAAATGATTTGTTTATAAGCGGCTTGATGTGTGATTATAAAGAACTTGAAGTATTTCAAAAGATTTAAATCGTTTTGAAAGAAGTAATATGTTTTGAGAACTTAAGAGTTATACTAGCTTTATGGGAAGTTAGGTATAGCGGCTTAAGAACGCTTTTCTTGATTTTGGAAATCGGGATGTGTATCGACAAACCACCTGCGGCGTTAATAAAAGGAAATGTTTTGAATAAATAAGTATTATTAAAACCGGTAGAAACTTGTGCATAGAAGCTAAGATGAGACAAAATGATATTTCCTAGATCATGGCTGCTGTAATAAGATTGTTATAAACAAGCATATCCTACTCACATATAAGGCTTATGTTTCTCAGATTGTTTAAAAGAGAATTATATTCTTAAATGAATAAGACTATGAACTACGAAACCTTTCTAAAATAAGAAACGTGAGCATTTGAAATTAGGCAAACTTGGACGTTTGGAAAATAATGTTGTTACTTGGTTTTACAAAGGTAAGTGTTTTGGTTTACTTAAAAATGATCGCTCTATTTTATACTACGGGTATTGTGTGACTTATGTGATAGGAACGGATCTTTTAAAGATTTGATGTATGAAGTACGTTGGGGTTAGATACTCGAACTTGTTAGTAGAAAGTACCTTGGGTGAATAACTTGATTGTATTGGTTTGTGATAGCCTTGTAATACTTTCTTGTTGATGTGATAAGTAAACATGTTAGGATCTTTACTTGTGTTAGTATCTTGTGATTGTTATGTAAGGGGTCATTCTTGTTGTGCTTACATTGTTAAAGGTAAGTCCATTGTCTTGTTATTATATCACCTACCCCCTTGTGTATCTGGGCTTGCCACCCTTGACGCGGTCTATCGGCTGTCACGGTCCTTGAGACTATGCGGAGCTGCGGTATGCTCGAGGATTGATCATTCGGGTGTTTAGCACGATGCGGGGAATTCCTATCACGGTCTCGAGGACTATGCGGTCCTTGAAGGGCTATGCGAGTGCGGAAGTCGGGGCGGATCTGGGGTTAAGTGCGCCGATGGGGTATACCTCGGGTGGTCTAGGACGAGATTCGAGGAATACCTTATGCGGTGCATGTGTGACCTATGCGGGCTGCGAGAGTTCGAGGAATCAGCGCGCATTGATCTGCGGGCGGTGCTTGGCCGATCATGTAGTGCGATGCAGAGAGACCTCGTGATACGATTTATGGCATTTGTGATGCTGGGGTCTTAGTAGTCGGCTATGCCTTGAATTACTTACCGTCACGGTCTTATTGTGATGACTTTGAGGCGTGAGTCCACGACGACATATCGCTTATTTGTTGTGGCGTAGTTTGGTTATCATACATGTCTCTGCCTTATATAGACTACTATGATTTGATTCTGATGACTACTGATTTCACATACTTGGTACATGTTATGCCGACCTCGCCGGAAGTGCGTTCATGCAGCGGTTGAGGTACATCGATCGTTGATCCTAGCTCTCGAAGTCCTGATTCGTTTGGGAAGCTCCGTTTCTCGGAGGCTTATCGGTGGTATAGTCCTGTCGTAGTAAGTGTTTACATTCGAGTTTGGCGGGGCCTGCCCCTATTGTAGTCGTATCATTCTTAGAGGTGCGTAATCTTTGTGGCGGGGTTGGTAAAAAGGATTAAAAGTTCATTTGTAAAAAGTTGATGGTTATATATATAGAAAGGCAAGTTTCTGATTATTGTTTTATATATTACGTTATCTCATTTGTTGTTTTATGTTCAGTGATTACTCGATGTTGTGTCACTAGGGTGCGGGGTAGGCACCCGATCCACGGGCGGGTTGGTCGTGACAAAACCTTTAAAACCAGTGTTACTCTTCTTTCAAAATGGTTTCTTAACAATTTTGAAATACTTCAAAATTCTTATTATTGGGCTTAAGTCAAAAGACATTGCCGTACAACTACGTTCAATTAGCACACGTCGTGCCGTACTATATATTATCGGGCTTAAGTCAAAAGACATTGCTGTACTATATATATCTTCCTTTTAAAATATCATGCTCAAAGTATAGGAAGAATCACATACCTCGCGATGATTTATCGACTATAAGCAAAACGCTCACGGCTATAACCCGCTAGCTGGTCCACCTTCTAAGTAGCCCATGCTACTTGCGAAACATTCAACCAATAAAGGTTATCGCCATCTGTATATACGATCTATGTAAATGCAGTTGAACTTCTACTTATATTCTTAAGTGATTTGATTCAAGTCTTTCTTGTAATATCCTTACAACAGTTCAATTCTCTTCTATGAATCTTATATTCATTACTATACTACTACGGTATGTAATTTCCAATTACACTAGAAGGGCGATAGTATTTACCTCGATGAGCCCAAAATTATCCAAGTTAAAAAGTCGCTCTGAGCAACGTTTAGCTCACTACTCGAAGTGCTCGATCGCTCAAACAACCCAGAAGTTCTACGCTTCTACTAAACACTGACCGACTATGAAGGTTTTCCTTGAGGGTTTCGTTTAGTGGCTAAAGGAAAGTATAATAGTATTTTCAGACTTTAGTATAAAGGGTACTTTGGAAAGTACTATAAGTTATTTGGCTAAAGTTTTTTGGGCATTATAACAATAATTGTAGAATACATTTCTACCAAGGGGGGTAGTATTTCGACTAGCACAACTAGGCTAGGGGGTTGCTCTCGGCTAAATCTCAAAGGGAGGGTGTGGTGGGCGAAAACAACAAAGAGGAGAGGAGGATTTTTCAAGACTTAGACAATTTTTGGATGAATAAGTTCATCAACTTAGAGAGGGTATTTATAGGTCGAAATGGCCAACCAATGGCCAAGATCTATCCAAGTGTAAGGCAAGTGTAAGGTCGAAGATGAAGCCATGTGTTTGTGGGTCCCACTTGCTCATCAACTACACAAAATATCCTACCTAACCGCCGACCACAATTTTGCACAAAAAACATGCCAACTTTTCCCACTTTGGCCGTCCACTTCCTTCCATGTGAGGTGACACGTATGCCACCCTCCCGTTGGTCCAAAATGTTCGTCTCTCGGAAAAATCGGCAAAAATTATTAATGACATAGCCGAATTTTCCCTACGAAGCTGTGGAAGCGTTCGTCGAAAAGCGACTCCTTTCGGTACTTGTGCACAAAATTTCATTCTTGCGCAATCTTTAAGGCTCAAATTTATATCGTCGCATACCTCGCGTACCACGGAAATACGGGTATAACGAATCGTTTATTAACCTCTAACTTCAATGTAGAATAATCCAAGTTCAAAGTCACTAAATTCTATGGAAAATTGGGCAGCATTTCCTTTGTTTCTACTCACTTTGCCACCTTTTCAAAGACCGAATTTATCATCCAAACACCACATTTAAGGCTCAACAATCCAACATTTTAAAGGGGATTACACATCCAAACTTGGGTGTGTAAAATTCTGCCCCATTAGGTACAACAATTCACTTAACAATTCTAAGGTAGTTTTAGGCTACAACATGCTCATAATCTCTTCTTGCAATCCTTCATATCAAACCACATTTCTTACATCTGAGGACTCAAGTGCATTATTCTACCACAAGTTCTTTCTTCTAACATGCGATACTAAAAACTAATTATAAAGGAAGAATCATTACCTTAGAGCTTTAGCCAAATTTATTCCAAATATTTTGCTAGCTTCTGCCAAGAATACCACCACAACAACACCAACAAGCTAGCGAGCTTCATTCTTAACTTTCAGATTTTCTTAGGCTTTGAATTCCCTTTGGAATTTTAGAGAGAGGAGCTAATTTAGAGAGAGAGGTTTGAAAGATGACCAAGTCTTCAAGACTTGGTCAATATAAAACATGCTGAAAAATCAGATGGGGGCACTTGTCACCTCCCATGGCCTTTAAAGAAATGGACTTTCCTAAGTTTTTCGCCCAAAAATCGCCTCGGTGCGTGGCTGAAACCTCCGCACCTCTCTGAACTTCAGCGCGGCGCCGATCTGGCGCCCGTACAACTGCAACTTCAGCGACCCTTGATGCTCGGCGCCCCGACCTGCATCCGCGCGACCACCGCGCGCTTTGTCGAAACACATTTATGTCATTGCCTTGAACTTGTAACTCTCATAACTTTCTACTCCGGCGTCCTATCGGCGAATGGTTGGTTGCGTTGGAATCTAGACTCCACGAACTACGCCTGGGCCTTTGAAACACTTAGGAGCTCTCAATGTGCGGGTCATAACCGCCTCAAAGTTGACTAAAACCCGTCAGGAACAATCCGTCAACCTATCCTTAGAAAATTTTAAGTCTTACATGCTTTAAATGCGCTCTCATACGTAGGGGTCGAACTACGGGTATAACATTCTCCCCTTAGAAACATTCGTCGAATGTTCCTTCAAACTTACTCAAATCACAACATCGACATAGACCCTCTTAACTATTCTTTTGCAAATAAAGAAGCTCGCGAGCCACAACATACTTAAGCGTAATTACTAAATCAAAACTAACAAGCGGGAAAGTAGGTTACGGAGGTATAGGGAATAGGTGAGGTACTTCTTCATCATGTCATCCTCTGCTTCCCGTCATTTCCTCCTGTTCGCGTTCGCCCATAAGAGCCGGGCTTGCCACGTCTTTCGTCAGAAGTCGTCTAATCGACGATCGAGTATCGCTATGGGACTCTCATAAATACGATAACTCCTCATCCACATGGAAATCATGAACGGTGCACTCTAGATGGATCTCGATACATTTCCAACATGGACACATGGAAGCTGGATGTACCGCCTCGAATCGGATGGAAGATCTAACTCGCGGCAACCTGCCCTACCTACGATCGATGCGGCCCGATGTACCTTGGGCTTCCCTTCTTTCCAAATCTCATCGCCGCCCGTGGGCGATACCTAGAAAAACCAATCATCTATCTCAAATTCCAAGTGTCGCCAGATGATCTGCGTCGACCTAGGCTACGAGTCGCCAACAAGCTCTGGATAAGCCACCTATCCATCTGTGAACTAAGTGCGGCCCGACTAAGCGAACTTCTCCCACTCGAACGACTATCGGTGACTGCACTTCCTCCGTATAAGGCCTCGTAAGGCGCGTCCGAATCTTTGGAATGGTAGTTGTTGTTGTAAGCAAACTCCACGAGGTAAATGATCCTCGGCTACCACGAAATCAATAACACAAGCCCGACATATCCTCAAGTGTATCGGATAGTGTGCTCGGCCGTCCCGTCGGCGAGGGTGAAATGCGATGTGAGACTCACTTGTGTCCCTAATCCCTTATGAAAAGACCTCCAGAAGTTAGCCGAGAACTGGACTCCTCTATCTAATATAATCGACATCGAGACTCCGTGCAGTCTCACAATCTCTCTAATATATAATCTGGCATAGTCTCGGTGAGAAACGTCGTTACCGGGAAGAAAATGGGCTGATTTAAATCGACTGTCGACAATCACCCAAATGGAATCATGCTTCCTGCGAGTGGTAGGTAGCCCCGTAATAAAATCCATATTTATCACCTCCCTTCCAAGTCGGAATATCAATAACTGATAGCCGGGCACTTTTGGTGCTCAACCTTGACCTGGCGACAATTAGGACCTTTGTGCAACAAACACCTTACGTCCTCTTGGGCCATCCCACCAATACATACCTAAGGTCATGGTACATCTTAGTCGACCGGGTGAATAGAATAACGAGCCTTTGTGTGCCTCCCCAATCTGGCGGCGAAGTCTGTCCGCATCGGGAACACACAATTGGCCCTCAAACCTTAGCACGCGTGCGGCTACCTCGAATAGACTCTTACCTGCGAAGAGTGGCATCTCGATACCGCACCATAATCGGATCCTCATACTGTCGCCTCTTCACCTCCTCGACGATGGAAGACTCGACAACCTCTCTGTTATACCCCGTAGTGCCAGGTTATGTATGTAAGGACGTACGTACGAGAATACGACAGTAATTTTGGAAAGAAAGAAAGATGTGATTTTTCGACGGAAAAGTTTCCGGTTTTTGTGAAGGAAAAAGGTTCGTTAATGGGAATTGGATTCCCAGATTTGGTATTTTGACTTCTCGGATTATATTAGAATTTTGGGATTTTATTTTCATAAATGGTCACGTGGGACCCACGGGAGAAATTTACGGTTTTGTGGGGCCCACTTTGTTTTTGAGATTTTCGGTATTTTGGATATTTTCGGAAGACGAAATATTTTGGACGAGTAAGGGGGCGACACGTGTCACCCCAGAGTGGCCATGTGGGCGAAATTGGTGGAGACAGTGGTAGCGGCTTGTCCATGGCGAAAATGGCCATGGCACTTGGCACTAAATTTCGTTGGCCATGTGGTGTGGTTGGACCCACACACACATGGCCCAATCTTGACCACGCACTTGCATAGATCTTGACCCTTGATTCTTCTATATATACCCCCTTAAGTTGAAGACTAATTCATCCCACACTTGAAAACTTTCCAAAGCAAATACTCCATCCCTTTAGCCTTGTTTCGTCCCCCTCCCCCACTTGTGTAGAAAATACTTGGAGTATTATTTTATAATCCCAAATACATTGGCCTAGTATCCCTAGTAGTATTCCAAAGTTATTTCAATACTAGGAGCCCGGAAATACTACTTTATTCCAATAGTCGCAAAACGAAACCCTAGAAAAATCTTCATAGCTTGGTTGAAGTGTTAAGAGAAGTTGTTTAGAAACTTCTAAGGGTTTCTTGGAGCGGGTTGGAGCGTAAGGAGTTTGGAGCTAAACGTTGCTCAGGATCGACTTATAAACTTGGATAATTTTGGGCTTATCGAGGTAATGATCTATGTCCCCCTATTGTAATTGGATATTACATGTTGTAGTAGTTTTACTTGAGTATATTATATTGGAAGGATGATTATAAAGGATTGAACTGTATTTACATTGGACTGTACTTACAGTAGACTTGTATAGTATTATTGTGAAGTAGAATTGTACGTCGGTTAGGCGTGTAACCCTCCAAGGAGTTGTTGGTGTTACACCGTATTTCAGTATGCGTAAAGGGAATACGTACAAAAGTTTTAGTCTTAAAGTTAGGCCTTGGGCGATTCTTAGGCACAACTCACGCGAGCGGTTTCCGACGAAGCGTTTCCACAACTTTTCTCAGGATAAATTCCGGCTATGTCATTTCTTATTTTTGCGGATTTTTCCGAGAGACGTAACACTTTGGACCAATGAGAGGGCGACACTTTCCACCCTCTCATTGGTGGACTTGTCACGGCAATAGGGCCTATAGTATGCCAAGCCTTGTCATAAAGTTGGATAGATATTTTGTGTGCAAGTTGGCTAGGTACACTTGCCCTAATCTTGACCTTACACTTGCCTAGCACTTGGCTAAATCTTGGCCATTGGTTGGCCATGTCTTGACCTATAAATACCCTCTTGAGATGAAGAGTTCTTCATCCACTAAAGCTAGTCTTGAAAAACCCTCCCTCTCCCTTGTGAGCAATTAGTCCAACACACCCTCCGAGAAGCTTGGCGAGGCTACCCCACTAGCCTGAGAAACCTACCCACTCCCTTGGTAGAAAAGTTGCCTTCTAGTATTGTTATAATGCCCAATTTAACCTAGCCCAAATCCCTTAGTACTTAGTAGAAGTTGTGAGAAACTTCTAAGGATTCTTGGAGCATGGAGCTTTGGATTAGGAGCTAAACCTCGCTCAGGATCGACTTTTTACTTGGATATTATTGGGCTTATCGAGGTAAATAATCCTAACCCTCTTTTGTAATTAAAGAATGCATCTTGTAGAAGTATTGAAATAAGTATAAATACTTAGAAGGTTTGTTAAGAATAGAATTGAATTGTAACACCTTAGAAGGGTATAAAAGAAGAATATCTGACAGTACTTACATGGGTTTGTTTTCACGATGAGACTTATATAGCTCAGGGTAGGGTTGTCTGCCCGACTTTCCGTAGAATTGAGGACCCTCTGTTTAGAATGACCTCTGAATAGTCTAGACTTTGATGGTTATGCGTGACTATTATAGCTGATTCTCTGCTTGTATGACATACTCGACTTGGCGGTGGATTTCACGAGAAGGTATGTGATCCTTCCTATACCCTTGAGCATGATGATATGTTAAAGTATATATAGTACGGTGAGCGACATATGATAATCGGCAATGTCTTTTGACTTAAGCACGAATAATAAGAACCTTGAAGTATGTCGAAGGAATAATGAATCATTTTTAACGGAAGAGTAATATTTGGTTTTAAACAAAAGCTTAAGAGTTATACTAGCTTTATGGGAAGTAGGTATAACAACTTAAGAATGATAAAAGGCTATTTACTTGTTTGTTTATAAAAGCCTTGTATTGATTTACATTAAGTGTAGTAAGATTGGTTGATAGGTAGACATACTATGATCTTTGCGTGTGTTAATTGTATGGTAATGTTGTGAAGGGGTCATTCTTTAGCGGCTTACGTTGCTAACCGGTAAGTCCGTTGTCTTGTTATTGTATCACCTACCCTCGACTTGTTATACAGGGCTTGCCACCCGATGCGGGTCTATACGGCTATGCGTCTATGAGACTATGCGGAGTGCGGTATGCTCGGATTGATCATTCGGGTGTTTAGCCGTCGCGGGATGCCTATGCGGTCCATGGGACTATCACGGTCTTTTGAGGCTATGCGATGCGGAAGTCGGGAGGTGCCGGGCTAGCTACCCCCGTGCGGGGAATACCTCATGCGGTGCGTGTGTGACCTATGCGGACTACGGAAGTCGGGACTAGGCACAGCGGAATGATACTATGGGCGGTTGGCCTTGCTTCGATCATTCGCGGCCTAGACTAGACCTGTTACAGTTTTCCTATTACTGTTATTGTTGTGATGTGGCACTATGTGCAATTGAACTGAATGTATTTGTGAAAAGGTTTTTGAATACTTTGATTTCATTTAAATTAATTTATATTTTCGCATACTTTGTACCTGTTGTACTGACCTCCTTGAGTGCGTTCATGCCGCAGTTCTAGAGGGAAGGTACTAGATCCACATCCTTAGGATCTCTACGTTGGTGTCGAGCTCCACTCTCGGAGGCTCTACTTTTGGGTATGATCTCCTGTTGTAGATAGTTTATGCGATCGGTATGGCGGGCCACTGTCGCCATAGTTATTATTTTCCTTAAGTGCAGAGTCATTTATGCAGTTGGGATGTAAGCGCAAAACTTGGTTTATGTATATATGTCGAAAGGCAACCTTTTTCTTGAGATAAAATGTTCTAGTTATATCGTATTGCATGTCTTGTTTTATATTCTGATTGTTCTCGATGTATGACTACTTGGGTGCGGGTAAGGCACGATCCGGGCCGGGCAGTCGTGACAAAAGTAGTATCGAGCGATTAATCCTCGGAAAGTGTCTACAGGCCGTATCTAGTAGAGTCTTGATTATCGGTGTGTTGTGCACGCAATAATCGAGGCTATAGGATATTTAGGATTGGTTTCCATTCTTCTCACTCGAGATCGTGCTTTAGAGGCATGTTATAGGTTGGACCTCTAACGTATTCCTTTCTATGTGATTATGCCTCGCGTAAGGCAACCGGGCGAAGAGGCAAAGCGTAGGAGAGCGCTAGTATGACACGAGAGGTTCACGAGGCTCCGAGCCCGATCTTTACGAGGCGATGCCTCGGGCAGCGAGTTCTCTGGCAGCTGGCGCCGAGTTTAGGGCCTGGCGGCGGATGAGACCACGTGCCTCACGCCTCCAGGTCCACCGGCCGGGCGAAGGTTAGGAGTACAAGGAGATGGCGATTCTAGCCAAGGTCGTGGCGGATATGAGAGAGGTTTGGCGACCATTCAGTACAGTTCCGGCTCGGTAGCACGTTGTTCACGGAGCGGATAGTTTGAGGCTACTGGACTTCGCGGTTGTAACGCGAGTTTTTGGTCGGCGGAGGATGATCCGCGAGAGTTCATCCGTCGATTCGAGAAGGATTATGCGGGTGGTGAGGCTTGAGGCGAGTGCTGTGACATTCGGTTCGCATCGGTGCGTGATACGCGATCGATTGGTTCGTCATGGGAGCTTTCGGGAGAGCATGCGCCTCCGTGCATGGGATGAGTTTTGAGGCTTTTCTCACACACTGCTTGCCTCCGCGGATGAGGAGAACGCGATCAGCAATTTTTATTCGCGGCGGGGAGGGCGTACGATTAGAAGTACAATATCGAGTTTGATTCATTGGCTCGATATGTTCTGCCCAGTAGCGAATATGGAGGGCCGGGTGCATCGCTCGTCAGCGGGCTGAAACGACTATATGGCGAGTCTTGTGCGGGTGTGTCCTTCGGCGAGCATGGACATTACCGTATCGCGAGCTCATGCGTTAGGATCACGAGGCGTAGAGACGCCGGGTAAGCCGATATCGGCGAGAAGAAGGCGGGGCGGCGGTTCTTTTGGTGGTTCTCGAAAGGCGGCATCGCGAAGTCGGTTGCACCAATGGCTCGAGCACTCTACATCATTCTGATGCCGGGCGATCGAGGCGGTCGGGGCCCGGGACTTAGTTTCGAGGGTAGCGAGGGTGCTAACCGTTGAGTCTGTTCGGTGTGCGGTGCGGTAGATTCCATTACGGAGGCTGTTATGCTACTACGAGAATTTGCCATACTTGGCGGCGAGGTCATTTCGCGGTTTGCGGCCAGGCGTGGCAGAGTAGGGCCCGGCCTACAGTGCATTGCGACTTCTTCATCCCCAGCGATTACTCGCCGGGCGAGTCTGCGAGATCAGCAGTCGCGGCGGAGGTCGTGGCGAGTCGATTCTGGCGGTCCTCGAGCGCGTTTATGCTTTGTCGGTAAGCGAGGATCGGAGGCCTCACGATGTCGTCACGGTACCTTATCGGTTCACGGGTTTGATGTATATGCTTTGATAGATCGGGTTCTACTCTGTCCTATATATCTCCACTTGTTGCTAGTAGGATAGGGATAGAGCACGAGTCCATAGACCGCTTTCGAGGTAGCTACGCGGTGGGTGATTCGGTGGTAGCTCGGCGGGTATATAGAGCTTGTCTGTGACCATTCTGATCGTCGGACCCTTGCGACTTGATAGAGTTGGAGATGATTGACTTGACGTGATCATGGGGATGGATTGGCTAGCTTTTGCTATGCCAATGAAGCTGAGAGAAAGTGATGCGGTTCGGTTTCACGAGGCCGGTTGTTGAGTGGGAAGGGAACGCGGTATCGTAGAAGGGTAGGTTTATTTCTACCTCAAGGCTAGGAAGATAGTGCGAGAAGGGTATATCTACCATCTAGTTGGTGTTTGATCACGAGGCTGCGGTACCAGATTTTCCGTCGATTCGGTGGTCGTGAGTTCCCAGGCGTGTTTCAGATGACCTCCGGGTATCCCTCACGAGAGGAGATCGAGTTTTGTATAGATGTCTTTGCGGACACTCGGCTATTTCCATTCCGCCATACGAGGATGGCACTGCCGAGTTGAGAGAGTTGAAGGAAGCGGTGAGTGATTTGTTGGAGAAGGGTTTCATCCAGACCTAGTGTTTCTCGCAGAAGCGCGGTATTGTTCGTAAAGAAGAAGGGCGGGGCCAGCTGCGCATGTGTGTTGATTCTGAGCGGTGAACAAGGTGACCATTAAACGGATACCCTCTTCCGGGATTGATGATTTGTTCGATCGGTTGCGAGCGCGAGATGTTTTCAAGATTGATCTGATCGGGCTATCATCGAGTTCGAGTTAGAGAGGTGGATGTCCCTAGGATTGCATTCCGGACGATACGGGCATTATGAGTTGAGTCATGTCTTTTGGGTTGACGATGCTCGTGTATTCATGGATTTGATGAGCAAGTGTTCAAACCATTTTTGAACACGTTGTGATAGTGTTCATTGATGATATCTTGGTTTATTCGCTCGAGCGAGGAGCATGCGGGCATTTGAGGCTGTCTTGTGATTCTCGGGATCGGCATTTGTATGCGAGTTTTCCAAATGTGAGTTTTGGTTGACCTCGGTAGCTTTTCTTGGGCATATTATGGTGATGGCATTCAGTGGATCGGCCAAGATCGGCGATTAGGACTTGGCCTGAACCTCTTACTCAAGCGAGAGGTTCGTAGTTTTACGGGCCTTGCGAGGATATTATCGGTTCGTAGAAGTTTGCTTCTATCTGCACCATTGACTAGGTGACTCGAGAAAGCGGCTAAGTTTGATGGTGATGCGTGTGGCGAGGTTTCCGGTTGCTAAAGGAGGCGGCGGCCCGTTCTTACTCTTCACGAGGTCGGATGGTTCGTGGTGTATTGTGATCGTCGGGCATCGGGTTGGGATGTGTTGATCTGTGAGCGAGTTATAGCATACGCGTCCGGCGACTTAAGATCTGCGAGAGGCTACCCGCTGTGATTTGGGTAGCGGCGGTGATTCACGCTTTGAAGATGCGGAGGCACTATTTGTATGGGGTTCACGTGGATATTTATCTGGACCACAAGAGCCTCGGTATATCTTCGGCAGAGGAGTGAACCTCTGGCGAGAGCGGTGGTTAGAGTTCTTTGAAGGACTATGGCGTCGATATCTGTACCACGGGAAGGCCAGCGTTATGGCGGATGCACTTAGCGTAGGTCTATGGGTAGCTTATCAGATATTCGGCTGAGAGGAGGCATGGTTCGTGATTTGCATCGATTAGCGAGCCTTGGTGTCCGTTTGATTGATTACGATAGCGGTGGGGTTAGAGTTCGTGAGGTTGCGAGTCTTCCATCGTTGAGGAGGTGAAGAACAACGGTTCGAGGATCCGGCTTTGATTCGATATCGTGATCTGACTCTTACGTGAGGCAAGGGTCCTTTTGGTGCTTTGATGGGGTGCTAAGGTTTGAGGCGAGTTGTGTGTTCGGATGTTTGAGGACTTGGCGAGTTCTTGGGAAGCACGCGGTAGCGTTACTCTATCCGTCGAAGTGCGACCAAGATGTACCACGACCTTAGATACGTGTATTGGTGGGATGGCTTGAAGAGGGGCGTTGCGAGTTAAGTAGCTCGATTGCGTGTTGTCGGCCAGTGAAGGTAGAGCACGAGAGACACGGTGGTTTGTTCTGACGATAGAGATCGACACGGAAGTGGGAGGTAATCAACATGGACTTCATCAGGATTACCTCGCGCTTTCGGAGACATGATTCTATATGGGTTATCGTCGGCGGTGCGAAATCAGCCCACTTTCTTCCGTCGGGGCGACTTTTGGTGAGGATTATGCGAACTTTACATCAGAGATCGTCGGTGCGTGAGTCCTACCCGATCATATCGAACGAGAGCCCGGTTCACGGCGGCCAGAGAGTCCTTCGGAGGAGTTTAGGGGCGGTGAGCACAATCTGCATTTCATCCGAGCAGACGGATGAGCGAGCGCACTATCGGACTGCTTGAGGATATCTTTGCGAGCTTTGTGTTATTGACCGATGGTAGTTGGGAGGATCATTTGCCTCTGGTTGAGTTGGCGTATAATAATAGCTACCACTCGGTATTCGAGATGGCGCCTTATGAGGCCTTGTATGGAAGGAAGTGCGGTCGCCTATAGGTTGGTTCGAGGTGGGCGAGTGCGGCTAGTGGGACGATTTGGTGCGGCGAGCGGTGGATAAGGTGAAGCTTATCAGGAAGCGTATTGCGGCTGAGTCGGCGAAGTCGTATCACGAGATCATCGTCGTCGGCATCTTGAGTTCGGAGTTCATGATTGGGTTTTCTAAAGGTGTCACCCGTGAAGGGTGTGATGAGATTCGGGAAGAAGAAACTCGGCCCTAGGTACATTGGGCGTTCAGTTGTCGCGAGGTAGGCAAGGTTGCCTATGAGTTGAATCTGCCGTCCGTCTGGAAGCGATACATCGATTTTCACGTGTCTATCTTTGAGAGATGTATCGGGGATCCATCTAGGGTACACCCGATTGGCGATGTCGGTGGCCAGGGGTTATCGTATGAGAGATTCCCATAGCGATGTCGATCGTCGAGTTAGCGTCTGCGGACGAAGGGCGTGGCCAGTCAAAGTCTTGTGGCGGGCGAGCTCGGGGAGGAGATGGCGTGGGAAGCCGAGGAGGACATGAGGCGAAGTATCCTCGCTGTTCCCCACCCCTCGGGTAATTCACTTTCCTCTTGTAAATCTTCATTATCGTTTATGCCTAAGTGTTGTTTATGGCGTGTGTGGCTTTGCAAGCTGTTTAAGTTTTGAAGAACCTTATCGTTATCTGTCTTGGGAAGGAACATTCGGGGCGAATGTTTCTAAGGAGGAGAATGTTACACCGTATTTCAGTATGTCGTAAGGAATACGTACAAAAGTTTTGGTCTTAAAGTTAGGCCTTGGGCGATTCTTAGGCACAACTCACAAAGCGAGCGGTTTCAGGCGAAGCGTTTCCACGGCTTTCATAGGATAAATTCCGGCTATGTCATTTCTTATTTTGCGGATTTTTAGAGAGGCGTAACACTTTGGACCAATGAGAGGGTGACACTTTCCACCCTCTCATTGGTGAACTAATCGCGGCAATAGGGCGATTGGATGCCAAGCCTTGTCATAAAGTTGGATAGATATTTTGTGTGCAAGTTGGCTAGGTACACTTGCCTAATCTTGACCTTACACTTGCCTAGCACTTGGCTAAATCTTGGCCATTGGTTGGCCATGTCTTGACCTATAAATACCCTCTTGAGATGAAGAGTTCTTCATCCACTAAAGCTTTCAAGTCTTGAAAAACCCTCCTCTCCCTTGTGAGCAATTCGTCAACACACCCCTCCCGCCGAGAAGCTTGGTAGGCTACCAGCTAGCCTGGCAGAAACCTACCCCCTCCTTGGTAGAAAAGTTGCCTCTAGTATTGTTATAATGCCCAATTTAACCTAGCCCAAATCCCTTAGTACTTAGTAGAAGTTGTGAGAAACTTCTAAGGATTCTTGGAGCACCTTGGAGCTTTGGATTAGGAGCTAAACCTCGCTCGGATCGACTTTTTACTTGGATATTATTGGGCTTATCGAGGTAAATAATCCTAACCCTCTTTTGTAATTAAAGAATGCATCTTGTAGAAGTATTGAAATAAGTATAAATACTTAGAAGGTTTGTTAAGAATAGAATTGAGTGTAACACCTTAGAAGGGTATAAAGAAGAATATCTGACAGTACTTACATAGAATTTGTTTTCTGATGAACTTATATAGCTCACGGGTAGGGTTGTGCTGCCAGACTTTCCGTAGAATTGAGGACCCTCTGTTTAGAATGACCTCTGAGAATAGTCTAGACTTTGATAGTTATGCAGTGACTATTATAGAATTTGATTCTCTGTAGCGACATACTCGACTTGGCGGGTGGATTTGTAGAAGGTATGTGATCCTTCCTATACCGCCGAGCATGATATGTTAAGTATATATGATGCGGTGAAGCGTACGTATGATGTCGGCAATGTCTTTTGACTTAAGCTGAATAATAAGAACCTTGAAGTATGTCAAAGGAATAATGAATCATTTTTAACGAAGAGTAATATTTGGTTTTAAAACAAAAGCTTAAGAGTTATACTAGCTTTATGGGAAGTAGGTATAACAACTTAAGAATGATAAAAGGCTGTTTACTTGTTTGTTTATAAAAGCCTTGTATTGATTTACATTAAGTGTAGTAAGATTGGTTGATAGGTAGACATACTATGATCTTTGCGTGTGTTAATTATGCGGTAATGTTGTGAAAGGGGTCATTCTCGCAGGCTTACGTTGCTAACGGTAAGTCCGTTGTCTTGTTATTGTATCACCTACCCTTGACTTGTTATACAGGGCTTGCCACCCTTGATGCGGGTCTATACGGCTTTATCACGGTCTATGAGACTATGCGGAGTGCGGTATGCTCGAGTTGATCATTCGGGTGTTTAGCCCGATGCGAGGATGCCATGCGGTCCATGGGACTATCACGGTCTTTTGAGGCTATGCGGTGCGGAAGTCGAGGAGAGTGCAGAGGCTAGCTACCCCGTGCGAGGAATACCTCATGCAGTGCAGTGTGTGACTATGCGGACTGAAGTCGAGGACTAGGCACGCGAGAATGATACTATGGGCGGTTGGCCTTGCCCGATCATTCGCGGCCTAGACTAGACACATTCTGATTTTCCTATTCTTGTTATTGTTGTGATGTGGCACTATGTGCAATTGGGCGAATGTATTTGTGAAAAGGTTTTGAATACTTTGATTTCATTTAAAGTACTTTATAGTTTCACATACTTGGTACTGTTGTCTTGACCTCCGGAAGTGCGTTCACGCTGCATGAGTTACAGAGGAAGCGGTACTAGATCCACATCCTTAGGATCTCTACGTTGGTGTCGGGAGCTCCATTTCTGGAGGCTCTGCTTTTGGGTATGATCTCCTGTTGTAGATAGTTTATGCAGTCGAGGGTATGGCGGAACCTGTCCGCCATAGTTGTTATTTTCCTTAAGTGCAGTAGTCATGTTATGCAGTTGGGATGTAGCTAAAACTTGGTTTATGTATATATCGAAAGGCAACCTTTTCTTGAGATAAAATGTTACAGTTATATCATATTGCATGTCTTGTTTTATATTCGTGATTGTTCTACGATGTATGACTACTTGGGTGCGGGTAAGGCACGATCCACGGAGCCGGGCAGGTCGTGTGATTGGCACATTAGCGGGCACGAGTAGAGGAGAGATTTATGTGGTTGCGGGGAGGTCTGCGAATTTTACGTAGAATAAGGAATCTTGTATTTAGAATATTCTCTGAAGAGAACTAGAAGTTGATAGATGTATTGTGGTTATTATAGGTGGATCTTCTAGCGCGGCATACTTGACTTGGCTTGTGGTTTAAGCTAAAAGGTATGTGATTCTTCTATACTCTTGAGCATGATTGTTGTGAACTATATAGTACGGTGAAGCGTGCGTGTGTGAAATGAATTTTGTTTGCTTAAAACATAAAGTGTTATAATGGCTTTATGGGAAGTTAGTTATAACGACTTTATGAAGATAAAAAAAAGATTTGGTTTTGACAGTAAAACGACTTGATTTTGAAAGTTAAGAAACTTGATCTTGAAAGATAAGAGACTTGACTTATAACGACTTGTTTTCGGAAAAGGAGAAATAACTTGCTTTAAGTATAGGTTACTTGTTTTGAAAAGAGTAAGTTAATTGGGTTTTAAAAGAGTATACTTGATGTTGTTTTAAAAGAAAAGCACTTGGTTTAAAAAGTATAGAGTACTTGATTTTAAAAGCCTTGTAAAGATTTTTTACGAAGGTGAAGTAATTTGGTTTTAAAAGTAAAACGTGTTTTCTTTATATACTACGAGTATTAGTATCGTGTGGCTTTACGTAACAAAGAGGTCTTTTGAAAGAAGGAAAATCGTTGAACTTGTCTATGCTTGTTGTGATAGCTTTTGTTGTGCAAGTGTTTGATTGTGTGCTCTGCGTGTCTCTCGGGGAGGCGGCTATCGATTGATTGCTTGGACATCCGACACGCGTTGGATGGTCCACGGTATCGTCCACTATTGAGTATTATCCGGTTATTTCTTTTGGACATCTTGTGGCGTTGGATGGTCCACGGTATCGTCCACTTTTAGTATTATCTTGTTATTTCCTTTGGACATCTTGTGCGATGGATGATCCACGGGCGTCGTCGATAGGATGGTTTCATGACCATGCTTTCCGAGGTAAGATGCCGGGGCATGCGGTCATTGTGAGAGTTTTGTTATTTGGCCATGGACCGCTAATCCATGAAGCTTGCCGCGGTGACGAGCGATCACAGGCTTGATTTGTACATGTGGTTCTGGCACGCTTGAGATACTTGTCGTGGTCATTTCGTGTATCGGCAGCTCACGGTAGATAGCGAGATACTTGCCTCGGTCATATCTCGTGAGGCGGTAGGCTATAGTACGTTCGACATGGTACTTGCCTCGGCGATTGCGTGGCTAGCTTTTGGATCCGGTAGTTGGCTTTCGTACTTTGCGTGAAGGGATATGACTAGCTTTAGGCGGTAGTGGCGATTCTACTTGGCGTCGGTTTGATAGACGGCGGGATCTAGTGTTGAGTTCACATATGGGTGTTGTTTACATCATGCTGCCGGCGGTGAGAATAAGTTCCACGGGCATGAGTGATATTATGGCGTGAGATCCATAGTTATGTGTAGTGATTATTCGGGGATATCGTCCCTTGCCCTGCTTGTTTACTTATCGCAAAATGGTTTTATAAAATGATGAAATGTGATTTCATTCTGTATTTTCGATTTCACATACTTGGTACTGTTATCGACCTCGCCGAGGCTGCGTTCATGCCGCAGTAGAGTACACGATTGTTGATCCTCGCTCATAGGATCATGATTCGGCGTTGGGAAGCTCCGTTTCTCGGAGGCTTATCTTTTAGTATAGTCCCTGTCATTGTAGGTACTTGTACATTCGGGGTATGGCGGCCCTGTCCGTCATAGTTGTTGTTACATTCTTAGAAGTGCATGTAATCTTGTTGTGGCGGGGTTGTAAAGGATTATGCTGTTCGATTATATGTATATACATGAAGGTGACCGTTTGGTTGGCTGTTTTCTTATGTTGTCTCTTGTTTCTGTTTAAACTTTATTTCCGCTGATTTTCTCGATGTTGTTATCACTAGGGTGCGGGGTAAGGCACGATCGCGGGCAGGTTGGGTCGTGACAAAAGTGGTATCGAAGCGATTAATCCTCGGAAAGTGTCTGAGCCGTGTCTAGTAGAGTCTTGATTATCGGTGTGTTGTGCGGCATCTATGTCGAGAGGCTGCGAGACATTTAGGATTGGTTTCCATTCTTCTCATTACGAGATCGTGCCTTAGAAGCGTGTTATAAGTTGGACCTCTCGGCGTATTTCGTTTTTACCGGCTATGCCTCCGCGCAAAACCGAGCCCGAAGGGCAAGCGGCGAGAGGAGGCTGCGAGTAGAGCACGGAGGTTACGAGCGAGGCCCGATTTTACCAGGTGGTGCTACGCGGCGGATTCACGATGCCCAACCCGATAGAGTTTAGTGCGGCGGCGGTAGCTGCGAGGCCACGATATCGAACCTCGGTCCGGCCGAGAATGGAGGATATGGGTTACAAGGAGATGGCGATTACTAGTTAGGTTTATGGCGAGACTTGAGGGCGAGCGGGGCGGTGGTACGATAGTGCACCCGGGGCGATAGTTGGAGACCGGGACTTCTTAAGTTGCGATCCACCGATGTTCTATGGATCGAGCCGAGGATGACCTCGGGAGTTTATCAAGCGATTCTGACGGATCATGAGAGTGATCAAGGCCTCGAGGCGAGTCGGTGGTATTTGGTTCGCATCGGCTGCGTGATACTGCAGTCGACTGGTTTGATTCATGGGAACTGTCCCGGGGGGAGCATGCTCTTCCAGCGGTATGGGACGAGTTCTCAGGGGCATTTCTTGCATATTTCTTGCCCCCACAGATGAGGAGGGCTCGGTAAGATTTTTGATGTTGAGCGGGGCGGGCGTGCGGTTGAGTACAACGGGAGTTCGACTCGTTGGCACGATATGTCCCAGCGTTAGTGGCAAATATGGAGGGCGAGTGCACCGCCACGTCACGAGGCTCGATGACTACTTGGCGAGGCTTGCTCGGGTGTAGCTCTTGGTAGGGCATGGACATTGCCGCATGCGAGCTTATGCACAGGGTGTGAGAGCAGAGGCGGCGGATTGACGATACCAGCGAAGAAGGCGGGGCGAGGTCCTTTGGTAACTTTCAAGCGGACGCGCAGCGAACTAGTTATGCGCCTCCGCCCGATCTGAGTGGTCCTCTATAGTCTTGAGGCGGTCGGGGCTCCTGGGGTTGAGTTTTGGGGAGGCGGGAGTGTTGGCGGATGAAGCCACCCTGACCTCGGTGTGGCGGTGTGGTAAAACCCGTGCGAAGTGTCGCGGTTTTGAGAGTTTGTTTTACATGCGGCGGCAGGCCATTTAGCGAAGAATTGTCCACCGCAGGTAGCGCGGATGTTGAGACTCGGCCTTGGGATGCATTGCGGGTTCTTCGCCGATAGCTAGGCGGTGTTCATACGGCGTGAGCGAGCGAGGTCGTGGTGAAAGTTCCCAGTTCTAGCGGTCCTTGGAACCGCCTATTTGATTTCAGGTATATCCTTAACACTCTAGAGACTAGTATGCTTTGATGATGTGCTAAGTATTATGTTCAGATATCATTACGTTAAATTGTGATTTAGAGGCCTGGTTAGAAAGGGGGAAATTGGGTACATAGAGATTGTGAGCCTTAGAATATTATACGTGGAGACCTTAGAGGCGAGGCCGTCTTGAGTGAAAGATTTTGTTTATGATTTGACCGTTGTTGGAGCGCATAGTATACATGGGGTATAATTGTGTGATAAGTCCCTGAGTGGTGTGAATTATAAAAGGATAGTTATGATAAGAAGACCACTAGGTTTGCGTAACTTGTTTAGTGAGATTGTTCCGGATCGGGGAACAAGAGCTTAGCTGATAAATGGGTCGGGTTGAGGCAAGGTCAGGTCAACCCGCGGCCGGTTTGGGGTAGGGTCAAATTGTGGTGGTCCCGCTTTGTGATAGGGTCACGAGGGTGCTAGGCCCAAGTTTAGGTAACCATCGTACGGGTTCGTGGATGCGTTCGACCAGAATCGGATCGTGAAGGCCGGGAATGGTCTTAGGGTAAATTGAAGCTAGTGGGAGCTGTTGTGAGATTAGAAATGATTTCCTCGTTGGCTTGGATTTGAGTTTTGCGCACATGTTATATTCTGGCCATTGGTGGCATGATCGGTTTTGTAAGTATAGTAGTGGAGACTATACCGGCACACGTTTGATTAGAGACTTAGAAGGAATATTCGGGACGAATGTTTCTAAGGGGGGAAGAATGTTATACCCCGTAGTGCCAGGGTATGTATGTAAGGACGTACGTACAAGAATACGACAGTAATTTTGGAAAGAAAGAAAGATGTGATTTTTCGACGGAAAAGTTTCCGGTTTTTGTGAAGGAAAAAGGTTCGTTAATGGGAATTGGATTCCCAGATTTGGTATTTGGACTTCTCGGATTATATTAGAATTTTGGGATTTTATTTTCAGAAATGGTCACGTGGGACCCACGGGAGAAATTTACGGTTTTGTGGGGCCCACTTTGTTTTTGAGATTTTCGGTATTTTGGATATTTTCGGAAGACGAAATATTTTGGACGAGTAAGGGGGAGACACGTGTCACCCCCCTTGAGTGGCCATGTGGGCCGAAATTGGTGGGACAAGTGGCTAGCCACTTGTCCCCTTGAGTAATTGTCACGACCGAACCGGGCGTGGTCGTGCCTTACCGGGCACCCAAGTAGACATATATCGAGTAATGTGGAACATAAAACAAGACATGAAATAATATGAAGTGTAAAGCAGTTTCTGCGAGAAAAGTTGCCTTTCGGCATATGTATATATAAAAACTTAGATCCGAAACGATTCATCCCAATACAACTCGCCCACAACAAGATTACTGGACCTCTACGAATGATATGAAAACAACGACGGGACGGGGCGCCATACCCACGAATAGCACCTACAACAACGGGGACTACACGAAGATAAGCCTCGAGAAACGGAGCTTCCCAATGAAGCTGTGACCACATGGCGAGGATCAACATCGGTGTACCTCTACTGCGGCATGAACGGCCCGAAGGAGGTCGATTACAACAGTACCAAGTATGTGGCGAAAATCACGTAAATGAAATCATAGTAGTCTATATATAAAGCGGGAGACATGTATGATAACCAAACTACGATTCCGATAAATAAGCGATCATATCAAGTCGAGGACTCACGCCTCAAAGTCATCACTCAAATATAACTATGGGTCTCACGCCACAACATCAATCATGCCCGTGGAATACCTTCCCTTCTTGGCGATCCATGATATATACACACTAAGGAATACACATGAACACGAGTCCCACTGTGTCATAATAAAACCGTCACGGGGTAAATGCGAAGGCATGGACTACTAAAACCCACGGTACCAACAAGGTCATAAAGCGTATCATGAAATCTGTCTAGACCGCCACATGATCGAAGGCGGCCACTCGCCGCGATATCTAATGTCGCGTCTAGTCTGAACTTCCGACTCTGCATAGGCCACTCACATAGGCCCGCGTAGGTATTCCTCGCATCGGTAGCTACTCCGGCGATCTGGACTCGCGATCCGCGTGGCCACATAGACCGCGTGAGGTATAACCCCGCACACTAACACGGAACTCTCGTAGCTCGCGCATAGATCCCTGGACCCGCATGAGGTATTCTCGAATCATGGTCCTGGACCGCTGAGTCTACCCGCGTCGGAGCGACAACCCCAGATCATGTCAAGAGGTGAGTGATATAATACTAACATAACGACATCGTTAAACAACATAAGCACAACAAGGGAAACCCCTTTACACAAACATCACAAGATACTAACACACGTAGCATCCTAACATGTTTACTTATCAAATCAACAAGAAAGTATTACAAGGCTATCACAAACCAACACAATCAAGTTATTCACATAAGGTACTTTCTACTTTATGTTAACAAGTTCGGGTTTTTATCCCCAAAGTACTTCATACATTAACTCTTTAAAAGATCTGTTTCTTGTACAAAAGTCACACAATACCCGTAGTATAAAAATAGAGTGACTATCTTTTTAAGTAGATCAAAACACTTCCCTTTGTAAATCAAGTAACAACATTATTTTCCAAACGTTCAAGTTTGCCTAATTTCAAATGCTCAAGTTTCTTGTTATACCCCGTATTTCCAGAGTATGTACGTGAGGACGTACGTACAAAAGTTTAGCCTTAAAGTTAGGCATTGGACGAAAAATTAGTACACAACCCACGAAACGAAGTGTTTTCCGACGAAACGTTTTCCAAGACTTGCGTAGGGAAAATTACGGCTATGTCATTTATTATTTTTGCGGATTTTTCCGAGAGATGAAACATTTTGGACCAACGAGAGGGCGACACTTGTCACCCTCTAGTTGGCGGATTTGGGGCGTCCATTTGCACGATTTTGTGGCCTTGTTGGTCAAGGAGTTGGTAGGATATTTTTGTGTAGTAGATGGATAAGGACACTTGGGTAAATCCTCACCCTACACTTGCATAGCACTTGGCTTCATCTTGGCCATTGGTTGGCCTATAAATACCCCCCTTAAGATGAAGAGTTCTTCATCCACAAATCAATTTCCAAGTCTCCAAAATCCCTCCCCTCTCCTTATAGTTCTCGTCCAAACGCTCTCCCCCCCCCCCTCTAAAAGAGCCTAGCCGAAACACCCCTCTCCCCCCCCCTCTAGCCTAGTAGCTTCGGCCGAGTACACCCCCCTCTCTTGAGTGTTGTTCTCGTGAAACACCCCCCCCTTGGTTGAGAAATACTTCTCAAGTGTTGTTATAATGCCAAAATACTCTAGCCCACAACCTTTTTAGTATTTCCAAGTACCATATCTGGCAGAAAAATACTACTATACTTTCCTTTAGCCAAAAAACGAAACCCTTTGGAAAAATCTTCATAAGTAGTTGAAGTATTAAGTAGAAGTTGGGTAGAACTTCTAAGGGTTTCTTGGAGCGAATTGGAGCACTCGGAGTAGGAGCTAAACGTTGCTCAGGATCGACATTAACTTGGATAATTTTGGGCTTATCAAGGTAAATACTCTTGTCCTTCTAGTGTAATTGGAAATTACATATTGTAGTTTAGAATTGAGTATAAGATATAGAAGGACATTAAAGAAGAAGACTGAACTGTAATTGCACTTACAGAAGATTATTAAAGAAGGAAATTGGATTGTAATTTCACTGAATAAAAGAAGAGAATTCAACTGTACTTACATAGGACTGTATTTACAGTTGACTTGTGTAGTTTGTCGGGTAGGGAAGTGCTGCCCAATTTTCCGTAGCAATAAGAACCTTCTGCTTAGAATATTCTTCAGATTAGTCTAGACGTTGATAGACGTATTTAACTGATATAGGTTGATACTCTGCGTGCGACATATTCGACTTGGCAGGTGGATTTCGCCGAGAAGGTATGTGATTCTTCCTATACTCTTGAGCATGATATTTTAAAAGAATATATATATAGTACGGTAGACGTACGTGTGTTAACTGAACGTAGTTTTACAGCAATGTCTTTTGACTTAAGCCTGAATAATAAGAATCTTGAAGTAGTTCAAGAGAATTAAGGAACCTTTTTTAAAGAAGGATAATACTTGGTTTTGAAAGCTTAAGAAGTTATACTAGCTTTATGGGAAGTTAGGTATAACGACTTAAGAGAGATAAAAGGAACGGTTTACTTAATTGTTTATAAAAGCCTTGTATTGATTTTGGAAATGAGAATAAGTACCGAACAAACCACTGCAGCGCTAATAAAGGGAAATGTATTGACTATTTAAGTGTTATTAAAACCAGTAGAAACCTCCATCTGCATAGAAGCTAAGATGAGACAAAATGATATTACAATTCCTAGATCATGGCTGATTTAATAAGATTGTTATAAACAAGAATAAACCTACTCACACCTAAGGCATATTGCTCAACTTGTTTTAAAAAGAGATTACGTTTTAAATGATCAAGTCTATGAGTTATGAAACCTTTCTAAAATAAAAGACTTGAGTAATTGAAATTAGGCAAACTTGAACGTTTAGAAAAGAATGTTGTTACTTGATTTTAAAAAGGAAAGTGTTCTGGTTTACATAAAAATGTTAGTGTTATACCCCGTATTTCCAGAGTATGTACGTAAGGACGTACGTACGGAAGTTTTAGCCTTAAGATAGGCAAGGATCGAAAATATTTGTTCACAACTACCGATAAGAATCGTTTTTCGACGAAACGTTTTACAAAACTTGTGAAGGGAAAATTCCGGCTATGTCATTTATAATTTTTGCGGATTTTTCCGAGAGATGAAATATTTTGGGCCAACGAGAGGGCGACACTTGTCACCCTCAAGTTGGCGGTTTGTGTGGCCGATTGGGTGCTTGTTTCTTGGCACGTTTTGTGCCATGTTTTCTTGCCTAATCCATGGGTCAATGTTGTGAGGGATTTGTGGAGTAGGGATATGGGGAACTTGGGCAAATCTTGGCCCTCCACTTGCCCCCCACTTGGCTTGATCATGGCCATTGGTTTCCCTATAAATACCCCCCCCCCCCCTTTGAAGACTTCTTCATCCATTCCATAAATCTCCAAGTCTTGAAAGCCCTCTTCCCCCCCCCCCCCCCTTAGTGTTGAGTTCTCGTCCAAGCCTCTTCCTCCCCCTTTTGAGAAGGCCCTTGGCAGAAGTGCGCCCCCTCCTAGTGGCCTTGGCAGAGGTACACCCACTTGCCTAGTTGTTCTCGTAGAACACCCTTGCCTAGTTGTTCTCGTAGAACACCCCCCCCCCTTGGTAGAAAAGTATTCTCCAAGTATTGTTACTATTCCAAAATACCTTAGCCTTATACCTTGTTGTATTCCAAAGTTAATTCTATACGTAGAGCCCGGAAATACTACCTTATGTCCTCTTAGTTTCAAAACGAAACCCTAAGGAAAATCTTCATAGTCGGTTGAAGTATTAAGAAGAAGTTGCGTAGAACTTCTAAGGGTTGTTTGGAGCGGGTTGGAGCGCCCAAGGTAGGAGCTAAACGTTGCTCAGGATCGACATTTAAACTTGGGTAATTATGGGCTAATCGAGGTAAATATCTTGTCTCCCTATTGTAATTGAGTTTACCTACTATTGAAGTATAAGAGTTAAGTATAAGTTATATACAAGGAAAGTATATAAGAAGAGAATTGAACTGTACTTACATAGGACTGTATTCTGATAGACTTGTGAAGATTGTGGGTAGGGAAGTCTTTTGATTTTAGTAGAATCTTGTATCTAGATTTATTCTACCGAGTAGTCTAGACGTTGATAGACTTGTATAACCTTTATAGGTTGAAAGTTCTGCAAGTAGCATGTTCTACTTGAAAGGTGGGCAAGGCTAGCCGGGTTATAGCCGTGGAGCGTTTTGCTAATAGTCGATAATCGTCGCGAGGTATGTGATTCTTCCTACACTCTTGAACATGATATTTTAAAGTATATATATAGTACGGTAGACGTACATGTGTTAACTGAACGTAGCTTTACGGCAATGTCTTTTGACTTAAGCCTGAATAATAAAGATCTTAAAGTCTTTCAAAAGAATTATAAATCAGTTTTGAAAGAAGAAGAATATTTAGTTTTAAAAGCTTAAGAGTTATACTAGCTTTATGGGAAGTTAGGTATAACGACTTAAGAGAGATAAAAAGAATGGTTTATTGATTTTAGAAGTTAAGAGACTTGATTTTAAAAGATAAGAGACTTGACTTAATTGAATTAATCTGAATTTTGTTAAAAAGTGTGAAACCTCATTCGTGAGTAATGAGTACTTGGTTTTTAAAAGGAATAATGTTTTACTGATTTCGGAAATCAGAATAAGTATCGAACAGACCACAGCAGCGCTAATAAAGGGAAATGTATTGACTAATAAAGTATTATTAAAACCAGTAGAAACCTCCATCTGCATAGAAGCTAAGATGAGACAAAATGATATTACATTTCCTAGATCATGGCTGCTTTAATAAGATTGTTATAAACAAGAATAACCTACTCACATATAAGGCATATGTTTCTCAAATGGTTTTAAAAGAGAATTATATCATTAAGTGATTAAAACTATGGACTACGAAACCTTTCAAAAATGAGAAACTTGAGTATTTGAAATTAGGCAAACTTGAACATTTGGAAAGAATATTGTTACTTGATTTTACAAAGAGAAGTGTTTTGGTTTACTTAAAAAGATAGTCCCTCTATTTTTATACTACGGGTATTGTGTGAATTTTGTGAAAGAAACGGATCTTTTAAAGGGTTAATGTATGAAGTACTTTGGAGATAAAAACCCGAACTTGTTAACATAAAGTAGAAAGTACCTTGTGTAAATAACTTGAATGTATTGGTTTGTGATAGCTTTGTAATACTTTTCTTGTTGATTTGATAAGTAAACATGTTAGGATGCTACGTGTGTTAGTATCTTGTGATGTTTGTGTAAAGGGGTTTCCCTTGTTGTGCTTATGTTGTTTAACGATAAGCTGTTATGTTAGTATTATATCACTCACCTCTAGACATGATTACGGGGTTAAGCTGCCCTCCGATGCGGGGTAGACTTCGGTAGTGCATGTGACCTATGATTCGAGAATACCTCATGCGGGTTTGTGGCCTATGCGAGCTACGAGAGTTCGAGTTAGTGTGCGGCCTTTGTGGTCATGCGGTCTATGTGGCCATGCGGTGCGAGTCGGGGCGATCTTGGGAGTAGCTACCCTCGATGCGGGAATACCTCATGCGGGCCATTGGGTGGCCTATGCGGGCTGCGGGAAGTTCGAGGGCTGACGCGCACATTAGATCTGCGGGCGAGTGGCGGCTTTGATCATGTGACGGCTAGACAGATCTCATGATCTGATTTATGACCTTGTTGGTGCGTGGGTTTTAGTAGTCGGCTATGCCTTCGTACTTACCGTGCGGTTTTATGATGACACAGGTTTGACCTGGTGTTCATTTGTATTCCTTGGTGCTTATATCATAGGCGGTGAGGAAGGTATTCCACGGCATGATTGATGTTGTGGGCGTGAGACCCGTAGTTATATATTGAGTGATGACTTTGAGGCGTGAGTCACGACTTGACATATCGCTTATTTATTGTGAATCGTAGTTTGGTTATCATACATGTCTCTGTTTTATATAGATCGCTATGATTTCATTCTGATATTTTGATTTCACATACTTGGTACTGTTATCGACCTCCTTCGCCGGCTGCGTTCATGCGCGGTAGAGTACACCGTGTTGATCCTCGCTCTTAGGGTCACGATTCGGTGTTTGGAAGCTCCGTTTCTCGGAGGCTTATCGGTGGTATAGTCCTGTCGTTGTAGGTACTTACAATCAGGGGTATGGCGAGCCTGTCCGCCATTGTTGTTATATCATTCTTAGAGGTGCGTGTAATCTTGTTGTGGCAGAGTTGTAAAGGGATGTAGCTATTGATTTAAGTATTATATATATGCCGAAAGGCAAGTTTTCTCAGATAACTGTTTCACATTTCATATTATATCATGTCTTGTTTTATATTCCGCTGATTACTCTGATGTATGGCTACTTGGGTGCCCGGGGTAAGGCACGATCACGGGCAGGTTGGGTCATGACAAAAGTGGTATCGAGCGATTAATCCTCGGAAAATGTCTACAGACCGTATCTAGTAGAGTCTTGATTATCGGTGTGTTGTGCACCACACCAATAATCAGGAGGCTATAAGATATTTAGGATTGGTTTCCATTCTTCTCACTCTGAGATCGTGCTTAGAGCTGTGTTATAGGTTGGACCCTCTAACGTATTTCTTTCCCTTACCGTTATGCCTCTGCGTAAGGCAACCCGAGCCCATAAGGGCAAGGCGACCGAGGGAGCTGCGAGTTGAGCACAGAGGGTTACGAGGGCACAGGCCCAATCATCACCTGGGGTGGTGCTTCATTCGGGGAGTTCTGCGACGTCGCCCATTGATGAGTTTAGCCTGGCGGCGATTCCTCTGCGCGGCGGAGATAGTTGAACCTTGGTTCCACGACGATGGCGAGGAAGTATGGATTGCAAAGAGACGACCCGGTTTCTAGCTATGGATTTAGCAACCAGAGAGTATTTTATGTATTGATTTATCGCGGGCCTTGATGAATATCTAAGAAAGGGTGGTGCAAGAGTAGCTCTTCAGTCAGGCATGAGCATGGCCTGCGTCTGAGCTCATCTGCGTGGCCGAAAGCGTAGGGATCGACGGGTTAACCAAGATCGCGAGAAGAGGCGAGCAGCGAGTCCTTTGGTAACTTTCGAGGCGGACCTTCCGGCAGATTGGTTATGCGCCTCCGCCCGAGCAGTGGTTCTCCGCGGGGTTCGGGGCGTTTGGGGTATCACGAGTTGGCGAGCTCGGGGCTTAGGTTCACAGTGTGGCAGGCGTCATCCCGGGGGAATGTCATCTTTTGTTGGTACTTGTTTTACCCACGGCCGTCAGGGCCAGGTGTCGAAAGGGTGTCCTAGTAGGAGGGATGTAAGTAGGAGGACTCAGCCTTCATGATCAGTGACCAGTTCATCATCTTCCCTAGCTATGCGCCCAACAGGGCAGGATTGATTAGAACGACAAAGGGGAGTGAAGCAGTAGATACCAGTATATCCTTAACCCTCTAAAGATTAGTATGTAAGATGAGTATATCTTAGGTGTTATATTCTGATAGCATTGTGTAAATTGTGATTAGAAATCATGGTTAGTTAACCGGGAAAGATTAGGGATAAGGATAGTGTGAGCCTTAGAGTTTTTTTTTTTACGTAGAGACCTTAGAGGCAAGGCCATCTCGAGTAAGAGATCTATATTTTTATGTTTGACCCTTAATCGGAGTGCCTAGTGCACGTAAGATATACTTGTGTGATAAGTCCCTGAGTAGTGTGATATGAAAGAGGGTAGTTGAGCTAAGAAGACCGCTAGGTTTTCGTAACTTGATTAGTGAGATTGTTAGAAATCGGGAGCAAGTGTTTTGTGGCGAGTCGGGTTGAGGACGATCGCGGGTCAACCCGCGACTGTTGTGTGGTGGGTCGGTTAGGGTGGTCCCTTGGTGGTAAGTCACGAGGGTGTTAGGCCCAGTTTAGTTAACCATCGTGCGAGTTCGTAGATGCGTTCGACCGATGGTCGGGCGATGAAGTCAGCCCATCTTGTCCTTGATCGGATTTTACTCGTGAGTTATGCGAGATGTTTTTATCAGGAAGGTTGTAAGGCTGCACGGGGTGCCTACTTTCACCTGATGACAGACAGTGAAGCCCAGGAGGTGGCTATTTCGTTTTCTGGATGTTTTACCAGGCAGTGTTAGGAACTCAGGTGAGTCTCAGTAGCGCATTCGCCCTCGGGCCAGAGTTTGTTGCCTCCTGTTGAGGGAGTGTTTTTATAACTACCATTTCAGTATTCGGATATCGCCTTATGAAGCCTTGTAGGGGCGGAAGTATAAGTTGCCGGTCGATTGGTTCGATGTTGGCAAGGTTCAGATTGTTGGTTCATACTTGTCTCGGCAGGATATGGATAGGGTGAAGCTTATCCAGAAGAGGTTATTGGCAGCTAAGAGTCAACAGAAGTTGTGCGGATAATCGGCGACGACGATTGGAGTTCAGGTTGATGGTGGGTCTTCTTGAAGGTACCACCCCGGAAAGGGTGTGACGAGTTTTGGAAAATAGGCCAAGTTGCCTATAGTTAGCATTGCCTTCCGACGTAGGAGGCAGTACGTCCAGTCTTTCATGTTGTTATGTTCGGAAAAATATCGGAGATCCATCCAGAGTGTTCCCAGTTAATGATGACCAAGTTGGAGGTAGTAACCCAGAGATTTGGAAACTGAAGCAGTAACAGAAATGTGGTAAGTTATGAGAAAGAGTTGGAGTGTACGAGAAGGGTACGACGAGTAAGAGAAGAATCGAGCATGTATTACAAGCATGGTTGTGATCATTTCGTTTGTAAAGAGAAGGTGCGAAGGGAGTATCTTTTAGCCTTGGGTGGGAGTTTTTGTAGTGATGGAGGTGATTCCTCGTGGACTTGGATGTATGTATTTGCGCATGTTGTATGGTGGCCAGGTGTGGCATGATTGTTTTCGTAAGTATAGCAGTGACGACTATACTGGCACATGTTTGTTTTGAGACTTAGAAGGAACATTCGGGACGAATGTTTCTAAGGAGGGGAGAATGTTATACCCCGTATTTCAGTATATGCGTGGGGCGACGTGCGGAAGTTTTAGCCTTAAGATAGGCAAGGATCGAAAATATTTGTTCACAACTACCTATAAGAATCGTTTTTCGACGAAACGTTTTACAAAACTTGCGAAGGGAAAATTCCGGCTATGTCATTTATAATTTTTGCGGATTTTTCCGAGAGATGAAATATTTTGGGCCAACGAGAGGGCGACACTTGTCACCCTCAAGTTGGCGGTTTGTGTGGCCGATTGGGTGCTTGTTTCTTGGCACGTTTTGTGCCATGTTTTCTTGCCTAATCCATGGGTCAATGTTGTGAGGGATTTGTGGAGTAGGGATAGGGGCACTTGGGCAAATCTTGGCCCTCCACTTGCCCCCCACTTGGCTTGATCATGGCCATTGGTTTCCCTATAAATACCCCCCCCCCCCCTTTGAAGACTTCTTCATCCATTCCATAAATCTCCAAGTCTTGAAAGCGCTCTTTCCCTTAGTGTTGAGTTCTCGTCCAAGCCTCTTCCTCCCCCTTTTGAGAAGGCCACTTGGCAGAAGTGCCTCCCTCTAGTGGCCTTGGCCGGGTTACACCCCCTTGCCTAGTTGTTCTCGTAGAACACCCCTTGGTAGAAAAGTATTCTCCAAGTATTGTTACTATTCAAAATACCTTAGCCTTATACCTTGTTGTATTCCAAGTTACTACATCGTAGAGCCGGAAATACTACCTTATGTCCTCTTAGTCTCAAAACGAAACCCTAAGGAAAATCTTCATAGTCGGTTGAAGTATTAAGAAGAAGTTGTGTAGAACTTCTAAGGGTTGTTTGGAGAGGATTGGAGCGCCCAAGGTAGGAGCTAAACGTTGCTCAGGATCGACATTTAAACTTGGATAATTATGGGCTTATCGAGGTAAATATCTTGTCTCCCTATTGTAATTGAGTTTACATACTATTGAAGTATAAGAGTTAAGTATAAGTTATATACAAGGAAAGTATATAAGAAGAGAATTGAATCAGATTTACATGGGGTGTATTCTGATAGACTTGTGAAGATTGTGGTAGGGAAGTCTTTGATTTTTCGTAGAATCTTGTATCTAGATTTATTCTACCGAGTAGTCTAGACGTTGATAGACTTGTATAACCTTTATAGGTTGAAAGTTCTGCAAGTAGCATGCTCTACTTGAAAGGTGGGCAAGGCTAGCCGGGTTATAGCCGTGGAGCATTTTGCTAATAGTCGATAATCGTCGCGAGGTATGTGATTCTTCATACACTCTTGAGCATGATATTTTAAAGTATATATATAGCACGGTAGACGTACGTGTGTTAACTGAACGTAGCTTTACGGCAATGTCTTTTGACTTAAGCCTGAATAATAAAGATCTTAAAGTCTTTCAAAAGAATTATAAATCAGTTTTGAAAGAAGAAGAATATTTGATTTTAAAAGCTTAAGAGTTATACTAGCTTTATGGGAAGTTAGGTATAACGACTTAAGAGAGATAAAAAGAATGGTTTATTGATTTTAGAAGTTAAGAGACTTAATCTTAAAAGATAAGAGACTTGACTTAATTGAATTAATCTGAATTTTGTTAAAAAGTGTGAAACCTCATTCGTGAGTAATGAGTACTTGGTTTTTAAAAGGAATAATGTTTTACTGATTTCGGAAATCAGAATAAGTATCGAACACACCATAGCAGCGCTAATAAAGGGAAATGTATTGACTAATAAAGTATTATTAAAACTAGTAGAAACCTCCATCTGCATAGAAGCTAAGATGAGACAAAATGATATTACATTTCCTAGATCATGGCTGCTTTAATAAGATTGTTATAAACAAGAATAACCTACTCACATATAAGGCATATGTTTCTCAAATGGTTTTAAAAGAGAATTATATCATTAAGTGATTAAAACTATGGACTACGAAACCTTTCAAAAATGAGAAACTTGAGTATTTGAAATTAGGCAAACTTGAACATTTGGAAAGAATATTGTTACTTGATTTTACAAAGAGAAGTGTTTTGGTTTACTTAAAAAGATAGTCCCTCTATTTTTATACTACGGGTATTGTGTGAATTTTGTGAAAGAAACGGATCTTTTAAAGGGTTAATGTATGAAGTACTTTGGGGATAAAAACCCGAACTTGTTAATATAAAGTACAAAGTACCTTGTGTAAATAACTTGATTGTATTGGTTTGTGATAGCTTTGTAATACTTTTCTTGTTGATTTGATAAGTAAACATGTTAGGATGCTACGTGTGTTAGTATCTTGTGATGTTTGTGTAAAGGGGTTTCCCTTGTTGTGCTTATGTTGTTTAACGATAAGCTGTTATGTTAGTATTATATCACTCACCTCTTGATATGATTCCGGGGGTTAAGCTGCCCTCCGATGCGGGGTAGACTTCGGTAGTCTGTGTGACCTATGATTCGAGAATACCTCATGCAGTGCATGTGGCCTATGCGGAGCTACGAGAGTTCCAGGTTAGTGTGCGGCCTTTGTGGTCATGCGGTCTATGTGGCCATGCGGACTGCGAGTCCAGGACGATGCCGGGGAGTAGCTACCCTCGATGCGGGGAATACCTCATGCGGGCCATTGGAGTGGCCTATGCGGAGCTGCGGGAAGTTCCAGGGCTAGACGCGCACATTAGATACTGCGGGCGAGTGGCGGCTTTGATCATGTGACGATGCAGACAGATCTCATGATCTGACTTATGACGCTTGTTGGTGCGTGGGTTTTAGTAGTCGGCTATGCCTTCGTACTTACCGTGCGGTTTTATGATGACACAGGTGGGACCTGGTGTTCATGTGTATTCCTTGGTGCTTTTATATCATAGACTGCCGGCAGTGAGGAAGGTATTCCACGGGCATGATTGATGTTGTGGGCGTGAGACCCATAGTTATTTATTGAGTGATGACTTTGAGGGCGTGAGTCCCTGACTTGACATGACATCTTATTTATTGTGAACTGTAGTTTGGTTATCATACATGTCTCCTGTTTTATATAGACTGCTATGATTTCATTTCTGATATTTTCGATTTCACATACTTGGTACTGTTATCTTGACCTCGCCCGAAGTGCGTTCATGCCGCAGTAGAGGTACACCGTGTTGATCCTCGCTCTTAGGGTCACGATTCGGTGTTTGGGAAGCTCCGTTTCTCGGAGGCTTATCGTGGTATAGTCCCTGTCGTTGTAGGTACTTACATTCAGGGTATGGCGGGCTGTCCGCCATTGTTGTTATATCATTCTTAGAAGTGCATGTAATGCTGTTGTGGCGAGTTGTAAAGGGATATGCTATTGATTTAAGTTTTAAATATATGTGACGAAAGACAAGTTTTCTCAGATAACTGTTTAACATTTCATATTATATCATGTCTTGTTTTATATTACGCTGATTACTCTGATGTATGGCTAATTGGGTTCGGGGTAAGGCACGATCACGGGCAGGTTGGTCATGTGATTAGTCACTCTATTACTACGGGTATCGGGTGACCTTTATAAAAGAAATGGATCTCTTAAAGAATTAATGTATGTAGTACTTTGGAATTAGAACTTGGTTTTGTTAACGTAAACATTAAAGTACCTTGTGTGGTTAGCTTGTCTATGTTTTGCTGGTAATAGCCTTGTGATACCTTCCTGCTGGTTTGATAAGTACCCATGTTATGATACTACGTGTGTTAGTGTCTTGTGATGTTATTCTTGTTGTGCTTACGTTGTTAAACGTTAAGACTATTGTACTGTTATTATATCTGTTATACCCCGTATTTCCTGAGTATGTACGTGAGGGCGTACGTATAAAAATTTAAGCCTTAAAGTTGGCAAGGTTCGAAAATTTGGGCACAAGTGCCGAAAAGAGTCGTTTTTCGACGAAACGTTTTACAAGACTTGCGAGGGGAAAAATACGGCTATGTCATTTATAATTTTTGCGGATTTTTCCGAGAGATGAAATATTTTGGACCAACGGGAGGGTGACACTTGTCACCCTCAATGGACGGCAAAGTGGGCTTCCTTTGGCACGTTTTTGTGCCTTGTTTTTAGTCAAGGGTTAGGTAGGATATTTTGTGTAGTAGATGGATAAGGACACATGGATAAATCCTCACCCTACACTTGCACCACACTTGTCTTCATCTTGGCCATTGGTTGGCCATTGCTTGACCTATAAATACCCCCCCTTAGTTGATGAACTTCTTCATCCAAAAATCATTTTCCAAGTCTCAAAATCCCTCCCCCTTAAGTGTTGTAATCGTCCAAGGTCTTCCCCCCCCCCCCCCCCTTTGAGAAGCTTTGGCCGAGAGGGTCCCCCCCCCTAGCCTAGTTGTTTTCGTATAATACCCCCCTTTTTGGTATAGAAATACTCTCCAAAGTATTGTTATAATGCCCAAATACTCTAGCCCTTATACCTTGTAGTACTTTCCAAAGTTACCTCTATACGTAGAGCCCGAAAAATACTATTATACTTCCTTTAGTCACTAAACGAAACCCTAAGGAAAACCTTCATAGTCGATTGAAGTGTTAAGAAGAAGTTGCGTAGAACTTCTAAGGGTTGTTTGGAGCGGGTTGGAGCACCCGGAGTAGGAGCTAAACGTTGCTCAGGATCGACATTAAACTTGGATAATTTTGGGCTTACCGAGGTAAATAATCCTATCCTTCTATTGTAATTGGAAATTACATACTGTAGTTGTATAAAAATGAATATAAGATTCATAGAAGAGAATTGAACGGTACTAGAAGGATATTACAGAAAAGAATTGAACTGAAATCACGTCAGAAGAATATTAAAGAAGAAGATTAAACTGTACTTACATAGGACTGTATTTACAGTAGACTTAACCTTTATTGGTTGAATGTTCTGCGAGTAGCATGTACTACTTGGAAGGTGGACAAGGCTAGCCGGGTTATAGCCGTGGAGCGTTTTGCTAATAGTCGACAATCGTCGCGAGGTATGTGATTCTTCCTATACTCTTGAGCATGAAGTATTTTAAAGGAATATATATATGGTACGGTAGACGTACGTGTGGCAATGTCTTTTGACTTAAGCCTGAATAATAAGAATCTTGAAGTGTTTCAAAAGTATATATATAGTACGGTAGACGTACGTGTGTTAACTGAACGTAGTGGTACGGCAATGTCTTTTGACTTAAGCCTGAATAATAAGAAACTTGAGTGTGTTAAAAGTGTTAAGAAACCTTTTTGAAAGAAGAGTAATACTTGGTTTTGAAAACATAAGAGTTATACTAGCTTTATGGGAAGTTAGGTATAACGTCTTAAGAGAGGTAAAGAGAATGACTTACTGATTTTATAAGTTAAGAGACTTGATCTTAAAAGATAAGAGACTTGACTTAAATGAATTAAAGTGAATTTTGTGAAACCTCATTCGTGAGTAATGAGTACGTGGTTTTTAAAAGGAATAATGTTTTACTGATTTCGGAAATCAGAATGAGTATCGACAAACCACTGCAGCGCTAATAAAAGGAAATGTACTGATTAATGAAGTATTATTAAAACCAGTAGAAACCTCCATCTGCATAGAAGCTAAGATGAGACAAAATGATATTACATTTCCTAGATCATGGCTGCTTAATAAGATTTATTATGAACAAGAATAACCTACTCACATATAAGGCGTATGTTTCTCAGATTGTTTTAAAAGAGAATTATATTCTTAAGTGAATAAAACTATGAACTATGAAACCTTTCTAAAATAAGAGACTTAAGTACTTGAAATTAGGCAAACTTGAACTTAGGGAAAAGAATGTTGTTACTTGATGTTGAAAAGGAAAGTGTTTGGGTTTACCTAAAAATGTGAGTCACCCTATTTTTATACTACGGGTATCGGGTGACCTTTATAAAAGAAATGGATCTTTTAAAAAGAATCTAACGTATGTAATACTTGGGGGTCAGAACCTGGACTTTGGCCTAAAATAAACTTGAGTTGTGTGTAACTTGCCTATGTTTGTGTTTGATAGCCTTGTTGTGCAAATACTGTATTTCCATACCACCGCGTCTCTCGATGGAGGGCCGGCTGATTTGTTATGAACGATTATTCACCGAGTCCCACGAGATGGGCCGGGACACGTATTTCATCTGATTATTCACCGAGTCCCACGAGATGGGCCGGGACACGTATTTCATCTGATTATTCACCGAGTCCCACGAGATGGGCCGGGACACGTATTTCATCTGATTATTCACCGAGTCCCACGAGATGGGCCGGGACACGTATTTCATCTGATTATTCACCGAGTCCCACGAGATGGGCCGGGACACGTATTCCACATGATTCTTTACCGAGTCCCACGGGATGGGCCGGGACACGTATTCCACACGATTTATACCTAGACTGCCGGCAGTGAGGAAGGAGTTCCACGGGCATGAGGGATGACTTGAGGGCGTGAGTCCCTGGCTTGACATGACTGCTTTTATATTGTGAACTGTAGTTTCGTTATCATACATGTCCCTGCTTTATATAGACTATTATTGTCACGACCGTTCGGGGCGTGATAGTGCCTACCCGCACCAGTAGTCATACATCGAGTAATCAGGAATATAAAAACAAGACATGAAACGATTGTAAAAATGAGACAGTTTAAGCGATGAAAAGCTTGCCTTTCGGCATATATATAAATAACCCAAGTTTTGCGATTCATCCCAACTGCAATAGGACTACTGCACCTCTAAGGAAGTAAACAACTATGGCGGGACGGGCCCCGCCATACCTGTCACGACCGAACCGGGCCGTGGATCGTGCCTTACCGCACCTAGTGATACAACATCAAAGAAAAACCAGCGGAAATAAAAACTTTAAACATGAAAAGAGAGACATGATAAATAAACAGGCCAACCAAAAGCAATTGCCTTCAGATATATACATAAAAACCAAGAGTTATCCTTTTACAAACCCCGCCACAATTGCTCTGAGACCTTAAGGTTTTTACAACAACAATGACGGGGCGGGCTCGCCATACCCCGAATGTACAAGAGACTACAACTGTGGAAACCTACCAGGATAAGCCTCAAGGAACGGAGCTTTCAACACGCTGAAATGTGATCCTAAGATCGAGGATCCACGACCGATGTACCTCTACATGAGGAATGAACGGCCCCGAGAGGTCGACAACAGTACCAAATATGTGAAATCGTAAAATCGTAAATGAAATCATAACGATCTATAAAAATAGGAGACATGTATGATAACCAAACTACGATTCATAATATAAGCGATCATGTCAAGTCGAGGACTCACGCCTCAAAGTCATCCTCATGCGTGGAACTCCTTCCCGCTGGCGATCTAGATATATCAGTATTATATGTAACATGTCTCGCCCGCCTCATGGGACCGGTAAAGAATTATATGGAATCGTGTCCGGCTCGTGGGACTCGGTGTAGAAATCTGATGGAATACGTGTCGACCCATCTCGTGGGACTCGGTGTAGATTTATATGAAATACGTGTCCCGGCCCATCTTGTGGGACTCGGTGTATGATGATATGAAATACGTGTCCCGGCCCATCCCATGGGACTCGGTGAAGAAGTATAGTGCTCGCACGATAAAGCTATCATACGTAGGCAAGTACAACAACAAGCATAGGCAAGTTACACAACAACAAGCATAGGCAAGTTACACAACAACAAGCATAGGCAAGTTACACAACAACAAGCAAGTTTCACACGTCTCAAGGTACTTTCATTTTCATCCAAGTCGGATTTTACTCCCAAGTACTACACATGGTAAGTTCTTTTAAAAGATCCTTTCCCTTTTTCAAAAGTCACCCGATACCCGTAGTATTAGAATGACCAACGTTTTTAAGTAAACCAGAACACATTCCTTTTCAAAATCAAGTAACAACATCCTTTTCCTAAAGTTCCAGTTTGCCTAGTTTCAATTACTCAAGTTCCTTATTTGAAAGATTTCATAGTTCATAATCTTGATCGCTTAATTCCTGTTTAGAACAACTGAGTAATATATGTCTTACGTGCGAGTAGGTTATTCTTGTTTATAACATTCTTATTACAGCAGCCATGATCTAGAAAATGTAATATCATTTTGTCTTATCTTAGCTTCTATGCAGATGGAGGTTTCTACTGGTTTTACCAATAATTCATTAGTCAATACATTTTCCTTTATTAACGCTGCGATGGTTTGTTCGATACTTGTTCTCATTTCAAATCCTTTTAACATTCTTAAGTCATATACCTAACTTCCCATAAAGCTAGTATAACTCTTAAGTTTTCAAAAACCAAGTATTACTCCTCTTTCAAAATGATTCAAAAATCTTTTGAAATACTTCAAGTTCTTTATTAACACATATCAAGCCAGTTATAATTCAAATCAGTTACCTTTTTAAAAAAAACCACAAAGCATTTTCTTTCCTACATAAAGCTGTTATAACCAACTTCCCATAAAGCCGTTATAACACTTTATGTTTTAAACCAATCAAATACATTTAGCACATGCACGTCTACCGTACTACATAGTTCACACATATCATGCTAGAAGAGATAGGAAGAGGTTCACATACCTCGTGATGAGTATCGACTAATAGCAAAACGCTCCACGTACTTCAAACCGTCGGCTACTCCTTGCCACGTAGGTGCACCACACGTAGTACTTCAACCTATAAGGCCACAAGGCGCTTATTAACATCTAGATCTCATCGTTCCATTTTCTACAGACAATTTGGCGACACCTCCCACATGGCGTAAATCTTCTCTCTATCGAGGCGGCTACCAAGCCAACCGGGGGTCACGCCTAACCTGACGTGTACAATTCTACTACAAGAATGCTACTTAAGTCTCATGTCTGACCACTATGTAACTACTGATTCATTCGATTCTTCTCTTTATTATCCTTCTATGTGATTACTGCTCAATTCTCTTTTTTAACTTCAGGCTTAAGTCAAAAGACATTGCCACAATACTATGTTCAGTTCTATATATAGTATACTTCAACTATATATTACTACAACATGTAATTTCCAATTACAGTAGGGGGACAAGTTTATTTACCTCGATAAGCCCAAAATTATCCGAGTTTAATGTCGATCCTGAGCAAGGTTTAGCTCCTACTCCGTGCGCTCCAATTCGCTCCAAGAAACCCTTAGAAGTTCTACGCAACTTCTACTTATCACTTCAACTACGGGTGAAGATTTTTCCTAGGGTTTCATTTTGTGACTGAGGGAAAGTATAATAGTATTTCCGGGCTCTACGTATAGAGGTAACTTTGGAAAGTACTACAAGGTATTTGGGCTAGAGTATTTGGGCATTATAACAATACTTGGAGAGTATTTCTATACCACAAAGGGGGTATTTATACGAGACAATCTAGGCTAGGGGGGGTAGTGTTCTCGGCTAGGGCTCACAAAGGGGGAGTGGGTAGTGGCGACGAAACTCAAGAGGAGAGGAGGGTTCTCAACACTTAGGGAAATATTTGTGGATGAAGAAAGTTCATCACTTGAGGGTATTTATAGGTCAAGAAATGGCCAACCAATGGCCAAGATTCTTCCAAGTGTATAGCAAGTGTAAGGTCAAGATTTAGCCATGTGCTACCTTATCCATCTACACAAAAATATCCTACCTAACCCTTGACCAAAATTCAACACAAAACGTGCAAGCTAGCCCATTTTGCCGTCAACCTCTTCCAATGTGAGGTGACACATGTCCGTTGGTCCAAAATGTTACGCCTCGGAAAAATCCGCAAAAATTATTATTGACATAGCCGGAATTTTCCCTACGAAGTCGTGGAAACGTTACTAAAAACGACTCCTTTTGGTAGTTATGTACAATTTGAACCTTGCCTAACTTTAAGGCTCAAATTTCTACGTCGTCCCACGTACATACCACAAATACGGTATAACACCCGAATGTACAAAACTATCTATAATACAGGAGATCATACCAAGCAGAGAGCCTCGGAGAAGATGGAGCTCAGACACCAACGTAGAGATCCTAAGGATGTGGATCTAGCACTGCTTGCCACCTGCGGCATGACGCAACCCCAGAAGGAGGTCGATAACAGTACCAAGTATGTGAAATCAAAGTACTTAAATGAAAACATATCATTTTAAAATCGGTTTACATATATGTATGAAACAACCAAATGCACGCATAGTGCCACATCATAAACAAGAGCAACAATAGGTAAATCATGTGAGGTCTTTTCTAGGTGCGAATGATCGAAGCAGGCCAATTGCCCGTAGTATCACCATGCAAGCCTAATCCGGACTCCGTAGTCCGCATAGGCCACTCACGTAGGCCGCATAGGGTATATAACCCGCATCGAGGGTAGCTACTCCTCGGCATCGCCTGGACTCGTAGTCCGCATGGCCACATAGACGCGTGAGGTATAACCCCGCACTAACACGGAACTCCGTAGCTCGCATAGGTCCCTGGACCGCATGAGGTATTCTCGAATCATGGTCCTGCACCGAGTCTACCGCGTCGGAGGCGACAACCCCTGTAATATGTCAAGAGGTGAGTGATATTACACTAACATAACAGCTTATCGTTAAACAACATAAGCACAACCAGAATACTCTCTTATACAAACGTTACAAGACACTAACACACATAGCATCATATCATGTCTACTTATCAAACCATCTTATTATTCTTTTCACAAATCAATATAAGTCTGTTATAAACACAGAGGTAAACTGTTCCTTTTATTATTCTTAAGTGGTTATACCTAACTTCCCATAAAGCTAGTATAACTCTTAAGCTTCTGTTTTAAAAACTAATTAGTTCTCTTCTGTAAGAAAATGATTCAATATTCTTTTGAAATGCTTTAGGATCCTTATTATTCAGGCTTAAGTCGCAAGACATTGCCGTAAGTATTATTCAGGCTTAAGTCAAAAGACATTGCCGTAGTTATTATTCAGTTAACACATGTACGTCTACCGTACTACATATATATTTTAAAATATCATGCTTTAGGAAGAATCACATACCTTCTCAGCGAAAACCACCTGCCAAGTTGAATATGTCGCGCGCAGAGATTCAACCTATAATAGTCAGACACGTCTATCAACGTTCAGACTACTCTGAAGACAGTTCTAAGCAGAGGGTTCTCTATCCTACGGAAAATTGGGCAGCACTTCCCTACCCGGTGAGCTACTCAAGTCATCGTGAAAACAAATTCTGAGTCAGTTTGATTATTCTTCTTTTAAACCCTTCTACTGTGATAACAGTTCAATTCTATTCTTTAATATCCTTCTAAGTATTTATACTTATTTCTATACTTCTACAGTATGTATTCTCTAATTATAAAAGAAGGACAAGTTTATTTACCTCGGTAAGCCCAATAATATCCTAGATAAAAGTCGCGCCTGAGCAAGGTTTAGCTCCTAAGTTGTACGCTCCGGTAGCTCCAAGAAAACCTTAGAAGTTCTTCACAACTTCTACTAAGGACTAAGGGATTTGGGCTAGGGTATTTTGGGCATTATAACAATACTAGAAGGCAACTTTTCTACCAAGGGAGGGGGGTAGATTTCGGCTAGGCTAGGGGGGGAATAGCCTCGGCTAAGCTTCTCAAGGGGGGGGGTGTGTGTTGGACGAAAAGGCTTAAGGGAGAGGAGAGGATTTTAGACTTGGAAAGTTTTTGTGGATGAAGAACTCTTCATCTCAAGAGGGGTATTTATAGGTCAAGGGATGGCCAACCAATGGCCAAGATTATGCCAAGTGCAAGGTGTTATACCCCGTATTTCCAGAGTATGTACGTAAGGACGTACGTAGAAAAGTTTGGACTTTAAAGTGGCTTGGCCGATTTATTTTTTGTTCACAACACCCGATTAGAGTCGTTTTTCGACGAAACGTTTTACACAACTCGCGTAGGGTAAATTACGGCTATGTCATTTCTAATTTTTGCGGATTTTTCCGAGAGACGAAACATTTTGGACCAACGAGAGGGCGACACTTGGCACCCTCTCTGTTATACCCCCGTAGTTCTAGGGTATATAGGTGAGGATGTACGTGCAAGAATACGACAGAAATTTTGGAAAGAAAGAAAGATGTGATTTTTCGACGGAAAAGTTTCCGGGTTTTGTGAAGGAAAAAGGTTCGTTGATGGGAATTGGATTCCCAGATTTGGTATTTGGGCTTCTTGAATTATATTAGAATTATGGAATTTTATTTCCGGAATTGGTCACGTGGGGCCCACGGGAGAAATTTACGGTTTTGTGGGGCCCACTTTATTTTCGAGATTTTTGCCTTTATGGATATTTTCGGAAGATGAAATATTTTGGACGAGTAGGAGGGCGACACGTGTCACCTCCCTAGGTGGCCTCATAGCCGAAATTTGCTAACAAGTGGCAAGACAAGTGGCCTTGTCTTGCTAGATATTTTGTGTGGACAAGTGGCCAAGTCTTGCTAGATATTTTGTGTGGACAAGTGGCTTGTGGGACCCACACACACTTGTCCCCAATCTCAACCACACACTTGCCTTCATCCTAGCCCTTGGTTGTCCTATATATGCACCCTTAGTTGATGAAAACTTCCACACTTAACCATTTCAAGACAAGAAATTCCCTCCCTTCTCCCTTGACCTTGCTCTCGTTTTTGAGCCCATTTCTTGACCTAAATTTGTCCAACAATTCTTAAACTCTCAAGTGTTCTTCCCTAAGGTGTTAGGAAGATTGTGTACCAAGAGTTGGAAAAGATTTCACACCACTAACCTATTGTTCATGCCTTGGCCGAAACTTACTAGTTGGAAACCCTAAGTGTTCTTCACTTTTTGGAGTTGGTTCTTGAAGAGAAGTTGGTTAAGAGCTTCTATGGGTTGCTTGTAGCGGATTGGAACGGAAAGATTTGGAGCTAAGACTTGCTTGGAGCGACATTAAGTTCTTGGATAATTTTGGGCTATTTGAGGTAGTAAACCTTAACCTCTTTGTGAATTGGTCATTATACATATATTATAAGTATATTATGGAGTATATAAAATATGGAGTAAAGTTTGAAAAAGTTGGATCTTGTTAACTTGTTAAAAGAAAGGATTGGTCGTTTGCCATTAAAATGGTAAAAACGTATCTTACTTGTGAAGAAGTAATTAACAAAGTAACTATAACTTATATTAAGATGGAATATAAGTTGGATGACTAATGAAGTAATTGGATAAGTAAAATGGACAAAGTTGGCCAAGGACCCCAACTTAAGGACTGTATTTACTTTGGATGTTACTTTGGATGTATTTACTTTTGTTACTTTGTATTTACATTTACATTAAGGGAAGATTGTTCAATCGCGTTCGTTTGGGCGTGTGATCCCTTTTTAATTATTGTATTGTTATGAAGGCGTGATAGTAAACGCGTTACTGTTTTGGCGCGCGTAATCCCCTTCTTTTACTTGTTATTATGGGCGTGATAGTAAACGCGTTACCGTTTGGGCGTGTAATCCTCTTCTTTATGTTGTTTAATTATTACGCCTTATATATATATATGGTATATATATTACGGTTATTCGGCCTTGGAGAAAGATGGAAAAGTGAGTAAAGCGGAAATCTTGAATTTTTCGTAGAATTAGAGGGCTTTTATTGGTATAAGTCTTCAATGGTAAGAAAGGTTTGATAGAAGTACTATGACCATTTTAGGAGTGGAGTACTACGTGTGGCGTGCTCTACTTGGCTTAGGAGTAGCCGACGGGTTGAAGTACTTGAGCGTTTTGCTATTTGTCGATAATCGTCGCGAGGTATGTGAACCTCTTCCTATCTTTTCTAGCATGATTGTTGTGAACTATGTAGTGCGGTGAGCGTACATGTGCTAAGTGATTTGGTTGGTTTAAAACATAGGGTGTTATAATAGCTTTATGGGAAGTTAGTTATAACGACTTTATGTAGGTAAAAGAATGGTTTATTGATTGTAGAAAGATAAGAGACTTGACTTATACACGACTTGATTTTGAAAGTTAAGAGACTTGATCTTGAAAGATAAGAGACTTGACTTATACACGACTTGATTTTGAAAGTTAAGAGACTTGATCTTGAAAGATAAGAGACTTGACTTAGTTTGACTTGTTATGAATTTTGTTAAAATGTTGTAAAAACCTCATTCGCGAGTAATGAGTAGTTGGTTTTAAAGAATAATGTTTCTTGATTTGGAAATGAGATTAAGTATCGAACAAACCATTGCAGCGTTAATAAAGGAAATGTATTGACTAATTGTTATTAAAACAGTAGAAACCTCCATCTGCATAGAAGCTAAGATGAGACAAAATGATATTACATTTCTAGATCATGGTTGCTTTTATAAGATTGTAATAGACAAGAACAACCTACTCACATAAGGCATATGTTTCTCAAATTTGTTTTAAAGGAGAATTATATTCTTAAGTGATTAAAACTATGAACTACGAAACCTTTTGAAAATGAGAAACTTGAGCATTTGAAATTAGGCAAACTTGAACGTTTGGAAAATAATGTGTTACTTGATTTTACAAGGGAAGTGTTTTGGTTTACTTAAAAGATAGTCACTCTATTTTATACTACGAACATTGTGTGACTTTTGTGATAGAAACGATCTTTTAAAAGAGTTAATGTATGTAATACTTTAGGTCGAACCAGGATTTTGGCATAAAATGATAGTACCTTAAGTTGTGTGTAACTTGCCTATGTTTGCGTGTGATAGCCTTGTTGTGCAAGTCTGTATTTTACTGACTACGGTTCGTAGGATGAACCGGAATGTATTTCACTCGACTACGCGTTCATGGGATGAACCGAATGTATTTCACTCACTCCGCGTTCATGGAATGAACGGGAATGTATTTCACTCGACTACGCGTTCATGGATGAACCGGAATGTATTTCACTCACTACGCGTCCGTGGGATGGACCGGAATGTATTCCATCCGACTACCGAGTTCATGAGATGAACCGGAATGTATTTCACGTTTCTATCGGGTCCATGAGATGGGCGAGACATGTTATACGTATCACATGGTTTGTACCTAGGCTAGGCGGTGAGGAAGGAGTTCCACGGGCATGAGGATGACTTTGAGGCGTGAGTCCACGACTTGACATGGCGCTTTTATGTTATGAGTTGTAGTTTGGTTATCATACATGTCTCTGTTTTATATAGATTATGATTTCATTCTGATATTTTCGATTTCACATACTTGGTACTGTTATCGACCTCCTTCGGCGTATAAAGAGGCGAGCTCTACCACGAATGCAGACAGGGTGGCTCTCCGTATGGCACGTCCGCTGTGTATGGGATCGCATGCAGCCCGGTACCATTTGTTGGGTCGCCGGAGTGACACTAGAACCTCGCGGCAAGGTGACAAAAGTGGTATCAGAGCAGTTAGTCCTCGGAAAGTGTCTACAGACCGTGTCTAGTAGAGTCTTGATTATCGGTGTGTTGTGCACCACATCTATAATCAGGAGGCTGCAGGACATTTATGATTGGTTTCTATTCTTCTCACTCTGAGATCGTGCCTTAGAGCTGTGTTATAAGTTGGACTCCCTCTGACGTATTCTTATGTGCCAGTTATGCCTCCACGCAAGGCAATCGGGGCCCAGAAGGAAAGCGGCCGAGGAGGCGTGAGTAGAGCACGGAGGGTTCTGGGCGCAGGCCCGGTCGTTACGAGATAGTGCTTCCGGGGAGTTTTGCGGCGCCGCGCCGGCGAGTTTAGAGTCGCAGCGATGGCTGCGAGACTCTGATACTGAGCCTCGGTCCACGGCTGGAGCGAGATGAGATAAGTACAAGAGATGGCGATTCGGCGTGGTCGTGGCCAGATATGAGAGAGGCTGGATCTGCGATTCGATCCCAGTAGCACCGTAGTTCACCCCGAGCGCATTTGAGACTACGGGACTTTCGAGTTGTAGCCCGCCGTTCTATGGATCGAGAGGCGAGGATGACCCTCGAGTTTATCAAGCGACTCTGACGGATCATGAGTGATCGAGTCTCGAGAGAGTCGGTGGTATTGGGTTCGCATCATTGCGTGATCTGCCGATCGTGGTTTGATTCATGGGAATCGCCCCGAGAACATGCGCTCCAGCGATTTGAGGCGAGTTCTCAAGTCATTTCTTGCACATTTCTTGCCTCGCGGATGAGCGAGGCTCGGGCCAGTTTTTGACGTTAAGGCGCACGGGCGTCTGGTTAGGAGTACAACGTGGAGTTTGACTCGTTGGCTCGGTATGTCCCGCCTTAGTGACCGATATGGAGGGCGAGTGCACCGCTACGCCACCGGGCTCGATGATTACTTGGCGAGAGGCTTGTTGGTGTAGCTCTTCACGGGCATGGACATTGCCGCACGCGACTCATGCACTTGGATGTGAGGCACGGAGAGGTCGACGGAATGACCGGATCGATGAAGAAGGCGAGCAGCGAGGTCCTTTGGTAACTTGCGGCGGACGCCTCGGCGAGCTAGTTATGCACCTTCGCCAAGATCTGAGTGGTCCTCCGCGATCTTGGGGCGTTCGGGTATTTGGGAGCCGGTCGTGGCTCGGGGCTTCAGTTCCGCAGATATACGTGAGTTCTAGCGGCAGGATTCATGTCCCCTCGGTGCACGATGTGGCGGCGTCATCGGGAATGTCGTCTTTTGCGGTGCTTGTTTCACTGCGGCCGTCGAGGGCCATGTGACGAGCATGTGCTTATAGGAGAATGCGGCGGCATGACGCGACCTACGGATCGATGGCGGGTTCATCGCCTTCATTATGCGCCTGCAGTGGGCCTATGATTAGAGTGAAGCGGTAGATACGGTATATCCTTAACCTACAGAGTTTTGTTTGCGCGATATGATGATCTTATTATTGTGTGCTATGTACAGATAGCATTGTGTTAAGTATAACTTAGAGAACATGACTAGTTGAAGAGGTAAGTTTGGGGTCATGGAAGGTGTGAACCTTAGAATATTATAAGTGGAGACCTTAGATGCGAGGTCGTCTTGAGTAAAAGATTTGTTTATGATTGACCTTTGTCGGAGTGCATAGTATACGAGGGGTAAAAAAAAAAAAAAAAATTTTGTGATAAGTCCCCGAGTGGTGTGAATTATATAAGGATAGTTATGATAAGAAGACCACTAGGTTTGCGTAACTTGATTAGTGAGATTGTTCCGGATCGGGGAACAAGAGTTTGGCGCGGCAAATGGGTCGGGTTGAGGCAAGGTTGCGTGTCAACCCGCGGCCGGTTTGGGGTGGGTTAGTTCGAGTGGTCGCCGGTGGTAGGGTCACGAGGGTGCTAGGCCCAGGTTTAGGTAACCATCGTACGGGTTCGTGGATGCGTTCGACCAGAATCGGATCGTGAAGGCCGGGAATGGCCTTAGAGTAAATTGAAGCTATTGGGAGCTGTTGTGAGATTAGAAATGATTCCTCGTTGGCTTGGATTTGAGTTTTGCGCACATGTTATATTCTGGCCATTGGTGGCATGATCAGTTTTGTAAGTATAGTAGTGAAGACTATACCGATGCAAGTACGTTTAGAGACTTAGAAGGAACATTCGGGACGAATGTTTCTAAGGGGGGAAGAATGTTATACCCCGTAGTTCTAAGGTGAGGATGTACGTGCGAGAATACGACAGAAATTTTGGAAAGAAAGAAAGATGTGATTTTTCGACGGAAAAGTTTCCGGGTTTTGTGAAGGAAAAAGGTTCGTTGATGGGAATTGGATTCCCAGATTTGGTATTTGGGCTTCTTGAATTATATTAGAATTATGGAATTTTATTTCCGGAATTGGTCATGTGGGGCCCACGGGAGAAATTTACGGTTTTGTGGGGCCCACTTTATTTTGAGATTTTGCCTTTATGGATATTTTGGAAGATGAAATATTTTGGGCCAGTAGGAGGCGACACGTGTCACCCCCAGGTGGCCTCATGGCGAAATTTGTTAACAAGTGGCAAGACAAGTGGCCTTGTCTTGCTAGATATTTTGTGTGGACAAGTGGCCAAGTCTTGCTAGATATTTTGTGTGGACAAGTGGCTTGTGGGACCAACACACTTGTCCCCAATCTCAACCACACACTTGCCTTCATCCTAGCCCTTGGTTGTCCTATATATGCACCTTAGTTGATGAAAACTTCCACACTTAACCATTTCAAGACAAGAAATTCCTCCTTCTCCCTTGACCTTGCTCTCGTTTTGAGCCCATTTCTTGACCTAAATTTGTCCAACAATTCTTAAACTCTCAAGTGTTCTTCCCTAAGGTGTTAGGAAGATTGTGTACCAAGAGTTGGAAAAGATTTCACACCCCTAACCTATTGTTCATGCCTTGGCCGAAACTTACTAGTTGGAAACCCTAAGTGTTCTTCACTTTTTGGAGTTGGTTCTTGAAGAGAAGTTGGTTAGAAGCTTCTATGGGTTGCTTGTAGCGGATTGGAACGGAAAGATTTGGAGCTAAGACTTGCTTGGAGCGACATTAAGTTCTTGGATAATTTTGGGCTATTTGAGGTAGTAAACCTTAACCTCTTTGTGAATTGGTCATTATACATATATTATAAGTATATTATGGAGTATATAAAATATGGAGTAAAGTTTGAAAAAGTTGGATCTTGTTAACTTGTTAAAAGAAAGGATTGGCCGTTTGCCATTAAAATGGTAAAAACGTATCTTACTTGTGAAGAAGTAATTAACAAAGTAACTATAACTTATATTAAGATGGAATATAAGTTGGATGACTAATGAACTAATTGGATAAGTAAAATGGACAAAGTTGGCCAAGGACCCCAACTTAAGGACTGTATTTACTTTGGACTGTATTTACTTTGGACAGTATTTACTTTGGACTGTATTTACTTTGGACAGTATTTACATTTTACATTAAGGGAAGATTGTTCAATCGCGTTCCGTTTGGGCGTGTGATCCCCTTTTTAATTATTGTATTGTTATGAAGGCGTGATAGTAAACCGCGTTTCCGTTTGGGCGCGTAATCCCCTTCTTTTACTTGTTGTTATTATGGAGGCGTGATAGTAAACCGCGTTACCGTTTGGGCGTGTAATCCCCTTCTTTATGTTGTTTAATTATTACGCCTTATATATATATATATATATATGGTATATATATTACGGTTATTCGGGCCTTGGAGAAAGATGGAAAAGTGAGTAAAAACGGGGGAAGTGCTGCCGAATTTTCCGTAGAATTAGAGGGATTTTTATTGGTATAAGTCTTCAATGGTAAGAAAGGTTTGATAGAAGTACTATGACCATTTTAGGAGTGGAGTACTACGTGTGGCGTGATCTACTTGGCTTAAGGAGTAGCCGACGGGTTGAAGTACTTGGAGCGTTTTGCTATTTGTCGATAATCGTCGCGAGGTATGTGAACCTCTTCCTATCTTTTCTAGCATGATTTTTGTGAACTATGTAGTACGGTGAGCGTACATGTGCTAAGTGATTTGGTTGGTTTAAAACATAGGGTGTTATAATAGCTTTATGGGAAGTTAGTTATAACGACTTTATGTAGGTAAAAGAATGGTTTATTGATTGTAGAAAGATAAGAGACTTGACTTACACACGACTTGATTTTGAAAGTTAAGAGACTTGATCTTGAAAGATAATAGACTTGACTTATACACGACTTGATTTTGAAAGTTAAGAGACTTGATCTTGAAAGATAAGAGACTTGACTTAGTTTGACTTGTTATGAATTTTGTTAAAATGTTGTAAAAACCTCATTCGCGAGTAATGAGTAGTTGGTTTTAAAGAATAATGTTTTTGATTTGGAAATGAGATTAAGTATCGAACAAACCATTGCAGCGTTAATAAAGGAAATGTATTGACTAATTGTTATTAAAACGGTAGAAACCTCCATCCGCATAGAAGCTAAGATGAGACAAAATGATATTACATTTCTAGATCATGATCGCTTTTATAAGATTGTAGACAAGAACAACCTACTCACACATAAGGCATATGTTTCTCAAATTTGTTTTAAAGGAGAATTATATTCTTAAGTGATTAAAACTATGAACTACTTAAACCTTTCAAAATGAGAAACTTGAGCATTTGAAATTAGGCAAACTTGAACGTTTGGAAAATAATGTGTTACTTGATTTTACAAGGAAGTGTTTTGGTTTACTTAAAAGATAGTCACTCTATTTTATACTATGAACATTGTGTGACTTTTGTGAAAGAAACGTATCTTTTAAAAGAGTTAATGTATCTAAAACTTTAGAATTCGAACCGGATTTTGGCATAAAATGATAGTACCTTAAGTTGTGTGTAACTTGCCTATGTTTGCGTGTGATAGCCTTGTTGTGCAAGTCTTGTATTTTACTCGACTACCGGTTCACGGGATGAACCGGAATGTATTTCACTGACTAGCGTTCATGGGATGAACGGGAATGTATTTCACTCGACTACGCGTTCATGGAATGAATCGAATGTATTTCACTCATTACGCGTTCGTAGGATGAACCGGAATGTATTTCACTCGACTACGCGTCCGTAGGATGGACCGAATGTATTCCATCCGACTACCGAGTTCATGAGATGAACCGGAATGTATTCACACGCTTTCTATCGGGTCCATGAGATGGGCCGAGACATGTTATACGTATCACATGGTTTGTACCTAGGCTGGCGATGAGGAAGGAGTTCCACGGGCGTGAGGATGACTTTGAGGCGTGAGTCCCGACTTGACATGACCGCTTTTATGTTATGAAGTAGTTTGGTTATCATACATGTCTCTGTTTTATATGTATGTTATGATTTCATTTCTGATATTTTTGATTTCACATACTTGGTACTGTTATCGACCTCCTTGAAGTGCGTTCATCTGCATGAGTAGAGGTGCATCGGTTGTGGATCCTCGCCATAGGATCACTGATTCGTATTGGGAAGCCCCGTTTCTCGGAGGCTTATCTTTTGGTATGTTACCCTAAGTGCAGAGGTTCTTGTACATTCGGGGTATGGCGGGGCCCCGTCGTCATAGTTATTGTCACTTCTTAGAGTGCATGTCTTGTTGTGGGCAGAGTTTGTAAAAAGGATAACTGTTCAGGTTTTATGAATATATACAGAAGGCAACTGTTTTGGTTGACCTGTTTATTTATCATGTCTCTTGTTTCATGTTTATGTTTTTATTTCTGCTGATTCTCTCTGATGTTGTATCACGAGGGTGCCCGGGGTAAGGCACCAGTCACGGGCCCCGGTTCGGGTCGTGACACTCTCATTGATGGAGTGTGGGCGGTAAACCTTGGACGAAATGGGTTGGCTTTTGTCAAGTAGTTGGTAGGATATTTTGTGGGTAGATGGATAAGGTACACTTGGGCATATCTTGGCCCTACACTTGCACCACACTTGGCTTGATCTTGGCCATTGGTTAGCCATGACTTGACCTATAAATACCCCTCCCCTTTGATGAACTTCTTCATCCAAAAATCTCTAAGTCTTGAGAGCTTCCCCTCCCTTTGTGTTTGAGGTCTCGTCTAGCCTCCCCCTCGCCTTCGAGGCCTTGGCCGAGAGTTCCCTTCCTTGGCCGAGAATACCCCAGTGGGGTAGCCGAGGGTATACACCCCCCCTTGTGGTGTTGTCTCGTATAAATACCCCCCCTCTTGGTAGAAATACTCTCAAAAGTATTGTTACTATACCCAAATTACCTTAGCCTTATACCTTGTAGTATTCCAAGGTTACACTTATACGAAAAGCCCAGAAATACTATTATACTTCCCGTCAGTCACAAAAACGAAACCCTAAGGAAAATCTCCATAGATAGTTGGAGTATTAAGTAGAAGTTGGTTAGAACTTCTAAGGGTGGTTTGGAGCGGGTTGGAGCGCGCGGAGTTGGAGCTAAACGTTGCTCAGGAGCGACATTAAACTAGGATAATTTTGGGCTTATCGAGGTAATATCTTGTCCCTTTATTGTAATTGGAAATTACATGTTGTAAGATTATATAGTTGAAGTATACTATATATAGAAATGAACTAGCTGCGGCAATGTATTTTGACTTAAGCTGAATATAAAGAAAGAGAATCAGTAATTACATAGGTGTATCAGATAAGAGACTTGTGTAGCATTCTTGTGAAGTAGAATTGTACACGTCAGGTTAGATGTATAAACCCCCTGGTTGGCTTGATAGCGGCCTCGATAGAGGAGAGATTTACGCGTTGCGGGGAGTCTTTGCCGAATTTTCTGTAGAATGTTCTACGATTAGACATAGATGTTAATAAGCGCCTTGTGGCCTTATACGTTTAAGTACCATCCTTGTCGCGATCTACTTTGCTTAAGGAGTAGCAGACGGTTTTAGGTACTTGTAGCGTTTTGCTATTAGTAGATAATCTTCGAGAGGTATGTGAACCTCTTCCTACCTTTTCTAGCATGATATGTGTATAACTATGTAGTACGGTAGACGATGTGTAAAATGCTTTGGGGTTTTAAAAGGTAACTGACTTGATGTGTGATAATAAAGAAGAGTTATACTAGCTTTATGGGAAGTTAGGTATAACGTTTAAGAGAGGTAAAGAGAATGGTTTAATTCTTTTAAAACTTAAGAGACTTAATCTTAAAGATAAGAGACTTAACTTGTTTTACTAGGTAATTAACATTTTGTTAAAAATGTTGTAAAACCTAATTCGATAGTAATGAGTAATTTATTTTAAAAGAAATAATGTTTTACTGATTTCGGAAATCATAATAAGTATCGAACAAACCACAGCAGCTCTAATAAAGGTAAATGTTTTGACTAATAATGTATTAGTAAAACCAAGAAACTTCCATCTGCATAGAAACTAAGATGAGACAAAATGATGTTACATTTCCTAGATCATGTCTGCTTAAATAAGATTGTTATAAACAAGAATAACCTACTCACGTATCAGATATATGTTTCTCAAATTGCTTTTAAAGGAGAATTATATCATTAAGTGATTAAAATTATGAACTCTGAAACCTTTCAAAATGAGAAACTTGAGTAATTGAAATTAGGCAAACTTGAAACATTTGGAAAAGAATGTTGTTACTTGATTTCTGAAGAGAAGTGTTTTGATTTACTTCAAAAGATAATCACTCTATTTTCATATACTACGGGTATTGTGTGACTTTTGTAAACGTAACGTATCTTTTAAAAGATAATGTATGAAGTACTTTGGGAATAGATACCCGATCTTGTTAATCATATATTAGAATGTACCTTGTGTGTATAACTTGATTGTGTTGGTTTGTGATAGCCTTGTAATACTTTCTTGTTGATTTGATAAGTAAACATGCTAGGATGCTACGTGTGTTAGTATCTTGTGATGTTTTGTGTAAAGGGGGTTTTCCCTCGATTGCGCTTAAAGTTGTTTAACGATCAGCCGTTATGTTGGTATTATACCACTCACCTTGACTTGTTTCCGGAGGTTAAGCTGCCCTCCGTTGCGGGGTAGACTCAGGCGGGTCGGTGGACCTATGATTCGAGAATACCTCATGCGGGTACTGTGTGACACCCATGCGGAGCTACGAGAGTTCCAGGTTAGTATGCGGCCCTTGTGGTCATGCGGTCTATGTGGCCATGCGGACGGCGAGTCCAGGACGCTGCCGGGGAGTAGCTACCCTCGATGCGGGGAATACCTCATGCGGGCCATTGGGGTGGCCCATGCGGAGCTACGGGAAGTTCTGGGCTGACGCGCGCATTAGATCTCGCGCGAGTGGCGGCTTTGATCATGTGATGCCTAGACAGATCTCATGATCTGATTTACGACCTTGTTTATCTTGTGGGTTTTAGTAGTCGGCTATGCCTTCGCATTTACCGTATGGTTTTATGATGACACAGGTGGGACACGGTGTTCATGTACTTCTTGGTGTGATTATATCATAGGCTAGCAGGTGCGAAGGTATGCCACGGGCATGATTGATGTTGTGGGCGTGAGACCCATTGTTATATTTGAGTGATGACTTGAGGGCGTGAGTCCCTGACTTGACATGACTGCTTATTTATTGTGAACTGTAGTTTGGTTATCATACATGTCTCCTGCTTTATATAGACTACTATGATTTCATTTCTGATATTTCGATTCACATACTTGGTACTGTTATCGACCTCGCCGTGGCTGCGTTCATGCCGCAGTAAAGGTACACGCGATCGTTGATCCTCGCCTTAGGGTCACAATTCAGCGTTTGGGAAGCTCCGCTTCTCGGAGGCTTATTCGGTATAGTCCCTGTTGTTGTAGGTGCTTACATTCAGGGTATGACGGCCCCGTCGTCGTTGTTGTCATATCATTCTCGAGGTGCATGTATCATGTTGTGGCGAGTTGTAATAGGATGTAGCTCGGTTTTAAAGTTGATCTATACATGCGAAAGGAAATTTTTCTCGCACTATTGTTTCATACTTCTTGTTATTTCATGTTATCGCTTTATGTTCACGATTACTCGATGTTGTATCACTAGGGTGCGGGTAAGGCACGATCCGGGCCCGGTTCGGTCGTGACAAAGTGGTATCGAGCGATTAATCCTCGAAAAGTGTCTACGATCGTATCGAGCAGTCTTGATTATCGGTGTGTTGTGCACCACACCAATAATCAGGAGGCTATAGGATATTTAGGATTGGTTTCTATTCTTCTCACTCTGAGATCGTGCCTTAGAGCTGTGTTGTAAGTTGGACCCTCTCACGTATTTCTTTCCACCTGCTATGCCTCGCGTAAGGCAACCCGCCCAGAGGCAAAGCGGAGGAGTCGCGAGTAAGTCTGAGGGTTACGAGGGCACAGGCCCAACCATCACCTGAGTTAGGTGCTTCGTTCGGGGAGTTATGCTACGTCACCAGCCCCAGCAGAGTTTAGCACGGCGGCAGCAGTTCCTACTGCGGCCATGACATTTGAACCTTCAGTTCCACGACCGGAAACAGAGAATATAGATTGCGAAGAGGCGACCCTGTTACTAACTATGGATTTGGCTACCAGAGAGTATACCGATATACCGCGAGTCTTGATGAATATCTTAGAAAGGGTTGTACAAGAGTAATTCTTCAGTTAGGCTTGAGCATGGCCTGTGTACGGGCTTATGCGCAGCAGGCCAAGAAACGTAGAGATCAACGGGTTAACGAAGGACAGCAGAAGAGGGCCAGAGCAGCAAGGTCCTTTGGTAACTTTCGAGGCGAGTCACCTCACCAGCGGATTAGATTTGCACATCCACCAGTGCAGAGAGGTCCTCCACGGGGTTCAGGACGTTCGGGGTATGCAGGAGTTGGTCAGAACTCGGTGGCTTGTTCAGCGGTGTGACGCCATCCCGAACGCCGTCTTTGTTGGTGCTCAGATACCGGCCGTCGGGGCCATGTGTCGAACGGGTGTCCTAGTAGGAGGACTCACCTTTAGGATCGGTGGGTAGTTCATCACCTCCTTAGCTATCGCCTACAGGCAGTTTGATTAGAACGACTAAGGGAGTGAAGCGAGAAATCTGAGATAGATCTTTAACCCTCAGGGATTAGTATGTGTGATAGGGTGAGTATACCTTAAGTGTTATATTCGATAGCATTGTGTAAATTGTAATTAGAAATCTTGGTTAGTTAACCAAGTAAGATTTTGGGGATAGAGAAGGTGTGAGCCTTAGAGCTTTATACGTAGAGACCTTAGAGGAAAGGCCATCTCGAGTAAAGAAGTATTTTATGTTTGACCTTGCCGGAGTGCATAGTGCGTAAGCTATATTTGTAGGGTAAGTTCTGAGTAGTGTGAAATGAAAGAGGGTAGTTGAGCTAAGAAGACCGCCAGGTTTTCGTAACATGATTAGTGAGATTGTTAGAATCGGGAGCAAGTGTTGTCTGCGAGTGGGTCGGGTTGAGGCCGTGCGCGTCAACCCGCGACTGCTTTATGGTAGGGTCGGTTGTGGTGGTCCGCCGGTGGTAGGGTCACGAGGGTGTTTGGCCCAAGTTTAGTTAACAGACGTCAGTTCGTGGATGCGTTCAATCGATGGTCGGGCCGACGAGGTCGGCCGTCTTATCTTTTAGTCCAACCGTGTACTCGGTGGTATGTTGCGGCGTTATATCGAAAGGTTGTAAGGCTGCAGGGTGCCTACCTTTACCTTATGATGCAGTGGAGCCTGGTTCTGCTGTTTTTTCCGAAGTTTTACGGCGGGATTAGGAACTTCGGGTGAGTCTCCGTATCGTATTCGCCCTCGGGCCAGTGTGTGGATTTCAGGGGTAGCTGTAAGGATTGTTGTCTCCTGTTGAGGGAGTGTTTTAGTAGCTACCATTTCAGTATTCGGATGTCGCTTTATGACGCCTTGCAGGGCGGAAGGGTAAGTTGCCGGTCGATTGGTTTGATGTTGGCAAGGTTCAAATAGTGGGTTGAGCTTGTTCCAATTTGTGGATAAGTGAGGCTTATCTAGAAGAGGTTTTTGGCGGCTCGGAGAAATCGTGCGGATTATCGGCGACGCTTAGAGTTCAGTTGTGGTCGGTCTTCTTGAAGGTACCACCCCGGATAGGGTGCGATGAGCTTTGGAAAACATAGGAAACTTAGTCCGAGTTACTTTGCACCTTTTGAGTTCATGTGAGGGATAGGCCAGGTTGCCTATATGTTAGCATTTGCCGTCCGACTTAGGAGGCAGTACGTCCGGTCTTTCGTATTGTTATGTTCGGGAAAGTATCGGAGATCCATCAGTGTTCGATTAATGATGACCACGTTAGAGATAGTAACCGAGTTTTGGAATCGAGGCGAATGTAAATGTGGTAAGTGTTATACCGTATTTCAGTATGCGTGGGGCGTGCGTAGAAAAGTTTGGACTTTAAAGTGGCTTGGCCGAAATATTTTGTGCACAACACCCGGTTAGAGTCGTTTTTCGACGAAACGTTTTTCACAACTTGCGAAGGGAAAATTCCGGCTATGTCATTTTTAATTTTTGCGGATTTTTCCGAGAGACGAAACGTGTTGTACCAACAAGAGGGCGCCACTTGGCACCCTCTCATTTGCGGACGTGAGGGGCGAACTTGGGACGATTTGGAGAGTGGGGTTGGTAGGATATTTTGTGTGTTGATTGATAAAGTGGGACCCACACACACTTGTCCAAATCTTGACCCTTGTGGTGTTCTCGTCCCCCCCTCCCTTGTGGTGTTCTCGTCCCTCCCCCTTGTGAGGCTTTAGCCGAGAGTCCCTCCCCCCCTTGGCCGAGAGTACCCCCCCCCTAGTGGGGTAGGCCGAGGGGTATACACCCCCCCTTGTGGTGTTGTCTCGTATAAATACCCCCCCCCTCTTGGTAGAAATACTCTCAAAAGTATTGTTACTATACCCAAAATACCTTGGCCGTTATACCTTGTAGTATTCCAAGGTTACTTATCTGAAAAGCCCAGAAATACTATTATACTTCCCTTCAGTCACAAAACCGAAACCCTAAGGAAAATCTTCATAGTTAGTTGGAGTATTAAGTAGAAGTTGGTTAGAACTTCTAAGGGTGGTTCGGAGCGGGTTGAGCGCGGAGTCGAGCTAAACGTTGCCCAGGATCGACTTTATACTTGGATAATTTTGGGCTTATCGAGGTAAACACTTTTGACCTTCTATTGTAATTGGAAATTACATGTTGTAAGATTATATAGTTGAAGTATACTATATATAGAACTGAACCTAGCTTTGCGGCAATGTCTTTTGACTTAAGCCTGAATATAAAGAAAGAGAACTGAACTGTAATTACATAGGACTGTATTACAGTAGACTTGTGTAGCATTACTGTGAAGTAGAATTGTACACGTCCGGTTAGTTATATAACCCCCCCCCCCCCTGGTTGGCTTGATAGCCGGCCTCGATAGAGGAGGAGATTTCTGATGGTTGCGGGGAGAGTCTTTGCCGAATTTTCTGTAGAATGTTCTACGATTAGACCTAGATGTTAATAAGCGCCTTGTGGCCTTATAGGTTGAAGTACCATGCGTGGCGCGATCTACTTGGCTTAAGGAGTAGCCGACGGTTTGAGGTACTTGGAGCGTTTTGCTATTAGTCGATAATCTTCGCGAGGTATGTGAACCTCTTCCTACCTTTTCTAGCATGATATGTGTATAACTATGTAGTACGGTAGACGTACATGTGTAAAATGCTTTGTGGTTTTAAAGGTAACTGACTTGATGTGTGATAATAAAGAAGAGTTATACTAGCTTTATGGGAAGTTAGGTATAACGTTTTAAGAGAGGTAAAGAGAATGGTTTACTGATTTTAAAAGTTAAGAGGCTTAATCTGTTATACCCCGTAGTTCTGACCCTACGTATGAGAGCGTACGAAAGTATGTAAGACTTAAAATTTTTAAGGATAGGTTGACGGATTGTTCCGGACGGGTTTTAGTCAACTTTGAGGCGGGTTATGACCCGGTACATTGAGAGTTCCTAAGTGTTTCAAAGGCCTAGGGCGTAGTTCGTTGAGTCTGGATTCCAACGCAACCAACCGTTCGTCGATAGGACGTCGGAGTAGCAAGTTATGAGAGTTGCAAGTTCGATGCGCGATCGAATGCGTGTTTCGGACTAAAGCGGCGAGGGCCGCGGCGATGCGAGGCGCGGCGCCTAATGTCTTGAGGGGTCGCTGAAGTTGCAGCGCTTGTGGCCGGACAGCGAGACGCGGCGCGAAAGTTCGAAGAGGCTGCGGAGTTTTGGCGCCAGCGCCGAGGGCTGGCCGCCGTCTGGAAATTTGGGCGGAAAAACTTAGAAAATCTGATTTTTGTTTTAAAAGAGACCATGGGAGGGTGACAAGTGTTCCCCCCCATCTGATTTTCTGTTGCATGCCATATATTGACCAAGACTTGGTCATTTTCTATCTTTCATCTTCTCTCTCTCTCTCAAATTGCTCCCCCTTCTCCCTAAACTTCCAGCCCTCTCTCTAGAACCCCAAGAGAAATTCTTAGCCTAAGGAAAATCTGAAATTAAGGGCAAGAAGGAAGTTGGTGGCTAACTTAAAAGTGTTATTGTGGTGGTATTCTTGGAGGAAAGGCTAGCAAGGTGTTGGAATAAGCTTGGCTAAAACTTTAAGGTAATGATTCTTCCTTTAGATTTAGTTTATAGTGTTGCATGTTAAGAAGAAAGAACTTGTGGTAGTGAATAATGCTCTTAGAATCATTGCATGCTAGAAATGTGGTTTGGATATGAAAAATGGGTTAAGAGGAGATTATGAGCATGTTGTAGCCTAAAAACTACCTTAGAATTGTTAAGTGAATTGTTGTAAACTTATGGGCAGAATTGGTATTTGGGTGTGTAATCCCCTTTAAAATGTTGGATTGTTGAACCTTAAATGTGGTGTTTGGATGATAAATTCGGCCTTGAGAAAGGTGGCAAAGTGAGTAGAAACAAAGGAAATGCTTTAATTTTCCATAGAATTTAGTGGCTTTGAGTTTAGATTATTCTACATTGAAATTAGAGGTTAATAAACGTATCATGGTTATTTTAGGTTGACATATTACTTGCGGTAGTTTGGACTTAGCAAGTGGATTGATCAAAAGGTATGTGAAGCTTTCCTATCCTTTGAGCATGAGTATTTGTATCTATGTAGTACGGTAGACGTACAAGATTTAGTATTCTTACTTGTTTAAGTATATATAAAGACTTGTTTCGTTTTGAGAAGTATAAGTCCCTTGGTTAAGGGAAAAGTATGATTTTACAAAAGTATAGAGTACTTGGTGTGAAAGTATTGAGTATTGAATTATTCTAAAGATAAGTGGCTCAAGTATTTTTGGAAGTTGTGTAGAATTGTTCAAGTATAAGTCTCTTGGTTTGTAAAAGAACAAAATGGTTTATAAGGAGTTATAACGGCTTTATGGGAAGTTAGTTATAACGGCCTTGTGAAAGGATAAGAAGGTCTTAATTTCTAAAGTATAAAGATAGTATAACGGCTTTATGGGAAGTTAGTTATATTAGCTTTATGAAAGGATAACAAGAAGAGATTTACTCTAAGTAAGATAAGCAAGGACAAATGATTTGATTTATGAAAGGCAAATTGATTTTAAGGCATCAATTGCCCAAGGTTTTATACATGAAAAGAGTCACTTTTGAAAGAGTTGAAGTATGTAGTACTTTGGGTTAAATTCAGTTTTCTTTTATTAAAGATATGATTAAGTGTCTTAACTAAAATGAGAGGGTATATGAACAAGACTAATAAGAAGTTATAAGTTTCTTAACTTATTTATGATTATGATATGATACTTGATTTGAGCTAGGGTAAGAGTATATCCGAGGCAAGCCCCAAGATCGTTATACCACCTACTCAGGGTAAGAGTATGTCCGAGGCAAGCCCCAAGATCGTCATACCACCTCCTTGGTGTAAGAGTATGTCGAGGCGGCCAAGATCGTCATACCATCCGCTTGGTGTAGAGTATATCGAGGCGGATCCGAGATCGTTATACCATCTGCACAAGATATAAGAGTATATCGAGGCAAGCCCCAAGATCGTTATACCATCTGCTCCAAAGATAAGAGTATATCCGAAGTCTGATCCCAAGATCGTTATACCATCCGCGGGGTAAGAGTATATCGAGGGTAAGTCCCCAAGATCGTTATACCACCTGTTAGTGGACTTGCTACCCGATCACGAGGAATACCTCACGCGAGTCCTTATGGGCTTATGCGGGTGAAATAGTCCCGTGCGGTAGTCTGACCTATGCGAGGAATACCTCATGCGGTCACGAGACCCGTGCGGGTGAAATAGTCCCGCGAGTAGGATTGCTTATTGATCTACAGGCGAGGACCTGTTTTGATCACGAGCCTCCTATTTTTATGCGAGACTATATACATATGCTTGTTACTCTCATTGTTAGTAAGGCATGATAAAAGGTAAGTTGCTTTCATCCATGACCCAGCTTATTTTCGGACTTATGATTTCATTCTGATATTTTGATTTCACACACTTGGTACTGTTATCGACCTCGCCCGGGCTGCGTTCATGCCGCAGTCGAGATACGTAGCTTGCTGGTCCGCACTCTTAGGATCACTGTTCATTTCCTGGAAAGATCCATCCCTCCGGAGGCTTTGTCTTTTTGGTATGATTCCCTCAGCTTATATACTTTTGTACATTCAGGGGGTATTGCGGGGCCTGTCCACGATTGTTATTCTAAGTGCGTAGTCACGTTTGTTGTTTGGGCTGTAAGAATAAAGTTGGACTGTTTCACTATCTGTTAAGTTATTTTATGAAAGACTGCCTTATCGGCTTGCTAGTGATGTTTACCTTATACAGATTTGTTTTATGTATGTTCATTGCTATTCTCGACATATACGACGGGGTACCGGAAGGGTACTAGTCGCGACCGGGGTCGTCGTGACAAAAGTGGTATCGTGAGCGATTAGTCCTCGGAAAGTGTCTGACCGTGTCTAGTAGAGTCTTGATTATCGGTGTGTCGTGCACCACATCTATAATCGGAGGTCGCATGACATTTAGGATTGGTTTCCATCCTTCTCTCTTTAAGATCGTGCGAGAAATGTCATAATAGGTTGAGTCCTCTCCGACCTATCCTCGTGTATGATTATGCCTCCACGGAAGCGGCGAGCCCGAAGGGCAAAGCGGCAGGAGGCTGCTAGAAGTGCAGAGTTACCAGACTGGGCACGACGATGCACGAGGTAGTAAGCGGTCACGAGTTATTCTGGCCGCCGGATGTTCGAGGCCGAGCGGCGGTGGCTCCAGGGCGTGCGAGCCTCCATTCCCGGCGGCGAGTATAGGGATTACGGAGAAGCGGTCAGGTTGTTGACTAGCATTGTGGCGAGCGGCACCGCGGGCGTGGCTCACTTAGGTCCGACAGTTTAAGGATTCGGGATTTTACGGTTGTGATCCACGAGTTCTATGGGTCGAGTGCGAGGAGGATCCTCGAGTTTATTCGGCAGTGCGACGGACTACGCAGTGCTTAGGGCCTCGGAGGCGGTGTCGTTGTGTTAGCTTCTACCGGGTTCTGCGATATTGCGTTGGCTGGTTTGAGTCATGGGTGTTGGCGAGAGGTGAGGATGCTCTTCCGGTGTTTGGGAGGAGTTCACGAGGCGTTCCTAGACCACTTCTTGCCTCCTGAGGTGAGGAGAGCCCGCGTAGATAGGTTCTTGACCTTGAGATAGGACGGGAGGACTATCAAGGAGTACAGCCTGGAGTTCGACTCCTTGGTCAGATATGCGCACACTATAGTAGCTGACATGGCAGACAGGGTTCATCGATATTTGATGGGGTTAGACCGTCACGCATGATTCAGATGCTTGGGGTGGCTCTTCCGAGGATGGATATTGCGGGATGCGAGCATACGCGTGGGATTGAGGGCAGAGAAAGCGGGATCAACTAGATTTAGGCCAACCCAGAGGCGGGGCAGCGAGGATCTCGGGGCGGTTTCAAGGCGGACCGCCTCGAAGCGAGCTAGTTATGCGCCTCGGCAAGACGAGTACTCCACCACGATCTTCGTGACGTTCGAGATTCGGGAAGCGGTCGGGCTCAGGGTTCAGTTTTCGGGAGAGTAGGGTGTTAGTCTAAGAGGCCACCTGCCTCGGTGTAGTCGATGTGGTAGGACCCGTTATGGGAGTGTCGTGGTAGTTTGGGTAATTGCTATACATGCGGCCAGCGGGGCCATTATGCGAGGCTGTCAGGCCGGGGATAGCGCGGATGTAGAGATTCGACCCGGGATCGTGGGCTGGTTCATCGCCTTCTTTTGTTATGCGTCGTGCAGGGCAGGATCATGATTAGGACGACAAGGAGAATGCGAAGCAATAGTTACAGGTACATCTTTGACCATTTAGAGATTAGTATGTGTGATAGGATTATTGTATGATTTAGTGTTATGAACAGAGGATATTGAGACTATGTACCTATGCTGGAATAAGTTGTGTCACGACCCGAACCGGGGCCCGTGACTGGTGCCTTACCCGGGCACCCTAGTGATCCAACATCAGAGTAATCAGCGGAACATAAAACACATACATGAAACAACAGAGTATAAAACAATAATCATGAAAAACTTGCCTTCGGCATATATAAGCAATCTTTTAAAGAGAACGATTTAATCCTTTTTACAAACCACGCCTTGCAGATTACTCTGGACCTCTAAGATTTGCAACAACTATGGCGGGGCGGGGCCCGCCATACCACGAATGTAAATACCTACAACGACAGGACTATACCATCAAGCTTAGGAGAAACGGAGCTTTCCCAAATCTTGTTGTGACCACTAGGCGAGGATCATCGACGGTGTACCTTTTCTGCGGCATGGCGCAGCCGAAGGAGGTCGATAACATGTACCAAGTATGTGAAGCGTAAAATATCAGAATCAAATCATAGTAGTCTATATAGCGTGAGACATGTATGATAACCAAACTACAGTTCACATCAAATAAGCAGTCATGTCAAGTCAGGGGCTCATGCCCTCAAAATCATCACAATAAGACCGTACGGGGTAAGTACGAAGGCATAGCCGACTACTAAGACCCCCAGTACCACAAATGCCACAACTGTATCACGAGGTCTCTGCAGCCGCCACGAGATCGAAGCCGCCGGCGCGGTATCAATGTCGGCGTCTATTCTGGAACTCTCGCGACTCGCGATAGGTCACACGAGACCGCATAAGGTATTCCTCGAATCCTGGTCCTAGACCACCTGAGGTATACCCCGCATCGAAGGCAGCCTAACCCTCGGTATCCGTCCTGGACTTCCGCAGCCCGCATAGCCCCTCAAGGACCGCATAGTCCCTCAGAGACCGCATAGGGAATCCGCGTCGGGCTAAACACGGAATGATCGGTCAATCACGGAGCATACGCGGCTCGCATAGTCTCAAGGACGCGTAGGCGTAAAGACGCGTCAAGGGTGGCAAGCCACCGGTATACGATCAAGGGGGTAGGTGATATAATACGATCTGATGGACTTACCTTTTAACAATGTAAGCCTGCAGAATGACCCCTTACATAACAATCACAAGATACTAACACAAGTAGCATCCTAACTTTGTTTACTTATCAAATCAACAAGAAAGTATTACAAGGCTATCACAAACCAATACAATCAAGTTGTTCACACAAGGTACTTTCTACTAACAAGTTCGAGTATCTAACCCCAACGTACTTCATACATTAAATCTTTAAAAGATCCGTTCCTATCACATAAGTCACACAATACCCGTAGTATAAAAATAGAGTGACTGTCTTTTTAAGTAAACCCAAAACACTTACCTTTGTAAAACCAAGTAACAATATTATTTTCCAAACGTCCAAGTTTGCCTAATTTCAAATGTTCACGTTTCTTATCTTAGAAAGGTTTCGTAGTTCATAATCTTATTCATTCAAGAATATAATTCTCTTTTAAACAATCTAAGAAACATAAGTCTTATGTGAGTAGGATATTCTTGTTTATAACAATCTTATTACAGCAGCCATGATCTAGGAAATATCATTTTGTCTCATCTTAGCTTCTATGCAGATGGAAGTTTCTACTGGTTTTAATAATACTTAATTATTCAAAACATTTCCTTTTAACGTATTTGCGATGGTTTGTCGATACACATTCGATTTCGAAATCGGTAAAAGCATTCTTAAGCCGTTATACCTAACTTCCCATAAAGCTAGTATAACTCTTAAGTTTTCAAAATACATTACTACACATTCTTTCAAAACGATTTATAAACCTTTTGAAATACTTCAAGTTCTTCATTAACACATAACAAGCCAGTTAAAATCAAATCAGTTACCTTTCGAAAACCACAACCCATTTTCTTATCTACATACAGCTGTTATAACCCACGTCCCAGACAGCCGTTATAACACTTTATGTTTTAAACAATCAAACACATATCGTCTACCGTGCTACATAGTTCACACATATCATGCTAGAAGAGATAGGAAGAGGTTCACATACCTCGCGACAGTATCGACTCAGCAAAGCGCTCAAGTACTTCCAAACGTCGGCTACTCCTTAAGCCACGTGATCGCGCCACACGTAGTACATCAACCTATAAGGCCACAAGGCGCTTATTAACATCGTAGAACATTCTGAGAAAATTTGGCAAAGACCTCCCCGCCACAACGTAAATCTCCTCCTATCGATCGCTACCAAGCCAACCAGGGGTTATACATCTAACCCTAACGGGTACAATTCTACTCACGGTACTACTACACAAGTCTGCATGTCTGACCTATGTAATTCTGATTGATTCGATTCTTCAGCTTAAGTCCAGGACATTGCTAACAACTACGTTGATTCTATATATAGTATACCTCAACTATATATTCTAACAACACGTAATATCCAATTACAATAGGGGACAAGATAATTACCTCGATAAGCCCATAATTATCCGAGTTTAAAGTCGATCCTTAGCAATGTTTCGCTCCTACTCGGTGCTCCATCCGCTCCAAGCGACCCTAGAAGTTCTAACCAACTTCTACATAGCTCCAAACTAACCATGGAGATTTTTCCTTAGGGTTAGGTTTGTGGTACTGGGAAGTATAATAGTATTTACGGGCTTTTCGTATAGGTATAAGCTTAGAATACACCAAGGTCTACGGAGAAGGTAATTTGGGCAGTATAACAATACTGTTGAGAGGAGTTCTACCAATAGGGGTACCACGAGAACACCCAGGTGGGGGTGCTCTCGTAGAAGGCCTACTAGGAAGGGAGAGGGTGCTCTCGGCCACAAGGCCACATGAAAGGGGAGGAGGCTCTTGGGCGAGAGTCAACAAGAGGAGGAGAGGGGTTTCTCAAGACTTAGAGATTTGAGGGATGAAGAAGTCTTCAAAGGGAGGGGGGTATTTATAGGGTAAGCAAAGGCCAACCAAGGGCCAAGATCTAGCCAAGTGCTATGCAAGTGTAGGGCCAAGATGTGCCCAAGTGCCCCCTAGTCCCTACTCCACAAATCCCTCACAAAATATCTCACAAATATCTACCATCAACTTGCCCCTTGATCGGCCTAAGCCGCCTCAGAATCCTGACGAGAGGGTGCCAAGTGTTGCCCTCGTTGGTCCAAACCGTTGCGTCTCTCGTAAAAATCCGAAAAAATAAAAAAACACATCGCGGTATTTTTCCCCTCGCACTTTTTGTAAACCTTTTCTCCGAAAAACGACTCTAATCGGCACTTGTGCCCAAATGCCATTCGGCGAGCCACTAGGCGGGGTGACACGTGTCACCCTCCTATTGCCCTCAAATAAAACATCTTCGAAAATATCCATAATGGCCAAAATCTGAAAACAAAGTGGGCCCTACAAAGCAGTAAATTTCTCGTGGGCCCAGCGTGACCATTTCAGAAAATAAAATTCCATAATTCTCTAATATTCGGGAAGTCCGAATACCAAATCTGGGAATCAATTCCCATTAACGAACCTTTTTCCTTCACAAAACCGGAAACTTTTCCGTGGAAAAATCGCCTCTTTCTTCTTTCCAATCTTTTACGCTGTATTCTTGCGTGCGTCCTCGCATACATACCACGGGACTACGAGGTATAACATTCTTCCCTTAGAAACATTCGTCCCGAATGTTCCTTCTAAGTCTCAAAACAAGCGTGCGCTTGATAGTCTTCACTACTATACTTACGAAACAATCCTTGCCACGCGTGGCCATAAAACAACCGCACAAATACCCACATCTAAGCCCACGAGGAAACACCTCTAATCATCACCACAAAACACTTCTCACCGGGGTCTAAAATATACTTCCTTCGCCCCTTTCTCTTTACAAAAGAAATGATCACATCTATGCTCGCCATACATGCTCGCTTCTCTTTACTTGTCGTAGATACCACTTTGTCACTCTGCACGAGGCATTAACCTTCTCGGCGACCCAACAAATGGTACCACTTTTGTCACTTTGTCGCGAGCCTTGCTCGACGACCAACAAATGATACCGGCTGCATGCGATCGAAGGCGTCGTACTCGAATTCTTACCACATTTACGATCGCTTTGTATCAACACTCGGGGTTACTATCTCTAACGTGGTCATCATTAACTGGGAACATTCTGGATGGATCTTCGATACTTTCCCGAACATAACAATATGAAAGACCGGACGTCCTTCCTCCTTAGTCGGACGGCAAATGCTAACCTATAGGCAACCTGGCCTTTTCTTCAGATGTACTCACCTAGGGCCAACGTGAGTCGGGATAAGTTCCTTCTGTTTCCACAACTCGTCACACCCTGTCCGGGGTGGTACTTTCAAGAAGACCACCGTCGGCACGAACTCTAAGCGTCGCCGCGCTTATCCGCACAATTCCTGCGAGTGTCGAACTTCTTCTAGACAAGCTTCTCCTATCCACGATCACCGGAACAAGCACGAACCAACTATCGAACCGCCAACATCGAACCAATCGGCCGCAACTTACACTTCCGCCCGCAAGGCTTCATAAGCGACATCCGAACATGAAATGGTAGCTCAAACGCTCCTCCACAGAGACAACAATCCTCACAACTACCCGCGAAATCCAGCGACCGGCAGAGGCGAATGCGGTCGAGACTCACTGAGTTCTTAACACATGCACGGTAAAACTTCCGAAACAAAACAGCCGTAACACTGGCTCCAGCATGCGCCATAAGGTGAAGGTAGGCACCGTGCAGCCTTACAACCTTCTGTTAAAACAACATCGCCGAGTGAGCGGTCCCGCAGAAGAACACGATGGGCGCCCCATCGGCCCAACCATCGGTCGAGCATCCACGAACTCGACGGCTGGTTAACTAAACTTGGGCCTAACACCCTCGCGACCCTACCACAAGGCGGGACCACCACAGCCCACCACCATACATGCCGCGGGTTGACCCGCACATGGCCTCAACCGGCGACATTTCGCAAAACACTAGCTCCCCGAAGGAATAATTTCACAAATCATGTTACGAAAACCTAGCGGTCTTCCTAGCTCGACTACCTTCTTTCAAATCACGCTACTCAGGGACTTATCCCACGAACATAGCTCACGTGCACTATGCACTCCTATAAGGGTCAAACATAACACTACACCTTTACTCGAGATGGCCTTACCTCTAAGGTCTCTACGTATAACACTCTAAGGCTCACACCTTCTCTATCCCCCAAAATCTTACTCGGTTAACCCACCGTGATTTCTAATCACTACTAACACACTACTATCAGAACATAGCACTTAAGGTATACCCTCTGGTAGCCAAATCCATAGCTAATAACAGGGTCGCCTTCTTGCAATCTAAATTCTCTGTTCCTGGTCGTGGAACTGAAGGTTCATATATCATGGCGCGATGGGCTGCCGTCGCCGTGCTAAACTCTGCTGGGGCTAGTGACGTCGCAGAAATCCCCGAATGAAGCACTACACTAGGTAATGATTGGGCCCGTGCCCTCGTGACCCTCTGTACTCAACTCGCAGCTCCTCGCGCCTTGCCTCTGGGCGGGTTGCCTACGCGGAGGCATAGCGATAAGGAAAGAAATCGTTCGGAGGGTCCAACTTACAACCGGCTCTAAGGCACGATCTCGAGTGAGAAGAATAGGAACCAATCCTAAATACCTATAGCCTCACGATTATTGGCGTGGTGCACACAATCGATAATCAAGACTTCATGGATACGATGCGTAGACACTTTCCGAGGATTAATCGCTCGATACCACTTTTGTCACGACCGACCGGGCGTGGATCGTGCCTTACGGGCACCCTAGTGATCCAACATCAGTGTCAGCGAACATAAAACATACATGAAACAACAGAGTATAAAACAATAATCTGTGAAAAACTTGCCTTTCGGCATATATAAGCAATCTTTTAAAGAGAACAGTTTAATCCTTTTTACAAACCACACTTACAGCAGTACTATGGACCTCTAAGATTTGCAATAACTATGGCGGGGCGGGGCCCGCCATACCACGAATGTAAATACCTACAACGACAGGACTATACCATCAAGCTTAGGAGAAACGGAGCTTTCCCGAATCTTTGACGTGACCCTAAGAGCGAGGATCATCGGCGGTGTACCTTTTCTGCGGCATGACGCAGCCCCGAGAGTCGATGCAACATGTACCAAGTATGTGAAAGCGTAAGTATCATGGCGAAATCATAGTAGTCTATATAAAGCAGGAGACATGTATGATAACCAAACTACAGTTCACATCAAATAAGCAGTCATGTCAAGTCAGGGGCTCATGCCCTCAAAATCATCACAATAAGACCGTACGGGGTAAGTACGAAGGCATAGCCGACTACTAAGACCCAGATACCACAAATGCCACAATCGTATCACGAGGTCTCTCTAGACCGCACGAGATCGGGCGGCGCCGGCGCGATCAATGTCGCGTCTATTCTGGAACTCGCTGACTCGCATAGGTCACACACGGACCGCGTAAGGTATTCCTCGAATCTCGGTCTGAACCACACGAGGTATACCCGCGTCGAAGCGACCTAACCTCGGTATCCGCCCCGGACTTCCGCGGCGCGTAGCCCTCGAGGACGCGTAGTCCTCGGAGACCGCATAGGAATCCGCGTCAGGCTAAACACCGGAATGATCAGTCGATCACGGAGCATACCGCGGCTCGCGTAGTCTCAAGGACCGCATAGGCGTAAAGACCCGCGTCAAGGGTGGCAAGCCACCTGTATACGATCGAGGGTAGGTGATATAATAACGATCTGATGGACTTACCTTTTAACAATGTAAGCCTGACCAGAATGACCCTTACATAACAATCACAAGATACTAACACAAGTAGCATCCTAACTTTTACTTATCAAATCAACAAGAAAGTATTACAAGGCTATCACAAACCAATACAATCAAGTTGTTCACACAAGGTACTTTCTACTAACAAGTTCGGTATCTAACTGACGCATTTCATACATTAAATCTTTAAAAGATCCGTTCCTATCACATAAGTCACCTGATACCCGTAGTATAAAAATAGAGTATTTGTCTTTTTAAGTAAACCAAAACACTTACCTTTGTAAAACCAAGTAACACTATTATTTTCCAAACGTCCAAGTTTGCCTAATTTCAAATGTTCACGATTCTTATCTTAGAAAGGTTTCGTAGATCATAATCTTATACATACAAGAATAAAAATCTCTTTTAATCAAACTAAGAAACATAAGTCTTATGTGAGTAGGATATTCTTGTTTATAACAATCTTATTACAATGACCATGATCTAGGAAATATCATTTTGTCTCATCTTAGCTTACATGCGGATGGAAGTTTCTCTTGGTTTTAATAATACTTAATTATTCAAAACATTTCCTTTTATTATTTGCGATGGTTTGTCGATACACATTACGATTTCGAAATCGAGAAAGCATTCTTAATCCGTTAGACCTCACTTCCCATAATGCTAGTATTAGTATTAAGTTTTCAACATACATTACTACACACCTTCTTTCAAAGCGATTTATAAACCTTTTGAAATACTTCAAGTTCTTCATTAACACATAACAAGCGATTAAAATCAAATCGATTTACCTTCGAAAACCACAACCCATTTTCTTATCTACATAAAGTTTATTATAACCAACTTCCCATAAAGCCGTTATAACACTTTATGTTTACAAACAATCAAACACATATCGTCTACCGTACTACATAGTTCACACATATCATGCTAGAAGAGATAGGAAGAGGTTCACATACCTCGCGACGAGTATCGACTCATAGCAAAACGCTCCAAGTACTTCCAAACGTCGGCTACTCCTTAAGCCACGTAGATCGCGCCACACGTAGTACATCAACCTATAAGGCCACAAGGCGCTTATTAACATCGTAGAACATTCTACAGAAAATTTGGCAGCACCTCCCCCCCCCGCCACAGCGTAAATCTCCTCCTCTATCGGTAGGCTACCAAGCCAACCGGGGTTATACATCTAACCCTAACAGGTACAATTCTACTCCGGTACTACTACCTGAGTAACATGTCTGACCTATGTAATCTGATTCGATTCGATTCTTGAGCTTAAGTCCAAGGACATTGCCAACAACTACGTTCAGTTCTATATATAGTATACCTCAACTATATATTCTAACAACACGTAATATCCAATTACAATAGGGGGACAAGATAATTACCTCGATAAGCCCATAATTATCCGAGTTTAAAGTCGATCCTTAGCAATGTTTCGCTCCTACTCCGGGTGCTCCATCCCGCTCCAAATGACCCTTAGAAGTTCTAACCAACTTCTACATAGCTCTCCAAACTAACCCTGGAGATGTTTCCTTAGGGTTCCGGTTTTGTATTGTGGGAAGTATAATAGTATTTACGGGCTTTCGTATAGGTATAACCTTAGAATACAACAAGGTATCCGGCTAAGGTAATTTGTGCATTATAACAATACTTTTGAGAGTATTTCTACCAATAGGGGTACCCACGAGAACACCCAGTAGGGGGTGCTCTCGTAGAAGAACTACTAGGAAGGGGAGAGGGTGCTCTCGGCCTGAGGCCACATGAAAGTGGGAGGGGAGGCTCTTGGACGAGAGTCAACAAGAGGGAGGAGAGGGGTTTCTCAAGACTTAGAGATTTGAGGGATGAAGAAGTCTTCAAAGGGAGGGGGGTATTTATAGGGTAAGCAAAGGCCAACCAAGGGCCAAGATCTAGCCAAGTGCTATGCAAGTGTAGGGCCAAGATGTGCCCAAGTGCCCCCTAGTCCCTACTCCACAAATCCCTCACAAAATATCTCACAAATATCTACCATCAACTTGCCCTTGATACGGCCTAAGCGCCTCAAGTCCACCAACGAGAGGGTGCCAAGTGTTGCCCTCTCGTTGGTCCAAAACGTTTCGTCTCTCGGAAAAACCCTCAAAATTAAGAAAAGACATAGCGGAATTTTCCTCGCAAGTTATGTAAAGCGTTTAGTCGAAAACGACTCTGTCGGCACTTGTGCCCAATGCCGCCCCTAAGCCACTGGCGGGGTGACACGTGTCACCCTCCTATTAGCCCTCAAATAAAACATCTTCGAAAATATCCATAATGGCCAAAATCTCGAAAACAAAGTGGGCCCCAAGCCAGTAAATTTCTCAGTGGGCCCACGTGACCATTCCGAAAATAAAATTCCATAATTCTCTAATATTCGGAAGTCGAATACCAAATCACGGAATCAATTCCCATTAACGAACCTTTTTCCTTCACAAACGGAAACTTTTCCGTGGAAAAATCGCCTCTTTCTTCCTTTCCAATCTTTACCGTATTCTTATGCGTCGTCCTCGCATACATACCACGGGACTACGGGTATAACAAGTTAGTAGATACGAGCGGGCAATTACGTTAGCCGTGAGCGAGTAAGTGGTAATGGGTCATACGTTGGATTCGTTTTCCTGTTTGAGTTATGAGGAATGATTGAGCGTGTGCAATATCTTATGGTCACAAGTGGCATAGTAAGGTCCTATTAAGCGTGAAGTCCGAGGATGTATCGAGGAATAGTAGATTGGCTCCAAAGGAACATTCGGGGACGAATGTTTCTAAGGGGGGGAGAATGTTATACCCCGTAGTTCTGACCTACGTGTGAGGCGTGCAAAGTATGTAAGACTTAAAATTTTTAAGGATAGGTTGTGGATTGTTCGGACGGGTTTTAGTCAACTTTGAGGCGGGTTATGACCCGGTACATTGAGAGTTCCTAAGTGTTTCAAAGGCCTAGGGCGTAGTTCGTTGAGTCTGGATTCCAACGCAACCAACCGTTCGTCGATAGGACGTCGGAGTAGCAAGTTATGAGAGTTGCAAGTTCAGTGCGCAGTCGGACAGAAACGTGTTTCGGACTAAGGCGACAGGGCCGCGGCGCCGGGTGCAGGGCCGCGGCGCCTAATGTACTGAGGGGGTCGCTGAAGTTGCAGCGCTTGGCCGGAAAGCGAGGCAGCGCGAAAGTTCGAAGAGGCTGCGGAGGTTTCAGCAGCGCGGCCGCGAACGCGGCGCCCGACGCAGAAATTAGGCGGAAAAACTTAGAAAATCTGATTTTGTTTTAAAAGAGACCATGGGAGGGTGACAAGTGTTCCCCATCCGATTTCTGTTGCATGCCATATATTGACCAAGACTTGGTCATTTTCTATCTTTCATCTTCTCTCTCTCTCTCTCAAATTGCTCCCCCTTCTCCCTAAACTTCCAGCCCTCTCTCTAGAACCCCAAGAGAAATTCTTAGCCTAAGGAAAATCTGAAATTAAGGGCAAGAAGGAAGTTGGTGGCTAACTTAAAAGTGTTATTGTGGTGGTATTCTTGGAGGAAAGGCTAGCAAGGTGTTGGAATAAGCTTGGCTAAAACTTTAAGGTAATGATTCTTCCTTTAGATTTAGTTTATAGTGTTGCATGTTAAGAAGAAAGAACTTGTGGTAGTGAATAATGCTCTTAGAATCATTGCATGCTAGAAATGTGGTTTGGATATGAAAAATGGGTTAAGAGGAGATTATGAGCATGTTGTAGCCTAAAAACTACCTTAGAATTGTTAAGTGAATTGTTGTAAACTTATGGGAGAATTGGTATTTGGGTGTGTAATCCCTTTAAAATGTTGGATTGTTGAACCTTAAATGTGGTGTTTGGATGATAAATTCGGCCTTGAGAAAGGTGGCAAAGTGAGTAGAAACAAAGGAAATCTTGCCCAATTTTCCATAGAATTTAGTGGCTTTGAGTTTAGATTATTCTACATTGAAATTAGAGGTTAATAAACGTATCATGGTTATTTTAGGTTGACATATTACTTGCGGTAGTTTGGACTTAGCAAGTGGATTGATCAAAAGGTATGTGAAGCTTTCCTATCCTTTGAGCATGAGTATTTGTATCTATGTAGTACGGTAGACGTACAAGATTTAGTATTCTTACTTGTTTAAGTATATATAAAGACTTGTTTCGTTTTGAGAAGTATAAGTCCCTTGGTTAAGGGAAAAGTATGATTTTACAAAAGTATAGAGTACTTGGTGTGAAAGTATTGAGTATTGAATTATTCTAAAGATAAGTGGCTCGAAGTATTTTTGGAAGTTGTGTAGAATTGTTCGAAGTATAAGTCTCTTGGTTTGTAAAAGAACAAAATGGTTTATAAGGAGTTATAACGGCTTTATGGGAAGTTAGTTATAACGGCCTTGTGAAAGGATAAGAAGGTCTTAATTTCTAAAGTATAAAGATAGTATAACGGCTTTATGGGAAGTTAGTTATATTAGCTTTATGAAAGGATAACAAGAAGAGATTTACTCTTATTAAGATAAGCAAGGACAAATGATTTGATTTATGAAAGGCAAATTGATTTTAAGGCATCAATTGCCCAAAGGTTTTATACATGAAAAAGAGTCACTTTTGAAAGAGTTGAAGTATGTAGTACTTTGGGTTAAATTCCCGGTTTTCTTTTATTAAAGATATGATTAAGTGCCTTAACTAAAATGAGAGGGTATATGAACAAGACTAATAAGAAGTTATAAGTTTCTTAACTTATTTATGATTATGATATGATAACAGTTTGAGCTAGGGTAAGAGTATATCTGAGGGGCAAGCCCCAAGATCGTTATACCACCTACTCCAGGGTAAGAGTATGTCTGAGGGCAAGCCCCAAGATCGTCATACCACCTCCGGTGTAAGAGTATGTCCGAGGGCCAGCCCAAGATCGTCATACCATACGCCCGGTGTAGAGTATATCGAGGCGGATCAGAGATCGTTATACCATCCGCACGAAGATAAGAGTATATCGAGGCAAGCCCCAAGATCGTTATACCATCTGCTCAGATAAGAGTATATCGAGAGTCTGATCCCAGATCGTTATACCATCCGCCGGGGTAAGAGTATATCGAGGGTAAGTCCCAAGATCGTTATACCAATTGCCAGTGGACTTGCTACCCACGACGAGGAATACCTCATGCGAGTCCTTATGGGCTTACGCGGGTGAAATAGTCCCGTGCGGTAGTCTGACCTATCACGAGAATACCTCGTGCGGGTCTGAGACCCGTGCGGGTGAAATAGTCCTGCGAGTAGGATTGCTTATTGATACTACAGGCGAGGACCTGCTTTGATCACGAGCCTCCTATTTTTTTATGCGATTACTATATACATATGCTTGTTACTCTCATTGTTAGTAAGGCCTGATAAAAGGTAAGTTGCTTTCATCCATGACCCCACTTATTTTTGGACTTATGATTTCATTCTGATATTTTCGATTTCACACTTGGTACTGTTATCGACCTCGCCCGGGCTGCGTTCATCGCAGTCGAGATCGTAGCTGGTCAGTCGCACTCTTAGGATCACCGTTCATTTCTGGAAAGCTCCATCCTCGGAGGCTTTGTCTTTGGTGCGATTCCACGAGGTTATAGACTTTTGTACATTCGGGGTATGGCGGGGCCTGTCCATACGATTGTTATTCTAAGTGCAGTAGTCACGTTTGTGGTTTGGTGTAAGAATAAAGTTATCTTGTTTCACTATCGGTTAAGTTATTTTATGAAAGCGATATGCTCGGTTTGCTAGTGATGTTTACCTTATCTGATTTGTTTTATGTATGTTCACCGCTATTCTCGACATATACCGATGTGGTACCGGAAGGGTACTAGTCGCGGCCCCGGGGTCGGGTCGTGACATAATCTTAAAGATAAGAGACTTAACTTGTTTTACTTGGTAATTAACATTTTGTTAAAAATGTTGTAAAACCTCATTCGCGAGTAATGAGTACTTGATTTTAAAAGCAATAATGTTTCTTGATTTGAAATCGAATAAGTATCGAACAAACCACAAAGGCGCTAATAAAGGGAAATGTTTTGACTAATAATGTATTATTGAAACCAGTAGAAACTTCCATCTGCATAGAAACTAAGATGAGACAAAATGATGTTACATTTCCTAGATCATGGCTGCTTAAATAAGATTGTTATAAACAAGAATAACCTACTCACGTATTAGACATATGTTTCTCAAATTGCTTTTAAAGGAGAATTATATCATTAAGTGATTAAAATTATGAACTACGAAACCTTTCGAAAAATGAGAAACTTGAGTAATTGAAATTAGGCAAACTTGAAACATTTGGAAAGAATGTTGTTACTTGATTTCTGAGGAGAAGTGTTTTGATTTACTTCAAAAGATAATCACTCTATTTTCATATACTACGGGTATTGTGTGACTTTTGTAAACGTAACGTATCTTTTAAAAGATAATGTATGAAGTACTTTGGGAATAGATACCCGATCTTGTTAATCATATATTAGAATGTACCTTGTGTGTATAACTTGATTGTGTTGGTTTGTGATAGCCTTGTAATACTTTCTTGTTGATTTGATAAGTAAACATGCTAGGATGCTACGTGTGTTAGTATCTTGTGATGTTTTGTGTAAAGGGGGTTTTCCCTCGACTGCGCTTAAAGTTGTTTGACTCTCAGCCGTTATGTTGGTATTGTACCACTCACCTTGACTTGTCTCCGGAGGTTAAGCTGCCCTCCGATGCGGGGTAGACTCAGGCGGTCTGGGACCATGATTCGAGAATACCTCATGCGGGTCCAAGGGATCCATGCGGAACTACGGGAGTTCCAGGTTAGTTTGCGGCCCTTTTGGTCATGAGGTCTCTGTTGAAATGCGGACTGCGAGTCCAGTACGATGCCGGGGAGTAGCGACCCTCGAGGCGAGGAATACCTCATGCGGGCCTATGAGGTTGGCCTATGCGGAGCTACGGAGAGTTCGAGGCTAGACGCGCACATTTGATCTGCGAGGCGAGTGACGGCTTTGATCATGTGACGGTCTAGACATATCATGATCTGATTTATGACCACTGTAGTCTTGTAGGTGTTAGTAGTCGGTTATGCCTTACTTACCTGTCTTGTTTTATTAGGACACAGTGGGACTCGGTGTTCATGTGTATTGCTTGGTGCTTTTATATCATAAGCCAGCGGTGAGGAAAGGTATTCCACGGGCATGATTGATGTTATGGGCGTGAGACCCATAGTTACATTTGAGTGATGACTTTGAGGCGTGAGTCACGACTTAGCATGACCGCCTATTTATTGTGAATCGTAGTTTGGTTATCATACATGTCTCTGCTTTATAGACTATTATGATTTCATTTATGATATTTTGATTTCACATACTTGGTACTGTTATCGACCTCGCCCGGGGCTGCGTTCATCCGCAGTTGAGGTACACCACCGTTGATCCTAGTTCTCGGGTCACGATTCAGCGTATGGGAAGCTCCGTTTCTCGGAGGCTTATCGGTGGTATAGTCCCGTCGTTGTAGGTATTTACATTCGGTATGGCGGGCCCCTGTCCCGCCATTGTTGTCGTATCATTCTTAGAGGTCCGTAGTAATCTTGTTGTGGGCGAGTTGTAATGGGATGAAAGCGTCGGTTTAAAATTGATTTATATATATGCCGTAAGGCAAGTTTTCTCCGACATCGTTTCTTACTTCATAATATTTTCATGTCTTGTTTTATGTTCCACGATTACTCGATGTTGTATCACTAGGGTGCGGGGTAAGACACTATCCACGGGCGGGTTGGTCGTGTGATGAAGAGTTCGAGTGTACAAGCAGTGCGATACGTAAGGGAAGAAGCGAGCATGTATGGCGAGCATAGATGTGATCATTTCTTTTGTAAAGAGAAGGTGCGAAAGAAGTATATTTTAGAACCAGATAGGTATTGGTGGTGATGTTAGAGGTGTTTCCTCGTGGACTTGGATGGAGGTATTTGCGCGGGTGTTTCTGTGGCCATGTGGGCAGGATTGTTCTCGTAAGTATAGTAGTGAAGACTATACTGGCGCGCGTTTGTTTTGAGACTTAGAAGGAACATTCGGGACGAATGTTTCTAAGGAAGGAGAATGTTATACCGTATTTCCAGTATGCGTGGGGCGTACGTAGAAAAGTTTGGACTTTAAAGTGGCTTGACCGATTTATTTTTGTTCACAACACCCGATTAGAGTCGTTTTTCGACGAAACGTTTTACACAACTCGCGTAGGGTAAATTACAGCTATGTCATTTCTAATTTTGCGGATTTTTCCGAGAGACGAAACATTTTGGACCAACGAGAGGGCGACACTTGGCACCTCTCATTGATGGAGTGTGGCGGTAAAGCTTGGACGAAATGGGTTGGCTTTTGTCAAGTAGTTGGTAGGATATTTTGTGGGTAGATGGATAAGGTACACTTGGGCATATCTTGGCCTACACTTGCACCACACTTGGCTTGATCTTGGCCATTGGTTAGCCATGGCTTGACCTATAAATACCCTCTCCCTTTGATGAACTTCTTCATCCAAAATCTCTAAGTCTTGAGAGCTTCCTCCATTTGTGTTTGAGGTCTCGTCTAGCCTCCCTCCCCTTGAGAGGCCCCGGCGAGAGTTCCCTTCCCTTGGCGAGAATACCCCACTAGTGGGGTAGTAGAGGGTATACACCCCCCCTTGTGGTGTTGTCTCGTATAAATACCCCCCCTCTTGGTAGAAATACTCTCAAAAGTATTGTTACTATACCCAAATTACCTTAGCCTTATACCTTGTAGTATTCCAAGGTTACACTTATACGAAAAGCCCAGAAATACTATTATACTTCCCGTCAGTCACAAAAACGAACCCTAAGGAAAATCTCCATAGATAGTTGGAGTATTAAGTAGAAGTTGGTTAGAACTTCTAAGGGTGGTTTGGAGCGGGTTGGAGCGCACGGAGTTGGAGCTAAACGTTGCTCAGGAGCGACATTAAACTAGGATAATTTTGGGCTTATCGAGGTAATATCTTGTCCCCTTATTGTAATTGGAAATTACATGTTGTAAGATTATATAGTTGAAGTATACTATATATAGAACTGAACCTAGCTTTGCGGCAATGTCTTTTGACTTAAGCCTGAATATAAAGAAAGAGAACTGAACTGTAATTACATAGGACTGTATTACAGTAGACTTGTGTAGCATTACTGTGAAGTAGAATTGTACACGTCCGGTTAGATGTATAAACCCCCCCCCTGGTTGGCTTGATAGCCGGCCTCGATAGAGGAGGAGATTTACGCGGTTGCGGGGGGGGAGGTGCTGCCGAATTTTCTGTAGAATGTTCTACGATTAGACCTAGATGTTAATAAGCGCCTTGTGGCCTTATAGGTTGAAGTACCATGCGTGGCGCGATCTACTTGGCTTAAGGAGTAGCCGACGGTTTGAGGTACTTGGAGCGTTTTGCTATTAGTCGATAATCGTCGCGAGGTATGTGAACCTCTTCCTACCTTTTCTAGCATGATATGTGTATAACTATGTAGTGCGGTAAGCGTACATGTGTAAAATGCTTTGGGGTTTTAAAAGGTAACTGACTTGATGTGTGATAATAAAGAAGAGTTATACTAGCTTTATGGGAAGTTAGGTATAACGTTTTAAGAGAGGTAAAGAGAATGGTTTACTGATTTTAAAAGTTAAGAGACTTAATCTTAAAGATAAGAGACTTAACTTGTTTTACTTGGTAATTAACATTTTGTTAAAAATGTTGTAAAACCTCATTCGCGAGTAATGAGTACTTGATTTTAAAAGCAATAATGTTTCTTGATTTGAAATCGAGAATCGATCGAACAAACCACTGGCGCTAATAAAGGAAATGTTTTGACTAATAATGTATTAGTAAAACCTGTAGAAACTTCCATCTGCATAGAAACTAAGATGAGACAAAATGATGTTACATTTCCTAGATCATGGCTGCTTAAATAAGATTGTTATAAACAAGAATAACCTACTCACGTATCAGACATATGTTTCTCAAATTGCTTTTAAAGGAGAATTATATCATTAAGTGATTAAAATTATGAACTCTGAAACCTTTGAAAATGAGAAACTTGAGTAATTGAAATTAGGCAAACTTGAAACATTTGGAAAGAATGTTGTTACTTGATTTCTGAAGAGAAGTGTTTTGATTTACTTCAAAAGATAATCACTCTATTTTCATATACTACGGGTATCGTGTGACTTTTGTAAACGTAACGTATCTTTTAAAAGATAATGTATGAAGTACTTTGGGAATAGATACCCGATATTGTTAATCATATATTAGAATGTACCTTGTGTGTATAACTTGATTGTGTTGGTTTGTGATAGCCTTGTAATACTTTCTTGTTGATTTGATAAGTAAACATGCTAGGAAGCTACGTGTGTTAGTATCTTGTGATGTTTTGTGTAAAGGGGGTTTTCCCTCGATTGCGCTTAAAGTTGTTTAACGATCAGCCGTTATGTTGGTATTATACCACTCACCTTGACTTGTTTCCGGAGGTTAAGATGCCCTCCGTTGCGGGGTAGACTCAGGCGGGTCGGTGGACCTATGATTCGAGAAGACCTCGTGCAGTGCGTGTGACACCCGTGCGGAGCTATGAGTTCGAGTTAGTACGCGGCCGCGTGGTCATGCAGTCTATGTGGCCATGCGGACGGCGAGTCCAGGACGCTGCCGGGGAGTAGCTACCCTCGATGCGGGGAATACCTCATGCGGGCCATTGGGGTGGCACATGCGGAGCTACGGGAAGTTCCAGGGCTAGACGCGCACATTAGATACTGCGGGCGAGTGGCCAGCTTTGATCATGTGACGATCTAGACAGATCTCATGATCTGATTTACGACCTTGTTTATCTTGTGGGTTTTAGTAGTCGGCTATGCCTTCGTACTTACCCGTGCGGTTTTATGATGACAGGTGGGACACGGTGTTCATGTACTTCTTGGTGTGATTATATCATGCATGCCGTGTGCGGAAAGGTATGCCACGGGCATGATTGATGTTGTGGGCATGAGACCCATTGTTATATTTGAGTGATGACTTGAGGGCGTGAGTCCCTGACTTGACATGACTGCTTATTTATTGTGAACTGTAGTTTGGTTATCATACATGTCTCCTGCTTTATATAGACTACTATGATTTCATTTGATATTTTGATTTCACATACTTGGTACTGTTATGCGACCTCCTTCGGGGGGCTGCGTTCATGCCGCAGGTAAAGGTACACCAGTCGTTGATCCTCGCTCTTAGGGTCACAGTTCAGCGTTTGGGAAGCTCCGTTTCTCCGGAGGCTTATCTGGGTATAGTCTCCTGTTATTGTAGGTGCTTACATTCAGGGGTATGACGGGGCCCTGTCCCGTCGTTGTTGTCATATCATTCTTAGAGGTCTGTAGTACTGTTGTGGGCAGAGTTGTAATAGGATGTAACTGTTCGGTTTTAAAGTTGATCTATACATGCCGAAAGACAATTTTTCTCAGACTATTGTTTCATACTTCTTGTTATTTCATGTTATCGTTTTATGTTCCGCTGATTACTCTGATGTTGTATCACTAGGGTGCCCGGGGTAAGGCACCAGTCACGGGCCCGGGTTCGGGTCGTGATACAAGGCAAGTGTAAGGTCAAGATTAGGGCAAGTGTACCTAGCCAACTTGCACACAAAATATCCTACCAACTACTTGACAAAATTGGCACTCCAATCGGCCTCAATGACGCCTCAAGTCCATCAATTGGAGGGTGACAAGTGTCGCCCTCCCGTTGGCCCAAAGTGTTTCGTCTCTCGGAAAAATCCGCAAAAATTAGAAATGACATAGCCGGAATTTATCCTACGCGAGTTGTGTAAAACGTTTCGTCGGAAAACGATTCTTTTAGTGAGTTGTGCCCAAGTATTTTCGTCCAAGCCTAACTTTTAAGGCTAAACTTTTGTACGTATTCCCTTACGTACATACTCTGGAAATACGGGGTATAACATTCTCCCCTCCTTAGAAACATTCGTCCCGAATGTTCCTTCCCAAGACAGATAACGATAAGGTTCTTCATAACTTAAACATTTTGCAAATGCCACACGCGGACACAAAACAACACTTAGGCATAGCGATAATGAAAATTTACAAGTAGGAAAGTGAATTACGGAGGTGTGGGAATAGGTGAGGATACTTACGCCTCATGTCCTCTCGCCTTCCCACGTCATCTCCTCCGAGCTCGTTACGCCACAAGACTTTGTGGAAGCCACGTCATTCGTCATGAGACGCTTAACGACGATCGATTATCGCTATGGGAATCTCCTCATACGATAACCCCTCGGTCACCTGGACATCGTCAATCGGGTGCACCCTAGATGGATCCCCGATACATCTCGTCAGCATAGATACGTGAAAAACGGATGCCGCCTCCGGATCGGACGGCAGATCCAACTCATGGCAACCTTGCCTACCTGCGGACAATGCGAAGCGGCCCGATGTACCTTGGTGAGTTTCCTCTTCCCGAATCTCATCACACCGCCGTGGGTGACACCTTTAGGAAAACCCAATCATGAACCTCGAACTCCGGATCAGGCGGCGATGATCTGCGTATGACTTACATCGACTACGGTGTCGGCAACCTCTCTGGATAAGCTTCACCTTATCCATCACTGCTGCACCAAATCTGGTCCCACTAGCGCACCTCGCCCACATCGAACCAGCCTATAGGCGATCTGCACTTCCTCCGTACAAGGCCTCATAAGGCGCCATCGAATCTTTGGAGTGGTAGCTATTATTGTATGCAAACTCAACTAGAGGCAAATGATCCTCCCGGCTACCCACGAAGTCAATAACACGGGCTCGCGACATATCCTCGAAGTGCGGATAGTGCGCTCTGCTGTCCGTACGTGGATGGAATGCGATGCCAAACTCACTGCGTCCTAACCCCCTGCGGAAAGACCTCCGAAGTTAGCCGTAAATCGGGCTCTCATGCGATATGATCGAAATAGGGACTCCATGCGATCAACGATCTCTCGGATATATAGTGCGGCATAATCCTCGGTAGAAAAAGTCGTCTGACGGGAAGAAAGTGGGCTGATTTCGTCGACTGTCGGCGATAACCCATATAGAATCATGTCTCCTCCGAGTGCGAGGCAATCTGTGATGAAGTCCATGTTGATCACCTCCCACTTCGGTCGGGATCTCTATAAATGCGTAACAAACCACGGGCCTCGGTGCTCTATTTTCACTGCGACAACACGGGCGAGCTACGAACTCGCAACGTCCTCTTCAGCCATCCTACCAATACGGATCTAAGGTCGTGGTACATCTTGGTCGACCACGGATGGATAGAGTGCTTGCGCTGTGTGCTTCCCAGAACCTGCTGCGAAGTCACGAAACATCCGGAACACACAACGCCCTCAAACCTTAGCACCCGTGGTGCTACTTCAAGGACCGCGCCTCACGAAGAGGCGTATAACGATAACGTGTCAAGCTGGATCCTCGAAATGTTGCCTCTTCACCTCGCCGGCGATGGAAGACTCGGCAACCTCGCGAACTCGAACCCCGCTGCTATCGAGAATCAATCAAGCGGACACCAAGGCTCGCTAAGCGATGCAAATCACGAACCATGTCCTCCTCTCTATTTGCACGTCGATAGACTCCCGTGACCGACTACGACTAAGGCATACGCCACGACATTGGCCTTCCGGGTGGTATAGGATATCAACATCGTAATCCTTAAGCAACTCTAATCACCGTCTCGCCGTAAGTTCGGCTCCTCAGGTGAAGATATCTTGGAGGCTCTTGTAGTGCGTATAAATATCCACGTGAACCCCATACAAATAGTGCCTCCGGATCTTGGCGTGAATCACGCTACGACTCCAAATCATGGGTGGGGTAGTTCCTCTCGTGTTTCTTGGTGTCGGGATGCATACGCTATAACCTTGCCATCTGCATCAACACACATCCCAACCCGATGCACGGCGCATCATACACAACATAACCGTCTGGACCTGCGGAAGAAGTAAGAACGAGGCGGTCGTCGATCTCTCTTCAAGCTGGAAGCCACGCTCCAAGCATCGATCCTTTGAAACTTAGTGCCTTACGAGTCGGCCTAGTCAATGGTGCGAGAGATAGAAGCAAACTTCTCTGAACCGATAATAACGCAAGGCCCGAGCTGCGAACCTCTGCCGGAGTAGTAGGTCTAGGCAAGTCTGGCGCCTCGATCTTGGCGTATCCACTCGAATGCCATCGGCCCGACAATATGCCCAAAAAGCCAGAAGTTAACCAAAACTCACATTTGGAAAACTTGGCGTATAGCTCAGTCTGGAGAAGCGTCGGCCACGGTCGCCAAATGCTCCGCGTGCTCTGCTCTGGCGTGAATAAACCAAGATATCATTAATGAACACTATCAAGCGTGTCCAAAATGGTTTGAACACTCGGTTCATCAAATCCATGAATACCGCGGAGCATCGGTCAACCAAAGACATGACCACGAACTCATAATGCGTCGGGTCGGAATGTAGTCTAGGGACATCCACCTCTCGACTCGCACTTTGATGATAGCGACCGTAGATCAATTTTGGAGAAACATCTCGCACCTGCAAATGGTCGAACAAATCATCAATCACGGGAAGGGGTATCTGTTCTTAATGGTCACCTTGTTGTTGCCTGTAATCAACACCGCGTGCGCGTCCGTCCTTCTTCACGCGAACAATACCGGCGCTCCCGGGGAGAGACACTAGTGCGATGAAGCCCTTCTCCAACAAGTCTCTAAGCTGATCCTTCAACTCTTTCAACTCGGCAGGTGCCATTCTGTATGGCGGAATGGAAATAGGTCGAGTGTCTGGCAACACATCTATACAAAACTCGATCTCCCTCTCAGGAGGATACAGAAGGTCGTCTGGAAACACGTGCGGGAACTCTCGACCCTTTGGGCGGCGAAAAATCTGGTACCGCGACTTGATATCAAACACCGAGCGAGATGGTAGATATACCCCTGCACCATCTTCCTAGCCTTGAGGTAGGAAACAAACCTACCCTCGGCGTCTGGTGCTCCTCCCACTCAACAACCGGCTCGCCGGAAGCGGAACCGTACTACTCTCTCTGCGGTCTACATTGGCGTAGCGAAGCTAGCCAATCCATCTCCATGATCACGTCGAAGTCAATCATCTCCAACTCTATCAAGTCGGCTGGGTTTGTGACGTAAATGGTCACGGGACAAGCCCTATATACGCCGAGCTACCACCGAATCACCCATGGCGTAGCTACCTCGAAAGGGTCTATGGACTCGGGCTCTATCCCTATCCTACTAGCAACAAGGGGAGATATATGGGGCCAGTAGAACCGGATCTATCAAGGCATAAACATCAAACCAGCGATAAGGTACTGTGGCGACATCGGTGAGGCCTCACGATCTGCCGGTGGACAAGGCATAAATGCGATTACGAGGACCGCTAGAAGCTGGACTCGCGCCACGACCTGCCGCGACCTGCGGCCCGTGAGTACCTTGCCCTCGGGGCGAGTAGCTGTCGAGGATGAAGAAGACCGGTGAAAGAACTGTGGTGACCCACGCCATCGGCCGCGCCAGTCGGACGGTTCCTCGCATAGTGACCTGCTGGCCCTGGTGAAACAAGCTCTGTGCGGCACCACAACTCGAAGTGGGATCTACGCATCGGCCACCGAGGGGGTGGTCTGATCGGCGATACCTCTGGCCGCTACGGGCGTCACGAAGCCACAGGGCCACAGTGCGCCCTCGAATATCGGTGTCACGAGGGCGGTGCGAGTGCTCTGAGTGTTGTGGTGCAAATCTCGGCTCTGCTGAGGCCGCCACCACGATAGCCACCATAAGACCTGCTGTCTGGTCTTCTTCTTTGCTGTCAACCCATCGGTCTCGCTCGCCGCATCGAGCATGAGCTGCGTGCGGGTAATGTCCATACGGTGAAGAGAAACACCGCACAAGACTCGGCCATATAGTCATCTAGCGGTGGCGTAGCGGTGCACCCTATCCTCCATATCTGCTACCATTTGGGACATATCGAGCCAATGAATCAAACTCGACATTGTACTCCCTAACGGTCGCGTCCTCTGCCTCGGCGGTAAAAATCTATCGGCCGCGCCCTCGCCATCTGTGGAGGCAGAAGTGAGTAAGGAAAGCCTCGAGAACTCATCCCAGTAGGCGGGGGCGCGTGCTCTCCCGGGATAACTCCGAATCAAACCAATCATTGCGGTATCACGCGGCCTATGTAAACCAAAGATCACGGACTCGGTCTCGGCGCCCGATCACTCTCAAAATTCTCTGTAGGCGGCGGATGAACTCCTGCGGATCATCCTCGGCCTCGACAGTAAAACTGCGGCGGGCTACAACTCGGGAAGTCTCGTAGCCTCAAACTCTCTCGCCTCGGGTGAACCACGCAGTCGGCCCGAAGTGGGGCGTGGCTGCGCGCATCGGCTGTCCTCGTATGCGGCACGATCACGGCGATGGCGGGCCATCTCTCGTAACCTATCTCATCTGCTCCGGTGTGGGGTGGAGGTGTAGGTCTTGTGGTCTCATCGGCCGGCTGCGCCTAAACCCTGCAGGGTGTGGCGTCGTAGAACTCGCCGTCTACGGTATAGGCGGGCGAGCCCTCGTGACTCTAGGTGTCCCACTAGCGGCTCCTCATTGCCTTGCCATACAGGCGGGTTGCCTTACGTGGAGGCATAAGCATTCTGAAAGGAATACGTTAGAGGGTCCAACTTTAACACGACTCTAAAGCACGATCTCGAGTGAGAAGAATGAAACCAATCCTAAATATCCTATAGCCTCACGATTATTGGTGTGGTGCACAACACACCGATAATCAAGACTCTACTAGATGCGATCTGTAGACACTTTCCGGATTAAGCGCTCGATACTACTTTTGTCACGACCCGTTCGGGGCGTGTTGGTGCCTTACGGGCACCCAAGTAGTCATACATCAGTAATCGTGAATATAAAAACAAGACATGAAACGATTGTAAAAATGAAAGCAGTTTAAGCGATGAAAAGCTTGCCTTTCGGCATATATATAAATAACCCAAGTTTTGCGATTACATCCCAAGCGTACAATAGGACTACAGACCTCTAGGAAGTAAACAACTATGGCGGGACGGGGCCGCCATACCTGAATGTACAAAACTATCTACAATACGGGAGATCATACAAGCAGTAGAGCCTCGGAGAAGATGGAGCTCAGACACCAACGTAGAGATCCTAGGATGTGGATCTAGCACTGCTTGCCCACTGCGGCATGAACGCGGCCGAAGGAGTCGATTACAGTACCAAGTATGTGAAGCGTAAAGTACTTAAATGAAAACATATCATTTTAAAATCGGTTTACATATATGTATGAAACAACCAAGTAAATCGCATAGTGCACATCATAAACAAGAGCAACAATAGGTAATCGCGAGGTCTTTTCTAGGTGCGAATGATCGAGCAGGGCCAATTGCGTAGTATCACCATGCAAGCCTAATCACGGACTCAGTAGTCCACATAGGCCACTCACGTAGGCGCATAGGGTATATAACCCGCATCGAGTAGCTACTCCTCGGCATCGTCTGGACTCGTAGTCCGCATGGCCACATAGACCGCGTGAGGTATAACCCGCACACTAACACGGAACTCCGTAGCTCGCATAGGTCCCTGGACCCGCATGAGGTATTCTCGAATCATGGTCCTGGATCACTTTGAGTCTACCCGCGTCGGAGGCGACAACCCGGTAATATGTCAAGAGGTGAGTGATATTACACTAACATAACGACTTATCGTTAAACAACATAAGCACAACAAGAATACTCTCTTATACAAGCGTTACAAGACACTAACACACATAGCATCATATCATGTCTACTTATCAAACCATCTTATTATTCTTTTCACAAATCAATATAAGTCTTTATAAACACATAGGTAAACTGTTCCTTTTATTATTCTTAAGTGGTTATACCTAACTTCCCATAAAGCTAGTATAACTCTTAAGCACATTTTAAAAACTAATTAGTTCTCTTACGTAAGAAAATGATTCAATATTCTTTTGAAATGCTTTAAGATCCTTATTATTCGGGCTTAAGTCGCAAGACATTGCGTAAGTATTATTCGAGCTTAAGTCAAAAGACATTGCCGTAGTTATTATTCGATTAACACGTATGCGTCTACCGTACTACATATATATTTTAAAATATCATGCTTTAGGAAGAATCACATACCTTCTCGTGAAAACCACGCGAGTTGAATATGTCGCGCGAGAGATTCAACCTATAATAGTCGACACGTCTATCAACGTTGGACTACTCTGAAAACGATTCTAAGCGAGAGGGTTCTCTATCCTACGGAAAATTGGGCGCAACTTCCCTGCGGTGAGCTACTCAAGTCTCGTGAAAACAGTCTAAGTAAATCTGATTTGATTATTCTTCTTTAAACCCTTCTCTTGTGATATGATTCAATTCTATTCTTTAATATTCTTCTAAGTATTTATACTTATTTCTATACTTCTACAGTATGTATTCTCTAATTACAAAGAAGGACAAGTTTATTTACCTCGATAAGCCCAATAATATCCTAGATAAAAGTCGCTGAGCGAGTTTAACTCTAAGTTATGCGCTCAGGTAGCTCAAGAAAACCTTAGAAGTTCTTCACAACTTCTACTAAGGACTAAGGGATTTGGGCTAGGGTATTTTGGGCATTATAACAATACTAGAAGGCAACTTTTCTACCAAGGAGGGTAGATTTCGGCTGAGCTAGGGGAATAGCCTCGGCTAAGCTTCTCGAGGGGGTGTTTGTTGGACGAAAAGGCTTAAGGGAGAGGAGAGGATTTTAGACTTGGAAAGTTTTGTGGATGAAGAACTCTTCATCTCAAGAGGGGTATTTATAGGTCAAGGGATGGCCAACCAATGGCCAAGATTATGCCAAGTGCAAGGCAAGTGTAAGGTCAAGATTAGGGCAAGTGTACCTAGCCAACTTGCACACAAAATATCCTACCAACTACTTGACAAAATTGGCACTCCAATCGGCCTCAATGACGCCTCAAGTCCATCAATTGGAGGGTGACAAGTGTAAGCCCTCCGTTAACAAAGTGTTTCGTCTCTCGGAAAAATCCGCAAAAATTAGAAATGACATAGCCGAAATTTATCCTACGCGAGTTGTGTAAAACGTTTCGTCGGAAAACGATTCTTTTAGTGAGTTGTGCCCAAGTATTTTCGTCCAAGCCTAACTTTTAAGGCTAAACTTTTGTACGTATTCCCTTACATACATACTCTGGAAATACGGGGTATAACAATTATGATTTCATTCTGATATTTCTGATTTCACATACTTGGTACTGTTATGCGCCCGCCGAGGCTGCGTTATCTGCGGTAGAAGTACATCGGTTGTAGATCCTCGCTCATAGGATCAAAGTGCGGCGTGTTGGGAAGCCGTTTCTTGGAGGCTTATCTTTTGGTATGTTACCACGAGTGCAGTAAGTTCTTGTACATTGAGGGTATGGCGGGGCCTGTCCCGCCATAGTTATCATTTCTTTCTTAAGTGCATGTAATCTTTGTTGTGGGCAGGGTTGTAAAAATGATTAAACTGTTCGGGTTTTTATATATATGTACAGAAGGCAACTGTTTTGGTTGGCCTGTTTGTTTATCATGTCTCTTGTTTCATATTTATGTTTTATGTTCCGCTGATTTTCTCTGATGAATGACTACTTGGGTGCCCGGGTAAGGCACCAGTCACGGACCCCGGATCGGGTCGTGACAAAAGTGGTATCGAAGCGATTAATCCTCGGAAAGTGTCTGACCGTGTCTAGTAGAGTCTTGATTATCGGTGTGTTGTGCACCACATCTATAATCAGGAGGCTATAGGACATTTAGGATTGGTTTCCATTCTTCTCATTCTGAGATCGTGCCTTAAAGTCGTGTGATAAGTTGGACCCCTCTGACGTGTTCCTTTCCTTTACCAGTTATGCCTCCGCGTAAGGCAACCCGGGCCCAGAAGGGCAAGGCGGCGAGGACACTGTAGTAGAAACACGGAGGTTCACCGGGCAAAGGCCCGATCGTTACGAGATAGTGCTTGACGGCGAGTTTTGCGGCGCCGCCCGGCCAGCGAGTTTAGCCGCGGCGGTGGCTGCCGAGACTACTGATACACGAGCCTCGGTCCCACGGCTGGAAGCGAGATGAGATAAGTACAAGGAGATGGCCCGATTCTTGGCGAGTCGTGGCGAGATATGAGAGAGGCTGGATCTGGCGATTCAGTCGATAGCACCGTAGTTCACCCCGGCGGCGGTTTGAGACTACGGGACTTTACGAGTTGTAACGCCCGGTGTTCTATGGATCGAGGCGAGGATGACCCTCGGGAGTTTATCAAGCGGCTCTGACGGATCGTAAGTGATCGAGTCTCAAAGCGAGTCGGTGGTATTGGGTTCGCATCACCGCGTGATCTATGATCGTGGTTTGATTCGTGGGAGCTGTCGGGAGAGCATGCACTTCCAGCCGTTTGGGACGAGTTCTCAGGCTTTTCTTGCACATTTCTTGCCCCACGGATGAGAGGGCTCGGGCCGCAATTTTTGGCGTTGAGCGGGGCGGGCGGGCGGTTAGAGAGTACAATGTGGAGTTCGACTCATTAGCTCGGTATGTTCCCGTAGTAGGCGATATGGAGGGCCAGTACACCGCTACATCAGGGCTAGATGATTACTTGGCGAGGCTTATGCGGGTGTAGCTCTTCGGGGCATGGACATTGCCGCGTCTGGCTCATGCACCGGGATGTGAGGCACGGAGGTCGCGGAATGACCGAGATCGCGAAGAGGGCGAGCAGCGAGGTCCTTTGGTAACTTTCGGCGGGCCGCGGCCAGAACTAGTTATGTACCTCCGCGATCTGAAGTAGTCCTCCGCGATCTTGAGCGTTCGGTATTCGGGGCTGGTCGAGCTCGGGGCTTACGGTTCCGAGATATACATGGGTTCTTGATCGGGTTCAGTTTTCCTCGGTGTGCACAATGTGCGGAGCGTCATCGGGAATGTCGTCTTTCTTGGTGCTTGTTTTCTGCGGCCTCAGGGCCATGTGACGTCTAATAGGAAGGATGCGGCGGAATGACTCGACCTACGGGTCGATGGCGAGTTCATATTTGTTATACCGTTTTCAGTATATGCGTGGGGCGTACGTAGAAATTTGAGCCTTAAAGTTAGGCAAGGTTCGAATTTTGTGCACAACACCCGGTTAGAGTCGTTTTTAGACGAAAAGTTTACACACCATTAGTAGGGAAAATTACGGCTATTTCATTTTTAATTTTTTCGGATTTTTACGAGAGACCAAACAATTTTGACCAAAGGGAGGGTGACAAGTGTCACCTCGCATTGGAAGCTAGAGCGGCAACTCTTGGACGAAATGGGCTACTTTATGGCCTTGATTTGTGCCTTGTTTTGTGGCTTGTTTTGTGGAGTGTTTTGTGGAGTAGGGTTAGGGTGCACTTGGCTTGATCATGGCCTTACACTTGCCTTGCACATGGCTTGATCTTGGCCATTGGTTGGCCTTTGCTTGGCCTATAAATACCCCTTGAAGTGAAGACTTCTTCATCCACTCCTCACTTTGTATAAGTCTTGAAACCCTCTCCTCCCTCTTGTTGACTAACGTCCAAGAGCCCCCCCTCCCTAGTAAAGGCCCTTGGCCGAAACCCTACCCTGTGTAGCCTTAGCCGAGAACACCCCCCCTTCCCTTGGAGTTGTTCTCGTGAGATACCCTCCCCCCCCCTTGGTTGTGAAATACTCTCCAAGTATTGTTATAATGCCCAAAATACCTTGGCCTTATACCTTGTAGTATTCCAAAGTTACCTCGGATCGTGAGCCCGAAATACTACCTTTTGTCCTTTTAGTCTCAAACCGAAACCCTAAGGAAATCTTCAGTTGGTTGGAAGTATGTAAGTAAGTTGGTTAGAACTTAGGGGTTGTTTGGAGCGAAGTAGGAGCTAAACCTTGCTCAGGATCGACTTTTATCTCGGATAATTTTGGGCTTATCGAGGTAAATAATCTTGTCCTTTGGTAATTGGAAATTACACGTCGTTGTAATATATAGTGGGAGTATACTATATATAGAAATGAACTTAGTATTGTGGCAATGTCTTTTGACTTAAGCACAATTTAAAGAAAAGAACTGAACTGTAATTACATAGGACTGTATTACAGTAGACTTGTGTAGTTTTACTGTGTAGTAGAATTGTACACGTCCGGATTAGATGTATAACCCCCCCTGGTTGGCTTGGTAGCCGGCCTCGATAGAGGAGGAGATTTACGCGGTTGCGGGAGAGTGGGAGTCTTGCCGAATTTTTACGTAGAATATGGGAGCGTGTGTTTAGAAGATTAATAAGCGCCTTGTGGCCTTATAGGTTGAATTACTACATGTGTCGTGATCTACGTGGCTTAAGGAGTAGCCGAAGCGGTTTGAGGTACTTGGGCGTTTTGCTATTAGTCGATAATCGTCGCGAGGTATGTGAACCTCTTCCTAGCTCTTCTAGCATGATATGTGTATAACTATGTAGTACGGTGAGCGTACGTGTGTTAAATGTATTTGATTGGTTTAAAACATAAAGTGTTATAACGGCTTTATGGGAAGTTGGTTATAACGACTTTATGTAGGTAGAAGTGCTTGTGGTTTTAAAAGGTAGCGGCTTGATGTGTGATAATAAAATGGAAGTATTTCAAAAGATTTATGAATCATTTGAAAGAAGAGTAATACTTGGTTTTGAAAACTTAAGAGTTATACTATCTTTATGGGAAGTTAGGTATAACGGCTTAAGAATGTTTCTTGATTTGAAATCGAATGTGTATCGACAAACCAACTGCGGCGTTAATAAAGGAAAATGTCTTGACTAACGAATTGTATTAAATTAAAACCGGTAGAAACCTCCATCTGCATAGAAGCTACGATGAGACAAAATGATATTACATTTCCTAGATCATGGTGCTTAATAAGATTTATAAGAATAACTGCTACTTTATGGCATATGTTACTCAATTGTTTTAAAAAGAGATTAAGACATTGAACTATGAAACTTTTCAAAAAAGAGACTTGAGTAATTGAAATTAGTCAAACTGGAACTTTAGGGAAAAGAAAGGCATTGTGTTGTCTTAAAAGGGTTTAAAACTTAAAATGTTATAACATGACTTTATGGGAAGTTGGTTATAACGACTTTATGAAAACAAAGAAGGGTTTTATCATTGGTTTTAATGTAGTAGCTGGACTTTAAAAGAGAAGTGTTTTGGTCTAAAAAGAAGGCATGGTATTGCCTTAATTGGTTTTAAAAGGAAAGTATGGAAGTTGTTTTGGTTTACTTAAAAGATGTAAGTCACTCTATTTTTATACTACGAATTGTCGGGTGACTTTTATAAAAGGAATGGATCTCTTTAAAAGGAACTTAACGTGCGTAGTACTTTAGGAGTTAAAACAGGACTTTGACATAAAATGAAAGTACTTAGAGTTATGTATAACTTGCCTATGCTTGTTGTTATATATAACTTGCCTATGCTTGTTGTTGTGTAACTTGCCTATGCTTGTTGTTGTGTAACTTGCCTATGCTTGTTGTTGTGTAACTTGCCTATGCTTATTTAGATAGTCTTTGTTGTGCAAGAATTGTGTTTCTATTCTACCGCGTCTCGATGGAGGGCGGTTGACTTATTGAGAACTTACTTGGGCGTCTGCGGTGTGGGAGATTCCGGGTATGCTTCCATTAGCATTGTTACATGGGCATGTCTACACCATTGATGGATTCGTGGACATGTAACCATTTTGGTTGTGGCGAATGTCGCGACTTGCGGTTGTGATTGGGTGCGTGCTGTTTACTTGCCCCGTCATTTCGTGGCGCGGTGGATCTGGTACAGGTTGTTGCACTTACCGCGTGTCGACCAGCGGCGAAGTATCGTGACTTACGGTTGTGATCGGTGCGTAGCCGTTACTTGCCCCGTCGTTACGTGGCGCGGTGGATCGGGTATAGGTTATTACACTTGCCGCGTGTCGACCGCGAGTCAAGTATAGTAGCGAGGTCGTGGTGCGGCTTTGGCATCGGTAGGACTTGGTGTTCGGTGTACTCCTTGGTGTTGTTATATCATAGGCTGGCGGTGAGGAAGGAATTCCACAGACACAGTGATGATTTGGAGGCGTGAGTCCACGACTTGATATATTTGTTTATATGTTAGAGTCGTAGTTTGGTTATCATACATGTCTCTGCTTTATATAGTGCTATGATTTCATTTATAGTACTTCTGATTTCACATACTTAGTACTGTTATCGACCTCCTTGGGGTTGCGTTCATCTGCGGTAGAAGTACATCGTCATTTGTCGATCCCCTTTTAGGATCACCTTTGGCGTATTGGGAAGCTCCGTTCCTTGGAGGCTTATCTTTGGTATGTTACCACAGTGCGTAAGTTCTTGTACATTCAGGGTATGGCGGGGCCTGTCCGCCATAGTTGTGTAAAAATCTTAGAGTGCATGCTTTGTTGTGGGCGGGGTTGTAAAAGGATTAAAGCTATTCGGGTTTTATGTATATCTTGAAGGCAATTGTTTTGGTTGGCTTTGTTTATTTATCATACCTCTTGATCCATGTCTATTTGCATGTTTAAGTTTTTATTTCATTGGTTTTCTCGATGTTGTATCACTAGGGTGCGGGGTAAGGCACGATCCACGGGCAGGGTTGGTCTTGACAAAGTGGTATCGAAGCGATTAGTCCTCGGAAAGTGTCTCAGACCGTGTCTAGTAGAGTCTTGATTATCGGTGTGTTGTGCACCACATCTATAATCGAGGCTATAGGACATTTAGGATTGGTTTCCATTCTTCTCATTACGAGATCGTGCCTTAGAGTTGTGTAATAAGTTGGACCCTCCGGCGTATTTCGTTTTACGATTATGCCTCGCGCTGCAAGGCGGGCAGAAGGCAAGCAGCGAGAGGGAGGCTGAGTAGAAGCGGCAGCAGAGACGAGACACGAGCCTCGATCCGCGATGCAGGCGAAAGAGATGGGTTACAAAGTGGGCGATTAATGGCGAGGTTGTGGCGGACTTGAGGATAAGTGGGCCAGCGGCGGTTCGATGCACGATGGTTCACCTAGATCGGATAGTTGGAGGCTACGGGATTTTACGAGATGTAACGCGAGTTTTATGGGTCGAGGCACGAGGATGATCCGCGTGAGTTCATCCGGCGATTCTGACGGATCATGAGTGATCGAGGCATCGGAGACCGAGTCGGTGGTCTAAGTTCGCATCGGTGCGTGATACCAATGATCGGCGGTTTGATTGTGGGGCTGTCGGGAGAGCATGCACTTCCAGTGTGTGGAACGAGTTCTCGAGGCCTTTCTTGCACATTTCTTGCCTCCCGGATGAGGAGGGCTCGGTAAACGATTTTTGGTGTTGCGGCGAGCAGGCGTGCGGTTGGAGTACAATGTGAGTTCGACTCATTGGCGTGCGTCCCGCGTTGGTAGCTAGTATGGAGGATCGAGTGCACCGATATGTTCTGAGGCTCGATGATTACCTAGCGAGAGTTGTTGGTGTAGCTCTTGGTAGGCATGGACATTGCCGCGTGCGAGCTTATGCACTTGGATGTGAGGCGGAGAATCGGCGGAATGGCCGAGATCGGCGAAGAGGCGAGCAATGGTCCTTTGATGACTTTCGAGGCGGACCGCCTCGGCCGAGCGATTATGCGCCTCGCATGTACCAAGTGGTCCCCGCGTCGTCGGAGCGTTTGGAATATTCGGGAAGCGGTCGGGGCTCCCGGGTTCAGATTTTCGAGGCGAGTGCTCGCGGATGAGGCCACCGTATCTCGGTGTGACTATTGTGGTAAAGCCCATAGGGGAATGTCGTCTTGGTTTGGGAGATTGCTATACTTGCGGCCAGCAGGGCCATTTGATGGCTTGTCCGGCCGAGTATGGCTGGTGGTATAACCTGACTACTAGATCGGTTGCGGGTTCTTCACCTTCCATAGCTAGGCAGGATGTTCATACACCGGCAGGCCACGGTAGAGGTCGCGGTGGAAGTTCCCAGTTTTAGCGGTCCTTTGAACCGCCTACTTTCAGGTATATCCTTAAACCCTCTAAGAGACTTGTATGTATTGATGTTATGATAATGTGTTAAGTGCTATGTTCGGATAGCTTTGTGCTAAAATGTGATTTAGAAACCGGGTTAGTGAAAAAGGGTAAGTCCCTGGGTAGTGTGAAATGGAAGTGGTAGCTTTCACGACTTGTATAGGTAAGATTGTTCCGGATCGGGAACAAGAGTTTGGCGCGTTTGGGGGTCGGGTTGGGGACCATTTGCGGGTCAACCGTGCGGATTAGGGTAAGTCGATTCGAGGTGGTCCCGGAGGTAGGAGTCACGAGGTGCTAGGCCCGGTTTAGGTGACCATCGTATGAGTTCGTGGAGATGTTCGACGAAGCGGTTCGTGAAGGCGGGAATGGCCTTAAAGAAGATTGAGGTTAGTAAGATGACCAAGTTTGGAGGTAGTGACTCGGAGATTTTTGAGGCGAAGTAATGGTGAAGTATGGTACGTGCAGGAGAGTTCAAGTGACTACGACGAGGACGGATAGAAGAGAGCGTGTGTTATTTCGTGGCCATGTGTGGCGTTGGCAACGTGTTAGAGGAACTATAGCGTAATCCGTCGTGAGAAGGAACATTCGGGACGAATGTTTCTAAGGAGGGGAGAATGTTATACCCGTTTTCCAGTATATGCGTGGGGCGTGCGTAGAAATTTGAGCCTTAAAGTTAGGCAAGGTTGAATTTTGTGCACAACACGGTTAGAGTCGTTTTTCGAAAGCGTTTCCACGACTTCGTAGGGAAAATTCGGCTATGTCCTTTTTAATTTTGCGGATTTTTGAGAGACGAAACATTTTGGACCAGCGGGAGGGTGACATGTGTCACCTCGCATTGGAAAGCTAGAGGCGACAACCGCGGGCGAAATGGGCTACTTTATGGCCTTGATTTGTGCCTTGTTTTGTGGCTTGTTTTGTGGAGTGTTTTGTGGAGTAGGGTTAGGGTGCACTTGACTTGATCATGGCCTTACACTTGCCTTGCACATGGCTTGATCTTGGCCATTGGTTGGCCTTTGGCCTATAAATACCCCAGAAGTGAAGACTTCTTCATCCACTCCTCACTTTGTATAAGTCTTGAATCCCTCTCCTCCCTCTTGTTGACTCTCGTCCAAAAGCCCCCACTCCCTAGTAAAGGCCCTGGCGAGAAACCCTACCCTTTGTGTAGCCTTGGCGAGAACACCCCCTTGGAGTTGTTCTCGTGAGATACCCCTTGGTTGTGAAATACTCTCCAGTATTGTTATAATGCCCAAAATACCTTGGCCTTATACCTTGTAGTATTCCAAAGTTACCTCTATCGTAGAGCAGGAAATACTACCTTTTGTCCTTTTAGTCTCAAACCGAAACCTAAGGAAATCTTCATAGTTGGTTGAAGTATGTAAGTAGAAGTTGGTTAGAACTTCAAGGGGTTGTTGGAGCGGATTGGAGCGCAGATAGGAGCTAAACCTTGCTCAGGATCGACTTTTATCTCGGATAATTTTGGACTTATCGAGGTAAATAATCTTGTCCCCCTTTGGTAATTGGAAATTACACATCGTTGTAATATATAGTTGGAGTATACTATATAGAAGAACTTAGTATTGTGGCAATGTCTTTTGACTTAAGCACAATTTAAAGAAAATAATGACTGTAATTACATAGGGTGTATTCAGATAGACTTGTGTAGTTTCTTGTGTAGTAGAATTGTACACGTCCGGATTAGGCGTATAACCCCGGTTGGCTTGGTAGCGGCCTCGATAGAGGAGGAGATTTATGCGGTTGCGGGGAGAGTCTTCGAATTTTACGTAGAATATGAGGAAGTGTGTTTAGAAGATTAATAGCGCCTTGTGGCCTTATAGGTTGAAGTACTCGTGTGGCGTGATCTACGTGGCTTAGGAGTAGCCAAGCGGTTTGAGGTACTTGGAGCGTTTTGCTATTAGTCGATAATCGTCGCGAGGTATGTGAACCTCTTCCTAGCTCTTCTAGCATGATATGTGTATAACTATGTAGTACGGTAGACGTACATGTGTTAAATGTATTTGATTGGTTTAAAACATAAAGTGTTATAACGGCTTTATGGGAAGTTGGTTATAACAGCTTTATGTAGGTAAGAAGTGCTTGTGGTTTTTAAAAGGTAACTGGCTTGATGTGTGATAATAAAGAACTGGAAGTATTTCAAAAGATTTATGAATCATTTTGAAAGAAGAGTAATACTTGGTTTTTGAAAACTTAAGAGTTATACTATCTTTATGGGAAGTTAGGTATAACGGCTTAAGAATGTTTTACTGATTTCGGAAATCAGAATGTGTATCGACAAACCACTGCAGCGTTAATAAAGGAAAATGTACTGACTAACGAATTGTATTAAATTAAAACCAGTAGAAACCTCCATCTGCATAGAAGCTACGATGAGACAAAATGATATTACATTTCCTAGATCATGGCTGCTTAATAAGATTTATAAGAATAACCTACTCGCCTATGGCATATGTTACTCAATTGTTTTAAAAAGAGATTAAGACATTGAACTATGAAACTTTTCAAAAAAGAGACTTGAGTAATTGAAATTAGGCAAACTGGAACTTTAGGGAAAAGAAAGGCATTGTGTTGTCTTAAAAGGGTTTAAAACTTAAAATGTTATAACAGCTTTATGGGAAGTTGGTTATAACGACTTTATGAAAACAAAAGAAGGGTTTTTATCATTGGTTTTAATGTGGTAACTGGACTTTAAAAAGAGAAGTGTTTTGGTCTAAAAAGAAGGCATGGTATTGCCTTAATTGGTTTTAAAAAGGAAAGTATGGAAGTTGTTTTGGTTTACTTAAAAGATGTAAGTCACTCTATTTTTATACTACGGGTATCGGGTGACTTTTATAAAAGGAATGGATCTCTTTAAAAGGAACTTAACGTACGTAGTACTTTAGGGTTAAAACCCGGACTTTGACATAAAATGAAAGTACTTAGAGTTATGTATAACTTGCCTATGCTTGTTGTTATGTATAACTTGCCTATGCTTGTTGTTGTGTAACTTGCCTATGCTTGTTGTTGTGTAACTTGCCTATGCTTGTTGTTGTGTAACTTGCCTATGCTTATTGAGATAGTCTTTGTTGTGCAAGAATTGTGTTTCTATTCTCTGCGTCTCGATGGAGGGCGGTTGACTTATTGAGAACTTACTTGGAGCGTCTGGCGTGTGGGAGATTCCACGGGTATGCTTCCATTAGCATTGTTACATGGGCATGTCTACACCATTGATGGATTCTGTGGACATGTGACCATTTTGGTTGTGGCGAAGTATCGTGACTTACGGTTGTGATTGGGTGCGTAGCCTATTTACTTGCCCCCGTCAGCTACGTGGCGCAGGTGGATCTGGTACAGGTTGTTGCACTTACCACGTGTCAGCTTCGCGGCGAAGTATCGTGACTTACGGTTGTGATCGGGTGCGTAGCCGTTACTTGCCCCGTCGACTCGTGGCGCGGTGGATCGGTATAGGTTATTGCACGCGCCGCGTGTCGACAGCAGTCGATATAGTGACGAGGTCTCGTGGTACGGCTTTGGCATCAGGTAGGACTTGGTGTTCAGGTGTACTCCTTGGTGTTGTTATATCATAGACTGCCGGCAGTGAGGAAGGAATTCCACGGGCACGAGTGATGATTTGGAGGGCGTGAGTCCCTGACTTGATATGACTGTTTATATGTTGGGTACTGTAGTTTGGTTATCATACATGTCTCCTGCTTTATATAGACTGCTATGATTTCATTTATAGTACTTCTGATTTCACATACTTGGTACTGTTATCTTGACCTCCTTGAGTGCGTTCATCTGCATGAGTAAATCGTCATTTGTCGATCCAGCTTTTAGGATCACCTTTCAGCGTATTGGGAAGCTCTGTTCCTTGGAGGCTTATCTTTGGTATGTTACCACAGTCTGTAAGTTCTTGTACATTCGGGGTATGGCGGGGCCACGTCATCCATAGTTGTTGTAAAAATCTTAAGTGCATGCTTTGTTGTGGCGGGGTTGTAAAAGGATTAAACTGTTCGGGTTTTATGTATATACTGAAGGCAACTGTTTTGGTTGGCCTGTTTATTTATCATACCTCTTGATCCATGTCTATTTGCATGTTTAAGTTTTTATTTCTGCTGGTTTTCTCTGATGTTGTATCACTAGGGTGCCCGGGGTAAGGCACCATTCACGGGCCCGGGTTCGGGTCTTGACAATCGCCTTACATATATGCCTGCGAGTGAGATTATGATTAGGCGGCGAAGGGAAAGTAAGCGGTTGATCTGGTATATCCTTAACTCTCTAGAGTTTTTGCATGCGTGATACGATGACTATTTGTTGAATACTTTGTACAGATAGCTTTGGGTATATTGTGGTTAGAAAGCATGGTTAGTTGAAAGGATATGTATGGGAGCATGGAAAGTGTGAACCTTAGAATATTTCATGTTGAGACCTTAGATTTAAGGTCATCTTGAATAAAAGATTTTACGGTTAGTCTTTGTTGAAATACTTGGTTTGCGTATAATGTGTTGTGGGATAAGTCCATGGGTAGTGTGAAATGGAAGTGGTGGCTTTCATGACCTGTATAGGTAAGATTGTTCCGGATCGGGAAACAAGAGCTTGATGCGTTAAGTAGGTCGGGTTGGGGCCATGTTGCAGGCCAAGCGGCTGTTTCGAGGTGGGGTCAGCTCTGGGTGGTCCCGCCAGGTGGTAGGGTCACGAGGGTGTTAGGCCCAAGTTTAGATGACCATCGTATGAGTTCGTGGATATGTTCGACCCGAAGCGGATCGTGAAGGCCGGGAATGGCCTTAAGGAAGATTGAGGTTAGTAAGATGACCAAGTTTGGAGGTGGTGACTCCAAAGTTTTGGGAACTGAAGCGATGACTGAAGTGTGGTACGTATACTTGGAAGAGTTCGAGTGTTAGAGAAAGTGCGACGAGAAAGGAAAGAAGTGAACTTGTGCTGAAAGATGGAAATAATCGTTTATGTGAAATGAATGTGCGAAGGGAATATCCTTTGGATCAGAAGCGAGAGTTGGTATTGTTTTGCATCGTCGAGGTGATTCCTCGTGGGCTTGGGTTACGTTTTTCACGTGTGTTATGTTTGTGGCGATGTGTGGCATTGAAAACTTGTTTAAGTTAAGAAGAACTTTATCGTTATCCGTCTTGAGAAGGAACATTCGGGACGAATATTTCTAAGGAGGGAAGAATGTTATACAGTATTTCTGAGTATGCGTGAGGCGTGCGTATAAAAATTTAAGCCTTAAAGTTGGCAAGGTTGAAAATTTGGGCACAGTGCGAAAGAGTCGTTTTTAAATGAAGCGTTTTACAAGACTTGCGAGGGGAAAAATACGGCTATGTCATTTATAATTTTTGCGGATTTTTCCGAGAGATGAAATATTTTGGACCAACGGGAGGGTGACACTTGTCACCCTCAATGGACGGCAAAGTGGGCTTCCTTTGGCACGTTTTTGTGCCTTGTTTTTAGTCAAGGGTTAGGTAGGATATTTTGTGTAGTAGATGGATAAGGACACATGGATAAATCCTCACCCTACACTTGCACCACTTGTCTTCATCTTGGCCATTGGTTGGCCATTGCTTGACCTATAAATACCCCTTAGTTGATGAACTTCTTCATCCAAAATCATTTTCCAAGTCTCAAAATCCCTCCCTTAAGTGTTGTAATCGTCCAGGTCTTCCCTTTGAGAAGCTTTGGCGAGAGGTCCCCTAGCCTAGTTGTTTCGTATAATACCCCTTTTTGGTATAGAAATACTCTCCAAAGTATTGTTATAATGCCCAAATACTCTAGCCATATACCTTGTAGTACTTTCCAAAGTTACCTCTATCGTAGAGCAGGAAAAATACTATTATACTTCCTTTAGTCACTAAGCGAAACCACTAAGGAAAACCTTCATAGTCGATTGAAGTGTTAAGAAGAAGTTTCGTAGAACTTCTAATGGTTTTTTGGAGCGGGTTGGAGCACCCGGAGTAGGAGCTAAACGTTTCTCAGGATCGACATTAAACTTGGATAATTTTGGGCTTCAGAGGTAAATAATCCTATCCTTCTATTGTAATTGGAAATTACATACTGTAGTTGTATAAAAATGAATATAAGATTCATAGAAGAGAATTGAACTGTAATAGAAGGATATTACAGAAAAGAATTGAACTGAAATCACGTCAGAAGAATATTAAAGAAGAAAATTAAACTGTACTTATATAGGATTGTATTTACAGTAGACTTAACCTTTATTGGTTGAATGTTCTGCGAGTAGCATGTACTACTTGGAAGGTGGACAAGGCTACCCGGGTTATAGCCGTGGAGCGTTTTGCTAATAGTCGACAATCGTCGCGAGGTATGTGATTCTTCCTATACTCTTGAGCATGAAGTATTTTAAAGGAATATATATATGATGCGGTAGGCGTCGTGTGGCAATGTCTTTTGACTTAAGCACGAATAATAAGAATCTTGAAGTGTTTCAAAAGTATATATATAGTACGGTGAGCGTCGTGTGTTAGCGAGCGTAGTGGTACGTCAATGTCTTTTGACTTAAGCCTGAATAATAAGAAACTTGAGTGTGTTAAAAGAGTTAAGAAACCTTTTTGAAAGAAGAGTAATACTTGGTTTTGAAAACATAAGAGTTATACTAGCTTTATGGGAAGTTAGGTATAACGTCTTAAGAGAGGTAAAAAGAATGACTTACTGATTTTATAAGTTAAGAGACTTGATCTTAAAAGATAAGAGACTTGACTTAAATGAATTAAAATGAATTTTGTGAAACCTCATTCGTGAGTAATGAGTACGTGGTTTTTAAAAGGAATAATGTTTTACTGATTTCGGAAATCAGAATGAGTATCGACAAACCACTGCAGCGCTAATAAAAGGAAATGTACTGATTAATGAAGTATTATTAAAAACCAGTAGAAACCTCCATCTGCATAGAAGCTAAGATGAGACAAAATGATATTACATTTCCTAGATCATGGCTGCTTAATAAGATTTATTATGAACAAGAATAACCTACTCACATATAAGGCGTATGTTTCTCAGATTGTTTTAAAAGAGAATTATATTCTTAAGTGAATAAAACTATGAACTATGAAACCTTTCTAAAATAAGAGACTTAAGTACTTGAAATTAGGCAAACTTGAACTTAGGGAAAAGAATGTTGTTACTTGATGTTGAAAAGGAAAGTGTTTGGGTTTACCTAAAAATGTGAGTCACCCTATTTTTATACTACGGGTATCGGGTGACCTTTATAAAAGAAATGGATCTTTTAAAAAGAATCTAACGTATGTAATACTTGAAGTCGAACACGGACTTTGGCCTAAAATAAACTTGAGTTGTGTGTAACTTGCCTATGTTTGTGTTTGATAGCCTTGTTGTGAAAATACTGTATTTCCATACCACCGCGTCTCTCGATGGAGGGCCGGCTGATTTGTTATGAACGATTCTTCAAGGTCACGAGATGGTAGGGACACGTATTTCATCGATTATTCTTGAGTCCCGAGATGGGCGGGACACGTATTTCATCGATTATTCACGAGTCCCACGAGATGGGCGGGACACGTATTTCATCGATTATTCACCGAGTCCGCGAGATGGGCCGGGACACGTATTTCATCTGATTATTCACCGAGTCCCACGAGATGGGCCGGGACACGTACTCCACATGATTCTTTACCGAGTCCCACGGGATGGGCCGGGACACGTATTCCATACGATTTATACCTAGACTGCCGGCAGTGAGGAAGGAGTTCCACGGGCGTGAGGATGACTTGAGGCGTGAGTCCACGGCTTGACATGGCTTTTATATTGTGAGCGTAGTTTCGTTATCATACATGTCCACGCTTTATATAGACTATTATGATTTCATTTCTGATATTTCTGATTTCACATACTTGGTACTGTTATCTTGACCTCCTTGAAGCTGCGTTCATCTGCGGTAGAAGTACGTTGGTTGTAGATCCTCGCTCATAGGATCAAAGTGCGTGTTAGGAAGCCGTTTCTTGGAGGCTTATCTTTTGGTATGTTACCACAGTGCATAAGTTCTTGTACATTCGAGGTATGGCGGGGCCTGTCGCCATAGTTATCATTTCTTTCTTAGAAGTGCATGTAATCTTTGTGGCGGGGTTGTAAAAGGATTAAAGCTGTTGGGTTTTTATATATATCTGAGAAAGCTTTATTTTGGTTGCTTTGTTTGTTTACCATGTCTCTTGTTTCATATTTATGTTTTATGTTCATTGATTTTCTCGATGAATGACTACTTGGGTGCGGGTAAGGCACGATCCACGGACCGGATCGGGTCGTGACAAAAGTGGTATCGAGCGATTAATCCTCGGAAAGTGTCTGAGACCGTGTCTAGTAGAGTCTTGATTATCGATGTGTTGTGCACCACATCTATGTCGAGGAGGCTATAGGACATTTAGGATTAGTTTCCATTCTTCTCATTACGAGATCGTGCCTTAAAGTCGTGTGATAAGTTGGACCCTACGGCGTGTTCCTTTCATTTACGATTATGCCTCCGCGTAAGGCAACCGGGCCCGAAAGGCAAGGCGGCCGAGGAGGCGTGAGTAGAACACGGAGGTTCACAGGCGAAGGCGGTCGTTACGAGATAGTGCTTAGCGGCCCGAGTTTTGCGGCGCCGCCCGGCGCCAGCGAGTTTAGAGCGCAGCGATGGCTGCTGAGACTCTGATACGAGCCTCGGTCCACGGCTGGAAGCGGATGAGATAAGTACAAGGAGATGGCCTGATTCTTGGCGAAGTCGTGGCAGAATATGAGAGAAGGCTGGATCACAGCGATTCGATCCTAGTAGCACCGTAGTTCACCCCGGCGAGCGATTTGAGACTACGGGACTTTACGAGTTGTAACACTTGATGTTCTATGGATCGAGGCGAGGATGACCTCGGGAGTTTATCAAGCGACTCTGACGGATCATGAGTGATCGAGTCTCGAGCGGAGTCGATGGTATTGGGTTCGCATCAGTGCGTGATATTGCGATCGTTGGTTTGATTCGTGGAGCTGTCGGGAGAGCATGCACTTCCGGCCGTTTGGGGCGAGTTCTCGAGGGCTTTTCTTGCACATTTCTTGCCCCACGGATGAGAGGCTCGGGCGACAGATTTTTGGCGTTGAGGCGGGGCGGGCGGGCGGTTAGAAATCTGATGGAGTTTGACTCATTAGCTCGGTATGTTCCGCTGTAGTAGTTGATATGGAGGGCGAGTACACCGCTACGTCACGGGCTAGATGATTACTTGGCGAGAGGCATGCGGGTGTAGCTCTTGGCCGTGCATGGACATTGCCCGCATGCAAGCTCATGCCTTTGGGATGTGAGGCGGAGAGGTCGGCGGAATGACGGAGATCAGCGAGAAGAGGGCGAGCAGCGAGGTCCTTTGGTAACTTTCGAGTGGGCCGCCCGGCGAACTAGTTATGTACCTCCGCCGGTGCGAGTAGTCCTCCGCGATCTTGAGCGTTCGGGTATTCGGGGCTGAGTCGGGGCTCGGGGCTTAGTTCCGAGATATACATGGGTTCTAGCGATCGGGTTGAGTTTTCCTCGGTGTGCACAATGTGGCGGGCGTCGTCCGTATTTCAGTATATGCGTGAGGCGTCGTACAAAAGTTTAGCCTTAAAGTTAGGCATTGGGCGAAAAATTAGTACCTGACCGAAGCGAAGTGTTTTTCCGGCCAAGCGTTTTCCAAGACTTGCGTAGGGAAAATTACGGCTATGTCATTTTTTATTTTTGCGGATTTTTCCGAGAGATGAAACATTTTGGACCAACGAGAGGGCGACACTTGTCACCCTCTAGTTGGCGGATTTGGGGCGTCCATTTGCGATTTTGTGGCCTTGTTGGTCAAGGAGTTGGTAGGATATTTTTGTGTAGTAGATGGATAAGGACACTTGGGTAAATCCTCACCCTACACTTGCATAGCACTTGGCTTCATCTTGGCCATTGGTTGGCCTATAAATACCCCCTTAAGATGAAGAGTTCTTCATCCACAAATCAATTTCAAGTCTCAAAATCCTCCTCTCCTTATAGTTCTCGTCCAAACGCTCTCCCCCATAAAGAGCCTGGCAGAAACACCCCTCTCCCCATACAGCCTAGTAGCTTCGGTAAGTACACCCCCCTCTCTTGAGTGTTGTTCTCGTGAAACACCCCCCCCTTGGTTGAGAAATACTTCTCCAAGGGTTGTTAGAATGCCAAAATAATCTAGCCCAAAACCTTTGTAGTATTTCCAAGTACCTCTATCTAAAGCTTGGAAAATACTACTATACTTTCCTTGAGCCAAAAAACGAAACCCTTTGGAAAAATCTTCATAAGTAGTTGAAGTATTAAGTAGAAGTTGGGTAGAACTTCTAAGGGTTTCTTGGAGCGAATTGGAGCACTCGGAGTAGGAGCTAAGCGTTGCTCGGGATCGACATTAACTTGGATAATTTTGGGCTTATCAAGGTAAATACTCTTGTCCTTCTAGTGTAATTGGAAATTACATATTGTAGTTTAGAATTGAGTATAAGATATAGAAGGACATTAAAGAAGAAGAATGACGTAATTGCACTTACAGGAAGATTATTAAAGAAGGAAATTGGATTGTAATTTCTTGAATAAAGAAGAGAATTCAAGCTGTACTTAGAATTTGTATTCTGATTGACTTGTGTAGTTTGTCGGGTAGGGAAGTCTGCCCAATTTTCGTAGCAATAAGAACCTTACGCTTAGAATATTCTTGATTAGTCTAGGCGTTGATAGGCGTATTTGGTGATATAGGTTGATACTCTGCGTGCGACATATTCGACTTGGCGGTGGATTTACGAGAAGGTATGTGATTCTTCCTATACTCTTGAGCATGATATTTTAAAAGAATATATATATAGTGCGGTAGGCGTGCGTGTGTTAAGCGAGCGTAGTTTTACGGCAATGTCTTTTGACTTAAGCCTGAATAATAAGAATCTTGAAGTAGTTCAAGAGAATTAAGGAACCTTTTTGAAAGAAGGATAATACTTGGTTTTGAAAGCTTAAGAAGTTATACTAGCTTTATGGGAAATTAGGTATAACGACTTAAGAGAGATAAAAGGAACGGTTTACTTAATTGTTTATAAAAGCCTTGTATTGATTTTGGAAATGAGAATAAATGCAAGACAAACCACTGCAGCGCTAATAAAGGGAAATGTATTGACTATTTAAGTGTTATTAAAACCAGTAGAAACCTCCATCTGCATAGAAGCTACGATGAGACAAAATGATATTACAATTCCTAGATCATGGCTGCTTTAATAAGATTGTTATAAACAAGAATAAACCTACTCACACCTAAGGCATATTGCTCAACTTGTTTTAAAAAGAGATTACGTTTTAAATGATCAAGTCTATGAGTTATGAAACCTTTCTAAAATAAAAGACTTGAGTAATTGAAATTAGGCAAACTTGAACGTTTAGAAAAGAATGTTGTTACTTGATTTTAAAAAGGAAAGTGTTCTGGTTTACTTTAAAACGTTAGTCACTCTATTACTACGGGTATGGGTGACCTTTATAAAAGAAATGGATCTCTTAAAGAATTAATGTATGTAGTACTTTGGAATTAGAACTTGGTTTTGTTAACGTAAACATTAAATTACCTTGTGTGGTTAGCTTGTCTATGTTTTGCTGGTAATAGCCTTGTGATACCTTCCTGCTGGTTTGATAAGTACCCATGTTATGATACTACGTGTGTTAGTGTCTTGTGATGTTATTCTTGTTGTGCTTACGTTGTTAAACGTTAAGGTATTATCTTGTTATTATATCACATACCCCGACTTGTTATCCGAGGGCTTGCCACCCTTAATGCGGTCTATACGGCTATGCGATCTGTGTGACTATGCGGGCTGCGGGAGTTCAAGGTTGATCATTAGGGTGTTTTATCCGTCACGGGGATGCCTATGCGATGCAATGTGACTATGCGGTCTATTGAGACTATGCGGTGCGGGAGTCGAGGAGAATGCAGGGGTTAGCTACCCCCGATGCGAGGAATACCTCATGCGGGTCTATGTGTGACCTATGCGGACAGCGGGAGTCCAGGGTTAGGCATGCATAATGATACTATGGGCGATTGGCCTTGCCCGATCATTCGCGGCCTAGGAAAAACACATTCTGATTTACTATTATTGCTCTTGTTTGTGATATGGCACTATGTGCAAATTGAACTAATTGTATTTGCAAATGGTTTTAAATACTTTGATTTCATTTAAAGTACTTTCTGATTTCACATACTTGGTACTGTTATCTTGACCTCGCCCGGAGTGTGTTCATCTGCAGTAGAGTACTCCTCTTTGATCCGTTCTTAGGATCACCGTTTGACGTTTGGGAAAGCCGTTTCTCGGAGGCTTAGCATTTTGGTATGGTCCCGTCGTTGTAGGTATTTGCATTGAGGTATGGCGGGGCCTGTCCGCCATTGTAGTTATAAACTCTTAGAGTGCAGTAGTCTGTTGTAAAGTTGGGATGCTTATTCATTTTGGGTATTTATATATATGCCGAAAGCAACTTTTCCCAGCGTGTCTCATTTATATTGTTTCATGTCTTGTTTTATATTCCGCTGATATCTCTGATGTATGACTACTTGGGTGTCCGGGTAAGGCACCAGTCACGGGCCCCGGAACGGGTCGTGACATTTCTCATTTTCTAAAGGTTTCGTAGTTCATAGTTAATCACTTAATGCTATAATTCTCCTTTAAAACAATTTGAGAAACATATGCCTTATATGTGAGTAGGTTATTCTTGTTCATAACAATCTTATTAAAGCAACCATGATCTAGGAAGTGTAATATCATTTTGTCTCATCTTAGCTTCTATGCAGATAGAGGTTTCTACTGGTTTTCATAATACTTTATTAGTCAAAACACTTCCCTTTATTAGCGCTGCTGTGGTTTGTTCGATACTTATTCTGATTTCCGAAATCAGTAAAACATTATTCCTTTTAAAAACCAAGTACTCATTACTCACGAATGAGGTTTCACACTTTTTAACAAAATTCATATTAATGCAATTAAGTCAAGTCTCTTATCTTTTAAGATCAAGTCTCTTAACTTCTAAAATCAATAAACCATTCTTTTTATTTCTTTTAAGCCGTTATACCTAACTTCCTATAAAGCTAGTATATCTCTTAAGCTTTTAAAACCAGGTATTACTCTTCTTTCAAAAAGGTTTCTTAATTCTCTTGAAATACTTCAAGATTCTTATTATTCAGGCTTAAGTCAAAAGACATTGCCGTAAAACTACGTTCAGTTAACACACGTCGTCTCAGTACTATATATATATTCTTTAAAATATCATGCTCAAGAGGATAGGAAGAATCACATACCTCGCGACGATTATCGACTATTAGCAAATAGCTCCAAAGTACTGTAGTCCGGCTAGCCTTTTCCACCGTTCGAGTAGAATGTGCTACTCGCAGTACTTCAACCTATAAAGGTTATTCAAGTCTATCAATGGCTAGACTACTCGGTAGAATAAATCTAGATACAAGATTCTACGAAAAATTGGGCGTGACTTCCTACAGTCAAACTTCACAAGTCTCTGTAAATACGGTCCTATGTAAATCTGATTCAATTCCCTTCTTATATACCTTCCTGGTATATAACTTATACTTAATTCTTATACTTCAATAGTATGTAAGCTCAATTACAATAGGGAGACAAGATATTTACCTCGATAAGCCCAAAATTATCCAAGTTTAAATGTCGATCCTGAGCAAGGTTTAGCTCCTACCCCGTGCACTCCAACCCGCTCCAAACAACCCTTAGAAGTTCTACGCAACTTCTTCTTACTACTTCAACCAAGTATGAAGATTTTTCCTTAGGGTTTCGTTTTGTGACTGAAGGGAAGTACAATAGTATTTCTGGGCTTTTAGTATAGGTGTAACCTTGGAATACTACAAGGTATTTGGGCCAAGGTATTTTGGTATAGTAACAATATTTGGAGAGTATTTTATACCAAGAGGGGGGGTATTTTACGAGAACAACTAGGCGGGGGTGTACCTCTCGGCCAACACCACTAGGAGGGGATATTTCTCGGCGAAGGGGCCTCTCGAGGGGAGGAAGCTCTTGGGCGAGCAACAAGAAGGAGGGAGGATTTCAAGACTTAGAAACATTTGTGGATGAAGAAGTCTTCACAAAGGGGGGGGGGGGGGTATTTATAGGGAGATCAATGGCCATGATCAAGCCAAGTGGGGGGCAAGTGGAGGGCCAAGATCAAGCCAAGTGCACCCTAACCCTACTCCACAAATCCCTCACAAACATTGACCCATGATTTAGGCACAAAACATTGCACAAAACGTGCACAATCTCGCCACCTGACCGTCCACTTGAGGTGACAAGTGTCGCCCTCTCGTTGGTCAAAATATTTCATCTCTCGGAAAAAATCCAAAAATAAAAAATGACATAGCGAATTTTCCCCTTGAAGTTTTGTAAATCGTTTAGTCGAAAACGACTCTAATCGGGGTTGTGCACAAAATTTCGAACCTATGCCTACTTTAAGGCTTAAATGTATATCGTGCGCCTCGCGTACATACTGCGGAAATACGGGTATAACATTCTCCTCCTTAGAAACATTCGTCGAATGTTCCTTCTACAACCTCAAACACACAAGTGCTGTATAGTCTTCCTGCTATACTAACGAAAACAATCCGGCCGGACCTGGCCAGAACATAACCCACGCGCAATTACTCAACTTCAAGTCTACGAGGAATCACCTCCATCACTACAAAAGCTCCCACCCAAGGTCTAAAAGATACTCCCTTCGCACCTTTTTTTTTACGAACGCAATGATCACTTTTATTATCTTACTCGTCGTACCCTTCTCGTACACTCGAACTCTTTCTCATAACTTACCACATTTCCGTTACTGCTTCATTTACCAAAATCTACGGGTTACTACCTCCAACTTGGTCATCATTCACGGAACACTCTGGATGGATCTCAGATACTTTCGAACATAGCAACACGAAAAGCGGACATCGCCTCCTACGTCGGACGGCAATGCCAACTATAGGCAACTGGCCTACTCTTCTCGAATCTGAAAGGCCCAAGTAACTCGGGCTAAGTTTCCTCTGTTTCCCAAACTCGTCACACCTTAGGGTGGTACCTTGAAATACCGGCCGTCGGCCCGACTTCAAGTGTCGGCGTCGATTATCATACGACTTACGGTGACTCGAGTGCGATAACCTCTTCTAGATAAGCACTTTATCCACGTCCTGCTGAAACAAGTATGAACCAACTATCGAACCTTGCCAACATCGAACCAATCGGCCAGGGAACTTACACTTCGCCCCTGAGGCGTCATAAGGCAATATCAGAACAACGAAATGGTAGCTAAAAACACTCCTCAGCGGGAGGCAACAATCCTCACAACTACCGCGAAATCCAAACAACGGCGAGGATGAATGCGTCACGGAGACTGCTGAGTTCCTAACCTGCTGGTAAAACTTCGAGAAAAAGAAATAAGCGTAACACAGGCTCCATTTGCTGTCATAAGGTGAAAGTAGGCACCTCGTGCAGCCTCACAACTTTCCAGAAATAACATCTCGCATAACCCTCTGCCGAGTAAACGGTCCTGACTAAAAGACAAGAGGGACTGACCTCATCGGTCCGACTACTGGTCGAACGTATCCACGAACTCGTACGATGGTTAACTAAACTTGGGCCTAACACCCTCGTGACCCCACCACCTGGCGGGACCACGCGTCGACCCGCGCTGAAGCGGGCGCGGGTTGACCCGCGATCGGTCCTCAACCCGACCCGCTATCGTGTCAAACTCTTGTTCCCCGATCCGGAACAATCTCACAATCAAGTCACGAAAACCTAGCGGTCTTCTTAGCTCAACTACCCTCTTTCATTTATACCACTCAGGGACTTATCACACAAACATATCTCACGTGTACTATGCACTCCGAAAGGGTCAAACATAAAAATATAAATCTTCTACTCGAGATGGTCTTACCTCTAAGGTCTCCATATATAAAGCTCTAAGGCTCACACTTTCCTTATCCCCAATCTTACCCTTTTAACTAACCATGATTTCTAATCACAATTAGCACAATGCTATCTGATCACAACACTTAAGATATACTCATCCTCTCACACATACAAATCTCTAGAGGGTTTAAGGATATACATGTATCTACCGCTCCACTACCCTTTGTCGTTCTAATCAATCACTGCGGTGAGCAAGCTAGGGAAGGTGGCGAACTAGCCGCGATCTGAAGGTGAGTCCTCCTACTAACATCCCTCCTACTAGGACATCCTTTCGACACGTAGCTTGGCGGCGCGGGTAAAACAAGTACCAACTAAAAGATGACATTCCGGGATGGCGCGCCATGTGTGAGCAGGAAGCCCTGGAGCTCTGACCAACTCCGGCATACCCCAAACGTTCTGAACCCTGTGGAGGACCACTCTGCACTGGTGGGGGTGCATATCTAATCTGCTGTTGAGGAGGTTCGCCTTGAAAGTTACCAAAGGACCCTGTTGTTCTGGCCCTCTTCTGCTGATCTTGGTTAATCCGTCGATCTCTACGTTCCTCTGCGTCTTTGCGCATAAGCTGTCTGTGGGCAATATCCATACTGTTGAAGAGCTACTCTTGCACAACCTCTCTTAGATAGTCCTCGTGACCGTGATAATCGATACATAATATACTCTCGGTAGCTACGTCGCCAGCTAATGTGGTCGTCTCTTTGCAATCTATACTTTACGCTCTTGGTCGTGGGCGAAGGTTCAAATATCATGGTCGCGATGGAGCTAGCTGCATTGCGCTAAACTTCTTTGAAATTTGGCGGCGTCGCAGAACTCCCGAATGAAGCACCACCCGGGTGATGAATGGGCACGTGCCCTAGTAACCCTCTCGTGCTCTGCTCGCGGCTCCGCCATTGCGCCTTGCCATACGGGCCGGGTTGCCTTCTGGCGGAGGCATAGCGGTAAGGAAAGAAATACGTTAGAGGTTCAACTTATAACACAGATCTAAGCACGATCTCGAGTGAGAAGAATGAAACCAACCACAAATATCCTATAGCCTCACGATTATTGGTGTGGTGCACAACACACGATAATCAAGACTCTCTTGGATACGATGCGTAGACACTTTCCAGGATTAAGCGCTCGATACCACTTTTGTCACGACAAGAACCGGGCGTGTGGTGCCTTACCGGGCACCCAAGTAGACATACATCGAGTAATGTGGAACATAAAACAAGACATGAAATAATATGAAGTGTAAAGCAGTTTTCTGCGGAAAAGTTGCCTTTCGGCATATGTATATATAAAAACTTAGATCCGAACAGTTACATCCCAATACAACTCTGCCCACAACAGTACTACAGACCTCTACGAATGATATGACAACAACGACGGAACAAGGCCCCGCCATATCCCTGAATGTAAGCACCTACAACAACAGGGGACTATACCAAAGATAAGCCTCGAGAAGCGGAGCTTCCCAATGTTGTGACCACATGGCGAGGATCAACCTTGGTGTACCTCTACTGCGGCATGAGCGGCCCCGAAGGAGTCGATCTGCAATTACCAAGTATGTGAAACTAAAAATCAGTAAATGAAATCATAGTAGTCTATATATAAAGCATGAGACATGTATGATAACAAACTACGATTCCTGATAAATAAGCGATCATATCAAGTCGAGGACTCGCCTCAAAGTCATCACTCAAATATAACTATGGGTCTCACGCCCGGCATCAATCATGCAGTGGAATACCTTAACTTCTAGCGATCCATGATATATACACACTAAGGAATACACATGAACACGAGTCCCACGTGTCATAATAAAACCGTCTGGGGTAAATGCGAAGGCATAGCCGACTACTAAAACCCACAGTACCAACAAGGTCATAAAGCGTATCATGAAATCTGTCTGAACGCCACATGATCGAAGGCGGCCACTCGCGCGATATCTAATGTGCGCGTCTAGTCCTGAAACTTCCGCGACTCGCATAGGCCACTCCATAGGCGCGTGAGGTATTCCTCGCATCGGTAGCTCTCCCGGCGTAAATCCTGGACTCGCGATCCGCGTAGCCCACATAGACGCGTGAGGTATAACCCGCACTAACACGGAACTCGTAGCTCCGCGTGGATCCCTGGACCCGCGTGAGGTATTCTCGAATCATGGTCCTGGACCGCTGAGTCTACCCGCGTGGAGGCGACTTAACCCCGGTATCATGTCGAGAGGTGAGTGATATAATACTAACATAACGACATCGTTAAACAACATAAGCGCAACAAGGAAACCCGTTTACACAAACATCACAAGATACTAACACGTAGCATCCTAACATGTTTACTTATCAAATCAACAAGAAAGTATTACAAGGCTATCACAAACCAACACAATCAAGTTATTCACACAAGGTACTTTCTACTTTATGTTAACAAGTTCGGGTTTTTATCCCCAAAGTACTTCATACATTAACTCTTTAAAAGATCCGTTTCTTTTACAAAAGTCACACAATACCCGTAGTATAAAAATAGAGTGACTATCTTTTTAAGTAGATCAAAACACTTCCCTTTGTAAATCAAGTAACAACATTATTTTCCAAACGTTCAAGTTTGCCTAATTTCAAATGCTCAAGTTTCTCATTTTCTAAAGGTTTCGTAGTTCATAGTTAATGTTATACTCCGTAGTTCCAGGGTATGTATGCGAGGACGTACGTACGAGAGCACGACAGAAAAATTGGAAAGGAAGAAAGAGGTGATTTTTCCACGGAAAGAGTTTCCGGTTTTTGTAAAGAAAAATGTTCGTTGATGGGAATTGGATTCCCAGATTTGGAATATGGGCTTCTTAAATTATATTAGAATTTTGAGATTTTATTTTCGGAAATGGTCACGTGGGGCCCACGGGAGAAATTCTGGTTTTGTAGGGCCCGCTTTGATTTTGAGATTTTGGCGTTATGGATATTTCGGAAGATGAATTATTTTTGGACAAATAGGAGGCGACACGTGTCACCCCACTAGGTGGCTTGGTCGAATTATCTTTGTGCTTGACACGGTTATAGTCGTTTTTAATGAAGCGTTTTACATAACTGCGACGGGAAAATTCGGCTATGTCATTTCTAATTTTTGCGGATTTTTCGAGAGGCGAAACATTTTGGACCAACGAGAGTGACACTTGTCACCCGTAGTTGCAGGGTATGTATGTGAGGATTTTGTGAGCCTTGTTTGCGATTCCTTGTTTTGGTGTTTTGTATTTGTGCAATGTTTTGTGGCTTGTTTTGTGGAGTAGGGACTAGGGGCACTTGGGCACATCTTGTCCCTCCACTTGCCCCCATGGCTTGATCTTGTCCATTAAACTCCTATAAATACCACTCCTTGTGAAGACTTCTTCATCCAAAAACTTCTAAGTCTTGAAAGCCTTCCTCTCCCTTGTAGTTGTCTTGGCGAGAGTCCCTCCCCCTTTGTGAGGCCTTTGGCCGAGAGCACCCTCCCCATTGGAGTTTCCCCCTCCCCTAGTGGGGTGAGTGGTATGGGGTACACACTTGTGGTGTTGTCTCGTATAAATACCCACTCTTGGTAGAAATACTCTCAAAGTATTGTTGTTATACCCAAAATTACCTTAGCCGTATATACCCTTGTAGTATTCCAAGATACCTCTATCACGTAGAGCAGGAAATACTAACTAAATGTCCTTTTGTCTCAAACCGAAACCCTAAGGAAATCTCCAGTTGGTTGGAGTATTAAGAAGAAGTTGCGTAGAACTTCTAAGGGTTGTTGGAGGCGGGTTGGAGCACCGGAGTAGGAGCTAAGCGTTGCTAAGGATCGACATCTATACTTGGATAATTATGGGCTTATCGAGGTAATTATCTTGTCCCCCTATTGTAATTGGAAATACATGTTGTAGGAATATATAGTTGAAGTATACTATATATAGAACTGAACTTAGTTTTGCGGCAATGTCTTTGGACTTAAGCCTGAATCTAAAGAAGAGAAGCGAGTGTAATTACGTGGGGTGTATTCTGATGAACTTGTGTAGTTGTGGATAGGGAAGTCTTGCCGATTTTCCGTAGGATCTTGTATCTAGATTTATTCTCTGAGTAGTCTAGACTTTGATAGACTTGTATAACTGTATAGGTTGAATGTTCTGAGTAGCATGTGCTCTTGAGAAGGTGGACCAACTAGCGAGGTTATGGCCGTGGGCGATTTGCTAATAGTCGATAATCGTCGCGAGGTATGTGATTCTTCTATACGGCAGGCATGATATTTTAAAGAAGTATATATGATGCGGTAGGCGTCGGCGTGTTAGCGAGCGTGGTTATGCGGCAATGTCTTTTGACTTAAGCCTGAATGATAAGAACTTTGAAGTATTTCAAAAAAGTATTAAGAACTGTTTTTGAAAGAAGAGTAACACTTGGTTTTGAAAACATAAGAGTTATACTAGCTTTATGGGAAGTTAGGTATAACGTCTTAAGAGTGATAAAATGAATGATTTATTGATTAAAAACGTTAAGAGACTTGATCTTAAAAGATAAGAGACTTGACTTAAATGAATTGATATGAATTTCGTGTGAAACCTCATTCGTGAGTAATGAGTACTTGGTTTTAAAAGGAATAAATGTTTTACTGATTTCGGAAGTCAGAATAAGTATCGAACAAACCACAGCAGCGCTAATAAAGGGAAATGTTTTGACTAATAAAGTATTATTAAAACCAGTAGAAACTTCCATATGCATAGAAGCTAAGATGAGACAAAATGATATTACATTTCCTAGATCATGGCTGCTGTAATAAGATTGTTATGAACAAGAATAACCTACTCACACATAATGTATATGTTTCTCGAATTGTTTTAAAGGATTAAAACTATGAACTACGAAACCTTTCGAAAATGAGAAACTTGAGTAATTGAAATTAGGCAAACTTGAACGTTTGAAAAAGAATGTTACTTGATTTTACAAAGAGAAGTGTTTTTTATTTACTTCAAAAGATAATCGCTCTATTTTATACTACGGGTATTGTGTGACTTTTGTGAAAGTAACGTATCCTTTTAAAAGAATTAACGTATGAAATACTTTGGGGATAAAAACCCCGATCTTGCTAATCATATAGTATAAAGTACTTTGTGTGAATAACTTGATTGTGTTGGTTTGTGATAGTCTTGTCATACTTTCTTGTTGATTTGATAAAGTAAACATGTTAGGATGCTACGTGTGTTAGTATCTTGTGATGTTTGTGTAAAGGGGTTTCCCTTGTTGTGCTTATGTTGTTTAAACGATAATCTGTTATGTTAGTATCATATCACTCATGATTCCGGGGGTTAAGGCGCCTCCGTCGGGGTAGACTCGAGTGCTGTGTGACCTATTATCACGACCCATTCGAAGTCGTGTTGATGCCTTACGGGCACCCAGTAGTCATACATCGAGTGTCGTGAATATAAACACAAGACATGAAAGCGATTGTAAAGTGAGACACAGTTTAACTGAAGAAAAGCTTGCCTTCGGCATATATATAAATAACCCAAGTTTTGCAGTTACATCCCAAATGTACAATAGGACTACAGACCTCTAAGGAAGTAAACAACTATGGCGGGACAGGGCCGCCATACCTGAATGTACAAACTATCTACAATACGGGGAGATCATACCAAAAGTAGAGCCTCAGGAGAAGATGGAGCTCACGACACCAATGCAAAGAGATCTAAGGATGTGGATCTAGCACACCTTGCCACCTGCGGCATGAGCGGCCAAGGAGGTCGATACAACGGTACTAAGTATGCAGCTGTAAGTACTTAAATGAAAACATATCATTTTAAAATCGGTTTACATATATGTATGAAACAACGAGTAGCATGCGCATAGTGCCACATCATAAACAAGAGCAACAATAGGTAAGCGTAGCAGGTCTTTTCTAGGCTGCGAATGATCGAGCGGGGCCAATTTCGTAGTATCACCAAGCAAGCCTAATCACGGACTCCGTAGTCCGCATAGGCCACTCACGTAGGCCGCGTAGGGTATATAACCGCGTCGGTAGCTACTCCTCGGCGTAAATCTGGACTCGTAGTCCGTATGGCCACGTAGGCCGCGTGAGATATAACCGCGTCACTAACACGGAACTCCGTAGCTCCGCATAGGTCCCTGGACCGCATGAGGTATTCTCGAATCATGGTCCTGGACCGCTGAGTCTACCCGCGTCGGAGGCGACAACCCGGTAATATGTCAAGAGGTGAGTGATATTACACTAACATAACAACTTATCGTTAAACAACATAAGCACAACAAGAATACTCTCTTATACAACCGTTACAAGACACTAACACACATAGCATCATATCATGTCTACTTATCAAACCATCTTATTATTCTTTTCACAAATCAATATAAATGCATTATAAACACATAGGCAAACTGTTTCTTTTATCATGCTTAAGTGGTTATATCTAACTTCCCATAAAGCTAGTATAACTCTTAAGCACATTTTAAAAATCAATTTGTTCTCTTACATTTAAAAATGATTGATATTCTTTTGAAATGCTTTGGATCCTTATTATTGGGCTTAAGTCGCAAGACATTGCAGTAAGTATTATTCGAGCTTAAGTCAAAAGACATTGCGTAAGTATTATTCGGGCTTAAGTCAAAGACATTGCGTAGTTATTATTCGATTAACACGTATGCGTCTACCGTACTACATATATATTTTAAAATATCATGCTTTAGGAAGAATCACATACCTTCCGTGAAAACCACCGCGAAGTTGAATATGTCGCGCGAGAGAAATCAACCTATAATAGTCGAACACGTGCATCAGCGTTGAACTACTGCGAAAGCGATTCTAAGCGAGAGGGTTCTCTATCCTACGAAAAATTGGGCGACCTTCCTGCGGTGAGCTACTCAAGTCTCTGTGAAAGCGATCTAAGTAAATCTGATTTGATTATTCTTCTTTTAAACCGCCTACTTTGTGATATGATTCAATTCTATTCTTTAATATCCTTCTAAGTATTCATACTTATTCTTATACTTCTACGGTATGTATTCTCTAATTCAAAGAGGTTAGGATTATTTACCTCGGTAAGCCCAATAATATCCTAGATAAAAGTCGATCAGGAGCAAGGCTTAGCTCTAAGTTATGCGCTCAGATAGCTCGAAAACCTTAGAAGTTCTTCACAACTTCTACTAAGGACTAAGGGATTTGGGCTAGGGTATTTTGGGCATTATAACAATACTAGAAGGCAACTTTTCTACCAAGGGAGGGTAGGTTTAGGCTAGGCTAGGGGTAGCCTCGGCTAAGCTTCTCGAGGGGGTGTTTGGGCGAAAAGGCTTTAAGGAGAGGAGAGGATTTTTAGACTTGGAAAGTAATTGTGGATGAAGAACTCTTCAACTTAAGGGGGTATTTATAGGTCAAGAGATGGCCAACCGATGGCCAGATTTAGTAAGTGCTAGGCAAGTGTAAGGCGAGATTAGGGCAAGTGTACCTAGCCAACTTGCACAAAATATCCTACCAACTACTTGACAAAATTGGACATCCATTCGCTATGGGCGCCACACGTCCATCAATTGGAGGTGAAAAGTGTCGCCTCCGTTGGTCCAAAGTGTTTCGTCTCTCGGAAAAATCCATAAAATTAGAAATAGCATAGCGGAATTTATCCTACGCGAGTTGTGTAAAGCGTTTCGTCGGAAAGCGATTCTTTGTGAGGTTGTGCCCAAAGCGTGCCATGCCTAAACTTTAAGGTCAAACTTTATGCGTATTCCCTCGCGTACTCGGAAATACGAGGTATAACATTCTCCTCCTAGAAACATTCGTCGAATGTTCCTTCCCAAACGATTAACGATAAGATTCTTCATAACTTAAGCGATTGCAAATGCCATACACGGCCACGACAACACTTAGGCATAAGCGATAATGAAGATTTACAAGTAGGAAAGTGAATTACGGAGGTGTGGGGAATAGGTGAGGATACTTACGCCTCATGTCCTCGCCATCTTCCGTCATCTCCTCGAGCTCGTTCCGCCTGAAGACTTTGTGGAAGCCCGTCCTTCCGTCGCGGGCGCCTAACTGCCGATCGATTATCGCTATGGGAATCTCCTCATCGATAACCCGCCGGTCACTGGACATCGTCAATCGGGTGTACCACGGATGGATCCGTCATCTCGCCGGCATAGATCGTGAAAAACCGGATGCTGCGCCTCCGGATCGGACGGCGAGATCCAACTCATAGGCAACCTTGCCTACCGCGGACAATGCGAAGCGGCCCGATGTACCTTGGTGAGGTTCCTCTTCCGAATCTCATCACACCGCCATGGGTGACGCTAGGAAAACCCAATCATGAACCTCGAACTCCGGATCTGCGGCGATGATGCGCATATGACACATCGACTACGGTGTCGGCAACCTCTCTGGATAAGCTTCACTTATCCGGCACTGCTGCACCAAATCTGGTCCCACTTGCACCTCGCCCACATCGAACCAACCTATAGGCGATCTGCACTTCCTCGTACAAGGCCTCATAAGGCGTCATCGAATCTTTGGAGTGGTAGCTATTATTGTATGCAAACTCAACTAGAGGCAAATGATCCTCGGCTACCCACGAAGTCGATAACACGGGCTCGCGACATATCCTGCAGAGTGCGGATAGTGCGCTCTGCTGTCGATGCATGCGTGGATGGAATGCGATGCTCGGGCTCACCTGCATCCCTAAACCCCTCTGGAAAGACCTCCAGAAGTTAGTCGTAAACTGGGATCCTCTGTCTGATATGATCGATATAGGGACTCCATGCAGTCTGACGATCTCTCGGATATATAGTCTGGCATAATCCTCAGCCGAAAAAGTCGTCCTGACGGGAAAAAAGTGGGCTGATTTAAATCGACTGTCGATGATAACCCATATAGAATCATGTCTCCTACGAGTGCGAGGTAATCCGTGATGAAGTCCATGTTGATCACCTCCTTCCAGTCGGGATCTCTATCGATGCGTAACAAACCACCGGGCCTGCGGTGCTCTACCTTCACTGCGACAACGGCACCGAGCTACGAACTCGCAGCGTCCTCTTCAAGCCATCCCACCAATACGGATCTAAGGTCGTGGTACATCTTGGTCGACCACGGATGGATAGAGTAACAATGTCGTGTGCTTCCCCAGAACCTGCGAAGTCTGAAACATCGGAACACAAAACACGCCCTCGAACCTTAGCACCACATGGTGCTACGTCAGAGACCGCGCCTCACGAAGAGTTGTATCACGATAGCGTGTCAAACTGGATCCTCGGCTGTTGCCTCTTCACCTCGCCGGCGATGGAAGACTCGGCAACCTCGCGAACTCGAACCCGCTGCTATCGGAATCAATCAAGCGGACACGAGGCTCGCTAAGCGATGCAAATCACGAACCATGTCCTCTCTCTAGCTGCACATCGATAGGCTCCCATCGACCTACGACTAGAGCATACGCCACACATTGGCTTTCCCGGGTGAGTACGGGATATCAACATTGTAATCCTTAAGAAACTCTAACCACCGTCTGCCGTAAGTTCGGCTCCTCTGGTGAAGATATCTTTGGAGCTCTTGTAGTGTATAAATATCCACATGAACCCGTACAAATAGTGCCTCGGATCTTGGCGTGAATCACCGCCCGACTCCAATCGTGGGTGGGGTAGTTCCTCGTGTTTCTTGGTTTGTCGGGATGCATCTGCTATAACCTTGCCATCTTTGCGTCAACACACGTCCCAACCCGATGCACAAGCGTATGATACACAACATAACCGTCTGGACCTACGGAAGAGTAGAAGCGGGCGATCGTCGATCTCTCTTTCAAGAATGGAAACCACGCTCCTGGCATCAGTCCACTGAAACTTGGTGCTACGAGTCGGCCTAGTCAATGGTGCGAAGATAAAGCAAACTTCTCTGAACGCCGATAATAACTGAGGCCCGAGCTGCGAACCTCTGTCGGAGTAGTAGGTCTAGGCCAACTCTCTTGCGCCGATCTTGGCGGTATCTACGAATACCATCGGCCCGACAATATGCCCGAAAAAGCCACGAAGTTAACCAAAACTCACATTTGGAAAACTTGGCGTCTACCATGGTCTCGGAGAAGCATCGGCCTGATCCAAAATGCTCGCGTGCTCCTGCTCTGGCGAGAATAAACCAAGATATCATCGATGAACACTATCACAAGCGTGTCGAGAATGGTTTGAACACTCGGTTCATCAAATCCATGAATACCGTCGGAGCGTTGGTCAACCCAAAGACATGACCACTGAACTCATAATGCGTCTGCGGTCGGAATGCGATCCTAGGGACATCGACTCTCGACTACTTTGATGATAGCGACCGTAGATCAATCTTGGAAAAACATCTCGCACCACGCAATTGGTCGAACAAATCATCAATCACGGGAAGGGTATCTGTTCTTAATGGTCACCTTGTTGTGCACATGTAATCAACACACATGCGCGGCGTCCGTCCTTCTTCTTCACAAACAATACTGGCGCTCCCGGGGAGAAACACTAGGCTGATGAAGCCGCTTCTCTAGCAAATCCCTAAGGTGATCCTTGACTCTCTCAACTCGGCGGTGCCATTACGTATGGCGGAATGGAAATAGGCGAGTGTGCAACAATATGTCTATACAAAACTCAATCTCCTCTCGGGAGGATACGGGAGGTCGTATGGCTGCGTGCGGGAACTCTCGACCACTTTGGGCCGGCGAAAAATCTGGTGCGCGGCTTGATTATCAAACACGAGCGAGATGGTAGATATACCGCTTTGCACCATCTTCCTAGCCTTGAGGTAGGAAATAAACCTACCCGCCGGCGTCTGGTGCTCCTCCCACTCAACAATGGCTCGCCGAGCTGGAACCGTACTACTCTCTCTGCGGTCTACATTGGCGTAGCAGAAGCTAGCCAATCCGTCCCGTGATCACGTCGAAGTCAATCATCTCGACTCTATCAAGTCGGCTGGTCGGCGCGTAAATGGTCACGGACAAGCCACATATACCCCGAGCTACCACCGAATCACCAGGCGTAGCTACCTCGAAAGGGTCTATGGACTCGGGCTCATCCTATCCTACTAGCAACAAGGGAGATATATGGGGCCAGTAGAACCGGATCTATCAAGGCATAAACATCAAACCCGAGCCCGATAAGGTACTGTGGCGACATCGGTGAGGCCTCACGATCTGCCCGGTGGACAAGGCATAAATGCGATTACGAGGACCGCTAGGCTGGACCGCGCCCGCGACCTGCTGCGACCTGGCGGTCATGAGTACCACCGCCTCGGCGAGTAGCTGTCGGGGATGAAGAAGACGAAAAGAACTGTAGGTGACCCTACTATCTGCACTTGCCGCTTGGTGGACGGTTCCTCGCAAAGTGACCTGCGGCCTGGCGAAACAAGCTCCGTAGCGGCACCACAACTCGAAGTGGGATCTACCGCATCGGCCACACGAGAGGTGGCCGTCGGCGATACCTCTGCTGCTCACGGGCGTCCCGAAGTCTTGGGGCCTGATGCGCCTCGAATATCTGGGTCTTGAGGGCGGTGCGAGTGCTCTGGTGGTGTGGTGCAAATCTAGGCTGCTGCGAGGCGCCCACGCGATAGCCACCAAAAGACCTGCCGTCTGGTCTTACATTCTTTGCTGTCGACCCGTCGGTCTCGCTCGCCGCATCGAGCATGAGCTGCGTGCGGGTAATGTCCATACGGTGAAGAAACACCGCGCATGACTCGGCCATATAATCATCTAGCGGTGGCGTGGCGGTGCACCTATCCTCATATCTGCTACCAGCTGGGACATATCGAGCGATGAATCAAACTCGACATTGTACTCACGGCGGTCGTCCTCTGCGCCTCGGTAAAAATCTATCAGCCCGCGCCCTCCTCATCTGTGGAGGCAAGAAGTGAGTGAGGTAAGCCTCTGAAAAACTCATCCCAAGTAGTTGGGGACGCGTTCTCTCCCCGGGATAACTCCCACGAATCAAACCAATCGACTGCGGTATCACGCAGCCTATGTGAACCAAAAATCACGGACTCGATCTCCGACGCCCGGATCACTCTCAAAATCCTCTGTAGCTGACGGATGAACTCCTGCGGATCATCCTCCGACCTCGACCCGTAAAACTCTGGCGGGCTACAACTCATGAAGTCTCGTAGCCTCAAACTCTCTGCCCTCGGGTGAACCACGAGTGCAGGTGGGGCTGGGCTGCGCGTCGGCTGTCCTCGCCGTATGCAGCCCGCGATCTGGCGATGGCGGGCCATCTCTGTAACCCATCTCATGCTCCGGTGTGGGGTGGAGGTGTAAATCTTGTGGTCTCGTCGGCGGCTGCTGCGACCTAAACCTCACCAGGGTGGCGGCGTCGTAGAACTCGCCGTCTGCGGTATAGGCCCGGGCGAGCCCTCGTGACTATAGGTGTCCCACTAGCGGCTCCTCGTTGCCTTGCCATACGGGCGGGTTGCCTTACGTGGAGGCATAAGCTATTCTGAGAAAAAGGGATACGTTAGAAGGGTCCGACTTATAACCGACTACAAGGCACGATCTCGGAATGAGAAGAATGAAACCAATCCTAAATATCCTATAGCCTCACGATTATTGGTGTGGTTCACAACACACCGATAATCAAGACTCTACTAGATACGATGCGTAGACACTTTCAGAGGATTAAGCGCTCGATACCACTTTTGTCACGACCCATTCAGAATTAGTGGTAGTGCCTACCAGGCACCCAGTAGTCATACATCAGTGTCGGCGGAATATAAACCTGAACATGAAAGCGATTGTAAAGTGAGACACAGTTTAACTGAAGAAAAGCTTGCCTTTCGGCATATATATAAATAACCCAAGTTTTGCAGTTACATCCCAAATGTACAATAGGACTACAGACCTCTCAGGAAGTAAACAACTATGGCGGGACAGGGCCATACCACTGAATGTCTGAACTATCTACAATACAGGAGATCATACCAAAAGTAGAGCCTCGGAGAAGATGGAGCTCGACACCAATGCAAAGAGATCCAGGATGTGGATCTAGCACTGCTTGCCACCTGCGGCATGAGCGGCCCAGAAGGAGGTCGATTACAACAGTACTAAGTATGCAGCTGTAAGTACTTAAATGAAAACATATCATTTTAAAATCGGTTTACATATATGTATGAAACAACCAAGGTAACCGCACGTAGTGCCACATCATAAACAAGAGCAACGATAGGTAAGCATGCGAGGTCTTTTCTAGGTGCGAATGATCGAGCGGGGCCAATTGCGTAGTATCACCAAGCAAGCCTAATCACGGACTCCGTAGTCCGCATAGGCCACTCACATAGGCCGCGCATGGGTATATAACCTCGCGTCGAGGGTAGCTACTCCTCGGCGTCGTCTGGACTCGTAGTCCGCATGGCCACATAGGCCGCGTGAGGTATAACCCGCATCACTAACACGGAACTCCGTAGCTCGCATAGGTCCCTGGACCAGCGTGAGGTATTCTCGAATCATGGTCCTGGACCGCTGAGTCTACCCGCGTCGGAGGCGACAACCCCGAATATGTCAAGAGGTGAGTGATATTACACTAACATAACGACTTATCGTTAAACAACATAAGCCTGACAAGAATACTCTCTTATACAAGCGTTACAAGACACTAACACACATAGCGTCATATCATGTCTACTTATCAAACCATCTTATTATTCTTTTCACAAATCAATATAAGTCATTATAAACACATAGGCAAACTGTTTCTTTTATCATGCTTAAGTGGTTATACCTAACTTCCCATAAAGCTAGTATAACTCTTAAGCACATTTTAAAAATCAATTTGTTCTCTTACTTTAAAAATGATTGATATTCTTTTGAAATGCTTTCAGATCCTTATTATTGGGCTTAAGTCGCAAGACATTGCGTAAGTATTATTCGGGCTTAAGTCAAAAGACATTGCCGTAAGTATTATTCGGGCTTAAGTCAAAAGACATTGCCGTAGTTATTATTCGATTAACACGTATGCGTCTCAGTACTACATATATATTTTAAAATATCATGCTTTAGGAAGAATCACATACCTTCTCGTGAAAACCACTGCGAAGTTGAATATGTCGCGCAGAGAAATCAACCTATAATAGTCGAACACGTGCATCAGCGTTGAACTACTCAAAACGATTCTAAGCGAGAGGTTCTCTATCCTACGGAAAATTGGGCAGCACTTCCCTACGGTGAGCTACTCAAGTCTCGTGAAAGCAGTCTAAGTAAATCTGATTTGATTATTCTTCTTTTAAACCCTTCTCTTGTGATATGATTCAATTCTATTCTTTAATATCCTTCTAAGTATTCATACTTATTCTTATACTTCTACAGTATGTACTCTCTAATTCAAAAGAGGGTTAGGATTATTTACCTCGGTAAGACCAATAATATCCTAGATAAAAGTCGATCCGGAGCAAGGCTTAGCTCCTAAGTTGTACGCTCCGATAGCTCCAAGAAAACCTTAGAAGTTCTTCACAACTTCTACTAAGGACTAAGGGATTTGGGCTAGGGTATTTTGGGCATTATAACAATACTAGAAGGCAACTTTTCTACCAAGGGAGGGGGGGTAGGTTTCGGCTAGGCTAGGGGGGGTAGCCTCGGCTAAGCTTCTCCAAAGGGGGGGGGGGGGTGTTTGGACGAAAAGGCTTTAAGGGAGAGGAGAGGATTTTTAGACTTGGAAAGTAATTGTGGATGAAGAACTCTTCATCTTAAGGGGGGTATTTATAGGTCAAGGGATGGCCAACCAATGCCAAGATTTAGCCAAGTGCTAGGCAAGTGTAAGGCCAAGATTAGGGCAAGTGTACCTAGCCAACTTGCACACAAAATATCCTACCAACTACTTGACAAAATTGGACATCCATTCGGCCCTATGGACGCCACACATCCATCAATTGGAGGGTGACAAGTGTCGCCCTCCCGTTGGTCCAAAGTGTTTCGTCTCTCGGAAAAATCCGCAAAAATTAGAAATGGCATAGCCGGAATTTATCCTACGCGAGTTGTGTAAAACGTTTCGTCGGAAAACGATTCTTTGTGAGGGTTGTGCCCAAAAAACGTGCCATGCCTAAACTTTAAGGCCAAACTTTTGTACGTATTCCCTCACGTACATACTCCGGAAATACGGGGTATAACACCTATGATTCGAGGATACCTCATGCGGGTCTGTGTGACTCATGCGGAGCTACGAGAGTTCCAGGTTAGTGTGCGGCCTTTATGGTCATGCGGTCTATGTGGCCATGCGGTGCGAGTCGGGGCGTTCTTGGGAGTAGCTACCCTCGATGCGGGGAATACCTCATGCGGGCCATGAGTGGCTTATGCGGAGGCTGCGGGAAGTTCGGGGCTGACGCGCGCATTAGATCTGAGCGAGTGGCGGCTTTGATCATGTGACGGTCTAGAGCAGATCTCATGTCTGATTTATGTCCTTGTTTATCTTGTAGGTTTTAGTAGTCGTCTATGCCTTCGTACTTACCCCGTACGGTTTTATGATGACACAGGTGGGACCTGGTGTTCATGTGTATTCCTTGGTGCTTTTATATCATAGACTGCCGGCAGTGAGGAAGGTATTCCACGGGCATGATTGATGTTGTGGGCGTGAGACCCATTGTTATATTTGAGTGATAACTTTGAGGGCGTGAGTCCACGACTTGACATATTTGCTTATTTATGTGAGCGTAGTTTGGTTATCATACATGTCTCCTGCTTTATATAGACTACTATGATTTCATTTACGGTATTTTCAGTTTCACATACTTGGTACTGTTATCTTGACCTCGCCCGGATTTGGCGTATAAAGAGGCCAGAGCATCTCACGCGGGAACAGACCCGAACCGTGGCTCTCCGTATGGCACGTCCTGAGAAGGTCCAAACCTCAGGGATCGCATGCAGTCCGGTACCATTTGTTGGGTCGCCGGAGTGACACTAGAACCTCGCGGCAAAGTGACAAAAGTGGTATCAAAGCGGTTAATCCTCGGAAAGTGTCTACAGACCGTATCTAGTAGAGTCTTGATTATCGGTGTGTTGTGCACCACACCAATAATCAGGAGGCTATAGGATATTTAGGATTAGTTTCCATTCTTCTCACTCTGAGATCGTGCTTAGAGCGTGTTATAAGTTGGACCCTCTAACGTAATTCTTTCCCTTATCGTTATGTCTTCGTAAGGCAACGGGGCCCAGAGGCAAGGCGGCCAGCGGAGGCTGCGAGTAAATGCGGAGGGTTACGAGGCACAGCCCAATCATTACAGGATGGTGTTTCATTCGGGGAGTTACGCTCGTCGCGGCCCAGTGAGTTTAACCTGGCGGCGATTCCCTCTGCGGCCATGACATTTGAACCTTGGTTCCACGGCCGAGAAACGATGAATTTAGATTGCAGAAAGCGGCCTGTTACTAGCTATGGATTTGGCTACGGAGTATACCGATGTCTGCGAGTCTTGATGAATATCAGCGAGAGGTTGTGCAAGTAGTTCTTGATTGAAGCGAGCATGGCACGTATGCGGGCTTATGCCGCAGCGGTAGAAAGCGTAGAGATCGGCGGGTTAACCAGTGCATGGACTCGGGCTCTATCCACATCCTACTAGCAATAAGGGAGATATATAGGGCAGTAGAACCGGATCTATCAAGGCATACACATCAAATCCGAGCGATAAGGTACATGGCGACATCGGGTGAGGCCTCACGATCTGCCCGGTGGACAAGGCATAAATGCGGTTCGAGGACCGCTAGAAGCTGAGACGAGCCACGACCTCTGCCGCGACCTGCTGGTCCATGAGTACCCTGCCCTCCGAGGCGAGTAACTGTCGGGGATGAAGAAGACCCGGCAAAAGAACCTGTAGGCTGACCCCTACTATCTGCACCGCCCTTGGTCGGACAGTTCCTAGCAAAGTGACCCTGCTGGCCACAACTGAAACAAGCTCCCGAAGCAGTACCACAACTCCTGAAGTGGGAAATACTGCATCGGCCACCTTTGAGGGGTGGTCCGTCGGCGATCCTGCTTGCTCACGGGCGTCACGAAGTCACAGGGCCACAGTGCGCCTCGAATATCTGGTGTCTTGAGGGCGAGGAGTCTTGAGGGCGGTGCGGTGCTCTGAGTGGGTGGTGCAAATCTAGACTGCTGCTGAGGCCACCCACTACGATAGCCACCAAAAGACCCTGCCGTCCTGGTCTTCTTCTGCTGCTGCATGTCAACCCGTCGGTCTCTACGCTCCTCGCATCCAAGAGCATGAGCATGCATGCGGGTAATGTCCATACGGTGAAGAAACACCCGCACAAGATTCGGCCATATAATCATCAAGCGGTGGCGTGGCGGTGCACCCTATCCTCCATATATCTGCTACTGGCGGGACATATCGAGCGATGAATCAAACTCGACATTGTACTCCCTAACGGTCGTCCTCTGCGCCTCGGTAACAAAAATCTATCGGCTCGTGCTCCTCATCCGTGGAGGCAAAGTGAGTGAGAAAGCCTCAGAAATTCATCCCAGTAGGCGGGGGCGTGCTCTCCCGGGATAACTCGCGAATCAAACCAATCATTTGCGGTATCACGTGGCCGTCGCGAACCGGTCACGGACTCGGTCTCGGCGCCTTGATCACCCACGTGATCTCTGCAGCGGCGGATGAACTCCTGCGGATCATCCTGCGGCCTCGACGTAGAACTCTGGCGGGCTACAACTCGGAAATCCGTAGCCTCAGTATGCGCCTCGGGTGAACCCACGGGTGCTCTGGGTGGAGGCTGAGCTGCGCATCGGCTGTCCTCGTATGCGGCCACGATCACGGCGATGGCGGGCATCTCTCGTAACCCATCTCATCTGCTCCGGTGTGGGGCTGGAGGTGTAGATCTTGTGGTCTCATCGACCATGCTGCGACCACTAAACCCTCGCAGGGTCGGTGGCGTCGTAGAACTTCGCCGTCTCGGGTATCGGCCGGGCACGAGCCCTCGTGACTCTAGGTGTCCCACTAGCGGCTCCTCGGTGCCTTGCCCTACGGGCGGGTTGCCTTACGTGGAGGCATAAGCATTCTGAGAAAGGAATTCGTTAGAGGTCCAACTTTAACACGACTCTAAAAAGCACGATCTCGAGTGAGAAGAATGGAAACCAATCCTAAATATCCTATAGCCTCACGATTATTGGTGTGGTGCACACACGCGATAATCAAGACTCTACTAGATCGGTCTGTAGACACTTTCCGAGGATTAACTGCTCTGATACCACTTTTGTCACGACCGTTCGGGGCAGTGAGTGCCTACCGCACCAAGCAGTCATACATCAGAGAAAATCAGCGAAAATATAAAACAAGACAAGAAACATTATTAAAAATGAGAAACAGTTTATCTGAAGAAAAGCCTGCCTTTCGGCATATATATAAAAACATTGTTTTGCAGTTACATCCCAACTGTACAATAGGACTACAGACCTCTAAGAAAGTAAACAACTATGGCGGGACAGGGCCCCGCCATACCCTGAATGTACAAAACTATCTACAATACAGGGAGATCATACCCAAAAGTAGAGCCTCGGAGAAGATGGAGCTCACGACACCAGCAAGATCCTAAGGATGTGGATCTAGCACTGCTTGCCACCTGCGGCATGAGCAGCCCCGAAGGAGGTCGACAACTGGTACTAAGTATGCGAAGCGTAAAGTACTTAAATGAAAACATATCATTTTTAAAATCGGTTTACATATATGTATGAAACAACGAGTAAGCGCATAGTGCCACATCATAAACAAGAGCAACGATAGGTAAGCGCAGCGGGTCTTTTCTAGGCTGCGAATGATCGAGCGGGGCCAATTTGCGTAGTATCACCATGCAACTAGTCACGGACTCCGTAGTCCGCATAGGCCACTCACATAGGCTGCGTAGGGTATAACCCGCGTCGGGTAGCTACTCCTCGGCATCGCCCTGGACTCGTAGTCGCATGGACACATAGACCGCGTGGTATAACCCGCACACTAACACGGAACTCTCGTAGCTCGCATAGGTCCCTGGACCGCGTGAGGTATTCTCGAATCATGGTCCTGCATCACTGAGTCTACCGCGTCGGAGGCGACAACCCGGTAACATGTCAAGAGGTGAGTGATATAATACTAACACAACAGCTTATCGTTAAACAACATAAGCACAACAAGAATACCCTCTTATACAAACGTTACAAGTCACTACCACACATAGCATCATATCATGACTACTTATCAAACCATTTTATTATTCTTTCATAATTCAATATAAGTTTGTTATAAACACATAAGTAAACTGTTCCTTTTATCATTCTTAAGTTGTTATACCTAACTTCCCATAAAGCTAGTATAACTCTTAAGCTTTCTGTTTAAAAACCAATTAGTTCTCTTCTGTTAAAAATGATTCAGTATTCTTTTGAAATGCATCAAGACTCTTATTATTCAGGCTTAAGTCAAAAGACATTGCCGTAAGTATTATTCAGGCTTAAGTCAAAAGACATTGCCGTAATTATTATTCGATTAACACGTATGCGTCTACCGTACTATATATATATTTTAAAATATCATGCTTAGGAAGAATCGCATACCTTCTCGGCGAAAACCACCTGCCAAGTTGAATATGTCGCGCGCAGAGAATCAACCTATAATAGTCAGACACGTCTATCAACGTCTAGACTACTGCGTAATGATTCTAAGCGGCGGGTCCTTTATTCTACGGAAAATTGGGCGACTTCCCTGCAGGTGAGCTACTCAAGTCTACTGTGAAAACAGTCCTAAGTAAGTATAGTTTGATTATTCTTCTTTTAAACCCTTCTACTGTGATAACAGTTCAATTCTATTCTGTGATATCCTTCTAAGTATTTAATACTTATTTCTATACTTCTACAGTATGTATTCTCAATTAACAAAAGAAGGACAAGATTATTTACCTCGGTAAGCCCAATAATATCCTAGATATAAGTCGATCCGGAGCAAGGCTTAGCTCCTAAGTTGTACGCTCGATAGCTCGAGAAACCTTAGAAGTTGTTCACAACTTCTACTAAGTACTAAGGGATTTGGGCTAGGGTATTTTGGGCATTATAACAATACTAGAAGGCAACTTTTCTACCAAGGGAGGGGGGGTAGATTTCGGCTAGGCTAGGGGGGGTAGCCTCGGCTAAGCTTCTCAAAGGGGAGGTGTTTGGGTGAAAGGCTCAAGGGAGAGAAGAGGATTTTAGACTTGGAAAGTTTGTTTGTGGATGAAGAACTCTTCATCACAAGAGGGGTATTTATAGGTCAAGGGATGGCCAACCAATGGCCAAGATTATGCCAAGTGCAAGGCAAGTGTAAGGCCAAGATTTGGGCAAGTGTACCTAGCCAACTTGCACACAAAATATCCTACCAACTCCAAGACAAAATAAGCCATTCATTCGGCCCTAATGCCGTCCACACATCCACGAGAGAGGGTGACAAGTGTAAGCCTCTCGTTGGTCAAAAGTGTTTCGTCTCTCGGAAAAATCCAAAAAAATTAGAAATGACATAGCCGGAATTTATCCTACGCGAGTTGTGTAAAACGTTTCGTCGGAAAACGATTCTTTTAATGAGTTGTGCCCAAAAAAACGTCCCATTGCCTAATTTAAGGCTAAACTTTCGTACGTACGCCCTCACGTACATACTCTGGAAATACGGGGTATAACATATTCCATACGATTCCTATCGAGTCCCATGAGATGGGCCGAGACACGTATTCCACACGATTCTTATCGAGTCCCATGGGATGGGCCGAGACATGTATTCCACACGATTCCACCTCGAGTCTCATGGGATGGGCCGAGACATGTTATACGTATCATACGATTTATACCTAGACTGCCGGCAGTGAGGAAGGAGTTCCACGGGCATGAGGGATGACTTCAAGGGTGTGAGTCCCTGACTTGACATGACTACTTTTATGTTGTAAACTGTAGTTTGGTTATCATACATGTCTCTTGTTTTATATAGACTGTCATGATTTCATTTCTGATATTTGATTTCACATACTTAGTACTGTTGTCTTGACCTCCTTCGGGGTTGCGTTCATGCGCGAGTAGAAGTACATCGGTTGTGGATCCTCGCTCATAGGATCACGATTCAGCGTATTAGGAAGCCGTTTCTCGGAGGCTTATCTTGTGGTATGTTACCCGAGTGCAGTAGGTTCTTGTACATTGAGGTATGGCGGGGCCACTGTCCGTCATAGTTGTTGTCACTTTCTTAGAGGTGCATGAAATCTTGTTGTGGCGGGGTTGTAAAGGATGTAAGCTTTATTGGTCTGTATATATATGCAGAAAAGCTATTTTGGTTGCTTTATTTTTTTATCATATCTCTTGTTTCGTGTTCATGTTTTTATTTCCTTGATTTTCTCGATGTTGTATCACTAGGGTGCGGGTAAGGCACGATCCACGGGCCGGTTGGGTTGTGACAAAAGTGGTATCGAAGCGATTAATCTTCGGAAAGTGTCTGAGCCGTATCTAGTAAGTCTTGATTATCGGTGTGTTGTGCACCACATCTATAATCAGGAGGCTACAGGATATTTAGGATTGGTTTCCATTCTTCTCATTCTGAGATCGTGCCTTAGAGCTGTGTTGTAATTTGGACTCCCTCTGACGTATTCTTATGTGCCAGTTATGCCTCCACGCAAGGCAATCGGGGCCCAGGAGGGCAAGACAGCAGAGGGAGCTGCGAGTGGAGTAGCGGCGGTCCTGCGAGGCCGATGCACGAGGCGTCGGACCCGGCAAGGAACATAGGACATGGGTTACAAGGAGATGGCCCAGTTATTGGCCAGGATAGTGGCAAGGCACGAGGATAGTTGGATCGCGGCAATTCCGGACGGTAGTACCGTAGTTCACGAGATCGGATAGTTTGAGGCTGCGGGACTTTACGAGTTGCGACCGCGAGTTTCTGGTCGAGGCACGAGGATGATCCGCGAGTTCATCCGGCGATTCTGACGGATCATGAGAGTGATCGAGCCGGAGACCGAGTCGGTAGTCCTAGGTTCACATCGGTGCGCGATACGGCGATCGGCCCGTTTGATTCATGGGAAGCGTCAGGAGAGCACGCGCTCGGCAGTTGGGACGAGTTCTCGAGGCATTTCTTGCACATTTCTTGCCTCGCGGTGAGGAGGGCTCGGTACAGTTTTTGGCGTTAAAGCGGGCCGGGCGTCACGGTTAGGGAAGTACAATGTGAGTTTGACTCGTTGGCTCGGTATGTCCCGCTTTAGTAGCGAGATATGGAGGGCGAGTGCACCGCTAACAGAGCTCGATGATTACTTAGCGAGGCTTGTTGGTGTAGCTCTTGGCCGGGCATGGACATTGCCCGCATGCGAGCTCATGCACTAGGATGTGAGGCACGAGAGGTCGACGGAATGACCGGGATCGCGAAGAAGGCGAGCAGCGAGGTCCTTTGGTAACTTGCGAGGCGGACGCCTCGGCGAGCTAGTTATGCACGCCGCCCGATGCAGTGGTCCTCCGCGCGATCTTGGGGCGTTCGGTATTCGTGAGGCGATCGAGCTCGGGGCTTAGTTCACGGTATACATGGGTTCTAGCGATCGGGTTCATGTTTCCCTCGGTGTACGATGCGTGGCGTCATCCACAGGATGTCGTCTTTTTGCGGTGCTTGTTTCACTGCGGCCGTCGAGGGCCATGTGACGAAGCGTCCTAGGAAGAGAGATACAAGTAGAATGACGCGACTCTGGGTCGATGGCGAGTTCCTCGCCTTATAGCTATGCGCGTGGCGAGGATTATGATTAGGCGGCGAAGGAAATGGCGGTTGATCTGGTATATTCTTACCCTACAGAAATGGTATCGTTGTTGATATGATGATGTACTATGTATTATGTTCCGATAGCGTTTTGTTAAATGATGATTTAGAGGCCTGGTTAGTAAGGGGAAGTTGGGTAAAAGATTTTGTTTACGATTGACCTTTGTCGGAGAGCATAGTATACGAGGGGTATAATTGTGTGATAAGTCCCTGAGTGGTGTGAATTAAGAGGGTAGTTGAGCTAAGAAGACCACTAGGTTTTCGTGACTTGATTAGTGAGATTGTTCCGGATCGGGGGAAACAAGAGTTTGGCACGGTTATGGGTCGGGTTGAGGACCATTCGCGGGTCAACCGTGAGCGGAATGTGGTGGGTCGATTCGAGGTGATCCGCGGTGGTAGAAGTCGCGAGGCGCTATGCGGTTAGGTAACCATCGTACGGGTTCGTGGATGCGTTCGACCAGAATCGGATCGTGAAGGCCGGGGATGGCCTTTGTGGGAATTGAAACTAGTGAGATGACCAAGTTTGGAGGTAGTGACTCCAAGGTTTTGGAAACTGAAGCGATGGCGAAATGTGGTGCGTTCGGAAAGAGTTCGGGTGTTCGAGAAGTGATCATTTTTGTGAAGTGAAGGTGCGAAGGAAGTATCCTTTGGACAAGGAGCGAGAGTTGGTGTTATTTTTACATCGTCGAGGTGATTCCTCGTTGGCTTGGATTTGAGTTTTGCGCACATGTTATATTCTGGCCATTGGTGGCATGATCGGTTTTGTAAGTATAGTAGTGGAGACTATACCGACGCAAGTACGTTTGGAGACTTAGAAGGAACATTCGGGACGAATGTTTCTAAGGGGGGAAGAATGTTATACCCCGTAGTTCCAGGGTATGTATGCGAGGACGTACGTACGAGAATACGACATTAAAAATTGGAAAGGAAGAAAGATGTGATTTTTCGACGGAAAAGTTTCCGGTTTTTGTAAAGGAAAAATGTTCGTTGATGGGAATTGGATTCCCAGATTTGGTATTTGGGATTCTTGAATTATATTAGAATTTTGAGATTTTATTTTCGAAAATGGTCACGTGGGGCCCACGGGAGAAATTTACGGTTTTGTGGGGCCCGCTTTGTTTTTGAGATTTTGGCCATTATGGATATTTTCGGAAGATGAAATATTTTGGACGAATAGGAGGGCGACACGTGTCACCCCCTAGGTGGCTCTTGGCCGAAATCACTTGACAAGTGGCAAGACAAATGGCCTTGTCTTGCAAGATATTTTAGTTGGACAAGTGGCTTGTGGGGCCCACACACACTTGTCCCCAATCTCAACCACACACTTGCCTTCATCCTAGCCCTTGGTTTTCCTATATATGCACCCTTAGTTGATGAAATCTTCCACACTTAACCATTTCAAGACTTGAGAAAACCCTCCCTCTCCCTTCATGAAGCTCTCGGCCATGGTGCCTTTTCTTGAGCAAAATTTGTCCAACAATTCTTAAACTCTTAAGTGTTCTTCCCTAAGGTGTTAGGAAGATTGTGTACCAAGAGTTGGAAAAGATCTCACACCCCTAGCCTATTTAGTTTGCCTTGGCCGAAAGTTGTCTTGTTGGAACCCTAAGTGTTCTTCACTTTTTGGAGTTGAATCTTGAAGAGAAGTTGGTTAGGAGCTTCTATGGGTTGCTTGTAGAGGATTGGAACGTAAAGATTTGGAGCTAAGACTTGCTTGGAGCGACTTTAAGAACTTGGATATTCTTGGGCTTTTTGAGGTAGTGAAACTTAAACCTCTTTGTGAATTGGTTATTATACATATATTATAAGTATATTATGGATTATATAATATATGGAGTAAAGTTTGGAAGGATTTGGATCTTGTTAAGTTGCTAAAATGGAAATTGGCAAGAAAGCCACAAAATGGTAAAACGTATCTTACTTGCTAAGAAGCTAATAACAAAGTAACTATAACTTATATTAAGATGGAATATAAGTTGGATGACTAATAAAGTAAGTGGATAAGTAAAATGGAAAAAGTTGGCCAGGACCCCAACTTAAGGGTGTATTTACTTTGACCGTATTTACATTGACTGTATTTACATTTACATTAAGGGAAGATTTTTCAATCGCGTTCGTTTGGGCGTGTGATCCCCTTTTTAATTATTGTATTGTTATGAAGGCGTGATAGTAAACGCGTTACGGTTGGGCGCGTAATCCCTTCTTTTACTTATTGTTATTATGAAGGCGTGATAGTAAACCGCGTTACCGTTTGGGCGTGTAATCCTTCTTTATGTTGTTTAAATTATTACGCCTTATATATGGCATATAATTACGATTATTCGCCTTGGAGAAAGATGGAAAAGTAAGTAAAAGCGGAAGTCTTCGATTTTTCGTAGAATTAGAGGGCTTTTTTGTATAAGTCTTCAATGGTAAGAAAGGTTTGATAGAAGTACTATGACCATTTTAGGAGTGGAGTACTACGTGTGGCGTGATCTACTTGGCAGGAGTAGCCAGCGGGTTGAAGTACTTGGAGCGTTTTGCTATTTGTCGATAATCGTCGCGAGGTATGTGAACCTCTTCCTATCTTTTCTAGCATGATTGTTGTGAACTATGTAGTACGGTAGACGTACGTGTGCTAAACGAGTTTTGGTTGGTTTAAAACATAAGGTGTTATAATAGCTTTATGGGAAGTTAGTTATAACGACTTTATGTAGGTAAAATAATGGTTTATTGATTTTAGAAGTTAAGAGACTTGATCTTAAAAGATAAGAGACTTAACTTATAAATGACATTTTATGAAATGTTAAGGACTATGAATTTTGTTAAAAAGTTGTGAAACCTCATTCGTGAGTAATGAGTACTTGGCTTTAAAGAATAATGTTTCTTGATTTGGAAATGAGAATAAGTATCGAACAAACCATTGCAGCGTTAATAAAGGAAATGTATTGACTAATTAATTATATTAAAACCAGTAGAAACCTCCATCTGCATAGAAGCTAAGATAAGACAAAATTGTATTACATTTCCTAGATCATGGCTGCTTTAATAAGATGGTTATAAACAAGAACAAGCTACTCACACATAAGGCATATGTTACTCAATTGTTTTAAAATGAGATTACGTTAAGTGATTAAGACTATGATCTATGGAATCTTTCGAAAATAAGAGACTTGAGCATTTGAAATTAGGCAAACTTGAACTTTTGAAAAAGAATGTTGTTACTTGATTTTAATAAGGAAAGTGTTTTGGTTTACTTATAAATGTTAGTCACTGTATGTTAATACTACGGGTATCGGGTGACCTTTGTAAAAGAAATGGATCTTTTAAAAGAATTTAACGTATGTAGTACTTTGGGGTTAAAACCCGGACTTTGACATAAAATGAAAGTACCTTGAGTTGTGTGTAACTTGCCTATGTTTGCGTGTGATAGCCTTGTTGTGCAAGTATTGTATTTCTATACCGCCGCGTCTCGATGGAGGCCTGATTGGTTAATGAACGATTCCTATCGAGTCCCGTGAGACGGGCGAGACATGTATTCCATACGATTCTATCGATTCCCGTGAGATGGGCGAGACATGTATTCCATACGATTCTATCGAGTCCCATGAGATGGGCGAGACATGTATTCCATACGATTCTTATCGAGTCCGTGAGATGGGCGAGACACGTATTCCACACGATTCTTATCGAGTCCCATGGGATGAGCCGAGACATGTATTCCACGATTCCACCTCGAGTCCCGTAGGATGGGCGAGACATGTTATCGTATCATATGATTTATACCTAGACCGCCGCGGTGAGGAAGGAGTCCACGGGCATGAGGATGACTTGAGGTGTGAGTCACGACTTGACATGACTACTTTTATGTTGTAAATCGTAGTTTGGTTATCATACATATACATTATTTTATATAGTATCGCCATGATTTCATTCTGATATTCGATTTCACATACTTGGTACTGTTATGCTTGACCTCCTTGAAGTGCGTTCATGCCGCAGTAGAGGTACATCGGTTGTGGATCCTCGCCATAGGATCACGATTCGTATTAGGAAGCCCATTTCTCCGAGAGGCTTATCTTGTGGTATGTTACCACGAGTGCATAGGTTCTTGTACATTCGTGGGTATGGCGGGGCCTGTCGTCATAGTTGTTATCACTTTCTTAGAGGCATGTAATCGTTGTGGCGTGGTTGTAAAGGATGCTTGTTCGGTCTGTATATATATGCGAAGACAAGCTATTATGGTTGCTTTTTTTTATCATATCTCTTGTTTCGTGTTCATGTTTTTATTTCCGCTGATTTTCTCTGATGTTGTATCACTAGGGTGCCCGGGGTAAGGCACCAGTCACGGGCCCCGGTTCGGGTCGTGACAATAGCTTGGTTGAAGTGTTAAGAGAAGTTGTTTAGAAACTTCTAAGGGTTGCTTGGAGCGGGTTGGAGCGTAAGGAGTTTGGAGCTAAACGTTGCTCAGGATCGACTTATAAACTTGGATAATTTTGGGCTTATCGAGGTAATGATCTATGTCCCCCTATTGTAATTGGATATTACATGTTGTAGTAGTTTTACTTGAGTATATTATATTGGAAGGATGATTATAAAGGATTGAACTGTATTTACATTGGACTGTACTTACAGTAGACTTGTGTAGTATTATTGTGAAGTAGAATTGTACACGTCCGGTTAGACGTGTAACCCTCCCCCCTGGGAGTTGTTGGCCTGGTAGCGGGCCTGAGTAGAGGAGGAGATTTATGTGGTTGCGGGGAGGGGAGGTCTTTGCGAATTTTTGTAGAATAAGGAATCTTGTATTTAGAATATTCTCTGAAGAGAACTAGAAGTTGATAGATGTATTGTGGTTATTATAGGTGGATCTTCACTGGCATACTTGACTTGGCTTGTGGTTTAAGCTAAAAAGGTATGTGATTCTTCCTATACTCTTGAGCATGATTGTTGTGAACTATATAGTACGGTAAACGTACGTGTGTGAAATGAATTTTGTTTGCTTAAAACATAAAGTGTTATAATGGCTTTATGGGAAGTTAGTTATAACGACTTTATGAAGATAAAAGAAAGATTTGGTTTTGGATAAAGCGACTTGATTTTGAAAGTTAAGAGACTTGATCTTGAAAGATAAGAGACTTGACTTATAACGACTTGTTTTCGGAAAAGGAGAAATAACTTGCTTTAAGTATAGGTTACTTGTTTTGAAAAGAGTAAGTTAATTGAGTTTTAAAAGAGTATACTTGATGTTGTTTTAAAAGAAAAGCACTTGGTTTAAAAAGTATAGAGTACTTGATTTTAAAAGTCTTGTAAAGATTTTTTACGAAGGTGAAGTAATTTGGTTTTAAAAGTAAAACGTGTTTTCTTTATATGCTACGAGTATTAGTATCGTGTGGCTCTTTTACGTAACAAGAAGTCTTTTTGAAAGAAGGAAAGTACGTTGAACTTGTCTATGCTTGTTGTGATAGCTTTTGTTGTGCAAGTGTTTGATTGTGTGCTCTAGTGTCTCGGGAGGCCATTTATCTGATTGATTGCTTGGACATACTGACACGTTGGATGGTCCACGAGTATGCGTCCACTATTGAGTATTATCTGGTTATTTCTTTTGGACATACTGACGCGTTGGATGGTCCACGAGTATGTGTCCACTTTGAGTATTATCTTGTTATTTCCTTTGGACATCTTGTGCCGATGGATGATCCAGGCACGCGTCGATGGGGATGGTTTCATGACCATGCTTTCCGAGGTAAGATCTTGGGGCATGCGGTCATTGTGAGAGTTTTGTTATTTGGCCATGGACCGCTAATCCATGAAGCTTGCCGCGGTGACGAGCGATCACGGGCTTGATTTGTACATGTGGTTACAGGCACACTTGAGATACTTGTCGTGGTCATTTCTCGTGTATCGGCAGGCTCTGGTAGATAGCGAGATACTTGCCTCGGTCATATCTCGTGAGACGGTAGGCTATGAATGCGTTCGCTTGTGGTACTTGCCTCGGCGATTGCGTGGCTAGCTTTTGGATCCGTAGTTGGCTTCCATACTTTGCCCGTGAAGGGATATGACTAGCTTTTGGAACTGGTAGTGGGCGATTCTACTTGGCCCGATCGGTTTGATGACGCAGGCAGGATCTAGTGTTCAGGTTCACATATGGGTATTGTTTTACATCATATCGCCGTGATGAGAATAAGTTCCACGCGTAGTGATATTATGGGCGTGAGACCCATAGTTATGTGTGAGTGATTATTCTGGGGATATGCGTCCCCTTACTTGACATAACTGTTTACTTATCGCAAAATGGTTTTATAAAATGATGAAATGTGATTTCATTACAGTATTTTCAGTTTCACATACTTGGTACTGTTATCGACCTCGCCCGGGGCTGCGTTTATCGCAGTAGAGTACCGATTGTTGATCCTCGCCATAGGATCGCGATTCGGCGTTGGGAAGCTCCGTTTCTCCGGAGGCTTATCTTTTGGTATAGTCCCCTGTCATTGTAGGTACTTGTACATTCAGGGGTATGGCGGGGCCCTGTCCCGTCATAGTTGTTGTTACATTCTTAGAGGTCTGTAGTACTGTTGTGGGCAGTGTTGTAAAGTATTTTAACTGTTCAGTTATATGTATATACATGAAGGTGGCCGTTTGGTTGGCCTATTTTCTTATGTTGTCTCTTGTTTCCTGTTTAAACTTTATTTCCGCTGATTTTCTCTGATGTTGTTATCACTAGGGTGCCCGAGGTAAGGCACCAGTCGCGGGCCCGAGGTCGGGTCGTGACACTCTCGAACCCGAACTCCATCACTATCAGAATCAACCAAACGAACCCCAAGGCTCGCCAGCTGACGAATCTCTCGGACCATATCTTTTTTCCCCGGCTGTACATCGGATAGACTACCCATCGATCTGCGACTAAGGGCATCTGCAACTACATTGACCTTCCCTGGGTGGTATAGAATATCAACATCATAATCCTTAAGCAGCTCCAACCACCGTCTGCCGCAAGTTCGACTCCTCGGTGAAGATATCTTGGAGGCTCTTGTGGTGCGTAAATATCCACATGAACCCCATACAAATAATGTCTCCAGATCTTTAAGGCATGAATCATCACGCTAACTCCAATCATGTGTGGGATAGTTTTCTCGTGCTTCCTAATGCCGAGACGCGTAAGCTATAACTTCTGTCGTCGCATCAGACGCACTCCAAGCCCGACACCGACGCATCGCAATAAACCACATATCCATCTAAGCCCTCCGGAAGAGTAAGGCGGGGCGGTCGCCAACTTCTCCTTTAGCTCGGAAACTTTCCTCACAAGTATCCGTCCACGGAACATAGCCGCTCGAGTCGGCTTAGTCAAAATCTTTGAAATAGAAGCAAACTTCTCCACAAACCTCCGATAATAACTGCAAGGCCCAAAGCTGCGCACCTCCGCTTGTAGTGGAGTGCGGGCCAAGTCTTGGCGCCTCAATCTTAGTATCAACCCGAATACCATGGCCCAGATAACATGCCCTAAGAAAACCACTGAAACCAGCCAAAACTCGCGTTTCGAGAACTTGGCATACAATCGCCGGTCACGAGGACTCCGATACCGTCCTCAAATGATCAGATGCTCTCGCTCGCGCGCGAATACACCAAGATATCATCAATGAACACTATAACGAACATATCCAAGAATGGCTCGAACACCCTATTCATCAAATCCATGAATACCGGAGCGTTGGTCAATCGAAAGACATCACCACGAACTCATAGTGCCCATACCGGGTCTGAATGCGATCTTGGGATATCCGCCTCTCTAACTCGCACTTTGATGATAACGTAACGCAGTCTATCTTGGAAAAACATCTCGCACTTCGTTGGTCAAACAAATCATCAATCACGGGAAGGGATATCATTCTTGATAGTTACCTTGTTCAGCTGCCTGTAATCAATACACATACGTAGCGTCCCATCCTTCTTCTTTACAAATACCACTGGCGCTCCCCAGGGAGAAACACTTAGCCTGATAAAGCCTTTCTCCAGCAAATCTTTCAGCTGGTCCTTCATTCCTTCAACTCGGCGGGTGCCATCTGTATGGCGGAATAGATATTGGTGGTGTCCGGCGCCAAATCGATGCAAAACTCAATCTCCTCTCGGGAGGATGCGGAAGCTTCGTGCGGGAATACGTGCGAAACTTTCTAACAACCGAATCGATCAAGGTCGGTATCTCACCTCGATTTCGAATACGAACCAAATGGTAAATATAACCCTTCCGTACCATCTTCCTAGAATTGAGGTAAGAAATAAACCTACCGCCGGCGATGCAAGATTCCCTTCCACTCGATAAAGGCTCGCCACCAGGAACCGAACTAACCTCTCTACAGTCCACATTGGCATAGCAAGACGCTAGCCAATCCATACCCATAATCACATCAAAGTCCGTCATATCCAACTCTATCAAGTCGGCTAGAGTCTGACGGCTGTATATAGTCACTGGGCAAGCCTTATACACTCGCTCGGCCACCACCGAATCACCTACCGGGGTAGCTACCTCAAAAGGTTTTATGGACTCGGGTTCTATCCCTATTCTACCAGCAATATGAGGAGATATATAGGACAAGGTAGAACCTGGGTGTCACGACCCGAACCCGGGCCCGTGACTGGTGCCTTACCCCGGGCACCCTAGTGATACAACATCAGAGTAATCAGCGGAACATAAGACGATAACATGAAATAACAAGAAGTATGAAACAATAGTCTGAGAAAACTTGCCTTACGGCATATATATATAAATCAATTAAAAACCGAACAGTTACATCCCATTACAACTCTGCCCACAGCGATTTCATGCACTTCTAAGAATGATACGACAACAATGGCGGGACAGGGCCCCGCCAAACCCCTGAATGTAAATACCTACTACGACAGGGGACTATACCACTGATAAGTCTCCGGAGAAACGGAGCTTCCCAAACGCTGAACTGTGACCCTGAGAGCTAGGATCAACGACTGGTGTACCTCAACCTGCGGCATGAACGCAGCCGGGCGAGGTCGAGATAACAGTACCAAGTATGTGGCGAAAATCGAAAATGAAATCATAGTAGTCTATATAAAGCAGGAGACATGTATGATAACCAAAACTACAATTCACAATAAATAAGCAGTCATGTCAAGTCAGGGACTCACGCCCTCAAAGTCATCATAAAACCGTACGGGGTAAGTACGAAGGCATAGCCGACTACTAAGACCCACAGTACCAACAAGGTCGTAAACTGTATCATGAGATCTGTCTAGACCGTCACATGATCAAAGGCGCCACTCGCGCGAAGATCTAATGCGCGTCTAGCCCCGAACTTCCCATAGCTCGCATGGGCCACTCAATGGCCCGCATGAGGTATTCCCGCATCGAGGGTAGCTACTCCCCGGCAGCGTCTGGACTCGCCGTCCGCGTAGCGCCAAGACCGCGTGACCACAAGGGCGCAAACTAACTCGGAACTCTCGTAGCTCCGCATAGGCCATGGACCGCATAAGGTATTCTCGAATCATAGGTCACTAGAACGCTGAGTCTACCCGCGTCGGAGGGCAACTTAACCCGGAATCACGAGTGATATAATATCATCATAACGACTTATCGTTAAACAACCTAAGCACAACAAGGAAAAACCCTTTACACAAACATCACAAGATACTAACTCACGTAGCATCCTAACATGTTTACTTATCAAGTCAACAAGAAAGTATTACAAGACTATCACAAATCAATACAATCAAGTTATTCACAAGGTACTTTCTACATTATGATTAACTGTCGGGTATCTATTCCCAAAGTACTTCATACATTATCTTTTAAAAGATACGTTACGTTTACAAAAGTCACACAATACCCGTAGTATATGAAAATAAAGTGATTATCTTTTGAAGTAAATCAAAACACTTCTCTTCGTAAAATCAAGTAACGACATTCTTTTCCAAATGTTTCAGGTTTGCCTTGTTTCAAATGTTCACGTCTCTTATTTTAGAAAGGTTTCGTAGTTCATAATTTTAATCACTTAATGATATAATTCTCCTTTAAAGGCAATTTGAGAAACATATGTCTGATACGTGAGTAGGTTATTCTTGTTTATAACAATCTTATTTAAGCAGCCATGATCTAGGAAATGTAACATCATTTTGTCTCATCTTAGTTTCTATGCAGATGGAAGTTTCTATTGGTTTTACTAATACATTATTAGTCAAAACATTTCTTTATTAGCGCTGTGGTTTGTTCGATACTTATTCGATTTCCAAATCAAGAAACATTATTGCTTTTAAAATCAAGTACTCATTACTGCATGAATGAGGTTTTACAACATTTTTAACAAAATGTTAATTACCAAGTAAAACAAGTTAAGTCTCTTATCTTTAAGATTAAGCCTCTTAACTTTTAAAATCAAGAAACCATTCTCTTTACTTCTCTTAAACGTTATACCTAACTTCCCATAAAGCTAGTATAACTCTTCTTTATTATCACACATCAAGTCGATTACCTTTTAAAACCACAAAGCATTTTACACGTACGCGTCTACCGTACTACATAGTTATACACATATCATGCTAGAAAAGGTAGGAAGAGGTTCACATACCTCGCGACGATTATCGACTAATAGCAAAACGCTCCAAGTACCTCAAACCGTCGGCTACTCCTTAAGCCAGCGGATCGCGCCACGCATGGTACTTCAACCTATAAGGCCACAAGCGCTTATTAACATCTAGATCATATCGTAGAACATTCCACAGAAAATTCGGCAAAGACTCTCCGCAACAGCAGCGTAAATCTCCTCTCTATCGGCCGGCTACTAAGCCAACCGGGCGGGGGTTATACGCCTAACCCGACGTGCACAATTCTACCCACGTAAAAGCTACACAAGTCTCATCTGATACACCTATGTAATTACGATTCAAGATCTTCTTTACATTCAGGCTTAAGTCGCAAGACATTGCCGTAAGTATTATTCAGGCTTAAGTCAAAAGACATTGCCGCACAACTATGTTCCATTCTATATATAGTATACTTTAACTATATATTCAACAACATGTAATTTCCAATTACAACAGAAGGTCAAAAGTGTTTACCTCGATAAGCCCAAAATTATCCAAGTATAAAGTCGATCCTGGGCAACGTTTAGCTCCAACTCCGTGCGCTCCAACCCGCTCCGAACCACCCTTAGAAGTTCTAACCAACTTCTACTTAATACTCCAACTAACTATGGAGATTTTCCTTAGGGTTTCGGTTTTGTGACTGAAGGGAAGTATAATAGTATTTCTGGGCTTTTAGTATAAGTATAACCTTGGAATACTACAAGGTATAAGGGCAAGGTATTTTGGGTATAAGTAATACTTTTGAGAGTATTTCTACCAAGAGGGGGTATTTATACGAGATAACACCACAAGGGGGTGTATACCCTCTACCAACCCCACTAGGAGGGGTACTCTCGGCGAGGGGAGGGCTCGGCCAAGGGGCCTCACCAAGGGGGGGGAGGGGGGTGTTGGACGAACACCACAAGAGAGGGGGAAGGGATTTCTAAGACTTAGAAAATTTTTGGAATGGAAGAAGAAGTCTTCCAAAGGGGGGTATTTATAGTACAAGCCAAGGCCAACCAATGGCCAAGATTAAGCCAAGTGCCATGCAAGTGTAGGGTCAAGATTATGCCAAGTGGACCTTATCCATCTACCACCAAAATATCCTACCAACTCCTTGACCAAACAATGGCCAATTCGTCCAACCCCTATTACCACCCAAGTCCTTCCAATGAGAGGGTGACAAGTGTCGCCCTCTTGTTGGTCCAAAATGTTTCGTCTCTCGAAAAAATCCGCAAAAATTAAAAATGACATAGCCGGAATTTTCCCTACGAAAGCTGTGGAAACGTTTCGTCGAAAAACGACTCTAACCGGGTGTTGTGCACAAAGAATAATTCGGCCAAGCCTATTCTCAAGTTCAAATTTTTCTACGTACGTCCTTACGTACATACTCTGGAAATACGGGGTATAACACTGGGTCTATCAAAGCATAAACATCACAGCAAGCAACCAACAATGTACCTGTGACGACATCAGGTGACGCCTCCTGATCCTGGCGGCTGGACATAGCATAAATGCGGTTCTGAGGACCGCTGAATCGAACCCCGCCACGACCGCCTGCGCGGCTCGCGGCCATGAACACCGCTCGGCGCGCAACTGCGAAGATGAAGACCCGAAGCGGCGGTCGGTGAGCCATAGCATTTCCGCCGCCTCTGGTCGGACAATCTCTCTTCAAATGGCCCTGCTGTCCACAAGAGTAACAAGCTCACGGAGGAACACGACACCCATAATGGCAATCACCACATCGACCACACCGAGGCATAGGTGGCCTCATCCGACCGAACTCGGTCCTCTGGAAACCCAAAGCCACGAACCCCGTCTGCTCCCGAATACTCAGACGTCCGAAGATGGTGGAGGAGCGCTCTGGACCGGCTGTGGTGCAAATCTGGTCTGCTGCTGGGGTTGTCTACCCCTAAAACTACCAGAGGACCCTGCTGTCCTAGCCCTCTTCTGCTGATACCTGTCGATCCGTCGGCCCCTGCGTTCCTCACACCCAAGTGCATAGCCTGCATGCGGGCAATGTCCATTCGGTGAAGAGCCACTCCGTGCAACTCGGCCAAGTGATCATCGAGTCCTGTGACATAGCGGTGCACCCTGTCCTCCATGTCTGCTACCAAAGCGGGCACATACCGGGCCAATGAGTCAAACTCCACATTATACTCCCGAACCGTCCGCCCACCCTGTCTCAGTGTCAAAAATCTATCGGCCCGAGTCCTCCTCATCTGCGGAGGCAAGAAATGGCCAAGTAACGCCTCTGAGAACTCGTCCCAAATACGGAAGCGCATGCTCCCGGGCCGGTTCCATGAATCATACCAATCAATCGCAGTGTCCGCGGCCGATGCGAACCTAGTACCACCGACTCGGTCTCGGCCCGATCACCCTACGATCCGTGAATCGCGTCGGATAAACTCCGAGATCATCCTCGTGCCTCACCCATAAAACTCGGTGGCGGCAAGAACTCAAAAGTCCTCGCCTCAAGCTAGCGACTCTGTCGAACTACGGTCTGGCCGGAGCTGCTGTCTCCACTATCCTCATTTCTCGCCACGATCACGGCGATCGCCATCTCCTTGTAGCCCATATCCTCGCCTCGCTGCTGGATCGAGGCTCAGTACCGCGGTCTCGATGGCTGCTGCCGCCTCGGACTCTTTGGGGTTGGCGACGTTGTAGAACTCGCCGTCAAAACACCTCATCCGTGAAGGGACCGGGCACGTGCCTAGTAACCATCGGTGCCTACTAGTAGTTCTCTACCGCTTGCCCTTCGGGCGCGGTTGCCTTGCGTGGGCGAATCGATACAGAAAATACGTCAGAGGAAATTCAACCTATAACACAGCTCTATTGCACGATCTTAGAGTGAAAGAATGGAACCCAATCCTAAATATCCTGTAGCCTCCTGATTATAGATGTGGTGCACAACACACCGATAATCAAGACTCTACTAGATACGGCCTGTAGACCCTTTCCGAGGATTAACTGCTCTGATACCACTTTTATCACGACCCGACCGGATCGTGGCCTTAACCCGCACCGCGTGACACAACATCAGAGAAAACCAGCGGAATATAAACTCATAATAAACAACCATAACTATATAAATAGTCTAGACCAAAATGGCTACCCAAAAAGTACATAAAACTGAACAGTTACATCCTTAAACAAACCAAGTTATGACAAGACTACAGGCCTCTAAGAAGGAGTAACACTATGACGGGACAGGGCCCCGTCATGCCCCTGAATGTACAAAACATCAACAACACCAGGGAGAACCATACCAAAAGTCGAGCCTCCGAAGAAATGGAGCTCCTGACACCTGAGTAAAAGATCCTAGGAATGAGGATCTACCACATGCTTTCCCTTACCTGCGGCATGAACGCAGCCCCCGAGGAAGGGGGTCAGTACACAACGTACCAAGTATGTAAAACTGGAAAATACTGTAGTAATATCATAAATCAAAAATAAGTTGGAGTCATAGATAAAAATCAATTTCTCAGACCGTGCCTTACTAACAATGAGAGTAACAAGTATAAAACTTATAGCATAAAAATAGGAGGCTCACGATCAAAACAGGTACCTCGCCGTAGTCATTAAGCAATCCTACTCGGGACTATTTCACCCGCACGGGTCCTGTGGACCCGCATGAGGTCATCCGCCTCGTGGGACTATTTCACCCGCATGGGACTATTTCACCCGCATGGATCCTGTGGACCCGCATGAGTACCATCGTCGTACTCGCATGGGACTATTTCACCCGCATGGATCCTGTGGTCCGGATCCGCATGAGTGCAAGCGCCGCACTCGCATCATGGGTAGCAAATCCATGGCATAAATAATAACCGGTTTACCAGTAATAATATAAATATATAACATAGCTCATCCGGCTATCATACATAACATAAGCACTACCGGCCTATCATATCATACATAAGCACTACCGGCCTATCATATCACAACATAAGCACTACCGACCTATCATAACATAAGCACTACCGGCTTATCATAACATAAGCAAGTTAAGAAATCCCCTAACTTCTTATTAACATTATTAATATATCCTCTCATTTTAGTATCCCAAGGCACTAACATGTCTTTTAATAGAAAATCCGGGAATTCAACCCAAGTACCATGTACTTCTAACTTTTTAAGAAATAACTCTTTTTATACAAAATTCCAAGATACTAATTGTCACAACCCGATCCCGGGCCCGTGACTGGTGCCTTACCCCGGGCACCCTAGTGATACAACATCAGAGAAAATCAGCGGAAATAAAACTAAAACATGAGACAAGACATAAAGTATGAAACAGGCTAACCAAAACGGTCACCTTCCTGAATATATACATATATATATCAACCTGAACAGTTAAATCCTTTTACAAACCCTGCCCACAACAGTACTACAGACCTCTAAGAATGTAACCATAACTATGACGGGACAGGGCCCCGCCATACCCCTGAATGTACAAGTAACTACACTGACATGGGACTATACCAAAGATGAGCCTCCGGAGAAACGGAGCTTCCCAAAACGCTGAACTGTGATCCTATGAGCGAGGATCCACAACCGATGTACCCCTACCGGCAGATGAACGCAGCTCGGGCGAGGTCGCACAACAGTACCAAGTATGTGGCGAAAATCAGTAAATGAAATCATAGTAGTCTATATAAACAGAGACATATATGATAACCAAACTACGATATAATATGTGCAAATACGCCAAGTCGTGGACTCACGCCCTCAAAGTCATTACTCAAATATAACTATGGGTCTCACGCCCACAACATCAATCATGCCCTTTGAATACCTTCCTCAATGCCGGCAGTATATGATATAGCAACACCAATGAATACAAATTAACACCAGGTCCCACCTGTGTCACAACAACCGTACGGGGCAAGTACGAAGGCTAACTACCAGATACCAAAGCCGCATCATCGACTGACCGGGGCAAGTACGAAAGCCAACTACTAGATACCAAGGTCGTACTAACAATACTATGCAACCAAACCACGGCGACACGGGGCAAGTCTGGCCGACTACCAGTACCAAGGCCGTGTCACGAGTCGATCGGGCAATCTGAGGCTAACTACTGGTACCAAGGCGTGTCACGAGACTTCGCCACTAAACCGAGCGGGGCAAGTCTGAGGCTAACTACTGTGTACCAAGGTCGAATCAGCCACGAGACGGGACAAGTACGAAAGCCAACCACCAGGTACCAAGGCCGAATCAGTAAAACCTCATGGAGAGCTAGTCCATGGAATAACGCTATCAACAGGAGCGCACCCGTGGAATCCTCCGTCCACCGCCAGACGCCCAAGTAAGATCATAACAAATCAACCGGCCCTCCATTAAGAGACGCGGTGGTATAAAAATACAATACTGGCACAACAAGGCTATCACACGCAAACATAGGCAAGTTACACACAACTCAAGGTACTTTCATTTTATGTCAACAATACGGGTTTCAAACCCAAAAATAATACCCACTTTCATTCTTTCAAAAAGACCTCTTTTTACGTAAAAGATACTAATACTCGTAGTATCAAAAACACATTTCCTTTTCAAACCAAATTACTTTACTTTCGTAAAAACCTTTACAAGACTTTTAAAATCAAGTACTCTATACTTTTTAAACCAAGTGCCTTTCTTTTAAAACAACATCAAGTATACTCTTTAAAACTCAAATACTTACTCTTTTCAAAACAAGTAACCTATACTTAAATCAAGTTACCATTTTAAAACCAATGATAAAACCATTCTTTTGCTTTCATAAAGTCATTATAACTAACTTCTCATAAAGATGTTATAACACTTTATGTTTTAAACCAATTTAAGACAAAACCATGTCTCTCTTTTAAACAAAAAGAAACTCTTCAATTCCTCAAGTCTCTTTTCTTTTAGAAATCAAGTTCCTTTTAAAGACCAAATACTCATTTCTCGCGAATGAGGTTTCACAACTTTCTACACAATTCGAGTTCTTCATATATCATATCAAGTCAAATATAAGTCAAGTCCTTTATCTTTTAAAATCAGTAAACCAACCAAATTCACTTAGAACATGACGTCTCACCGTCTTACATAGTTCACAACAATCATGCTAGAAAAGATAGGAAGAGGTTCACATACCTCGCGACGATTATCGACAATTAACAAAATGCTCCAAGTACTACAACCTTGCTAGCCTTTTCCACCCTTCAAGTAGAATACGCTACTCGTAGTACTTCCACTTATACTGGCCATAAAACGTCTATCAACTTCTAGATCTCTTCGTAGAATATTCTAAATACAAGATTCCTTTATTCTACAGAAAATTCGGCAACACTTCCCCGCAACCACACAAAACTCCTCCTCTACTCTGGCCCGCTACCAGGCCAACAACTCCCAGGGGATTACACGTCTAACCGGACGTGTACAACACTGCCCCACAATAATACTACAAGTCTACTGTAAATACAGTCCAATGTAAATACAGTTTAATTCTATCAATCTTCTATCCTCATAATATACTCAAGTATAATTACTACAATATGTAATATCCAATTACAATAGATCATTACCTCGATAAGCCCAAAATTATCCAAGATATATGTCGATCCTGAGCAACGTTTAGCTCCAACTCCTTACGCTCCAACCCGCTCCAAGCGACCCTTAGAAGTTTCTAAACAACTTCTCTTAACACTTCAACATATACCCGCTAACGGTGGACCGACCGGACGGTAGTTCTGCGGTTTAACGGTTCGGACGATTCGGTCCGGTTCATGGACACCGCCAACGGTCCGGTTCATTCGATTCGTTGGCGTGCGGTTAAGGTCGGTCGTCAACCGTCGGTTTCTTATTATTATTTTTTTTAATTTTTTTTAAATTCTAGTATTTATTTTCTATAATATAAACTAAATTCAATTTAAATATGTAATATAATAATATAATATATAATTTAGTTGTATATATTAAAATTAAAACTTTAAAGTTAACTTTTTATTTTATAGTTTATAACTTTATACTTTATAGTTTATAACTTTATATTGTAAATTTGTAATTATACTTTTATTAATTTATTAGATTAGTAGATATAAGTTAACAAATAAGTAATAACAGATTAACAACTAAATAGATAGTAAAATTAAAATTAATGATAAGATGTAAACTTTTGAACTTTCATAACGTTAATAAGAGTACATAATGAAGTAATAATAATGTTATTTACATATTATGCATCCTTCTTGCAAGTTCTTCGTAATCTATAGGTTGATTGAATTGGTTATGCTCCATAGCCTCTAAATCTGGAGTATTAATTCGATCCGTCTTCGCTCCCGCCTTCCAAAATATTGCCTATTTCTTCATCTTCCGGAGAATTAACGTCTCCACATCCTTGATTTCTTCTCTCTGATCTGATCCAATCCCTTAAGCAGACTAACACTTCTAATGTGCTTCCACCCAATGAGTGACGTGTGTCTCTATTTGATCTCGTGCTTGGCTAAATGCACTTTGAAGCCTTGTTGAGATCGACACATTAAGAACATCCCGCCATCTGCAAGTACGGAATTGCCTTTTGTTATCCCGCCACCATTGTAAAGGGTCAAAATTTTTCTTCGACTCGTGGCTTTTGCAAATAAAATTGCATCTCATCGCAAGATCGGCCGTGGTTGGTTGTGTTGTAAAAATGTTCCATATGTCTAAAGATTCTTCTTCATCGCCATCATCATTGAATCCTGCAGTGTAGACACGTAACCGTAACTAGAAGGAATATTAGTAGCGAGTTGGTGTTATCATGTAATGTAGCATAATATTCATATAATGTTGTTAAATTAGTATCAAGTTTATTTATGCAATCAAATGAAGATGGAGTTTCTGCTCCACCTATTTCCATATAAGTATATAAACTAAATATTAGATTATGACAATCTACCTTTTAATAGAAGGATTTAAGATCGCACTAATACAATAAACATCGTGAATAGGAAAAAATATTTTTAAACTTTTCAAACATAATCAGAATCGTTCAGATATTTCACATTTGATTTTAAACCATAAAGTAAATAGGAAATTTCAGCTATATGAGCTAAAGCATTACAAATTGTTGGGTAATAAGATCACGAAAATTCAACGATTGCGATGTAAAATTTACGTAAAAATTTTAAAAGTTCACCAATTGATTTCCAATGTTCATCGGTTAACATATACATTACGTTCTTACAATGCGCATTTGCAACATGTGTTATGGGGTCTTTATACTTATAACATTCTTTTAAAAATAAATAAGTATAATTCCACCGTGTAATAATCTCTTCTGGCATGAATTTAGGTCTCAAATTAAATTGTTTACATTTTTCTTTAAATTCTATAATTCAAATTTTCCTATTATTACCATGAATAACTCCAATAACTCTTTTGACAAGTTTTATTTCAGTGAAAATAAATCAAGACCACTTTTAACAATTAAATTATAAATATGACAAGCACAACGAACATGAAATATATCAGGAAGTGGTGGTTGTACTTCCGCTTTTAAAAGATCTACAGCAAGAGTATTATTAGATGCATTATCAAATGATACACAAAGTATTTTATTATAAAGATTATATTTTTGGGCATAAAAACAAATAGTTTCAACATATATTTTCCAAGATGACTTTGATCCTCGCATTACGCAAAAGCAATAATACATTTTTCCATTTTAAAATTTTCATCAATCCAATGACAAGTAATTGTTAAATAATCATAACTGCTCAACATGTCCAATGTCCAAGTAAAACTAACATGGCATGGAAGGTTAGCAAACAAATATTGCAAGAAAATAACATAATCATTATGAAGTCTAAAAATATCGGCTCTAGTAGTACTACGAGGAACACCTTTAAAAAAGGATTATATACTCTTTGAATATATGTAATTAAATATGAAGAAGAAGCGAAAGAAAAAGGCAAACAACCTCCGACAATCATTTTTGCTAATTCAATGCGATCTTTTTTGGATCGCATTTAGCCAACCCCGCTTAATGGATTAAGTTGTTGTTGACGGGTTCTAAATCGAGAACAAGATCCCATTGTGCCGTATGATCGTGTTTTATATGTCTACCTATAGTGCCCTTCCCCCCGTCACCACCCCCTGTCTTATGTTTATAAGTTCTCCCACAAATATTACATTTAACTCTATCAGTACCACAACTATATCATAAAAGATCCACACTTTACTCCTTTTTTCTTGCTCACGGTTCGGTAAAGGAGGTCTACGACTACGACTACCACTAGCAGTACCAACATTGACAGAAGGAACACTAGTAGGTGTAGGAGGTTCTTGTTCTTGTTCTTCAAGTTCAACAATATTATCTAATTGAACGTTATCACATTCATTATCTTCATTCCAAAATCTTCTTGCATTTGATCATAATCTATATTTTGATTAGATGATGAAGAACCTATGATTTTTACCCTCGAACTAGATTTACTATGATCCGACGCAATTTTCCTTAGTAAAGACATTATAAAATATTTAAATAATCAACAAATAAATATGACAATTTAATAAAATAATTAGAGAATGAAACGAGTGTACCAAACTTCGGGATTCAGAATTCAATAGAAACTCGAAGCTCGAAGTCTTGCGTCTTGCTACTTTGAATTTGAAAACTAATAATATTAATAACTTGAAGATTGATAATAAAGATGATTAAGAGAGTATGAGAATAAGAGAATTGAGAGAAATGTTGTGTGATAAAAATGAAGAAAATGTAGAGAATTTATAGATTTTTTAAAGGGTAAAAATGGAATTAAAATAAATAATTAAACAAAATAAAAAACAAAAAACAAAAAAAACAAAACTGACTAGCCGAACGCCAATTGGCCCACGCCGCCCCAATTTCTTCCAAGCCCAACGGTCGAAATGACCGTTGGGCAATTTTTTTTATTTGTTACGTCCCGGTCCGATCCGGTTAACTGAACCAGGTTTTTATCGCCTAACTGGTCCGCCTCCACGGTTTTAAATAACCTGCGGGTTGGGGTTGAGGCCAACCCAACCCCAACCCAGTCGGTCTACGGGTTAAGCAAACGATCCAGTCAACTGGTCCGCCGTCAACCCGGACCGGTTGACAGGTTTACTTCAACCAAGCTAGGAAGATTTTTCTAGGGTTTCACTTTGCGACTATTGGAATAAAATAGTATTTCCGGGCTCCTAGTATTGAAATAACTTTGAAATACAACTAGGGATACTAGGCTAAGTTATTTGGGATTATACAACAATACACAAAGTATTTTCCACACAAGAGGGGGAGGGGGACGAAACAAGACTAAAGGGGAGGGAGTATTTTGCCTTGGATGACTTAAGTGTGGAATGAATATTATGTCTTGCACTGTTACACCCCGTAGTTCCAGGGTATGTATACGAGGACGTACGTACGAGAATACGACAGTAAAATTGGAAAGGAAGAAAGATGTGATTTTTTCGACGGAAAAGTTTCCGGATTTTGTGAAGGAAAAATGTTCGTTAAAGGGAATTGGATTCCCATATTTGGTATTTGGACTTTTTGGAATATTTGAGAATTATGAAATTTTATTTCCGAAATTGGTCACGTGGGGCCCACGGGAAAATTTACGGTTTTGTGGGGCCCACTTTATTTTCGGATTTTTGAGATTACGGATATTTTCGGAAGATGAAATATTTTGGACGAGTAGGGGGGCGACACGTGTCACCCCCGTGTGGCCATGTTGGCCGAATTGGAGAAGGACAAGTGGGACGTTTTTTTTGGTGGACAAGTGGCCCATTTTTGTGGTGGCCACTTGTCCCATTTTTGTGGTAGCCAAATGGTTGGCCAACTACCCACACACATGTACCCCATCCTCACCATCCACTTGCCTAGATCTTGGCCATTGATTTCCCTATAAATACCCTCAGTGTGCAAGACTTTATTTCATCCACATTAGAAAGTTTCCAAGGCAAAAATTCTCCCTCCTCCTTAGTGAGTTCTCATCCAAACCCCACCTTGAGTAGAATTCTTCAAGTATTGTTGTTATTCCAAATACTTTAGTCTAAATCCCTTGTGGTATTCCAAAGAAATCCCAACATAAGAGCCCAGAAATACTACTTTATTCCATAGTCGCAAAACGCAAATTTCTAGAAAAATCTTCATAGCTTAGATGAAGTGATAAGAGAAGTTGTTTAGAAACTTCTAAGGGTTGCTTGGAGCGGTTGGAGCATAAGGAATCGAGCTAAACGTTGCTCAGGATCGACTTATATCTTGGATAATTTTGGGCTTATCGAGGTAATTATCTTTGTCCCCCTATTGTAATTGGATATTACATGTTGTAGCAATGTATAGTTGAGTATACTATATGTAGAATGAATATGGATAAGAATTGAACTGTATTTACATTAGACTGTATTTACAGTAGACTTGTAGTATTATTGTAGGGCAGTGTTGTACACGTCCGGTTAGACGTGTAACCCCTGTGAGTTGTTGGCTTGGTAGCGCCTTGATAGAGGAGGAGATTTATGTGGTTACGGGGAGGTCACGAATTTTCCGTAGAATAAGGAATCTTGTATTTAGAATATTCTACGAAGAGATCTAGAAGTTGATAGACATTTTATGGCCATTATAGGTGGAAGTACTACGAGTAGCGATTCTACTCAAGGGTGGAAAAGGCTAGCAGAGTGATAGTACTTTGGAGCGTTTTGCTAATTGTCGATAATCGTCGCGAGGTATGTGAACCTCTTCCTATCTTTTCTAGCATGATTGTGTGAACTATGTAGTACGGTAGACGTACGTGTGTTAAACGAATTTGATTGGTTTAAAACATAAAGTGTTATAACGACTTTATGGGAAGTTTGTTATAACAACTTTATGTAAGTAAAGAAATGGTCTGTGATTTTTAAAAGATAAGAGACTTGACTTATACATGACTTGATGTGAAATATTAAGGACTTGGTTTGTCTTAAAAAGTTGTGAAACAGCATTTATGATAAATGGGTAATTGAGTTTTAAAAGGAATAAGTTATATTGATTTCGGAAATGAGAATAAGTATCGAACAAACCACTGCAGCGTTAATAAAGGAAAATGTATTGACAAATAATTAATTATATTAAAACCAGTAGAAACCTCCATCTGCATAGAAGCTAAGATAAGACAAAATTGTATTACATTTCCTAGATCATGACTGCTTTAATAAGATCATTAATAACAAGTATTGATTTTTCTTAAATTCCAAAGTAAGGAACTTGTTTTCTAAAAGAAATGAGACTTGAGGAATTTGAAGTGTTTTGGTTTAAAAGAAAGGCATGGTTTTGTCTTAAATTAGTTTAAAACATAAAGTGTTATAACAGTTTTATGGGAAGTTAGTTATAACGACTTTATGAAAACAAAATGATGGTTTTATTATTGGATTTAAAATGGTAACTGGACTTTAAAGGGAGAAATGATTTGGTTTAAAAAGAAAGTATGAAAATTGTTTTGGTTTACTTACAAAGACGCATTACTATTTTTGATACTACTGTATCGTGTGACTTTGTGTGAAAGAAATGGATCTTTTAAAGAGTTAAAATACGTAGTACCTTGGGGTTAAAACCCGATTTGTGTTCATAAAAAGAATGTCAAGTATGTCTGAAGTATGCTTGTGGTGATAGCTTTTGTTGTGCAAGTGTTGTGTTTACGCATCGCGCTCTCGTTGGAGGAGGCCATTATCCGTTGATTGATGGACATACCGACACGATGGGTGGCCCACTGCATGCTTCCACTATATCGATCCTTTGGACATACCGACACGATGGGTGGCCCACGTACGCTTCCATTAGAGTGTTATTCGTTATTTGCTTTGGACATACTGACACGATGGGTGGCCCACGAGTATTCTTCCACTATGATTGTTATCTTGTTATTTCCTTTTGGACATACCGACACGATGGGTGGCCCACGTATGCTTCCATTGTGAGTGTTATTCATTATTTGCTTTGGACATACCGACACGATGGGTGGCCCACAGTACGCTTCCACTATGATTGTTATCTTGTTATTTCCTTTTGGACATATTCTGTTATTTGCTTTGGACATACTGACACGATGGGTGGCCCACGAGTATGCTTCCATTATGATTGTTATCTTGTTATTTCCTTTGGACATACTGACACGATGGGTGGCCCACGAGTATGATTCCATTATGATTGTTATCTTGTTGTTTCCTTTGGACATACTGACACGATGGGTGGCCCACGGGTATGCTTCCATTAGGATGGTTCCATGGCCATGCTTATACCGAGGTAAGACGCCGGCATGCGACCGCTTGAGTTAAATTCGGGTTATATTTGAGTGATGACTTTACGGGCGTGAGTCCTCGACTTGACACGATCGCTAATATATATTGTGAATCGTAGTTTGGTTATCATACATGTCTCTGCTTTTATATAGACTATTATGATTTCATTTACGATTTTCGCCACATACTTGGTACCACAGATCGACTCTTCGGGCCGCGTCATGCCGCAGTAGAGGTACACCGTTGTTGATCCTCGCCATAGGATCACGCCAAAGATTTTGGGAAGCTCGCTTTCTCCGAGGCTTATCTTTTGCATGATTCTCGAGTTTGTAGGTTCTTGTACATTCTGTGGGTATGGCGAGGGCCCCGTCCGTCATAGTTGTTATAAAATTGCAGAGGTCTGTAGATCATGGGCGGGGTTTGTAAGGGATTTAACTGCTCAATTTTGATTTATATATACGTGAAGCGTAACCGTTTTGGTTAGCCTATTGCTTATTTTATGTCTTGTTCATGTTTAAGTTTTTATTTCCGCTGATTTTCTCTGATGTTGTATCACTAGGGTGCCCGGGGTAAGGCACCAGTCGCGGGCCCGAGGTCGGGTCGTGACAAAAGTGGTATCAGAGCAGTTAATCCTCGGAAAGTGTCTACAGACCGTATCTAGTAGAGTCTTGATTATCGGTGTGTTGTGCACCACACCTATAATCAGGAGGCTGCAAGATATTTAGGATTGGTTTCCATTCTTCTCACTCTGAGATCGTGCCTTAGAGCTGTGTTATAAGTTGGACTCCCTCTGGCGTATTCGTTTGTGCTAGTTATGCCTCTACGCAAGGCAACCAGGGCCCAGATGGGCAAGGCAGCGGAGGGAGCTACGAGTAAAACACGGAGGGTTACGAGGGCACAGGCCTGGTCATTACCTGAGATAGTGCTTCATTCAGGGAGTTCGGCGACGCCGCTAGCCCCAGGAGAGTTTAGAGCAGCAGCAGTAGCTACAGAGACCACGATACCTGAGTCTTCAGTTCCACGGCCAGGAACAAAGGATATGAGTTACAAGGAGATGGCCCAGTTACTAGCTAGTCTGGTGGCTGGGAATGAGGACGGACGGGAGCCGGTGGTTCCGGCAGTACCAGTAGTTCACCCTAGATCCGATAGTTTTGAGACTTCGGGACTTCTTGAGTTGCAGTCCACCCGAGTCCTATGGATTGAGGACTGAGGAAGATCATCAGGAGTTTATTCGACAGTTGCAGCGGATCATGAAAGTGATCAAGACCTCAGAGGCATTTCTTACACACTTCTTGCCCTCGCAGATGAGGAGAGCTCGGGCAGATAGATTTATGAGGTTGAGGCAGAACGGGCGGACGGTTCGGGAATACAGTATAGAGTTTGACTTATTGGCTCGTTATGTCCCCGTGTTAGTGGCAGACATGGAGGATAGAGTGCACCGATATGTCACAGGACATGACGATTATCTAGCAGAGAGTTGTACAAGAGTAGCTCTTCAGTCAGACATGGACATTGCCCGCGTCAAAGCTTACGCCAGTAAGACCGAGGAACGTGAGATCGACGGACAACCAAGATCGCAGGTAAGAGGCTGCGAACAGCAGGGTCCTTTGGTAACTTTCGAGGCGGACCTTCTCAGCAGCAGACTGGTTATGCGCCTCCGCCAGTACAGAGTGGTCCTCCACGAACTTCAGGACGTTCGGGGTATTTAGGAGTTGGTCAACCTGTGGTTTCGGTTCATGATTTGCATAGGTTCTAGCCCAGATTCGCTTTTCCTCAGTGTTCACTATGTGGTAGACGTCATCCCGAGGAAATGTCGTCTTTCTTACTAATGCTTGTTTTACCAGCGGCCGTCAGGGCCATGTGAGGAGAGAATGTCCTAGTAGGAGGGATACTGTCACACCCCGAACCCCGGGCCCGTGACTGGTGCCCTACCTGGGCACCCTTCTACCTTAACAACTAAGTAAAACTGCAGAAATTAAATAACACCTCTTTTTTTAAAAAAAAAAAAACCAACATACGTGCAAGGGCAAAGCCGACAAGGCTGCCATATATACATAAACAAAAGACACTACACCGTACATGAGTCCAATCCCACATATGAATACTGCACTTCAAGAGTTATCGAACTATGACGGACAAGGCCCCACTGCACTCCATAAATGTACAAAAGCCTGCATCTTGAACTCATACCAAAAAGATAACTCCCAATGTAAGGAGCTATCCAAAACTCGAGCAGTGGTCCTACACCGCCGATCACCAAACAACGTACCTAAACTCGCAGATGAACGCACTTCCGGGCGAGGTCAAGACGAAGAATGTACCAAGTATGTGAACGATGAAGCATCGTAAGTGAAACCATAACAGTCTATATAAAATAGGAGACATGTATGATAACCAAACTACAGTTCACAATATATAAGTCGTCACGTCAAGTCAGGGACTCATGCCCTCCAAGTCATCACTCAAAATATAACCATGGGTCTCACGCCCACAACATCAATCGTGCCCGTGGAATTCCTTCCTCACTGCCGGCAGTCTATGATAGAACAATACCAAGGAGTACACATGACACCAGGTCCCACCTGTGTCATAAAACCGTACGGAGCAAGTACGAAGGCTAACTACCAGATACCAAAGCCGCATCATCAACTGACCGAGGCAAGTACGAAAGCCAACTACCAGATACCAAAGCCGTACTAACAATACCATACAACTAAACCACGAAGCTGACACGGGGCAAGTACGAAAGCCGACTACCAGGTACCGCGCCGTGTCACGAGTCGACGGCAAGTACGAAGGCTAACTACCAGGTACCAAGGTCGTGTCACGAGACTTCGTCACTAAACTGAACGGGGCAAGTGCGAAGGCTAACTACGAGGTACCAAGGCCGAATCAGCCACGAGACGGGGCAAGTACGAAAGCCAACCACCAGATACCAAGGCCGAATCAGTAAAACCTCATGGAGAGCTAGTCCATGGAACAACAATCCTAATGGAACCATACCCGTGGGCCACCCAACGTGTCAGTAGGTCCATCAATCAAGAACAACATGACCGACCCTCTATCGAGAGACGCGGTAACATAAGGATACAACACATGCACAACAAGGCTATCACACGCAAACATAGGCAAGTCACATACAACTCAAGGTACTTTCTTTTTTATGTCAAAGTCCGGGTTTTAACCCCAAAGTACTACATACATTAATCCTTTCAAAAAGATCTCTTTTTACGTAAAACAACTCGATACTATTATCCGTAGTACCAAACACGTTCATGTTTAAATCAAGTACTTTCTACTTTTTAAACCAAGTGGCTTACACTTTTTAAAACGATGCCAAGTATACTTTTAAAACCCAAGTAACTAACTCTTTTAAGATCAAGGTACTCCTACCTTTTAAAACCAAGCCACTTATATTTTTCTCATCAAGAAAAGTTCGATATTTGAAAATAAGTTACTTATACTTTTAAACTCAAGTTACTTCTCTTTTCCCAAAATCAAGTTACCATTTTAAATCCAATAATAAAACCATTCTTTTGTTTTCATAAAGTCGTTATAACTAACTTCCCATAAAGCTATTATAACACTTTATGTTTTAAACAAATTTAAGACAAGACCATGCCTTTCTTTTAAACCAAAACACTTCAAATTCTTAAGTCTCTTTTCTTTTAGAAATCAAGTTCCTCCCACTTTTAAACCTCAAGTAACTCACACCTTTTAAAACAAGTTACTTCTCTTTAAATCATGTCATGTCTCCTCTTGTGTAAAACCATTAAGTAAATCACTCCTTTGACTTTCCTAAAGTCATTATAATGACCTTTAGGTTTTGGAACTAAGGCACTAGCCAAAAGATTTGGAAATCACTTCCTTTTCAAGACTCTACGTACTTTACGTAAAATACTTCCACTCTTTAAGAATCCAAACTTCACTAAGGCAATGGATTATACAACTTACAATTTAAACATCAAAGTATAATCAAGGAAGTACATAGAACAAATTCTATATTAGGCAATCCAAGTACAACCAAGGAATGGATCATTTACGAGAACGTACTTTCTTTATCTTTAGGAATCATGCTAGAAGAGGAGATAGTTCACATACCTTTTCGGCTAAATCCACAAGCTAAGCCGAATACGCCGTACGTAGAAGTGTCAACCTATAATGGTCACAACAATCAAACAAAGGGGATTACACGCCTTACAATACGTGTAAAATTCCGCCCCACAATTCATACCAAGTAGTTTAAAACTCCAAGCCATTCTCGGCCAACTACATACTAACAATTCAAAGTCTTTTCCAATCCTTTTCAAATTCCAAGTTCTAAGGCCTAACATGTTATATAGTTATAAACCACTTCAACAACTACAATTTCCTTCCTACACAACATGCGACGACTTAAACGAATAATCAACTTGAATTATAGTCTTAAGGCTAACATGCTAGTTTTCGGATTTAGGGTTCCAATAGCCAATATACTAATCCAACTACATAATATACATCTCATGCTTGCTAATAACCATAGCTACAACAATAAGTAAACTTAATTGCTAAAACGACAAAATTTATACCTTTCCAAGCCCTTAAAATTTCCAAGAATCAAAGTCGCGCCTTAGCAATTCTTAGCTCCTTTCCTTAAGTTCCAATCCGCTCCAAGCACTCCTTAGAGGCCTAAGAAGAACCCATCTTCAAGTTTCAACTTCAAAGTCAAGAACTCCTAAGTTTCCGCCTGCGACTAATACGAAACGCTGCTTTTCCAAATCCTTCTATTGAGATATCCTTTTAAAACCCTTATGGACATTGGGTTAAAGTCTTGTGAATATTGGACAACAAACTAAAATTTTTGTGTGCACAAATTGTCCAAACCCGTGAGCCTCAAGAACAAGAAAAATGTTGTGAAATAATTCTAAGTGTTGGAAGACCTTGTCTTGCACTAGCCTAGTATATATAACACAATGGCGGCCAAGACTTAAACAAATGTGAGGCTAGGATGAGTTTCACTGGATCAAGCCTAGGTGGACAAGTTGACTTTAACAATATCAAGCTGGAAGACTTATCTTCTACCATGGTCAATGACCATTTTACCCTTGCAACATTTCGACCAAGACCACATGAGGGTGCCACGTGTCGCCTCTCATTCGTCCATAAAATTCCGTAACCTCGGGCCCCGCAAAACGTAAAATTCCTCGGGTGGGCCCCACGTGACCAAATCCGTAAAAAAATGAATTTCCATATGAATATAAGTTCCATACTCTTCAAATAATATATTTTGAGAATCCAATTCTCAACAACGAGCATTTTTCCTTTCCGACGTCCGGAAGATTTTCCGTCGGAAAAACAATTCTTCCTTTCGTACTAATTTCCAAGTCTTGTGTTCCTTACGTACCTTCACTTATACATGTCCTGAACTTACGGGGTGTAACAGATACAGGTGGGATGACTTAGCCTACCAGGTCAGTTGCAGATTCAGTGGATCGGAGAGGAAGGGGTGTTAGCCAGAGGAGGCCACCCCCACCTCGGTATGATCGTTGTGGTAGGGGTTCTTATGGGGAGTGTCGTACTACTTAAATAACTTGTTAGGCTTGCGGCCAGCAGGGCCATTTTGCGAGAAATTGTCCGAACAGAGGTGGCGCGGATGTTACTACTCAGCCTTCGGGATCAGTGGCTAGTTCATCACCTTCTGTAGTTATGCGCCCAGCAGAGCAAGATTTGATTAGAGCGGCAAAGGGAAAGTGAGACATTAGTTACAGGGAGATCTTCAGCCTTAAGAGACTTGTTTAGGTCGTTATGGTAGATTCATGTGGAGTGCTATGTTCGGTTAGCATGGTGTAAGTTGTGATAAATCCATGGGTAGTGTGTGATGGAAGTAGTAGCTTTCATGACGTGAACTGGTAAGATTGTTCCGGATTGGGGAACGAGAGTTTAGTACGAAGTGGTCGGGTTGAGGCCATTTCGCGAGTCAACCCGCAGCCCGGAATGTGGTGGGGTCAGTTTGAGGTGGTCCCGCTAGATGATAGGGTCACGAGGGTGTTAAGCCCAAGTTTAGGTAACCGCAGATTATGCGAGTTCGTGGACGCGTCGACGAATCGGATCGTGAAGGCCGGAAGGGCCTTAAAGGAATTTGAGGCTAGAAAATGACCAAGTTCGAGGTAGCGACTCTAAGGTTTTGGAACCAAGCGATGGATCGAGTACAGTACATGTACTGTAGAGAGTTCGTGTACGAGAAGGGTATGACGTAAGAAAAGGAGTGAACGTGTGTTAACAGAATAAAATAGATCATTTTGTTGTGAAGTGAAGATGCGAAGGGAGTATCCTTTAGACCATAGGTGGAAGCTTTTGTAATGTTAGAGGTGATTTCTCGTTGGCTTGGATTTGAGTTGTTGCGTGTGTTGTATTATGGCAATATGGGCATAGTTGGTTTCGTAAGTATAGTAGTGAATACTATACCTGCCGCATGCACGATTGGAGACTTAGAAGGAACATTCGGGACTAATGTTTCTAAGGGGGGAAGAATGTTACACCCCGTAGTTCCAGGGTATGTATACGAGGACGTACGTACGAGAATACGACAGTAAAATAGGAAAGGAAGAAAGATGTGATTTTTCGACTAAAAGTTTCCGGATTTTGTGAAGGAAAAATGTTCGTTAAAGGGAATTGGATTCCCGTGATTTGGTATTTGGACTTTTGGAATATTTGAGAATTATGAAATTTTATTTCCGAATTGGTCACGCTGGCCCACTGAAAATTTACGCTTTGGGGCCCACTTTATTTTCGGATTTTTGGCATTGCGGATATTTTCGGAAGATGAAATATTTTGGACGAGTAGGGGGGCGACACGTGTCACCCCCGTGTGGCCATGTTGGCCGAATTGGAGAAGGACAAGTGGGACGTTTTATTGGGGGACAAGTGGCAAGCCACTTGTCCCATTTTTGTGGTAGCCAAATGGTTGGCCAACTACCCACACACATGTACCCCATCCTCACCACCCACTTGCCTAGATCTTGGCCATTGATTTTCCTATAAATACCCCTTGTGTGCAAGACTTTATTTCATCCACATTAGAAAGTTTCAAGGCAAAAATTCCCCTCCCTCCCTTAGTGAGTTCTCGTCCAAACACCCCCCCCCCCACCTTGAGTATAATTCTTCAATTATTGTTGTTATTCCAAATACTTTAGCCTAAATGCCTTGTGGTATTCAAAAGAAATACCAACATAAGAGCCCGGAAATACTACTTTATTACATAGTCGCAAAACGCAAATTTCTAGAAAATCTTCATAGCTTAGATGAAGTGTTAAGAGAAGTTGTTTAGAAACTTCTAAGGGTTGCTTGGAGCGGTTGGAGCGTATGAATCGAGCTAAACGTTGCTCAGATCGACTTATATCTTGGATAATTTTGGGCTTATCGAGTTAATTATCTTTTTCCCCCTATTGTAATTGGATATTACATGTTGTAGTAATGTATAGTTGAGTATAGTATATTTAGAATGAATATGGATAAGAATTGAATCAGATTTACATTAGACTGTATTCTGAGAGACTTGTAGTATTATTGTGGCGGTGTTGTACACGTCGGTTAGACGTGTAACCCCTGTGAGTTGTTGGCTTGGTAGCGGGCCTTGATAGAGAGGAGATTTATGTGGTTACGGGGAGGTGCCGAATTTTCCGTAGAATAAGGAATCTTGTATTTAGAATATTCTACGAAGAGATCTAGAAGTTGATAGACATTTTATGGCCATTATAGGTGGAAGTACTACGAGTAGCGTATTCTACTTGAAGGGTGGAAAAGGCTAGCAGAGTGATAGTACTTTGGAGCGTTTTGCTAATTGTCGATAATCGTCGCGAGGTATGTGAACCTCTTCCTATCTTTTCTAGCATGATTGTGTGAACTATGTACGGTAGCGTGACGTGCTAAACGAATTTGATTGGTTTAAAATATAAAGTGTTATAACGACTTTATGGGAAGTTTGTTATAACAACTTTATGTAAGTAAAGAAATGGTCTGTGATTTTTAAAAGATAAGAGACTTGACTTATAAATGACTTGATGTGAAATATTAAGGACTTGGTTTGTCTTAAAAAGTTGTGAAACCACATTTATGATAAATGGGTAATTGAGTTTTAAAAGGAATAAGTTATATTGATTTCGGAAATGAGAATAAGTATCGAACAAACCATCGCAAATGCGTTAATAAAGGAAAATGTATTGACAAATAATTAATTATATTAAAACCAGTAGAAACCTCCATCTGCATAGAAGCTAAGATAAGACAAAATTGTATTACATTTCCTAGATCATGGTTGCTTTAATAAGATCATTAATAACAAGTATTGGTTTTTCTTAAATTCCAAAGTAAGGAACTTGTTTTCTAAAAGAAATGAGACTTGAGGAATTTGAAGTGTTTTGGTTTAAAAGAAAGGCATGGTTTTGTCTTAAATTGGTTTAAAACATAAAGTGTTATAACAGCTTTATGGGAAGTTAGTTATAACGACTTTATGAAAACAAAAGGATGGTTTTATTATTGGATTTAAAATTGTAATGGACTTTAAAGGAGAAATGATTTGGTTTAAAAAGAAAGTATGAAAATTGTTTTGGTTTACTTACAAAGACAAGCATTTCTATTTTTGATACTACGGTATCGTGTGACTTTGTGTGAAAGAAATGGATCTTTTAAAGAGTTAAAATACGTAGTACCTGGGATTAAAACCCGATTTGTGTTCATAAAAAGAATGTCTAAAAGTATGTTGAACTTGCCATGCTTGTGGTGATAGCTTTTGTTGTGCAAGTGTTGTGTTTCGTGCTACCGCCTCTCGCCGAGGGCGCTATCTGGTTGATTGTTGGACATACTGACACGATGGGTGGCCCACGGGTATGCTTCCACTATATCGATGCTTTTTGTCATACTGTCGAGATGGGTGGCCCACTGGTATGCTTCCACTAAATCGATCCTTTTGGACATACCGACACGATGGGTGGCCCACGTACGCTTCCATTAGAGTGTTATTCGTTATTTGCTTTGGACATACGACACGACGGGTGGCCCACGAGTATGCTTCCACTATGATTGTTATCTTGTTATTTCCTTCGACATACCGACACGATGGGTGGCCCACGTACGCTTCCATTGTGAGTGTTATTCGTTATTTGCTTGACATACCGACACGATGGGTGGCCCACGAGTATGCTTCCACTATGATTGTTATCTTGTTATTTCCTTTTGGACATACCGACACGATGGGTGGCCCACGTATGCTTCCATTGTGAGTGTTATTCGTTATTTGCTTGACATACCGACACGGGTGGCCCACGAGTACGCTTCCATTATGATTGTTATCTTGTTATTTCCTTCGACATACCGACACGACGGGTGGCCCACGTATGCTTCCATTAGGACGGTTCCATGGCCATGCTTATACCGAGGTAAGATGCCGGCACGCGTCGCATGCGTTAAATTCGGGTTATATTTGAGTGATGACTTTACGCGTGAGTCCTCGACTTGATACGATCGCTAATATATATCAGGAATCGTAGTTTGGTTATCATACATGTCTCCTTTTTTATATAGACTATTATGATTTCATTTACAGTATTTTCAGTTTCACATACTTGGTACCTGTTGTACTGACCTCCTTCGGGGGGCTGCGTTCATGCCGCAGGTAGAGGTTGTCACGACCCGATCCCGGGCCCGTGACTGGTGCCTTACCCCGGGCACCCTAGTGATACAACATCAGAGAAAATCAGCGGAAATAAAACTTTAAACATGAAACAAGAGATAAGATCATAAAACAGGCCAACCAAACGGTTACCTTCCAATAAATATATGTATACAAATCTTTCAAAAAGAATAGTTTAATCCTTTACAAACCCTGCCCACAATAGTACTACAGACCTCTAAGAGTTTGTATACAACACGACGGGACAGGGCCCCGCCATACCCCTGAATGTACAAGAACCTACAACTCAGGGTAACATACCAAAGATAAGCCTCCGGAGAAACGGAGCTTCCCAACGCTGAACTGTGATCCTAAGAGCGAGGATCAGCAATCGATGTACTCTACCGCGGCAGATTTAACGCAGCTCCCGGGCGAGGTCAAGCACAACAGTACCAAGTATATGAAATCAAAATATCAGAAATGAAATCATAGCATCTATATAAAGAAGGAGACATGTATGATAACCAAACTACGATCACAATAAATAAGCGAATATGTAAGTCGTGGACTCACGCCTCGAGTCATCACTCAAATATAACTACGGGTCTCACGCCCGCAACATCAATCATGCCCGTGGAATACCTTCCTCACCGCCAGCCTATGATATAATAACACCACAGAGTACACATGAACACCAAGTGCGTACTAACAATACTATACAACCAAACCACGGGCGACACGGGCAAGTACGAAGCCGACTACCGATACCGGCGCGTGTCACGAGCTGATCGGCAAGTACGAGGGCTAACTACTGTGTACCAAGGTCGTGGTCACGAGACTTCGTCACTACACCGAACGGGGCAAGTGCGAGGGCTAACTACCGTGCACCAAGGCCGAATCACCACGACGGCAAGTACGAAAGCCGACCACCGATACCGGCCGATCAAGAAAACCTCACGGAGAGCTAGTCCATGGAATAACACTATCAACAGTGGAAACGAACCTCATCATGGCCGATACCCGTGGACCATCCATCGAGTCAAGATGCCCATGGACTATCATAGTGGAAGCATACCCGCTGGCCACCCATCGTGGTCGATGTCCAAAATGATCAAGAATAACACGACCGCCTCCATTCGAGAGACGCGGTAACATAAGAATACAACACTTTGCACAACAAGGCTATCATACACAAACATAGGAAAGTTACACACAACTCAAGGTACTTTTTATTTTATGCCAAAGTCCAGGTTTTAACCCCAAAGCACTACGTATGTTAAACTCTTTTTAAAGGATCCATTTCTTTTACAAAGGTCACCCGATACCCGCAGTATAGAGTGACTAACATCTTTTAAGTAAACCAAAACAACTTCCATACTTTCCTTTTAAAACCAAATTAAGGCAATACCATGCCTTCTTTTTAGACCAAAACACTTCTCCTTTTAAAGTCAAGTTACCACTTTAAAACCAATGATAAAACCATTCTTTCGTTTTCATAAAGTCGTTATAACTAACTTCCCATAAAGCTGTTATAACACTTTATGTTTTAAACCAATTTTAAGACAAAACAGTGCCTTTCTTTTAAACCAACAACTCTTTAATCTCCTCAAGTCTCTTTTTAGAAATCAAGTTCCTTACTTATTCTCATTTCCGAAATCAGTAAAACATTAATCTTTAAAAACCAAGTACTCATTACTCACGAATGAGGTTTCACACTTCTTAACAACTTTCACATCAATTCAATTAAGTCAAGTCTCTTATCTTTTAAGATCAAGGCTCTTAACTTCTTAAAAGCAATAAACCATTCTTTTTATCTCTCTTAAGTCGTTATACCTAACTTCCCATAAAGCTAGTATAACTCTTAAGCTTTCAAACCAAGTATTATTCTTCTTTCAAAAAGGATTCTTAATTCTTTTGAAATACTTCAAGATTCTTATTATTCAGGCTTAAGTCAAAAGACATTGCCGTAAAACTATATTCAGTTAACACACGTACGTCTACCGTACTATATATATAACCTTGTAAAATACTTCCAGATTCTTATTATTCAGGCTTAAGTCAAAAGACATTGCCGTAAAACTATATTCAGTTAACACACGTACGTCTACCGTACTATATATATAACCTTGTAAAATACTTCCAGATTCTTATTATTCAGGCTTAAGTCAAAAGACATTGCCACACGTACGTCTACCGTACTATATATATTCCTTTAAAATATCATGCTCAAGAGTATAGGAAGAATCACATACCTCGCGACGATTATCGACTATTAGCAAAAAGCTCCAAAGTACTGAAATCCTGCTAGCCTTTTCCACCCTTCGAGTAGAATTCGCTACTCGCAGTACTTCAACCTATAACGGTTATACAAGTCTATCAATGTCTATACTACTCGGTAGAATAAATCTAGATACAAGATTCTTACGGAAAATTGGGCAGCACTTCCCTACCCGTCAACTTCACAAGTCTACTGTAGATACATTCCTATGTAAGTACAGTTCAATTCCCTTCTTATATACCTTCCTTGTATATAACTTATACTTAATTCTTATACTTCAACAGTATGCAAACTCTAATTACAAAAGAAGGTCAAGCGTATTTACCTCGATAAGCCCATAATTATCCAAGATATAATGTCGATCCTGAGCAACGTTTAGCTCCTACTCTGGGCGCTCCAACCCGCTCCAAACAACCCTTAGAAGTTCTACGCAACTTCTACTTAATACTTCAACTAGCTATGAAGATTTCCTTAGGGTTTCGGTTTGAGACAAAAAGGACATAAGGTAGTATTTCCGGGCTCTACGTATAGAGGTAACTTTGGAATACGACAAGGTATAAGGCTAAGGTATTTTGGTATAGTAACAATACTTGGAGAATACTTTCTACCAAGGGGTGTATTTCACGATAACTTCTCAAGAGGAAGGAGGGCCTCTACTAGGAGTGGGGAGACTCTCGGCCAGGGCCTCTCAAAGGGAGGGTGCTCTAGACGAGAGCATCAAGAAGACGTGGGGAGGATTTCAAGACTTAGAAACATTTGGGGATGAAGAAGTCTTCACAAAGGGGGGGGGGTATTTATAGGGAAACCAAGGGCCATGATCAAGCCAAGTGGGGGGCAAGTGGAGGGCCAAGATTTGCCCAAGTGCCCCTAACCCTACTCCTCAAATCCCTCACAAAACATTGACCCATGAATTAGGCCTCAAATTCGTCCAAACCGTGAAAGCCAAAGGCCACTTGACCGTCCACTTGAGGGTGACAAGTGTCGCCCTCTCGTTGGTCCAAAATATTTCATTTCTCGGAAAAATCCGCAAAAATAATAAATGACATAGCCGGAATTTTCCCTTCGCAAGTTCTGTAAAACGTTTCGTCGAAAAACGACTCTTTACGGGGGTTGTGTACAAATTTCGAATCTTGCCTAACTTTAAGGCCCAAACTTCTCTACGTACGCCCACACGTACATACTCTGGAAATACGGGGTATAACAGAGGTACACCGGTTGTTGATCCTCGCTTATAAGATCACAGTTCAGCATTTTGGGAAGCTCCGTTTCTCCGGAGGCTTATCTTTTGGTATGATTCCCTGAGTTTGTAGGTTCTTGTACATTCAGGGGTATGGCGGGGCCCTGTCCCGTCATAGTTGTTATAAAATTCGTAGAGGTCTGTAGCATCGTTGTGGGCGTGGTTTGTAAGTGATTTAACTGCTCAATTTTGATTTATATATACGGGAAGGTAACCGCTTTTGGTTAGCCTATTGCTTATTTTATGTCTTGTTCATGTTTAAGTTTTTATTTCCACGATTTGATTTTCCGATGTTGTATCACAGGGTGCAGGGTAAGGCAAGGCGCCATGCCCGAGGCTCGTCGCACTATGGGTATTTATAGAAGAATTAAGGGTCAAGATCAATGTAAGTGTATGGTCAAGATTGGGCCATGTGTGTGTGGGTCCCACCACACCACATGGCCAACGAAATGAGCTTCCAAGTGTCATGGCCATTTCGGCCAAGGGGACAAGTGGCTAGCCACTTGTCCCTCCAATTTCGGCCCACATGGCCACTCAAGGGGTGACACGTGTCGCCCCCTTACTTGTCCAAAATATTTCATCTTCCGAAAATATCCAAAATACCGAAAATCTCAAAAACAAAGTGGGCCCCACAAAACCGTAAATTTCTCCCGTGGGCCCCACGTGACCATTTCCGAAAATAAAATCTCATAGTTCTAATATAATCCAAGAAGCCCAAATACCAAATCTGGGAATCCAATTCCCATTAACGAACCTTTTTCCTTCACAAAAACTGGAAACTTTTCCGTCGAAAAATCACACCTTTCTTTCTTTCCAAAATTTACGTCAGATTCTCGCACGCACGCTCCCACATACATACCACGCACTACGTGGTATAACATTCTTCCTCTTAGAAACATTCGCCCGAATGTTCCTTCTAAGTCTCCAAAACATAATCACACGTGGTATAGTCTTCACTACTATACTTACCTAACCAAACCTGCCACCAATGGCCATAGTATAACATACACGCAACTCTCAATCCAAGCCAACGAGGAATCACCTCTAACGTGCATATAACAACACAAAACTTCCACCCATGGACCAAAGGATACTTTCTTCCCCTCCTCACTTATAAAAAGGACACTTCCATCATCTTAACACATCTTAGCCTCTTTTCTTACTCGTCGCATCTTCCTCGTACACTCGAAATCTTCCTACAATACGTACCATATTTCTGTCATTGCTTCAGTTTCCAAAATCTCGGGGTCACTATCTCTAACTTGGTCATCATACTAGCCTTCAAATTTCCTTAAGGCCATTCCCGACCTTCACGATCCGATTCTGGTCGAACATATCCACGAACTCGTACGATGGTTATCCAAACCTGGGCTTAGCACCCTCGTGACCCTACCACCTGGCGGGACCACCTCGAACTGACCCCACCCCAAACTGGGCTGCGGGTTGACCCGCGAATGGTCGTCAACCGGACCCATAATCGTACCAGACTCTTGTTCCCCGATCCGGAACAACCTTACCTATACAAGTCCTGAAAGCTACCACTTTCATCTTACGCAACCCAAGGAATTATCCTACTAATACACCCCATGTATATAATGCTCTCCGATAAGGATCACCCGCAAAGTCTTTTACTCGAGACGAACCTACATCTAAGGTCTCAACGTGTAATATCCTAAGGTTCACACCTTCCATACCCCCATACTTACCTTTTCAACTACCCACTTTTCTAACACATCAATAACACAACGCTATCCGTACATAGCACACAATAATGAGATCATCATATCAAGCATACTAATCTCTAGAGGGTTAAGGATATACCTGTATCTACCGCTTCACTCTAATCATAGGCCTGCCCTGCAGGGCGCATAGCTATAGAAGGTGATGAACCAGCCATAAATCCTGAAGGCCGAGTCTCTACATCCGCGCTACTGGCCTGACAATTTCGCAAATGGCCCCGCCGGGCCGCATGTAAACACCCCAACCAAAGACGACACTCCTTATGGATTCTACCGCAACGCCACACCGAGGTAAGGGTGGCCTCATCCGTCAACACCACTACTTCCCGAAAACTCAACCTCGAGCCCGACACGCCTCGAATACTCTGGATGCCACAAGATCGCGAGGACCGCTCTGCATCGCGAGGCGCATAACTAGTCTATCGCCGAGGCGGTCCGCTCGAAAGTCGCCAAAAGACCTCGCTGTTCGCCTCTTCTCCGATCCCGGCCATTCCGTCGACCTCTCCGCCTCACACCTAAGTGCATAAGCTCGCACGCGGGCAATGCCCATGCCCACCAAGAGATACACCCGAGCAAGCCTCGCCAAGTAGTCATCGAGCCCCGCGTGACGTAGCGGTGCACTCGCCCTCCATATTTGCCACTAACGCCGACATATCGGTCCAACGAGTCGAACTCCACGTTGTAATACCGAACCTTACGCCCGTCTTGCCTCAACATCAAAAATGTTTACCCGAGCCCTCCTCATCTGTGGAGGCAAGAAATGTGCAAGAAATGCCCCTGAGAACTCGTCCCATACAGTTGGAAGCGCATGCTCCCCCCGGGACAATTCCCATGAATCAAACCAGTCGACTGCAGTATCACGCAGCCGATGCGAACCCAATATCACCGACTCGCTCGAGGCCTTGATCACTCACGATCCAGAATCGCTTCGGATAAACTCCCGAGGGTCATCCTCGCCTCGATCCATAGAACATCGCGGATCGCAACTTAAGAAGTCCCAAGTCTCCAACTATCGCCCCCGGGTGCACTCATCGTACCACCGGCTCCGTCGCCCTCAAGTCTCGCCATAAACCTAACTAGTAATCGCCATCTCTTGCAACCCATATCCTCCGCTCTCGCCGCGGACGAGGTTCGATATCGTAGCCTCGTGAGCTACCGCCTTGCACTAAACTCGCTGGGCCGGGCGGCATCGTAGAATCCGCCGTCTGTACCACCACCCAGGTAAAATCGGGCCTTCGCTCGTAACCCTCCGTGCTCTACTCGCAGCCTCGCCGCTTTGCCTTCGGGCTCTGGTTGCCTTGCGTGGAGGCATAACTGGTACAAAAGAGTACGTCAGAGGGAGTCCAACTGACAACACAGCTCTAAGGCACGATCTCAGAGTGAGAAGAATGGAAACCAATCCTAAATGTCCTGCAGCCTCCTGATAATAGATGTGGTGCACAACACACCGATAATCAAGACTCTACTAGACACGGTCTGTAGACACTTTCCGAGGACTAACTGCTCTGATACCACTTTTGTCACAACCCGATCCCGGGCCCGTGACTGGTGTCTTACCCCGGGCACCCTAGTGATACAACATCAGAGAAAATCAGCGGAAATAAAACTAAAACATGAGACAAGACATAAAGTATGAAACAGGCTAACCAAAACGGTCACCTTCCTGAATATATACATATATATATCAACCTGAACAGTTAAATCCTTTTACAAACCCGCCACAACAAAGATTACTGCACCTCTAAGAATGTAACCATAACTATGACGGGACAGGGCCCCGCCATACCCCTGAATGTACAAGTAACTACACTGACAGGGGACTATACCAAAGATGAGCCTCCGGAGAAACGGAGCTTCCCAAAACGCTGAACTGTGATCCTATGAGCGAGGATCCACAACCAATGTACTTCTACCTACCGCAGATTTAACGCAGCCCGGGCGAGGTCAAGACAACAGTACCAAGTATGTGAAACGAAAAATATCAGAAATGAAATCATAGTAGTCTATATAAAGCAGAGACATATATGATAACCAAACTACGCATATACATGTAAGCAAATACGTCAAGTCGTGGACTCACGCCTCAAAGTCATTACTCAAATATAACTATGGGTCTCACGCCCACAACATCAATCATGCCCGTGGAATACCTTCCTCACCGCCAGCCTATGATATAGCAACACCAAGGAATACACATGAACACGAGTGTCCCACCGTGTCACAACAACCGTGACGGCAAGTACGGGCGCTAACTACCGATACCAAAGCCGATCATCGATCGACCGGCAAGTACGAAAGCCAACTACTAGATACCAAGGTCAGACTAACAATACTATGCAACCAAACCACGGTCGACACGGGCAAGTACGAAGCCGACTACTGTGTACCAAGGCCGTGGTCACGAAATGACCGGCAAATACGGCTAACTACTGTGTACCGCGTGTCACGAGACTTCGCCACTAAACCGAACGGGCAAGTGCGGCGGTAACTACTGTACCAAGGCCGAATCATCCACGAGACGACAAGTACGAAAGCCAACCACCGATACCAAGGCCGACCAAGAAACCTCATGGAGAGCTAGTCCATGGAATAACGCTATCAACAGGAGCGTACCCGTGGAATCCTCCGTCACTGCCGGTTCGTTCAAGTAAGATCATAACAAATCAACCGGCCCTCCATTGAGAGACGCGGTGGTATAAAAATACAATACTGGCACAACAAGGCTATCACACACAAACATAGGCAAGTTACACACAACTCAAGGTACTTTCATTTTATGTCAACAATACGGGTTTCAAACCCAAAAATAATACCCACTTTCATTCTTTCAAAAAGACCTCTTTTTACGTAAAAGATACTAATACTCGTAGTATCAAAACACATTTCCTTTTCAAACCAAATTACTTTACTTTCGTAAAAACCTTTACAAGACTTTTAAAATCAAGTACTCTATACTTTTTAAACCAAGTGCCTTTCTTTTAAAACAACATCAAGTATACTCTTTAAAACTCAAATACTTAATCTTTTCAAAACAAGTAACCTATACTTAAATCAAGTTACCATTTTAAAACCAATGATAAAACCATTCTTTTGCTTTCATAAAGTCGTTATAACTAACTTCCCATAAAGTTGTTATAACACTTTATGTTTTAAACCAATTTAAGACAAAACCATGTCTCTCTTTTAAACAAAAAAAAACTCTTCAATTCCTCAAGTCTCTTTTCTTTTAGAAATCAAGTTCCTTTTAAAGACCAAATACTCATTTCTCGCGAATGAGGTTTCACAACTTTCTACACAATTCGAGTTCTTCATATATCATATCAAGTCAAATATAAGTCAAGTCCTTTATCTTTTAAAATCAGTAAACCAACCAAATTCACTTAGAACATGTACGTCTACCGTACTACATAGTTCACAACAATCATGCTAGAAAAGATAGGAAGAGGTTCACATACCTCGCGATGATTATCGACAATTAGCAAAATGCTCCAAGTACTACAACCTTGCTAGCCTTTTCCACCCTTCAAGTAGAATACGCTACTCGTAGTACTTCTACCTATACTGGCCATAAAACGTCTATCAACTTCTAGATCTCTTCGTAGAATATTCTAAATACAAGATTCCTTTATTCTACAGAAAATTCGCAAGACTCCCGCAACCATACAAAACTCCTCCTCTACTCTGGCCCGCTACCAGGCCAACAACTCCCAGGGGATTACACGTCTAACCGGACGTGTATAACACTGCCCCACAATAATACTACAAGTCTACTGTAAATACAGTCCAATGTAAATACAGTTTAATTCTATCAATCTTCTATCCTCATAATATACTCAAGTATAATTACTACAATATGTAATATCCAATTACAATAGGGGACATAGATCATTACCTCGATAAGCCCAAAATTATCCAAGATATATGTCGATCCTGAGCAACGTTTAGCTCCAACTCCTTACGCTCCAACCCGCTCCAAGCGACCCTTAGAAGTTTCTAAACAACTTCTCTTAACACTTCAACCAAGCTAGGAAGATTTTTCTGTGGTTTCACTGCATGACTATTGAAATAAAGTAGTATTTCCGGGCTCCTAGTATTGAAATAACTTTGAAATACAACTAGGGATACTAGGCTAAGGTATTTGGGATTATACAACAATACACAAAGTATTTTCCACACAAGAGGGGGAGGGGGACAAAACAAGACTAAAGGGGAGGGAGTATTTTGCCTTGGAAGACTTAAGTGTGGAATGAATATTATGTCTTGCACTATGGGGTATTTATAGAAGAATCAAGGGTCAAGATCAATGTAAGTGTATGGTCAAGATTGGGCCATGTGTGTGTGGGTCCCACCACACCACATGGCCAACGAAATGAGCTTCCAAGTGTCATGGCCATTTCGGCGAGGACAAGCTAGCCACTGTCTCCTCCACTACCACATGGCCACTCGAGGGTGACACGTGTCACCCCTTACTTGTCCAAAATATTTCGTCTTAGAAAATATCCAAAATACGAAAATCTCAAAACAAAGTGGGCCTACAAAGCGTAAATTTCTCCCGTGGGCCCCACGTGACCATTTCCGAAAATAAAATCTCATAATTCTAATATAATCCAAGAAGCCCAAATACCAAATCTGGGACTCCAATTCCCATTAACGAACCTTTTTCCTTCACAAAAACCGGAAACTTTTCCGTCGAAAAATCACACCTTTCTTTCTTTCCAAAATTTCTGTCGTATTCTCGTACGTACGTTCCCACATACATACCCTGGCACTACGGGGTATAACACTAATCACCATAGTATCAAGTTACGATTTCTTTCAAGACAAGTCACATTTCCTTTTAGAAATATAATAGGCTTCTAAATCAAGTGACTTCATTTCCTTTAAAGTCATTATATTAGCGTTATCCCTTTGTCAAATACATTTTCCCTAAATCCCAGGGACTTATACTTTTGAAATGAAACAAGTAGCATATACTTTTAAAACAAGTGAAAGATATCAAATCTTGTACGTCTACCGTACTACATAGGTACAACTACTCATGCTCAAGAGATAGGAAAGTTCTACATACCTCTTTGGTCAATCCACTTGCTAAGCTCAACTACCGCAAGTAATATTTCAACCTATAATAATCATGATACGTTTATTAACCTCTAACTTCAATGTAGAATAATCCAAGTTCAAAGTCACTAAATTCTATGGAAAATTGGGCAGCATTTCCTTTGTTTCTACTCACTTTGCCACCTTTTCAAAGGCCGAATTTATCATCCAAACACCACATTTAAGGCTCAACAATCCAACATTTTAAAGGGGATTACACATCCAAACTTGGGTGTGTAAAATTCTGCCCCATTAGGTACAACAATTCACTTAACAATTCTAAGGTAGTTTTTTAGGCTACAACATGCTCATAATCTCTTCTTAACCAATCCTTCATATCCAAACCACATTTCTTACATGCAAGGACTCTAAGTGCATTATTCACTACCACAAGTTCTTTCTTCTTAACATGCAATACTAAAAACTAATTATAAAGGAAAAACCATTACCTTAGAGCTTTAGCCAAATTTATTCCAAATATTTTGCTAGCTTCCTTGCCAAGAATACCACCACAACAACACCAACAAGCTAGCCACAAGCTTCCTTCTTGTTCTTAACTTTCAGATTTTTCTTAGGCTTTGAATTCCCTTTGGAATTTTAGAGAGAAGGAGGAGCTAATTTAGAGAGAGGGAGAGGTTTGAAAGATGACCAAGTCTTCAAGACTTGGTCAATATAAGGCATGCATGAAAAATCAGATTGGGGGGGGACACTTGTCACCCTCCCATGGACTTTTTAAAAGAGAAATCAGACTTTCCTAAGTTTTTCCGCCCAAAAATCCCGCCTCGGCGCTGAAACCTCCGCAGCCTCTCTGAACTTCCAGCGTCGCGGCCCTGTTGCCCCTGGCGCGGCTGCAACTTCAGCGACCCTTCAAGATTTCGCGCGCCCTGCATCCGCGCCACGCCTGCCGCTTTGTCCAAACACATTCGTCCGATCACAAGACCGAACTTGTAACTCTCATATCTTTCTACTCCGACGTCCTATCGACGAATGATTGGTTGCGTTTGAATCTAGACTCCACGAACTACGCCCTAGGCCTTTGAAATACTTAGGAGCTCTCAATGTACCGGGTCATAACCCGCCTCAAAGTTGACTAAAACCCGTCCGGAACAATCCGTCAACCTATCCTTAGAAAATTTTAAGTCTTACATGCTTTCGTACGCTCTCATACGTAGGGTAAGAACTACGGGGTATAACAGACAACTACGATACCTGAGTCTCCAGTTTCATGACCAGGAGCCGAGGATATGAGTTACAAGGAGGTAGCCCAGTTACTAGCTAGGCTTGTGGCTAGGAATGAGAATGCGAAGAGTCGGAGGTTCCTGAGTACGAGTTCACCCTAGATCCGATAGTTGAGATTTCGGGACTTCTTGAGTCATCCACCCAGTTCTATGGATTGAGAACTGAGGAAGATCCTCAGGAGTTTATTCGACAGTTGCAGCGGATCATGAAAGCGATCAAGACCTTAGAGGCATTTCCTACACGTTTCTTGACCTCGCAGATGAGGAGAGCTCGGGCAGATAGATTTATGATGTTGGTGCGTAATCGCGACGGTTTGGGAATCTGATGTCGAGTTTGACTCATTGGCTCGTTATGTCCCCGCTTTAGTGGCGTATACATGGAGGATAGTGTGCACCGATATGTCACAGACTTGACGACGATTATCTAGTGAAGGAGGTACAAGAGTAACTCTTCGGGCGAGCATGGACGCGTTCGCAGACAAAGCTTATGCGCAGCAGATCGAGAACGTAGAGATCGGCAGACAACCAAGAACAGCAGAAGAGGTCCGTAATGCCAGGTCCTTGGTAACTTTCAAGGCGGACCTTCTCAGAGATCGATTATGCGCCTCCGCCAAGATGCAGTGGTCCTCCTGTGCTTCAGGACGTTCGGGGTATGCAGGAGTTGGTCAGAGCTCCATGGTTTCTGGTTCACAGATTTACATAGGTCTAGCCAGCCAGATTCAGTTTTCCCTCAGTGTTCACTATGTGGTAGGCGTCATCCCGGGGAATGTCGTCTTTTTACTGGTGCTTGTTTTATCGCCGCCGTGGCCGTAGTGATGAGAGGATGTCCTAGTAGGAGGGATACAGGTGGAATGACTCAGCCTACCAGGTCAGTTGTGGATTCAGTGGTTTGGAGAGGAAGGGGTGTTAGCCAGAGGAGGCCACCCCCACCTCGGTATGGCCGTTGTGGTAGGTGTCATTGTGGGGAGTATCGTACTACTTCGACAACTTGTTATGCTTGCGGCCAGCAGGACCATTTTGCGAGAAATTGTCCACCGCAGTGGCGCGGATGTTACGACTTCCTTCGGATCGATGGCTGGGTTCATCACCTTCAGAGTTATGCGCCACAGAGCAGGATTTGAATAGGCGACAAAGTGAGCAGCGAGTTACAGAGATATCTTCAGCCCTTAAGAGACTTGTTTAGGTCGTTATGGTAGATACAGGTGGAGTGCTATGTACGGATAGCATTGTGTTAGGTATGGATTAGAAAACATGGGCAGTTGAAAAGGGTAAGTCTGGGGATGAGAAAATGGTGAGCCTTAGAATTTATAACAGTTGGGACCTTGGATGCAAGGCCGTCTTGAGTGGATGATTTTTACGGTTGGTCTTTGTCGAAGTACTTGGTATGCGTGAAATATATTATGGGATAATTCCATGGGTAGTGTGAGATGGAAGTGGTAGCTTTCATGACGTGAATTGGTAAGATTGTTCCGGATCGGGGAACGAGAGAGGTTGGCGCGAAGTGGGTCGGGTTGAGGCCATATCGCGGGTCAACCCGCAGCCCGGAATGTGGTGGGGTCAGTTTGAGGTGGTTCCGCCAGGTGGTAGGGTCACGAGGGTGTTAGGACCAAGTTTAGGTAACCATCGTACGAGTTGTGGATGCGTTCGACCAGTAGTCGGGACGATGGGGTCAGCCCATCTTGTCTTTTAGTCAGGACTGTTTACTCGGCGGAGGGTTATGCGAGATGTTGTATATCAGGAAGGTTGTAAGGCTGCACGGGGTTCCTACTTTTTATGGCAGGCAGTGGAGCCCGGTTTTCGGCTATTTCTTTTGTTTCTGGAAGTTTTACCAGGTGGGGTTAGGAACTCAGGTCAGTCTCAGAATTGCATTCACCCTCGGGCCGACAGACAAACAACGCGTTTTATCCAGACAGTTGAGGATAGGTTACGGGCCGGTGTTTTGATTTCAGGGGTAGCTGTAAGGATTATTTGCCTCTTGTTAAGTGAGTATTATAATAGCTACCATTTCAGTATTCGGATGTCGCCTTATGAAGCCTTGTATGGGCGGAAGTGTAGGTTGCCGGTCGATTGGTTCGATGTTGGCAAGGTTCAGATAGTTGGTCCATACTTGATTCAGCAGGATGTGGATAAGGTGAAGCTTATCCAAAAGAGGTTATTAGCAGCTCAGAATCAACAGACTTGGTCATCTTACTAGCCTCAAATTCCTTTAAGGCCATTCCCGGCCTTCACGATCCAATTCTAGTCGAACACATCCGCGAACTCGTACGATGGTTTTCTAAACTTGGGCCTAGCACCCTCGTGACCCTACCACCTAGCGGGACCACCTCGAACTGACCCCACCTTATCCTGCCACGTTGACCCGCGATATGGCCTCAACCCGACCCACTGTCGCGCCAAACTCTCTCGTCCCCTGGTCCGGAACAATCTTACTAATTCACGTTATGAAAGCTACCACTTCCATATCACACTACCCATGGAATTATTCCACAATATATTTCACGCACACCAAGTACTTCGACAAAGACCAACCGTAAAATCATCCACTCAAGATGGCCTTGCATCCAAGGTCCTAACTGTTATAAATTCTAAGGCTCACAATTTTCTCGTCCCCAGACTTACCCTTTTCAACTACCCACGTTTCTAATTCACACTTAACATAATGCTATCCGTACATAGCACTTAACATGTATCCACCATAACAACATAAACCGCTTCTTGCGGTCAAGATATCTCTCAGAATTCATCGCCTCACTTTCCTTTGTCGCCTAATCATAATCCTATCCCGCAGGCGCCTAGCTATATAAGGCGATGAACCACCACCGATCCCGGCGTGAGTCTCTACATCTGTGCTACTGCCTGGACAAACTCTCACCAAATGGCCTCGTTGGCCGCAAGCATACAAGCTGTCGAAGTAGTACGACACTCCCCATAATAGAGTCTATTACAACGGCCACAACGAGGTAGGGGTGACCTCATCTGACCAACACCCCCTTCTCCCGAACAATCAACCCGCAATCGACCCAGAGTCGAGTCATCCTCTTGTATCCTCCTACTTGGACATCCTCCCATCACTTGGCCCTGACGGCCGCAGGTATAACAATCTCCCAAACTAGCACGACACCCTGAGGATCATCCTCAGCTCTCTATCCATAGAACTCTGGCGAACTGCAGCTCAAGAAATCCCAAGTCTCGCATCGGATCTAGTGGTGAATCATCGAATCGCCGGAACCACAGGCTCCCGTCCGTCCTCAAATATCGACACGATCCTAGCTAGTAACTGGGCCATCTCTTGTAACCCATATCCTCGCCCCGCCGTGGAATCGAGGCTCGTATCGTGGCCTCGTGAGAAATCGCCGCTTCTAAACTCAACGGGGCTAACGGCTTCATAAAACTCGTCGTCTAAAGTACTATCTCAGGTAATGACCAGGCATGTGCCCTGGTAACCCTCTGTGTTCTACTTGTAGCTCCCTCTGCTGCCTTGCCCCTCTGGGCCCTGGTTGCCTTGTGTAGATGCATAACGGGTACATAAGAATACGCCAGAGGGAGTCCAACTTATAACACAGCTCTAAGGCACGATCTCAGAGTGAGAAGAATGGAAACCAATCCTAAATATCCTGCAGCCTCCTGATTATAGGTGTGGTGCACAACACGCCGATAATCACGACTCTACTAGATACGGTCTGTAGACACTTTCCGAAGATTAACTGCTCTGATACCACTTTTGTCACGACCCGACCTCGGGCCCGCGATTGGTGCCTTACCCCGGGCACCCTAGTGATACAACATCAGAGAAAATCAGCGGAAATAAAAACTCATAGAAGATAAATAGTGAAATAAGAAAACAGGATAACCAAAACGGTTACCTTTCTGTATATATACATAAAACCCGAACAGTTATATCCTTTACTGCACTTCGCCACAACAAGATTACTGCACCTCTAAGAATGTATCCACAATTATGACGGGACAGGGCCCCGCCATACCCCTGAATGTACAAGTACCTACAATGACAGGGGACTATACCAAAGATAAGCCTCCGAAGAAACGGAGCTTCCCAAAATGTCAATCTGGATCCCATGGCGAGGATCCACAACCGATGTACTCTACCGCGCATGAACGCTACCGGGCGAGGTCGATAACAGTACCAAGTATGTGAAACTGAAAATATCAGAATGAAATCATAATACCATATAAACATGTGAGACATGTATTGTCACGACCTGCCCGGCCCGTGATCGTGCATTACCCTGCACCCTATTGATACAACATCGAGAAAACCAATGGAAATAAAAACTTAAACATTTAAATAGACATGGATCAAGATAAAAGAAAATAGGCCAACCAAAACGGTTGCCTTTCAACATATATATATAGACATTTGAACAGTTACAATACTTACAACCCCGCCACCACAAAGGCTGCACTCTAAGATTTATACAACAACTATGACGGGACAGGGCCCCGCCATACCCCTGAATGTACAAGGACTTACAGACTCAGGGTAACATACCAAAGATAAGCCTCCGAAGGAACGGAGCTTCCCAAGACGCTGAAAGGTGATCCTAAAATGGATCGACAAATGACGACTTCTACCGCGCAGATGAACGCACTTCCGGGCGAGGTCGATAACAGTACCAAGTATGTGAAATCAGAAATGTCAGAAATGAAATCATAACATCTATATAAAGCAGAGACATGTTTGATAACCAAACTACGCTCATAACATAAAAGCGCCATGTCAAGTCGTGGTCTCACGCCTCAAGTCATCCTCACGCCGTGGAACTCCTTCCTCACCGCCAGCCTAGGTACAAATCATGTGATACGATAACATGTCTCGCCCATATCATGGACCCAAGATAGAAACGTGTGGAATACATTCCTGCTCATCTCACGAACTCGGTAGTCGGATGGAATACATTCGGCCCATCCCGGACGCGTAGTCGAGTGAAATACATTCCCGCTCATCCTACGAACGCGTAGTCGAGTGAAATACATTCCCGGTTCATCCCATGAACGCGGTAGTCGAGTGAAATACATTCTCGGTTCATCCCATGAACGCGGTAGTCGAGTGGAATACATTCCCGGTTCATCCCATGAACGCGGTAGTCGGGTGGAATACATTACTTGCACATTAGGTCTATCACACGCAAACATAGGCAAGTTACACACAACTTAAAGTACTTTCATTTTATGACAAAGTCCGGGTTTTAACCCTAAAGTACTACGTACGTTAAATTTCTTTTAAGAGATTCATTCCTTTTATAAAAGTCACCCGATACCCGTAGTATAAAAATAGAGTGACTTACATCTTTTGAGTAAACCAAAACAACTTCCATACTTTCCTTTTTTAAAACCAAATTAAGGCAATACCATGCCTTCTTTTTGGACCGAAACACTTCTCTTTTTAAAGTCAAGTCACCACATTAAAACCAATGATGAAACCCTTCTTTTGTTTTCATAAAGTCGTTTATAACTAACTTCCCATAAAGCTGTTATAACACTTTATGTTTTAAACCAATTTAAGACTAAACAATGCCTTTCTTTTCCCTAGAGTTCCAGTTTGCCTAATTTCAATTACTCAAGTCTCTTTACTTTAGAAAAGTTTCATAGTTCAATGTCTTAATCTCTTTTAAAACAATTGAATAACATATGCCATAGGTGTGAGCAGTTTATTCTTGTTTATAACCAATTTATTAAAGCAGCCATGATCTAGAAAATGTAATATCATTTTGTCTCATCTTAGCTTCTATGCAGATGGAGGTTTCTACTGGTTTTAGTAATACTTCATTATTCATTACATTTTCCTTTATTAACGCTGCCGTGGTTTGTTGATACTCATTCTGATTTCCGGAATCAGTAAAACCTTTATTCCTTTTAAAACCAAGTACCCATTACTCACGAATGAGGTTTCACATTGTTAACAAACTTCATATCAATACAATTAAGTCAAGTCTCTTATCTTTTAAGATTAAGTCTCTTAACTTCTAAAAATCAGTAAACCATTCTTTTTATCTCTCTTAAGACGTTATACCTAACTTCCCATAAAACTAGTATAACTCTTATGTTTTCAAAACCAAGTATTACTCTTCTTTAAAAAAGGTTTCTTATTTCTTTTGAAATACTTCAAGATTTTTCTTATTCAGGCTTAAGTCAAAAGACATTGCCGTAACACTACATTCAGTTAACACACGTACGTCTACCGTACTATATCTATATTCCTTTTAAAATATTTCAAGGTTCTTATTATTCAGGATTAAGTCAAAAGACATTGCCGTACAACTATATTCAGTTAGCACACGTACATCTACCATATAATATATACATATTATTCAGGCTTAAGTCAAAAGACATTGCCACACGTACGTCTACCGTACTATATGTATTCTTTTAAAATACTTCATGCTCAAGAGTATAGGAAGAATCACATACCTCGCGACGATTATCGACTATAAGCAAAACGCCCACGGCTTATAACCCGCTTAGCCTTGTCCACCTTCTAAGTAGCACATGCTACTTGCGTAACATTCAACCAAAAGAGGTTATCACCATCAGAAATACAAATTCTATGTAAATACAATTTATATCTTCTACGCTAATATTCTTCTGAAGTGATTTCAGTTCAAGTCTATTCTGTAATATCCTTCTATTACAGTTCAAATCTCTTCTATGAATCTTATATTCATTTCTATACAACTACGATGTAATTCCCAATTACAATAGAATGATGAGTATTTACCTCGATGAGCCCAAAATTATCCAAGTTTAACGTCGATCCTGAGCAACGTTTAGCTCCTATTCCGAGTGCTCCAATCCGCTCCAAACAACCCTTAGAAGTTCTACGCAACTTCTACTTAACACTTCAATCGACTATGAAGGTTTTCCTTAGGGTTTCGTTTTTGTGGCTAAAGGAAAGTATAATAGTATTTCCGGACTCTACGTATAGAGGTAACTTTGGAAAGTACTACAAGGTATATGGGCTAAAGTATTTGGGCATTATAACAATACTTGAGAGTATTTCAATACCACAAAGGGTATTAAACAAAAGCAACTAGGCTAGGGGGGGGGGGGGTTTGCCACGGCTAGGGCTCACAAAGGGGGGGGGGGGTTATCTCTCTCGGCCAAAAGGCCTCAACAAAGGGGGAGGGTGTGGCGGATGAACTCAAGAGGGAGGGAGTAGTGTGAGACTTAGAAAGATTGCTCAAGTTTGGATGAAGAAAGTCTTCAACTTAGAGGGGTATTTATAGGTCAAGCAATGGCCAACCAATGGCCAAGATCAAGCCAAGTGCCATGCAAGTGTAGGGTCAAGATTTAACCATGTGGACCTTATCCATCTACCACCAAAATATCACAAATATCCTACCTACTCCCTTGCCACCTTTCGTCCAACTTGCCGCCCCAAGTCCTTCCAATGTGAGGGTGACACTTGTCACCCTCCCGTTGGTCCAAAATGTTTCGTCTCTCGGAAAAATCCGCAAAAATTAGAAATGACATAGCCGGAATTTTCCCTTCGCAAGTCTAGTAAAACGTTTCGTCGAAAAACGATTCTTTTCGGCACTTGTGCCCAAATTTCGAACCTATGCCTACTTTAAGGCTTAAATTTTATACGTACGCCCTCACGTACATACTCTGGAAATACGGGGTATAACATTCTCCCCTCCTTAGAAACATTCGTCCCGAATGTTCCTTCTCAAGACGGATAACGATGAAGTTCTTCTAACAAGTTGCCAACGCCACATCTGGCCACGGAATAACACACGTTCTTTTCCTCCCTTACTCGTCGTGCCCTTCTCGAACACTTGAACTCTTCTCGTATACGCATTCACACTTCGCCATCGCCAGCTTCCTAAAACTTTGGAGTCACTACCTCCAACTTGGTCATCTTACTAACCTCAATCTCCCTTAAGGCCATTCCCGGCCTTCACGATCCGCTTCTGGTCGAACATATCCACGAACTCATACGATGGTCATCTAAACTTGGGCCTAGCATCCTCGTGACCCTACCACCTGGAGGGACCACCCAGAGCTGACCCCACCTCGAACCCGGCTGCGGGTTGGCCCGCAACATGGCCCCAACCCGACCTACTTAACGCATCAAGCTCTTGTTCCCCGATCCGGAACAATCTTACCTATACAGGTCATGAAAGCTACCACTTCCATTTAACACTACCCAAGGAATTTCCCACCATAACTCCACGTATATATATACATTCTGACAAAGGTCACCCGCAAAGTCTTGTACCCAAGACGGCCTTACATCTAAGGTCTCAACTGTAATATTCTAAGGTTCATCATTATCTCACCCCCAGGCTTACCCTTTTCACTAACCAGGCTTCTAAATCACATTTTAGCACAAAGCTATCCGAACATAACACTTAACCATTATCATAACATCAGTACAAACAAGTCTCTAGAGGGTTAAGGATATACCTGAATCCCATCGCCCACTCTAATCATAGGCACGCCTGCAGGCGCATAGTCGTAGAAGGCGATGAACTCGCCATCGATCCGGTAGGCTGCGCCAAACTGCCGGTGCCCCTCCTATAAGCACAGTCTCTCGTCACATGGCCCTGACGGCCGCAGGTGAAACAAGCACCAGTAAAAAGACGACATTCCCCGGGATGACGTCTGCCACATCGTGCACACTGAGGGGGACATGAATCCTGCTGGCTAGAACCCATGTATATCTGTGAACTAAGTCTCCGAGCTCACCAGCCTCCGAATACCTAACGCCCCAAGATCGCGGAGGACCACTGCATCGGGCGGAGGTACATAACTAGCTCGGCCGAGGCGGTCCGCCTCGAAAGTTACCAAAGGACCTCGCCCCGCCCTCTTCTCGCGATCTCGGCCATTCCGTCGACCTCTCACATCCTAGTGCATGAATGTCCATGCCCGGCTGAATAGCTACACCCGCATAAGTCTCGCCAAGTAATCATCTAGCCGGTGACGTGGCGGTACTCATCCTCCATATCGGCTACTACTGGGACATACCGAGCTAATGAGTCGAACTCCACATTGTACTCTCTAACCGTCCGCCCGCCCTGCCTCAACGCCGTAAATTGCTTACCGAGCCCTCCTTATCTGTGGAGGCAAGAAGTGTGCAAAAATGCCTTTGAGAACTCGTCCCATATAGCCGGAAGTGCATCCTCTCCCGACGCCTCCCATGAATCAAAACCACCGATCATGCGGTATCACGCACCGACGCGCGAACCTAGACCACCGACTCGGTCTCCGATGCCTTGATCACTCTCACGACTCAGAATCGCCGGATGAACTCCTGCGATCATCCTCGTGCCTCGACCCATAAAACTCGCGGTTACATCTCAAAAATCCCGTAGTCTCAAATCGCTCGGGGTGAACTACGGTGCTACTGGATCGAATCACGTGATCCACTTATCTCATATTCGCCACGACTTCGCCGAATCGCCATCTCCTTGTAACCCATCTCTCTCACTGCATCGCGTGGGACCGAGGCTCGTGTATCAGAGTCTCAGCAGCCACGCCGCGCTCTAAACTCTTTGGTCTGTGGCGGCCGCTAAACTCGCTGCTTAAGCATCGCTCGTGTATCGACGCTCGCGCTGCACTCTCTCAGATCCCACTAGCAGCCTCTCGCTGCCTTGCCCCTGGGCGGGGTTGCTTGGCAGAGGCATAACGTAAAAGAAAGGAATACGTCGAGGGCCCAACTTATCACACGCTCTAAGGCACGATCTCGTAATGAGAAGAATGGAAACCAATCCTAAATGTCCTATAGTCTCTCGATTATAGCGTGGTGCACAACACACCGATAATCAAGACTCTACTAGACATCTGTCGTAGACACTTTCCGAGGATTAATCGCTTCGATACCACTTTTGTCACGACTGCCCGGCCCGTGGATCGTGCCTTACCCCGCACCCTAGTGATACAACATCGAGAAAACCAATGGAAATAAAAACTTAAACATTTAAATAGACATGGATCAAGATAAAGAAAATAGGCCAACCAAAACGGGTGCCTTTCAACATATATATAGACATTTACAAGCATTACATCCTTACAACCCCGCCACCACAAACTGCACAGATTTATATAACAACTACGGACAGTGGCCCCGCCATACCCTGAATGTACAAGGACTTATGCACTGTGGTAACATACCAAAGATAAGCCTCCAAGGAACGGAGCTTCCAAGACGCTGAAAGGTGATCCTAAAAGGATCGGGGATCGACAGATGTACCTGCGCCTGCGATGAACGCAGCCGGCGAGGTCTGGCACAGTACCAAGTATGTGAACTGTAAAATCAGAAATGAAATCATAACCTTATATAAAGCAGAGACATGTTTGATAAAAGGCGTTAAGGCATTACACGTGAAGAGTGTGGGAGAGGGGAGGAGGGTAAAAAAAAAAGCAGCAAGGAGGCGGACATTTATTTTGTCGTGAGGCTTTCCCAGGGGATGTTTTCTATTTACATTCCCGTCTCTTAACCAAACTACAGTTCATAACATAAAAGCAGTGATGTCAAGTCAGGGTCTCACGCCCCCAAGTCATCCCTCATGCCCGTGGAACTCCTTCCTCACTGCCGGCAGTCTAGGTACAAATCATGTGATACGTATAACATGTCTCGGCCCATCTAATGGACCCAGTATAGAAACGTGTGGAATACATTCCCGGTTCATCTCATGAACTCGGTAGTCGGATGGAATACATTCCCGGTCCATCCCGTGGACGCGGTAGTCGAGTGAAATACATTCCCGGTTCATCCCATGAACGCGGTAGTCGAGTGAAATACATTCCCGATTCATCCCATGAACGCGGTAGTCGAGTGAAATACATTCTCGGTTCATCCCATGAACGCGGTAGTCGAGTGGAATACATTCCCGGTTCATCCCATGAACGCGGTAGTCGGGTGGAATACATTACTTGCACATCAGGTCTATCACACGCAAACATAGGCAAGTTACACACAACTTAAAGTACTTTCATTTTATGACAAAGTCCGGGTTTTAACCCTAAAGTACTACGTACGTTAAATTCCTTTTAAGAGATTCATTCCTTTTATAAAAGTCACCCGATACCCGTAGTATAAAAATAGAGTGACTTACATCTTTTGAGTAAACCAAAACAACTTCCATACTTTCCTTTTTTAAAACCAAATTAAGGCAATACGATGCCTTCTTTTTGGACCGAAACACTTCTCTTTTTAAAGTCAAGTTACCACATTAAAACCAATGATGAAACCCTTCTTTTGTTTTCATAAAGCCGTTTATAACTAACTTCCCATAAAGCTGTTATAACACTTTATGTTTTAAACCAATTTAAGACAAAACAATGCCTTTCTTTTCCCTAGAGTTCCAGTTTGCCTAATTTCAATTACTCAAGTCTCTTTACTTTAGAAAAGTTTCATAGTTCAATGTCTTAATCTCTTTTAAAACAATTGAATAACATATGCCATAGGTGTGAGCAGTTTATTCTTGTTTATAACCAATTTATTAAAGCAGCCATGATCTAGAAAATGTAATATCATTTTGTCTCATCTTAGATTCTATGCAGATGGAGGTTTCTACTGGTTTTAGTAATACTTCATTATTCATTACATTTTCCTTTATTAACGCTGCCGTGGTTTGTTGATACTCATTCTGATTTCCGGAATCAGTAAAACCTTTATTCCTTTTAAAACCAAGTACCCATTACTCACGAATGAGGTTTCACATTGTTAACAAACTTCATATCAATACAATTAAGTCAAGTCTCTTATCTTTTAAGATTAAGTCTCTTAACTTCTAAAAATCAGTAAACCATTCTTTTTATCTCTCTTAAGACGTTATACCTAACTTCCCATAAAGCTAGTATAACTCTTATGTTTTCAAAACCAAGTATTACTCTTCTTTCAAAAAGGTTTCTTATTTCTTTTGAAATACTTCAAGATTCTTCTTATTCAGGCTTAAGTCAAAAGACATTGCCGTAACACTACATTCAGTTAACACACGTACGTCTACCGTACTATATCTATATTCCTTTTAAAATATTTCAAGGTTCTTATTATTCAGGCTTAAGTCAAAAGACATTGCATAACTATATTCGCTAGCACACGACATCTACCATATAATATATACATATTATTCAGGCTTAAGTCAAAAGACATTGCCACACGTACGTCTACCGTACTATATGTATTCTTTTAAAATACTTCATGCTCAAGAGTATAGGAAGAATCACATACCTCGCGACGATTATCGACTATAAGCAAAACGCTCCACGGCTATAACCCGGCTAGCCTTGTCCACCTTCTAAGTAGCACTACTTGCGTAACATTCAACCAAAAGATATCACCATCAGAATACAAATTCTATGTAAATACAGTTTATATCTTCTACTCTAATATTCTTCTGAAGTGATTTCAGTTCAAGTCTATTCTGTAATATCCTTCTATTACAGTTCAAATCTCTTCTATGAATCTTATATTCATTTCTATACAACTACAGTATGTAATTCCCAATTACAATAGAAGGACAGTAGTATTTACCTCGATGAGCCCAAAATTATCCAAGTTTAACGTCGATCCTGAGCAACGTTTAGCTCCTACTCCGAGTGCTCCAATCCGCTCCAAACAACCCTTAGAAGTTCTACGCAACTTCTACTTAACACTTCAACCGACTATGAAGGTTTTCCTTAGGGTTTCATTTTTGTGGCTAAAGGAAAGTATAATAGTATTTCCGGACTCTACGTATAGAGGTAACTTTGGAAAGTACTACAAGGTATATGGGCTAAAGTATTTGGGCATTATAACAATACTTGGAGAGCATTTCAATACCACAAAGGGGGGTATTATACAAAAGCAACTAGGCAGTGGGGGTTTGCCACGGCTAGGGCTCACAGCTGAGGGGGTTATCTCTCTCGGCCAAAAGGCCTCAACAAAGGGGAGGGTGTGGCGGACGAACTCAAGAGGGAGGGAGTAGTGTGAGACTTAGAAAGATTGCTCAATTTTGGATGAAGAAAGTCTTCAACTTAGAGGGGTATTTATAGGTCAAGCAATGGCCAACCAATGGCCAAGATCAAGCCAAGTGCCATGCAAGTGTAGGGTCAAGATTTAACCATGTGGACCTTATCCATCTACCACCAAAATATCACAAATATCCTACCTACTCCGCCACCTTTCGTCCAACTCACGCTAAGTCCTTCCAATGCGAGGTGACACTTGTCACCCTCCCGTTGGTCCAAAATGTTTCGTCTCTCGGAAAAATCCGCAAAAATTAGAAATGACATAGCCGGAATTTTCCCTTCGCAAATCTAGTAAAACGTTTCGTCGAAAAACGATTCTTTTCGGCACTTGTGCCCAAATTTCGAACCTATGCCTACTTTAAGGCTTAAATTTTATACGTACGCCCTCACGTACATACTCTGGAAATACGGGGTATAACATGTATGATAACCAAACTACAGTTCACAACATAAAAGTAGTCATGTCAAGTCAGGGACTCACGCCCTCAAAGTCATCCCTCATGCCCATGGAACTCCGCCTCACCGCCACTGCCTAGGTATAAATCGTATGATACGTATAACATGTCTCGGCCCATCCCATGGGACTCGAGGTGGAATCGTATGGTATACATGTCTCGGCCCATCCCATGGGACTCGAGGTAGAATCGTGTGGAATACATGTCCCGGCCCATCCCATGGGACTCGGTGTAAAATCGTATGGAATACATGTCCCGGCCCATCCCATGGGACTCGGTGTAAAATCGTATGGAATACATGTCCCGGCCCATCCCATGGGACTCGGTGTAAAATCGTATGGAATACATGTCCCGGCCCATCCCATGGGACTCGGTGTAAAATCGTATGGAATACATGTCCCGGCCCATCCCATGGGACTCGGTGTAAAATCGTATGGAATACATGTCCCAGCCCATCCCATGGGACTCGGTGTAGAATCGGCCATAACATTTTAAACCCTCTTTTAAGACAGATTAAGACAATACCATGTCTTCCTTTTAAACCAAAACATTTTCCTTTTTAAAGTCAAGTAACAACATTCTTTTCCAAAAGTTCAAGTTGCATAATTTCAAATACTCAAGTCTCTTATTTTCAAAAGATTTCATAGTTCATAGCCTTAATCATTTAATAACGTAATCTCTTTTAAAATTGAGTAACATATGCCTATGTGTGAGTAGGTTATACTTGTTTATAACGATCTTATTAAAGCAACCATGATCTAGAAAATGTAATACAATTTTGTCTTATCTTAGCTTCTATGCAGATGGAGGATTCTACTTGTTTTAATTTAATTTATTTCTCAATACATTTTCCTTTATTAACGCTGCAGTGGTTTGTTCGATACTTATTCTCATTTCCGAAATCAATAACATTATCCTTTTTAAGACCAAGTACCCATTACTCATGAATGCGGTTTCACAACTTTTTAACACCCTTTAAGTCCTTAACATTTCATAAAAAGTCATTTATAAGTTAAGTCTCTTATCTTTTAAGACCAAGTCTCTCAACTTCTAAAATCAACAAACCATTCTTTTACCTACATAAAGTCGTTATAACTAACTTCCCAAAAAGCTATTATAACACTTTATGTTTTAAACCAGCCAAATTCGTTTAGCACACGTACGTATACCGTACTACATAGTTCACAACAATCATGCTAGAAAAGATAGGAAGAGGTTCACATACCTCGCGACGATTATCGACAATTAGCAAAACGCTCCAAAGTACTATAACCCTGCTAGCCTTTTCCACCCTTCAAGTAGAATACGCTACTCGTAGTACTTCAACCTATAAAGGCCACAAACCGTCTATCAACTTCTCGATCTCTTCGTAGAACATTTCTAAGTACAAGGTTCCTTATTCTACGGAAAATTGGGCAGCACCTCCCCCCCCCCCCCGCAACCACATAAATCTCCTCCTCTAACAAGGCCCGCTACCAAGCCAACAACTCCAAGGGGGTTACACGTCTAACCGGACGTGTACAATTCTGCCCCACAATCATACTACACAAGTCTACTGTAAATACAGTTCAATTCTTTATAAACATCCTTCCATATGTCTTATACTCAATTCTAAACTACTACAACATGTAATATCCAATTACAATAAAAGGACTAAGATCATTACCTCGATAAGCCCAAAATTATCCAAGATTTATAAGTCGATCCTGAGCAACGTTTAGCTCCAATTCATTACGTTCCAACCCGCTCCAAGAAACCCTTAGAAGCTCCTAACCAACTCCTCTTCAAGATCCAACTGCAAAAAGTGAAGAACACTTAGGCTCAACTATGGCAAGTTTCGGCCAAGGTGTATTTCTTAGGCTAGGGGTGTGAAATCTTTTCCAACTCTTGGTACACAATCTTCCTAACACCCTAAGGAAGAACACTTATAAGTTTAAGGATTTTTGGACAAGTTTTGCTCAAGAAGAATGGCCAAAGCCGAGAGCAAGGTAAGGGAGAGGGAGAGAATTTTCAAGACTTGGAAACTCTCTAAGTGTTGGATGACTAAGTCTTGCATCAAGGGGGTATTTATAGAAAAATCAAGGGCCAAGATCAAGGCAAGTGTGTGGTGAGATTGGGGTACAAGTGTGGTGCCACAAGTCTACACAAGACTTGTGACAAATGGCTAGACACTTGGCAAGCCATTTCGGCCAAGGACACATGGCACCAATATTTCGGCCATGTGCCACCTAGGGGGGTGACACATGTCGCCCTCCTACTCATCCAGAACATTTCATCTCGCGAAAATATCCGCAATGTTAAAAACCTCGAAAACAAAGTAGGCCCCGCAAAACCGTAAATTTCTCCCGTGGGCCCCACGTGACCATTTCCGGAAATAAAATTCCATAATTCTAATATAATCCAAGAAGTCCAAATACCAAATCTGGGAATCCAATTCCCATTAACGAATCTTTTTCCTTCACAAAATCCGGAAACTTTTCCGTCGAAAAATCACATCTTTCTTTCCTTCCAATCTTAATGTCGTATTCTCGTACGTACGTCCTCACATACATACCCTGGAACTACGGGGTGTAACATATACATAGTACGGTAGACGTACGTGTGTTAACTAAATTTGGCTTTACTTTGATGTCTTTTAACTTGAGTTTTAAATAATAAGAACCTTGAAGTATTTCAAAAGAATTATGAATCATATTTGAAAGAAAAGTAATATGTCACGACCCGACCTCGGACCCGCGACTGGTGCCTTACCCCGGGCACCCTAGTGATACAACATCAGAGAAAATCAGCGGAAATAAAAACTCATAAAAGATAAACAGTGAAATAAAAACAAAGCAACCAAAAGCGGTTACCTTTACGTATATATAAATAAAAACTTGAGCGATTACATCATTTACAAACCACGCCACACAACAAAGACTACATACCTCTAAGAATTTTTATAACAACTATGACGACAGGGGCCCCGCCATACCTCGAATGTACAAGTACCTACAATCTCGAGGAATCATACCAAAAGATAAGCCTCGGAGAAACGGGCTTCCCAAAATGTTGAATCGTGATCCATGAGCGAGGATCAACAATCGGTGTACCTCTACTGCGGCATAACGCGGCCCAAGGAGGGCGACAACAGTACCAAGTATGTGAAATCAAAATACAAGAAATGAAATCATAATAGTCTATATAAAACAGGAGACATATATGATAACCAAACTACGATACATAATATGTAAGCAGTCATGTCAAGTCAGGGACTCACGCCCTCAAAGTCATCACTCAAATATAACCGTGGGTCTCACACCTACCATATCAATCATGCCCATGGAATTCCTTCATCACTGCCGGCAGTCTATGATATAACAACACCAAGGAGTACACATGAACACCAGGTCCCACCTGAGTCATAAAACCGTACGGGGTAAGTACGAAGGCATAACCAACTACTAGGACCTACCGTACCAATAATGCTATAAAACTGTATCGCGAGGTCTTTCTAGACCGCCACATGATCGAAGCAGGGCCACTCGCCCTCAGTATCATTGTGCGCGTCTAACCACGAACTCACCGCAGATCCGCATAGCCACGTAGGCTGCGTGAGGTACTCCTCGTGACGGTAGCTAACCCGCGGCATCTTCGCGGACTCCGCGGCCGCACGGGCCTCGCGTGGACCGCATGATGTATTCTCGCGGGCGTAACACACCCGAGTGATCATCCCGAACTCCGCAGCTTCGTGATAGTCACATGGACCCGCATGAGGTATTCCTCGCGACGGTAGCTAACCCGCGACTCATAACAAGTCAGGGGGGTAAGTGATATAATACCAGCACAACGGGCTTATCGTTAAACAACATAAGCACAACAAGAAAAAACCCCTTTACACAAACGTCACAAGACGCTAACACACGTAGCATCATAACATGTTTACTTATCAAACCAACAAGAAAGTATTACAAGGCTATCACAAGCAAAACATAGGCAAGTTACTCACACAAGGTACTTTTATTTGATGTCAACAAATCTGAGTTTTAACCCCAAAAGTACTACATATTTTAACTCTTTAAAAATGTCCATTTCTTTCACAAAAGTCACACGATACTCGTAGTATCAAAATAGAGTAACTATCTTTTTAAGTAAACCAAAACAATTTCCATACCTTCTTTTTAAACCAATCTTAAGACAAAAGCATGTCTTCCTTTTTAAACCATTTTAAGACAAATCATGCCTTCCTTTAAAACAAAGACACTTTTTCCTCTTTAAAGTCAAGTAGCAATATACTTTTTAAACCAAGTGTCTTACTCTTTTAAAAACAAGTAACCTATACCTTTAAATCAAGTTACTTCTCCTTTCCCAAAATCAAGTTGTTTATAAGTCAAGTCTCTTTACTTTCAAAAATCAGTCTCCTAATCTTTAAATCATATCTTTTAAGGAAACCAACCTCCAACTTTTAAAATGTCAAGTTATCATTTTAAATCCAATGATAAAATCATTCTTTTGTTTTCATAAAGTCGTTATAAATAACTTCCCATAAAGCTATTATAACACTTTATGTTTTAAACCAACCAAGGACAACTATTCTCATTTTCGAAATCAAGATAACTTTATTCTTTAAAAGACAACACACCCATTACTCATGAATGAGGTTTTACAACTTTTTAACATAATTCAAGTCCTTAATATTTCATAACAAGTCACTTAACTTTGGAATCAAGTCAAGGACACAAAAGGAAAATCAAATTCCTTTAAACACACGTGCGTCTACCGCACTATATATATTTCACAACAATCATGCTAGAAAGGATAGGAAGAGGTTCACATATCTCGCGACGATTATCGACAATAAGCAAAATGCTCCAAAGTACTATAACCCTGCTAGCCTTTTCCACCCTTCAAGTAGAATACTCTACTCGTAGTACTTCAACCTATAATGGCCATAAAACGTTTATTAACTTCTAGATCCCTTCGTAGAATATTTCTAAATACAAGGTTCCATATTCTACGGAAAATTCGGCAGCACCTCCCCCCCCGTAACCACATAAATAACCTCCACTATCAAGGCCCGCTACCAGGCCAACAACTCCCAGGGGATTACACGTCTAACCGAACGTGTACAATTCTGCCCCACAATAATACTACAAGTCTACTGTAAATACAGTCCAATGTAAATACACTTCAATTATTATCAATATTCATTCTATATATAGTATACTCAACTATACATTACTACAACATGTAATTTCCAATTACAATAGGGGGATAAAGATCATTACCTCGATAAGCCCAAAATTATCCAAGTTTTATAAGTCGATCCTGAGCAAAGTTTAGCTCCTAATCCTTACGCTCCAACCCACTCCAAGCAACCCTTAGAAGTTTCTAAACAACTTCTCTTAACACTTCATCCAACTATGAAGATTTCCCTAGGGTTTCATTTTTGTGACTATTGGAATAAAGTAGTGTTTTCGGGCTCTTAGTATAAAGATAACTTTGGAATACTACAAGGGATTTTTGGCTAAGGTATATGGGATTACACCAACACTTGAAGAATTTCTCTACACAAAGGGGGGGTGTTGGACGAGAACCACAAAGGGAGGGAGGGGGAATTTTTGCCTTGGAAAAATATTTCAAGTGAGGGATAAATAAAGTCTTGCAACAAGGGGGGTATTTATAGAGAAATCAATGGCTAGGATCAAAGCAAGTGTATGGTGAGGATTTGGTCCATGTGGGAGTGGAGTCTTCCAACCAAGTGTCCACCACAACAATGAGACATGTGTCCACCACAAAAATGGGACAAGTGGCTCCACCAAAAAAACGTCCAACACTTGTCTGTCACGACCCGACCCCGGGCCCGCGACTGATGCCCTACCTGGGCACCCTTACAGGTATACATCAGAGAAAATCAGCGGAACATACATGAAACTTATAAAATAAAACAACAGAAGTAAAACAACAGGTTAGCAGATAGGGCTACCTTCCTGGTCATATATATACAACCGAAGCAGTTGCCTCCTTTCCTTTACAGACTGACCCACAATATGTGACTACAGACCTCTAAGAGTTTTAACATAACAACTGTGGCGGGACAGGGCACCGCCATACCCCTGAATATATATGAATCTACAACCTCAGGGGAAACCGTACCAAGAGATAAGCCTCCGGAGCAAATGGAGCTTTTTCCAAAACTGAACCGAGATCCTAAGAGCAAGGATCACCAACTCATGCACCTAATACTGCGGCATGAACGCAGCCCGGAAGAAGTCGATAACAACAATTTAATATGAACCAAAAATAAAGTACAGTAAACAGATCATAACTGTACAAAAGAATGACAGGGCAAGTATAAAAGAAGTACATACCAGATCCTGCCGTGTCGTTACCACTTATGAACTTAATCGTACCTTATTATCTTTTCCCATTTTCAATAAAAGTTATAGTCACTTTCTTACGTACATGTTTGGGAAAAATCGTCAAGTTCATTACCATATAACTTACTTATCTTTCATAACATAATCCGACCCTTTATGGAGGGACGCATATACTACCCGGCCCAATCTGGGACGCGATCAAATCACACAAATATCAAAGCGTGCCCGTGGAATCCCCCATCACTGCCGACAGCTATAAGTGTAAAATATATCCATGTGACGCGCCCGTGGCATCCCACCTCACTGTCGGCGTACACATACACAATACATATATATAGCTCCTGCCCGTGGAATCCCACATCACTGCCGACAGCCGTAGGTGTAACATATAACCATGTGACGCGCCCGTGGCATCCCACCTCACTGTCGGCGTACACATACACAACACACACACACACACACACATATATATATATATATATATATATATATGACGTGGCCGCATTCCCCGGAATCCCTCATCGTATAAGCATGGCCATAACGTGCCCTCGGCATCCCTCATCGTAGGTGCAGGTCTTCATGGGGAGCTAGCCCATGGAGTAATAATATAACATGCCCCTAATCCTCATCGTGGTACATGTCTTCATGGGAGCTAGCCCATGGAGTAATAATCGTACATGCACGGTCGCGTGCCTAATCCTCATCGTATAAGCGTGGCCATGGGTAATAAAACAACCGAATCTAACCCGCCTCGGTCACATGCCCCTAATCCCACATCGTATAAGCATGTCCAAGGATCAATCATAATGGAAGCATACGTGGAATCCCACATCACCGCTTGTGACGTCCAAGTAAACTTACATCAAGACAGCCGACCCTCCAACTGAGAGTCACGACAACGTAAACATATAATACTTGCACTCAAAGTTATCACAAGCAAACATAGGCAAGTTCATTAAACCTTTAGACTTCCATTTTTATAAACTCATGACACTTTCGTTTCACACATAAAAATCCGGGAATTTAACCCCAAGTACTACGTACTTCCATTCTTTTCAAAAGATTCCTTTTTATATAAAACCCTAAGATACTAACACCCGTAGTATCAAGGCTTGTGTACATTTCACATAAGCCACTATACTTTAGAAATACATTTCTCGGCTTCTAAATCAAGTGACCCTTACGTTAAAGCTTTAAACAAGTGATACCCTTAAATCAAATTGCCCTTCCTTAAATCAAGTTAATTCTTTGCTTACCTTATTAGAGAAAACCATTCTCTTAACCTTCCATAAAGCCGTTATAACCAACTTCCCATAAAGCCGTTATAACCCTTTATGGTTTTAGACAAACTCATTCCTTTTATAACCAAGAGACTTATACTTTTTAAAACCAAGTATTAAATACTTTCAAATCAATTCTCTTAACCTTTAAAATACAATTAGTCTCTTAACTTTCAAGAAAACAAGTTTCTTAACTTTAGAAATCAAGTCTTTCCAAATCGAGTATTCTATACTTGTAAATCAATTCATTTCTTCCTTTAAGAATCAAGTCCCCTAACTTGAAAAATAAAGTCTCTTAACTTTAAAGAATTTGAGCTCCATAGCCTTAAAACTTCATACGTAAATTCTTATAAGTTAAGTAACATATACTTTGGTGCGTTGTGAATAAGTTATACTTATTTATAACGATCTTATTCAAGTAGCCATGATCTAGAAAATGTAATACGATTTTGTCTTATCTTAGCTTCTATGCAGATGGAGAATTCTACTCATTTTAACATATTTGATTGTCATTACATTTTCCTTTATTAACGCTGCAATGGCTTGCTAGATACTTATTCTCATTCGTGTCATAAATTAGCCAAGTCAACTTGGCTCCAAAGTACCTCCTAACGACTCTTACCAACATCCCCCATAAGACTCGGTAAAGACTTAGGATAACCTTGACATAAACTTTACATAGAGTAAATCACACACATACCTCTTAACTTCTAAGAGTAGAAGGAAACATGAAATAATACCACATGTATATTCCATACATAGAATCATGCCAAGGGAAGGAAGAGGTTCACATACCTCGCGACGATTATCGACAAGTAGCAAAATGCTCCAAAGTACTTCAACCTTGATAGCTATTCCGTCCTTCAAGTAGGGTACACTATACTTAGAACTTCAACCTAAAATGGTCACAATACGTCCATTAACCTCTTACTTCAAACGTAGAATATTCTAAGTGCTAAGTCACTAAATTCTACGGAAAATCGACAAAGACCTCCTTTGTTTCTACTTACTTTGCCACCTTTTTCAAGGCCGAATTCAATAACCAAACACGCCACATTTAAGGCCCAATCAACACAATTAATCAATAGGGGATTACACGCCTACTAGACGTGTAAAATTCCGCCCCACAATTGATATCAACTAATACAAACTACTAGGCCAAATTCGGCAACAATGAGATACAACACTACCAATTCTTATCCAATTTCCTTTTCAATCCAAGTTGTTAGCATAACATGATATTAAGTCACAATCGATTATAACTACTATAATCTTCTAGTAAGTAACATGCGACGATTCTAAATACGACCAAATTGTAATCCAACTTCAAATGGCTAATATGTCATTTCGGATTTTAGGCTACAACAATCCATAACACATATAAGACTTCAACACATATACTTCATGCTAGCAAAAATGTAAAGCTAACAACAATACATAATCTTGTAACACTTAAGAGCCAATATTATTACCTCTACGATTCTTAGTCCAACTCCAATTCCGAAGTCGCTCCTTAGCACTTAGAGCTTCTTCTAGACACTTCAATCCACCACTTGAGACCCTTAGAATATCACAAACCACTTCCCTTAAAACTTCCAATCAAAACCTAGAAAAGCAACTAGGTTTTCATCTTGCGACTAATACGAAAACTATCTTTTTCCGGGATTTTTCTATTGAGATACCCTTACAATACACTTAGGAACCTTGGTTTAAAGTGGGAAGATTATTGGACAACAAACATTTTTTTTTCCTTTTCTAATTGCTAGAACCCGAGAGTACATTGCTCTTGTTCTTCAAATTCTCTTGAAAATTTGGCTAAGTGTGGACTTGTCTCACTACTAATAGTATTATATAGTAACATGGAGGGTTAAGATGTGCACAAATGGGTGGCTAGGATGAGGTTCTCTTAAATATCAAGCTTGTGGACCCATTGACTAAGTCAATTATGTCAAGCTTTACTACTTGCAAGACTTGTCTTCCTAACAAGGGTCAAATGACCCTTGTGCCCATGTAATTTCGTCCAAGACATCCAATAAGGGGGGTGACACGTGTCGCCTCCCATTAAATCCAATATTACGTTTCCGACAAATTCCATAATTCCGATAAATTTTTACAAGTCTCTAATCTTAACATTTGGGATTCTTACGTACGTTCTTAAAATATGTCCTGTAAATACGGGGTGTAACATTCTTCCCCCCTTAGAAACATTCGTCCCCGAATGTTCTTTCGGAGTCAAACTTATAATTAGCGACATAATTTCCTTTCACAACCCCGACATACCAACAATGCCACACATGGCCCTAACCTGTCCATCATAAGCCCAAACGAGATTATCTTTTCGTACTTCCAACTCCTTCTAACATATACATAGTCTCAATATAATCTGTTCATGACACTTAAACATACCACAACTTTATCATGCATACAAGTTCTAAAAGGCCAAAGACATACCTGAAATCATATAGGCGGTTCAAAGGACCGCTAAAACTGAGAACTTCCACCATGACTTCTGTCACGGCATGCCGGTGCATAAACATCCTGCCTAGCTATGGAAGGCGAAGAACCCGCAACTGATCCAGTAGACTGCGCTATCCCACCAGTTCCACCTCTAGTCGGACAGTCTCTCACGAAATGGCCCTACTGGCCGCAAGCATAACAAGGCCGGGCGAGTACGACACTCCCAAAATGGAATCTACTACGGTGACCACACCGGGCAAAGGTGGCTTCTCGCTACTATTCTCGAACATCGTGAACTCAGCTGGAGCCACGACTGCTCCCGAATATTCCGGCGACCAAACCTCCGCTAAGGCCGGAAGGAGCACTCTGTGTCGGTGAAATGTGGACCTACTCTGGCTGAGTTTGTCGCCCGCTCGCGAATTGCCACTGAACCTCGCTGTCTGGCCTCTTGGTGGCTCGAGTCTAGCCGACTCTCTCTCTGTCCTCTATCCCCTGCGCATAAGCCTGCATCCTGGCAATATCCATACCGGGCTGAAGTGCCACTCCAAGGCATGCAGTAATCATATAATGGTCTAGTCCCATCACATAGCGGGAACTCATGCGCCATATCGGCCATAATAGTGCGCGATACCGCCAACGAGTCAAACTCGGGTTGTATTCACGATGGTCCTCCCATTCTGCCTCAATGACAAGAACCTATCAACACGGGCTCTCTCATTTCGGGAGGCAAAAAGTGATCGAGAAAGGCCTCAGTGAACTCATCCCAAACCGCGGACGAGCACCCACACCTCTCGGCGGCTCCAAGACTCAAACCAGTTCAACGCAATATCGCAGAACCGGTAAGAAGCTAACACAACCGACTCTGTCTCCGAGGCCCTAAGCACTGCATAGTCCGTCAGAGTCGCGAGCGAACTCTTGAGGATCATCCTCGGATCTCGAACCATAAAACTCGGGTGGACTACAACCCGGAAAATCCCGAATCCTCAAACCGGCTCTGGGTTAGCTACTTGCTCTGCCACGCCTCTACCACTATGCTAGTCAATAGTCCGATTTGCTCTCCATAATCTCTAAACTCGCCTTTGGTTGAATCGAGGCTCTGCACGGAACCTCTGAGCTCGCGCCGCCCGGCTCTCTAATATCGCGGCGTGGTGAGCTCGCCGATCCGCCTACTACCTCGGGCATAGTGCGTGCGAGTCTGGTAACCCTCTGCGTGCCACTAGCGACTCGCTGCCGCTTTGCCCTTCGGGCCCGGTCGCCTTCCGTGAGGCATAAGCATACATAAGAAGGGTCGAGAGGATTCAACCTACTAGGGCGACTCATCGCACGATCTCAAAGAGAGAAGAATGAAACCAATCCTAAATGTCTCGCACCTCACGATTATAGATGTGGTGCACAACACACCGATAATCAAGACTTACTAGACACCTGTCAGAGACACTTTCGAGGACTAAGCGCTTCGATACCACTTTTGTCACGACCACCCGGGCTGGCATCGTGCCCTACTGAGGCACCTTTACAGTATACATCGAGAAAATCAGTGGAACATACATGAAACTTATAAAATAAAACAATGTAGTAAAACAACAAGTTAGCCGATAGTGGCTACCTTCGCAGTCATATATATACAACCAAGCGGTTGCCTCTTTCCTTCTGGTGACCCACGATATGTGACTACAGACCTCTAAGAGTTTTAACATAACAAGCGTGGCGGGACAGGCCCGCCATACCCCGAATATACATGAATCTACAACCTCGGGAAACTGCCAAGAGATAAGCCTCGGAGCAAATGGAGCTTTTCCCAAAATCAACCGAGATCCTAAGAGCAAGGATCACCAACTGCACCTAATACTGCGGCATGAACGCGGCTTCGGCGGGTCAAGATAACATGTCACGACCCGTTCGGGGCGTGGATCGTGCCTTACCGGCACCCAAGTAGTCATACATCGAGTAACCGGAAATATAAAACAAGGCAGAAACATAGTAAAGCGAAACAGCTTTATACGAAGAAAAGCTTGCCTTACGGCATAATATAAATAACTCAAGTTTTGCGATTACATCCCAACTGCATAATAGCACTCTGCACCTCTAAGGAAGTAAACAACTATGGCGACAGGCCGCCATACCGATTGTACAAAACTATCTACAATACAGGAGATCATACCCAAAAGTAGAGCCTCGGAGAAGATGGAGCTCACGACACCAACGCAAAGATCCTAAGGATGCGGATCTAGCACTGCTGCCCTTACCGCAGCATGAACGCAGCCCCCGGGCGAGGTCGATAACAGTACCAAGTATGTGAAACTATAAAGAATGAAATGAAATCAAAGTATTTAAAACCTTTTCACAATTACAATCGGTTCAATTGCACATAGTGCCATCACAAACAACAACGGAAATAGAAAGATCAGAATGTGTCTATTCTAGGCGCGAATGATCGGCAAGGCCAATCGCCCATAGTATCATTCCGCGTGCCTAGTCTGGACTTCGCACTCGCATAGTCACACGTAGACCCGCGTGAGGTAGCCCTCGCATCGGGGCAGCAACCCGGCATCCGCCTAGTCTCCCGCACCGCATAGCCTCAAAAGACCGCGTAGTCTCGGCGGACCGCATAGGAATCCGCGTGATCGGGCTAGGCGCCGAATGATCAATCACGAGCATACCGCTGCCCGCATAGTCTCGCAGACCGCATAGGCCGTATAGACCGCATCGAGGCAAGCCCTCGTATAATAGTCGAGGGTAGGTGATACGAGAATATGACAGCGGACTTACCGTTAGCAACGTAAGCACAAAGAAGACCGACCCTTACACGATTACAAGACACTAACACAGTAGCATCGTGATATGTCTACTTATCAAACAATCTTACTACACTTAACAGAGATCAATACAAGGCTTTTATAAACAAACAAGTAAATTCCTTTTTATCATTCTTAAGTTGTTATACCTAACTTCCCGTAAAGCTAGCATAACTCTTAAGCTTTTGTTTTAAAACCAAATATTTATCTTCATTAAAAAAATGATTGATTTTTTGAAATGTTTTGATTCTTATTATTCGTGCTTAAGCGTGAGGCATTGCTGTAAGTATTATTCAGCTTAAGCGTGAGGCATTACCGTAAGTATTATTCGGTTAACACGTATCGTCACCGTACTATATATATATTGTAAAATATCATGCTTAGGAAGAATCACATACCTTCTCAAATAAAACCACCGCCAAGTTGAATATGTCGCGTGCAGAGTCACCTATAATAGTCGCAGACATCTATCAAAGACTACTCAAGGTCATTCTAAGCAGAGGGTTCACAATTCTATGGAAAGTCAAGACTTCCCTACCCATGAGCTATATAAGTTCTTTGTGGAAAACAGTCTATGTGAGTCTGATTTGATTATTCTTCTTTAAACCCTTCTACTGTGGTAACATTTCAATTCTATTCTGCGATATTCTTCTAAGAATTTAATACTTATTCAATACTACTACAGTATGTATTCTCTAATACAAAAGAGGGTTAGGATTAGTTACCTCGGTAAGCCCAATAATATCCTAGATAAAGACGCGCCTGAGCAAGCTTTAGCTCTAAGTTATGCGCTCCCAGCTCGAAGAAACCCTAGAAGTTCTTCACAACTTCTACTAAGTACTATGGGATTTGGGCTAGGGTTTTTTTGGCATTATAACGATACTAGAAGACAACTTTTCTACCAAGGAGGGGTAGATTTCCTAGGCTAGTGGGGTAGCCTCGCCAAGCTCACTCGAAGGGAGAGGTGTTGGACGAAAGGCTAAGGGAGAGGAGAGGATTTTTTTCAAGACTTGGAAGATTTGTGGATGAAGAACTCTTCATCTCTAAGGGGGTATTTATAGCTCAAGCCTTGGCCAACCAATGGCCAAGATGAAGACAAGTGCAAGGCAAGTGTAGGGTGAGGATTAACTATACACAAATATCCTACCAACTCCTTGACTTGTGCACAAGGCACAAAAAACGTGCCAAGGCTCTTCAATTCGTCCAAATGGACGATTCAAGTCCACCAATGGGAGGGTGCCAAGTGTCGCCCTCCCGTTGGTCCAAAATATTTCGTCTCTCGGAAAAATCCGCAAAAATTAGTAATGGCATAGCCGGAATTTTCCCTACGAAAGCTGTGGAAACATTTCGTCGGAAAACGATTCTTTTAGTGAGTTGTGTACAAAATAAAACGTCCAAGGCTAACTTTAAGGCCAAACTTTTGACGTATTCCTCACGTACATACTCTGGAAATACGGGGTATAACATTCTCCCCTCCTTAGAAACATTCGTCCCGAATGTTCCTTCTCAAGACAGTTACTGAAGAAGCTTAAATAGTTTGTAAGTGCCACACATGGCCACACAAAAAAAAACACTTGGGCATAAATGATAATGGAAATTTACAAGTAGGAAAGTGAATTACCTGGAGGTGTGGGGAATAGGTGAGGATACTTCTGCCTCATGTCCTCCTCGGCTTCCCACGTCATCTCCTCCCTGAGCTCGTTCCGCCACAAGACTTTGACGGAAGCCACGTCCTTCGTCCGCAGACGCCTAACCTGACGATCGACTAGCGCTATGGAATCTCTCATACGATAACCCCTGGTCACTGGACATCGTCAATCGGGTGTACCCTAGATGGATCCGATACATCTCCTCAAAGATAGATCGTGAAAAACCGGATGTCGCCTCCGGATCGGACGGCAGATCCAACTCGAAGGCAACCTTGCCTACCTGCGGACAACTGAAGCGCCCGATGTACCTTGCCGAAGTTTCCTTCTTCCCAAATCTCATCACACCCTTCATGGGTGACACCTTTAGGAAAACCCAATCATGAACCTCGAACTCAAGATGCCGACGACGATGATCTGCATCGACTGGCCGACTACGAGTCAAAAGCCGCTCTCGGATAAGCTTCACCTTATCCATCGCTGCCGCACCAAATCTGGTCCCACTAGCCGCACTCGCCCACATCGAACCAACCTATAGGCGATCTGCACTTCCTCCCATACAAGGCCTCGTAAGGCGCCATCCGAATCTTGAGTGGTAGCTATTATTATACGCAAACTCAACTAGAGGCAAATGATCCTCCCAACTACCATCGAAGTCAATAACACGGGCTCGCACATATCCTCAAGAGTGCGGATAGTGCGCTCTGCTGTCCGTCTGCTGCGTGGATGAAATGCGACTCGTGCTCACTCGTCCCTAAACCCTTGGAAGGACCTCCGAAGTTAGCCGAAATGGCGGGCTCTCATGCGATATGATCGAAGTAGGGACTCCATGCGATCGACGATCTCTGATGTAAAGTCGGCATAATCCTCAGAAAAGTCGTCCCGACGGGAAGAAAGTGGGCTGATTTCACGACTGTCGGCGATAACCCATATAGAATCATGTCTCATCCGAGTGCGAGGTAATCACGTGATGAAGTCCATGTTGATTACCTCCCACTTCGGTCGGGATCTCAATCGTCAGAATAAAACCACCGTGCCTGCGGTGCTCTACCTTCACTGCCGACAACACGCACCGAGCTACGAACTCGCAACGTCCCTCTTCAAGCCATCCCACCAATACGGATCTAAGGTCGTGGTACATCTTGGTCGACCGGATGGATAGAGTAACGCTACCGTGTGCTTCCCAAGAACTCACCGAAGTCACAAACATCCGGAACACACGCCGCTCAAACCTTAGCACCCCATCAGTGCTACCTCAAAGGACCCTTGCCCTCGCGAAGAGTCAGATCACGATATCGAATCAAAGTGGATCCTCGAATGTTGCCTCTTCACCTCCTCAGCGATGGAAGACTCGGCAACCTCACGAACTCTAACCCCACCGCTATCGAATCAATCAAGCGGATACCAAGGCTCGCTAATCGATGCAAATCACGAACCATGTCCTCCTCTCTAGCCGCACATCCGATAGGCTCCCCATCGACCTACGACTAAGGCATACGCCACAACATTGGCCTTCCCGGTGGTACAGGATATCAACATCGTAATCCTTAAGCAACTCTAACCACCGTCTGCCGTAAGTTCGGCTCCTCCGGTGAAGATATCGGAGGCTCTTGTGGTGCGTAAAATATCCACGTGAACCCCATACAAATAATGCCTCCAGATCTTCAAAGCGTGAATCACACCGCCATGACTCCAAATCATGGGTGGGGTAGTTCCTCTCGTGTTTCTTCACCGTCGGATGCATATGCTATAACCGCCATGCTGCATCAACACACATCCCAACCCGATGCCCGACGCATCACAATACACGACATAACCATCCGACCTGCGGAAGAGTAAGAACGCGGTCGTCGCCTCTCTTTAAGAATCGAAACCCCGCCACAAGCATCACCATCTGAAACTTGGCCGCTTACGAGTCACCTAGTCAAGTGCGAAGATAGAAGCAAACTTCTACGAACCGCCGATAATATCTGCAAGGCCCAAAATCGCGAACCTCTGCCGGAGTAGTAGGTCCAGGCCAAGTCCTCGATCGCCTCGATCTTGGCCGTATCCAATCGAATGCCATCAGCCCCGACAATATGCCCAAGAAACGCCACTGAAGTCAACCAAAACTCACATTTGGAAAACTTGGCGTCATACTTGGTCCCGAGAATCGCAAGACAGCCTCAAATGCTCCGCATGCTCCTGCTCTGAGCGAGAATAAACCAAGATATCATCAATGAACACTATCACAAACGTGTCCAAAAATGGTTTGAACACTCGGTTCATCAAATCCATGAATACCGCCGGAGTATTGGTCAACCCAAAAGACATGACCCTGAACTCATAATGCCTGCACGTCGGAATGCGATCCTGGGACATCCACCTCTCGACACGAACTCGATGATAGCGAACGCAGATCAATCTTGGAGAAACATCTCGCGCCGCAATCGGTCGAACAAATCATCAATCACGGAAGGGGGTATCTGTTCTTAATGGTCACCTTGTTCAGCTGCCTGTAATCAACACACATGCGCAGCGTCCCGTCCTTCTTTTTCACGAACAATACCGGCGCTCCCCAGGGAGAAACACTAGGCCTGATGAAGCCCTTCTCCAACAAATCTCTAAGCTGATCCTTCAACTCTCTCAACTCGGCAGGTGCCATTACGTATGGCGGAATGGAAATAGCCGAGTATCCGCAAAGACATCTATACAAAACTCGATCTCCTCTCGGGAGGATACGGAGGTCATCCGAAACACGTCGGGAACTCACGACCTCGAATCGACCGGAAATCTGTACCGCGACCTCGATCAAACACTCGAACGAGATGGTAGATATACCCCTTCTGCACCATCTTCCTAGCCTTGAGGTAAGAAATAAACTTACCTCGGCGATACCGTGCTCCCCTCCCACTCAACAACCGGCCTCAGAAAGCGGAACCGTACTACTCTCTCTCTGCAGTCTACATTGGCATAGCAAGAAGCTAGCCAATCCATCCCCATGATCACGTCGAAATCAATCATCTCCAACTCTATCAAGTCGGCTATGGTCCGACGACTGTAAATGGTCACAGGACAAGCCCTATATACCCGCCGAGCTACCACCGAATCACCATGGCGTAGCTACCTCGAAAGGGTCTATGGACTCAGGCTCTACCCCTATCCTACTAGCAACAAGGGGAGATATATAGGACAGAGTAGAACCTGGATCTATCAAAGCATATACATCAAACCCGAGCGATAAGGTACCGTGGCGACATCGGTGAGGCCTCACGATCTGTCGGTGGACAAAGCATAAATGCGGTTACGAGGACCGCTAGAATCGACTGCGACACGACTGCTGCCGCTGATCCATGTGTACCTTGCCCTCCGGCGAGTAATCGCTCGGGAAGAAGAAGCGCAATGCACTCGTAGCCGAGCCCTACCACCGCCGCCCGGTCGGACAAACTCGCGAAGTGACCTGCCGCCACAAGTATAGCAAGCTCGGTCTGACTCGAATGGTATCTACCACAACGGGCACACCGAGCGGACCTCGAGCGTTGGCACCTCGCTACTCGAAATCGAAGTCCCGGGCCACGACCGCCCGACTTCTCCTCGCTGCATCAAATCGATGTAGAGCGCTCTGCGCGGCCGAGGTGCAAATGCCGACTTGGCGATGCGCCACCCGAGAACCACCAAAAGAACCGCCGTCTTGGCCTTCTTCTGCGATATCGCTTACCCGGCGGTCTGCGCTCCTCGCATCCTAGTGCATGAGCTGCATGCGGTAATGTCCATACGGTGAAGAGAAACACCCGCATGACTCGCCATATAATCATCTAGCCGGTGGCGTAGCGGTGTACCCTATCCTCCATATCTGCTACCATCTTTGGGACATATCTAGCCAAAGAATCAAACTCGACATTGTATTCCACGGCGGCCCCCGTCTCGAAGAAGAATCTATCACTCGTGCCTCTCATCTGCGAGGCAAGAAGTGTGTGAGAAAAGCCTCAAAACTCATCCCATCTGCTGGAGGTGCATGCTCTCCCGAAAGCTCATGAATCAAACCAATCGATTGCGATATCACGCACCGATGCGAACCGAATGTCACGACTCGGTCTACGAAGCCACGATCACCCGCATAATCCTCTGCGGTGACGGATGAACTCCTGCGGATCATCCTCCGCCTCGACCGTAAAACTGGCGGGCTACAACTAAGGAAATCCGTAGTCTCAAACTATACGCCTCGGGTGCACTACGGTGCGATCGAGCCGAGCTGAATCGCCGCGATCCAGCCTCTCTCAGTATCGGGCCACAACTTTAGCCAAAAGTGGGCCATCTCCTTGTACCCTAACTCTCCGCCCAGCCGTGGGAGAGGTGTGGTACTGTGGTCTCTTTGGGGCGGCGGCGTCATAGAACTCGCCGTCTCTGGTATAGGCGGGCACGAGCCCTCGTGACTGGGTGTCTGCTAGCGCCTCCTACGCTTGCCCTTCACGGGCCGGGTTGCCTTACGTGGAGGCATAATCGCATGAAAGGAATACGTTAGAGGGTCCAACCTATAACACGACTCTAAAGCACGATCTCGAATGAGAAGAATGGAAACCAATCCTAAATATCCTATAGCCTCACGATTATTGGTGTGGTGCACAACACACCGATAATCAAGACTTACTAGATACGATGCGTAGACACTTTCCGAGGATTAACTGCTCTGATACCACTTTTGTCACGACCCGTTCCGGGGCCCGTGACTGGTGCCTTACCGGGGCACCCAAGTAGTCATACATCAGAGTAACCAGCGGAAATATAAAACAAGGCAGGAAACATAGTAAAAATGTAAACGATTTATCTCAAGAAAAGCTTGCTTTACGGCATAATATAAATAACTCAAGTTTTGCGATACATCCCAACTGCATAATAGACTACTGCACTTCTGGAAGTAAACAACTATGGCGGGACAGGGCCCCGCCATACCTCGATCGTACAAAACTATCTACAATACAGGAGATCATACCCAAAAGTAGAGCCTCGGAGAAGATGGAGCTCACGACACCAACGCAAAGATCCTAAGGATGCGGATCTAGCACTGCTTGCCCTTACTGCGGCATGAACGCATCCCCGGGCGAGGTCGATAACAGTACCAAGTATGTGAAACTATAAAGAACGAAATGAAATCAAAGTATTTAAAACCTTTTCACAATTACAATCGGTTCAATTGCACATAGTGCCACATCACAAACAACAGCGGAAATAAAGATCGTAATGAGTCTATTCTAGGCCGCGAATGATCAAACAAGGCCAATCGCCCATAGTATCATTCCGCGTGCCTAGTCACGACTTTCGCGGCCGCATAGGTCACACATAGACCCGCGTGAGGTAGCCCTCGCATCGGGGCAGCTAACCCCGGATCCGCCTAGGCTCGCGCACGCGCATAGCCTCAAAAGACCGCGTAGTCTCAGCAGACCGCATGGGAATCCCCGTCGGGCTAGGCGCCGGAATGATCAATCTGGAGCATACCGCTGCTCCGCATAGTCTCACAGACCGCATAGCCGTATAGACCGCATCGAGGGCAAGCCCTCAGATAATAGTCGGGTAGGTGATACAAGAATAAAGACAGCGGACTTACCGGTTAGCAACGTAAGCACAGCAAGAATGACCCCCTTACACAGCATTACAAGACACTAACACAGGTAGCATCATGATATGTCTACTTATCAAACAATCTTACTACACTTAACAGAGATCAATACAAGGCTTTTATAAACAAACAAGTAAACAGTTCCTTTTTATCATTCTTAAGTTGTTATACCTAACTTCCCATAAAGCTAGCATAACTCTTAAGCTTTTGTTTTAAAAACCAAATATTTATCTTCTGTTAAAAAAATGATTCAGTATTCTTTTGAAATGTTTTAAGTTCTTTATTATTCAGGCTTAAGCCGTGAGGCATTGCTGTAAGTATTATTCAGGCTTAAGCCGTGAGGCATTGCCGTAAGTATTATTCAGTTAACACATGTACGTCTACCGTACTATATATATATTGTAAAATATCATGCTTAGGAAGAATCACATACCTTCTCAAAAAACCACCGCCAAGTTGAATATGTCGCGCAGAGTCACTATAATAGTCACGCACATCTATCAAAGACTACTCGAAGGTCATTCTAAGCAGAGGGTTCACAATTCTATGGAAAGTTGGGCAGCACTTCCTACAGTGAGCTATATAAGTTCATCGTGAAAACAGTCTATGTGAGTACTGATTTGATTATTCTTCTTTAAACCCTTCTACTTGTAATAGTTCAATTCTATTCTGCGATATTCTTCTAAGTATTTAATACTTATTCAATACTACTACGGATGTATTCTCTAATTCAAAAGAGGTTAGGATTAGTTACCTCGGTAAGCCCAATAATATCCTAGATAAAGTCGCGCTGAGCAAGGTTTAGCTCCTAAGTTATGCGCTCCAGAGCTCAGAAACCCTAGAAGTTCTTCACAACTTCTACTAAGTACTATGGGATTTGGGCTAGGTATTTTTGGCATTATAACGATACTAAGACAACTTTTCTACCAAGGGAGGGTAGATTTCGGCTAGGCTAGGGGGTAGCCCTCGCCAAGCTCACTCGCTCGGGGGAGAGGTTTTGGACGAAAGGCTAAGGGAGAGGAGAGGATTTTTTCAAGACTTGGAAGATTTGTGGATGAAGAACTCTTCATCTCTAAGGGGGTATTTATAGCTCAAGCCTTGGCCAACCAATGGCCAAGATGAAGACAAGTGCAAGGCACGTGTAGGTGAGGATTAACTATACACAAATATCCTACCAACTCCTTGACTTGTGCACAAGGCACAAAAACGTGCCAAGGCTCTTCAATTCGTCCAAATGGACGATTAGTCCACCAATGGGAGGTGCCAAGTGTCGCCTCCCGTTGGTCCAAAATGTTTCGTCTCTCGGAAAAATCCGCAAAAATTAGTAATGGCATAGCCGGAATTTTCCCTACGAAAGCTGTGGAAACGTTTCGTCGGAAAACGATTCTTTTAGTGAGTTGTGTACAAAATAAAACGTCCAAGGCTAACTTTAAGGCCAAACTTTTGACGTATTCTCACGTACATACCGGAAATACGGGTATAACACAACAAATGGAATATGGAGCAAATAAAGTACAAGAAATGATCATAAGCGTACAAAAGAATGACAGGCAAGTATAAAAGAAGTACATACTAGATCTGTAGTGTCGTTACCACTTATGAACTTAATCGTACCTTATTATCTTTTCCCATTTTCAATAAAAGTTATAGTCACTTTCTTACGTACATGTTTGGGAAAAATCGTCAAGTTCATTATCATATAACTTACTTATCTTTCATAACATAATCCGACTTTATGGAGGACGATATACTACCCTACCCAACTGGGACGCGATCAAATCACACAAATATCAAAGCGTGCCGTGGAATCCCCATCACCGCCGACTATAAGTGTAAAATATATCCATGTGACGCGCGTGGCATCCCACCTCCGCTGCGTACATACATACACAATACATATATCTCCCGGTGGAATCCCACATCACGCCGATAGTAGGTGTAACATATAACCATGTGACGCGCGTGGCATCCCACCTCACCGGCGTACACATACACATATACATATATATATATATATATATATATATATATATATAACGTGGCGCATTCCGAATCCTCATCGTATAAGCATGGCCATAACGTGCCCTCGGCATCCTCATCGTAGGTGCAGTCTTCGTGGGAGATAGCCCGTGGAGTAATAATATAACATGCCGGAATCCTCATCGTGGTACATGTCTTCGTGGGAGCTAGCCCGTGGAGTAATAATCGTACATAGCATGGTCGCGTGCCGGAATCCTCATCGTATAAGCATGGCCATGGGTAATAAAACAACCGAATCTAACGCCTCCTGGTCACATGCCCCGGAATCCCACATCGTATAAGCATGTCCAAGGATCAATCATAATGGAAGCATACCCGTGGAATCCCACATCACTGTCGGTACGTCCAAGTAAACTTACATCAAGACAGCCAGCCCTCCAACTAAGAGTCACGACAACGTAAACATATAATACTTGCACTCAAAGCTATCACAAGCAAACATAGGCAAGTTCATTAAACCTTTAGACTTCCATTTTTATAAACTCATGACACTTTCGTTTCACACATAAAAATCCGGGAATTTAACCCCAAGTACTACGTACTTCCATTCTTTTCAAAAGATTCCTTTTTATATAAAACCCCAAGATACTAACATTCGTAGTATCAAGGCTTGTGTACATTTCACATAAGCCACTATACTTTAGAAATACATTTCTCGGCTTCTAAATCAAGTGACCCTTACTTTAAAGCTTTAAACAAGTGATACCCTTAAATCAAATTGCCCTTCCTTAAATCAAGTTAATTATTTGCTTACCTTATTAGAGAAAATCATTCTCTTAACCTTCCATAAAGCCGTTATAACCAACTTCCCATAAAGCTGTTATAACCCTTTATGGTTTTAGACAAACTCATTCCTTTTATAACCAAGAGACTTATACTTTTTAAAACCAAGTATTAAATACTTTCAAATCAATTCTCTTAACCTTTAAAATACAATTAGTCTCTTAACTTTCAAGAAAACAAGTTTCTTAACTTTAGAAATCAAGTCTTTCCAAATCGAGTATTCTATACTTGTAAATCAATTCATTTCTTCCTTTAAGAATCAAGTCCCCTAACTTGAAAAATAAAGTCTCTTAACTTTAAAGAATTGAGCTCCATAGCCTTAAAACTTCATACGTAAATTCTTATAAGTTAAGTAACATATACTTTGGTGCGTTGTGAATAAGTTATACATATTTATAACGATCTTATTCAAGTAGCCATGATCTATAAAATGTAATACAATTTTGTCTTATCTTAGCTTCTATGCAGATGGAGAATTCTACTCATTTTAAAATAATTGATTGTCATTACATTTTCCTTTATTAACGCTGCAATGGCTTGCTCGATACTTATTCTCATTCGTGCCATAAATTAGCCAAGTCAACTTGGCTCCAAAGTACCTCCTAACGACTCTTACCAACATCCCCCATAAGACTCGGTAAAGACTTAGGATAACCTTGACATAAACTTTACATAGAGTAAATCACACACATACCTCTTAACTTCTAAGAGTAGAAGGAAACATGAAATAATACCACATGTATATTCCATACATAGAATCATGCCAAGGGAAGGAAGAGGTTCACATACCTCGCGACGATTATCGACAAGTAGCAAAATGCTCCAAAGTACTTCAACCTTGATAGCTATTCCGTCCTTCAAGTAGGGTACGCTATACTTAGTACTTCAACCTAAAATGGTCACAATACGTCCATTAACCTCTTACTTCAAACGTAGAATATTCTAAGTGCTAAGTCACTAAATTCTACGGAAAATCGGACAGCACCTCCTTTGTTTCTACTTACTTTGCCACCTTTTTCAAGGCCGAATTCAATAACCAAACACGCCACATTTAAGGCCCAATCAACCCAATTAATCAATAGGGGATTACACGCCTACTAGACGTGTAAAATTCCGCCCCACAATTGATATCAACTAATACAAACTACTAGGCCAAATTCGGCAACAATGAGATACAACACTACCAATTCTTATCCAATTTCCTTTTCAATCCAAGTTGTTAGCATAACATGATATTAAGTCACAATCGATTATAACTACTATAATCTTCTAGTAAGTAACATGCGACGATTCTAAATACGACCAAATTGTAATCCAACTTCAAATGGCTAATATGTCATTTCGGATTTTAGGCTACAACAATCCATAACACATATAAGACTTCAACACATATACTTCATGCTAGCAAAAATGTAAAGCTAACAACAATACATAATCTTGTAACACTTAAGAGCCAAGATTATTACCTCTACGATTCTTAGTCCAACTCCAATTCCGAAGTCGCTCCTTAGCACTTAGAGCTTCTTCTAGACACTTCAATCCACCACTTGAGACCCTTAGAATATCACAAACCACTTCCCTTAAAACTTCCAATCAAAACCTAGAAAAGCAACTAGGTTTTCATCTTGCGACTAATACGAAAACTATCTTTTTCCGGGATTTTTCTATTGAGATACCCTTACAATACACTTAGGAACCTTGGTTTAAAGTGGGAAGATTATTGACAACAAACAATTTTTTCCTTTTCTAATTGCTAGAACCCGAGAGCACATTGCTCTTGTTCTTCAAATTCTCTTGAAAATTTGGCTAAGTGTGGACTTGTCTCACTACTAGTAGTATTATATAGTAACATGGAGGTTAAGATGTGCACAAATGGGTGGCTAGGATGAGGTTCTCTTAAATATCAAGCTTGTGGACCCATTGACTAAGTCAATTATGTCAAGCTTTACTACTTGCAAGACTTGTCTTCCTAACAAGGGTCAAATGACCCTTGTGCCCATGTAATTTCGTCCAAGACATCCAATAAGGGGGGGTGACACGTGTCGCCCTCCCATTCGTCACAATATTACGTTTTCCGACAAATTCCATAATTCCGATAAATTTTTACAAGTCTCTAATCTTAACATTTGGGATTCTTACGTACGTTCTTAAAACATGTCCTGTAAATACGGGGTGTAACATTCTTCCCCCCTTAGAAACATTCGTCCCCGAATGTTCTTTCGGAGTCAAACTTATAATTAGCGACATAGTTTCCTTTCACAACCCCGACATACCAACAATGCCACACATGGCCCTAATACCTCGCACACGCATAACTGTCCATCATAAGCCCAAAAGAGATTATCTTTTCGTACTTCCAACTCCTTCTAACATATACATAGTCTCAATATAATCTGTTCATGACACTTAAACATACCACAACTTTATCATGCATACAAGTTTCTAAAGGGCCAAAGACATACCTGAAATCATATAGGCGGTTCAAAGGCTGAGTCTAAAGCGAACTTCCACCGACTTTGCATACGTCTGCCTAACGATGCATAAACATCTGCCATGGCTGGCTGGGCAGATGGCTCTCCCACGAAATGGTGCTCTTGAAATGGAATCTACTACGCGACCACCTCAGCGAGAAGGCTTCTCGCCACGCGAATATTCTAAAGGGCACATGCAACAGCGAGGCATCTGGGCGGCCAGCCTGGAGCCCCGACCTGCGAATCCGAATATTCGGCGACCAAACCTCGGCGGAAGAAGATCTGAGCCTCAGGTCGCGGCCGAGAGCAGAGGATATGGGTTACAAGGAGATGGTCCAGTTACTGGCCAGGATTGTGGCTAGACACGAGGATAGACGAGAGTCGGAGGTTCCAGTAGCACCCGTAGTTCACCCAGATCGGATAGTTTGAGACTACGGGACTTTTTGAGCTGCGACCCGAGTTCTGGTCGAGACACGAGGATGATCGCGAGAGAGTTCATCAAGCGATTCTGATCGGATCATGAGAGTGATCAAGGCTTCGGAGACCGAGTCGGTGGTTTAGGTTAGCATCGACTGCGTGATACTGCAGTCGAATGGTTTGATTCGTGGGAGCTGTCCCGGGGGGAACATGTGCCTCCAGTTGTTTGAGACGATTTCTCGGAGGCATTTATCAGCCATTTATTGCCTCCGCAGATGAGGAGAGCACGCCAGATTTACGATCTTTGACGAGAGAGGCGTACGGTTCGGGAGTACAACATGGAGTTCGACTCGTTGGCTCGTTATGTCCCTACGTTAGTGGAAGATATGGAGGACAGAGTGCACCGCTACATCACGGGGCTCGATGACTACTTGGCAGAGGCTTGCTCGGGTGTAGCTCTTCAGCCGGGCATGGACATTGCGTGCATTATGCTTATGCACTTGGTGTGAGAGCGGAGAGACCGACGGATCGACCAATACCGTGAGAAGGCGCCGGGACAACGAGTCCTTTGGTAACTTTCGAGGCGACCGCCTCGGTGCAGACTAGTTATACTCCGCCGATGCAGTGGTCCTCACGCCTTCGTGGCATCCAGAGTATTCGAGCGGTCGGGGCTCCAAGGGTCGAGGTTTCGGGGGAGTTAGGGTCTGGCGGATGAAGCCACCCCGACCTACCTAAGTGTAGCGATGGTAAACCCCATGTGAAGTGTCACGGTATTGAAGGGTTGTTTTACATGCGGCGCAGGCCATTTTGAGAAATTGCCCACCGTGGTAGCACGGATGTAGAGACTCGGCCTTCGGGATCAGTTGCGGGTTCTTCACCTTCAATAGCTAGGCAGAATGTTCATACACCGGCAGGCCGTGGCAGGGGTCGTGGTGGAAGTTCCCAGTTCTAGCGGTCCTTGGAACCACATATTTGATTTCAGGTATATCCTTGACCCTCTAGAGACTAGTATGCATTTGTGATAAGATGAGTATATTTTAAGTGTTATGTTCAGATAGAATTGTGTTAATTGTGATCAGAAAACATGGTTAGTTGAAAGGGGAAGTTGGGTACATAGAGATTGTGAGCCTTAGAATTTTGATAACAGTTGAGATCTTAGATGCGAGGCCATTTTAAGTGAAAGATTTACGGTTAACCTTTGTTGGAGTGCATAGTATACGTGGGATATATTTGTGTGATAAGTCCCTGAATGGTGTGAAATGTAAGAGGGTAGTTGAGCTAAGAAGACCACTAGTTTTTCGTGACTTGATAGATAAGATTGTTCCGGATCGGGGAACAAGAGTTTGGCGCGATAGCGGGTCGGGTTGAGGCCAGATCGCGGGTCAACCCGCAGCCCGGAATGAGGTGGGGTCAGTTCGAGGTGGTCCCGCCAGGTGGTAGGGTCGCGAGGGTGCTAGGCCCAAGTTTAGGTAACCATCGTATGAGTTCGTGGATGTGTTCGACCAGAATCGGATCGTGAAGGCCGGGGATGGCCTTAGAGGAATTTGAAGCTAGTGAGATGACCAAGTTTGGAGGTAGTGACTCCAAAGTTTTGGAAACTGAAGCGATGACTGAAGTGTGGTACGTATAATAGAAAGAGTTCAGGTGTACGAGAAGGGTACGACGAGTAAGAAAAGAAGCGGACGCGTGTTATGAAAACGGAGGTGATCATTTCTTTTGAAAAGTGAAGATGCGAAGGGAGTATCCTTTAGACCATGGATGGGAGCTTTTTGTGATATTATAGGCGATTCCTCGTTGGCTTGGATTTGAGTTTTGCGCACATGTTATATTCTGGCCATTGGTGGCATGATCGGTTTTGTAAGTGTAGTAGTGGAGACTATACCGGCGCAAGTACGTTTGGAGACTTAGAAGGAACATTCAGGACGAATGTTTCTAAGGGGGGAAGAATGTTATACCCCGTAGTTCCAGGGTATGTATGTGAGGACGTACGTATGAGAATACGACAGTAATATTGGAAAGAATGAAATATGTGATTTTTCGACGGAAAAGTTTCCGGGTTTTGTGAAGGAAAAAGGTTCGTTAATGGGAATTGGATTCCCAGATTTGGTATTTGGACTTCTTGGATTATATTAGAATTTTGGGATTTTATTTTCGGAAATGGTCACGTGGGACCCACGGGAGAAATTTACGGTTTTGTGGGGCCCACTTTGTTTTTGAGATTTTCGATATTTTGGATATTTTCGGAAGACAAAATATTTTGGACGAGTAGGGGGGCGACACGTGTCACCCCCATGTGGCACCTTGGCCGAAATGGTGGGACAAGTGTCTTGCCACTTGTCCCCTTGGCCGAAATGGCCATGGAACTTGGCACTAGTTTTCGTTGGCCATGTGGTGTGGTGGGACCCACACACACATGGCCCAATCTTGACCACACACTTGCTAATATCTTGACCCTTGATTCCTCTATAAATACCCCCTTAGTTCAAGACTTCATATCATCCCACACTTAAGTCTTCCAAGGCAAAAATATCCCCTCCCCTTTGTGGTGTTCTTGTCCCCTCCCCCCACTTGTGTAGAAAATACTTCAAATATTGTAGTATAAATCCCAAATACCTTAGCCTAGTACCTCTAGTTGTATTCCAAAGTTATTTCAATACTAGGAGCCCGGAAATACTACTTTTTCCAATTGTCGCAAATGAAACCCTAGAAAAATCTTCATAGCTTGGTTGAAGTGTTAAGAGAAGTTGTTTAGAAACTTCTAAGGGTCGCTTGTGTCACGACCCGTTCGGGGGCCCGTAACTGGTGCCATACCCGGGCACCCAAGTAGTCATACATCAGAGAATATCAGCGGAATATAAAAACAAGACATGAAACAATGTAAATTGAGACACAACTTATCTGAGAAAATCGCTTTCTAAGATATATATATAAACAAAACATCGCGCGGTTTACATTCCAACTGCATAGGACTACACCTCTAAGGAAGTAAACAACTATGGCGGACAGGGCCCGCCATACCTGAATGTACATAACTATCTATAACAACGGGAGATCGTACCCAGCCGAGCCTCGGAGAAGATGGAGCTCACGACACCAAAGAAAAGATCCTAAGGCGGGGATCCGCTACCGCCTTTACTGCGGCATGAACGCAGGCAAGAGGTCGTTACAATTACCAAGTATGTGAAACTGTAAAGTACTTAAATGAAATCATATCATTTTAAAACCAGTTTTTCAAATATGTACGAAACAAACAAGGTAACCGCACATAGTGCCACATCACTGTAACGCCCCGAACCCGGGCCCGTTACTGGTGCCTTACCCCGGGCACCCTAGTGATACAACATCAGAGAAAACCAGCGGAAAATAAAACATGAATCATGAAACAAGAGATATAATAAATAAACAGTCAACCAAAGCAGTTTGCCTAAGATATACATAAAACCCGACAGTTTAATCCTTTTACAACCCCGCCTACAGATTCTGCACTCTAAGATTTATGGCGTGGACGACGACAGGGCCCCGCCATACCCTGAATGTACAGAATCTACAACTCAGGAACACATACCAAAAGATAAGCCTCGGAGAAACGAGCTTCCAAAACGAACCGAGATCCTAAGGCGAGGATCCACGGCCGATGTACCTACTGCGGCATGAACGCAGCTTCAAGGAGGTCGACAACAGTACAAGTATGTGAAATCACAAATCAGAATGAAATCATAATAGCTTAAAAAGGTGAGACATGTATGATAACCAAAATACGATGCAACATAAAAGCCAAGTCGGGGACTCACGCCTCAAAGTCACCACTAAATATAACTGGGTCTCACGCCCATACATCCATCATGTTCGCATCATGGCCGCGTGCCCGAATACGCCGGTGTAGACATGTCCATGATGCAACAATAATAACAAGGCCGCATGCCACACGCCGGAATCTGCGACGGTAGACATGCCCATGTAACCTCAATAACAATATCTTGGGTGGTCAACCCCGCCGCACGCCACATGCCCGAATCTTGATCGGTAGACACGTCCATGTTGCGCAATAACCATATATCGGTAATCAACCCGCCGCACGGCCGCGTGCCCCTAATCTGCGTCGGTGTAGACATGTCCATGTGATATCAACAACAAGACAATAATCAAAATGGAAACATACCCGTGGAATTCTCCATCACCGCCAAAGACGCCCCGAAGTTCTCAACAAGTCAACCGCCTCTGTCGAGAGCGGAACACGTAAATACCACACTTGTACAACAAAGGCTATCATCACAAGCATAGGCAAGTTTCACAACAACAAGCATAGGCAAGTTTCACAACAACAAGCATAGGCAAGTTTCACAACAACAAGCATAGGCAAGTTTCACAACAACTCAAAGTACTTCCATTTATACCAAAGTCCGGGTTTTTAACCCCAAAGTACTACATCGTTAAGTTCTTTTAAAAGAGATCCATTACTTTTATAAAAGTCACCCGATACGTAGTATTAGAATGACCAACCCACATTCCTTTTCAAAAATCAAGTAACAACATTCTTTTCCTAAGTTCCAGTTTGCCTAGTTTCAATTACTCAAGCTTCTCATTTTCAAATGGTTTCATAGTTCCCAAACTTAATCACTTGATTCCTTTTTAGAACAATTGAGTAATATATGTCTCACGTGAGAGTAGGTTATTCTTGTTTACAACATTCTTATTACCGCAGCCATGATCGAGAAAATATATATCATTTTGTCTCATCTTAGTTTCTATGCAGATGGAGGTTTCTACTGGTTTTAATACAATTCATCATTATTCAATACATTTTCCTTTATTAACGCTGCAGTGGTCTGTCGATACACATTCTGATTTCCGAAATCAGTAAAACATTATCCCTTTAAATAACACCAAGTACTCATTACTCACGAATGAGGTTTCACACAAACATTCACATTAGAACAAATAAGTTAAGTCTCTTATCTTATAAGATCAAGTCTCTTAACTTCTAACATCAGTAAACCATTTTCTTTACCTCTCTTAAGACATTATACCTAACTCCCCATAAAGCTTAGTATAACTCTTTTTAAAACCTTTTAAAACCAAGTGTTACTCTCCCTTCAAAAACGATTTATAAATCTTTTGAAATACATCAAGTCCTTTATTATAACAAGCCGATTATAATTCTCATCGATACCTTTTTAAAACCACAAAGTATTTTCTTACCTACATAAAGTCATTATAACCAACTTCCCATAAAGCCGTTATAACACTTTATGTTTTAAGAACAATCAAACACGCTAACACACGTACGTCACCGCACTTACATAGTTCATACATATCATGCTAGAAGAGATAGGAAGAGGTTCACATACCTCGCGACGATTGTCGACTAATAGCAAAACGCCCAAGTACCTCAAACCGCCGCTACTCCTGCCAAGTGGATCACTCCACACGTAGTACTTGAACCTATAAGGCCACAAGGCGTTTATTAACATCTAGATCTCAACGTTCCATAATCTACGTAAAATTCGGCCTCTCCCGCCACGCAAATCTCCTTCTCTATCGAGGCGGCTACCAAGCCAACCGGGGGTTTTACACGCCTAACCTGACGTGTACAATTCTACTACGGTAATACTACACAAGTCTCATGTAATACACCTATGTAAATACATTGATTCGATTCTTAATTCTTCAGCTTAAGTCAAAAGACATTGCCACGATTAAGTATAGTTCTATATATAGTATACTTCAACTATATATTCAAACATGTAATTTCCAATTACAATAGAAGGACGAGAGTGTTTACCTCGATAAGCCCAAAATTATCCAAGTATAAAGTCGATCCTGAGCAACGCTTAGCTCCTACTCCGAGCGCTCCAAACAACCCTTAGAAGTTCTAACCAACTTCTACTTACAACTTCAACAACGGGTGAAGATTTCCTTCGGGTTTCGGTTTTGTGGCTAAAGGAAGTATAATCGGATTGTCTGGCTTTGTATAAGTGTAACCTTGGGAATACTACAAGGTATTTGGGCCAAGGTATTTGGACATTATAACAATATTAGGAGAGTATTTCTATACCACAACAAGGGGTATTATACGAAAACAACTAGGCTAGTGGGTACCCACGGCCAAGGCACCACAGGGGAGGGTGGCCTCTCACCAAGGCTCACTCTAGGGGGTAGTGTGGCGGACGAATTGCTCACAAGAGGGAGGGAGTATTTTTCTTGGAATTTCACAAGTGTGGATGAAGAATAACTCTTGCATTAGAGGGGTATTTATAGCAAAACCAAAAGCCAACCAATGGCCAAGATCCTTCCAAGTGTATAGCAAGTGTAAGGCCAAGATCAAGCCAAGTGCACCCTAACCCCTACTCCACAAAACATGGCACAAAACAAGCCACAAAACAAGGCACAAACCATGAACCAATCGCCAAGGCCAAGCCTCCTTTGTTGCCCAATGAGGGTGACAAGTGTCACCCTCCGTTAATCCAAAATGTTCCGCCGCCGAAAAATCCGCAAAAATACTAAATGACATAGCCGGAATTTTCCCAACGTAAGCTGTGGAAACGTTTCGTCAGAAAACGACTCTAATCGGCACTTGTGCCCAAATTTCGAATCCAATGCCTATCTTAAGGCTCAAATTTCGTACGTACGTCCATACGTACATACTCTGGAAAAACGGGGTATAACATTCTCCCCTCCTTAGAAACATTCGTCCCGAATGTTCCTTCTCAAGTCTCAACACAAACATGCGCTAGTATAGCCTTCACTGCTATACGCACGAAAACGATCATGCCACACCTGGCCATAAAAATAACAAACGCACCAATACTTAAACCCAAGTCAACGAGGAAATACCTCTAATCATCACAAAAACCCCTTACCCGAGGTCTAAAATATACACCCTTCACACCTTCATTTCACAAAAGAAACGATCATACACGTTCACTTTTCCCCCTATCTTGCTGTACCCTTCTCGAACACTCAAACTCTTTCTAGTATCCGTACCACACTTCCGTCAACGCTTCTGTTTCCAACCCTTGGAGTCACTACCTCCAAACTTGGTCATCTCACTAATCTCGATTTCCCCTAAGGCCATTCCCGGCCTTCACGAACTGATTCTGGTCGAACGTATCCACGAACTCATACGATGGTCATCTAAACTTGGGCCTAGCACCTTCGTGACCCTGCCACCTGGCGGGACCACCCAGAGCTGACCCTTCCTCAAAACGGGACGCGGGTTGGCCCGCAACATGGCCCCAACCCGACCCACTGTAGCGCCAACTCTCTAGTTTCTTGATCCGAACAATCTTACCTCTACAGGTCATGAAAGCTACCACTTCCATTTCACACTACCAGGACTTACCCTTTTCACTAACTGGTTTCTAAATCACATTTTAGCACAAAGCTATCCAAACATATCATTAAACACATCAACAACATCAATACACACAAAACTCTAGAGGGTTAAGGATATACCTGAAACTAGGCGGTTCAAGGACCGCTAAAATCGAACTTCCACCGCGACTCTACCGTGGCCCGCAATCGCTCTAGTAGTCTGTGCTATCCTACAGTGCTACCACAGTGGACGGTCTCGTCATATGGCCATTTTGTCCGCAAGAATAACAATCTCCCTTGGTACTACGACACTCTCAGAAATGCTGTCTACCACATCCACCACACCGAGGTAGGGTGATCAGACCGCCAACACCCCTACTCCCCGAACATTCAAACACAGGAGCCACGACCGCTCTGAATATCCTGGGTCCCGGCGTCGCGGAGGACCACTCGCAATGGCGGAGGTACATAACTAGTCTGCTGGCCAGGCGGTCCGCCTCGAAAGTCGCTAAAATATCCGCCGTCTTGGCCTTCTTGCGGTCCACTGCCGATCGCGCCTCGCACCCAAGTGCATGAGCACGAATGCGGCAATGTCCATGCCCGAAGAGAAACACGAACAACTCTCTCGCTAGGTAATCATCGAGCCTCAGAACATATCGGTGCACTCGATCCTCCTTAATTGCTACTAATGCTGGAACATACCGCCAATGAGTCGAACTCACATTGTACTCCCGAATCAGACGCCTGCTCGCCAACATCAAAAATCTGCCGAGCCTTCCTCATTTGTGGAGGCAAGAAATGTGCGAAGGCCCCAAAACTTCGTCCCAAACGGCCGGAAGTGCATGCTCTCCCGAAAGCTCCCACGAATCAAAACCAATCGATCGCGGTATCACGCACCGATGCGAACAAATATCCGCATCTCAAGCCTTGATCACCCGCATGATCTCTTCAGAATCGACGGATGAACTCCTGCGGATCATCCTCCCGCCTCGACCAGAAAACTCAAAGCGGGCTACAACTAAGGAAATCCAGTAGCCTCAAATCGCCGCCTCGGTGCACTACATGCCGCTGAATCGAACCGCCGGCCACTTATCTCATATCCGCCACAACCTCGCCAATAATCGGGCCATCTCGTGACCCATCTCCCGCCTGCATCGTGGGACCGAGGCTCGTATCAGAGTCTCGGCAGCCCATCGCTGCGCTCTAAACTCGCTGGTGCCGGCGGCGCCGCAAAACTCGCCGTCAAGCACTACTCAATCGACCGCTCGCGCCGCACTTCTCGAATCCCACTAGCGCCTCCTCGCCGCTTTGCCCTTCTCGGGCCTGGTTGCCTTTCGCAGGCATAATCGTAAAAACGAAACACGTCGAGGGGTCCAACTTACAACACGCTCTAAGGCACGATCTCGGAATGAGAAGAATGGAAACCAATCCTAAATGTCCTATAGCCTCCGATTATAGATGTGGTGCACAACACACCGATAATCAAGACTCTACTAGACACTTGTCAGACACTTTCCGAGACTAATCGCTCGATACCACTTTGTAACGCCCGAACGGGCCATCGTGCCTTACCCGGCACCCTAGTGATACAACATCGAGAAAACCGGAAAATAAAACATGAATCATGAAACAAGAGATATAATAAATAAACAAAGCAACCAAAACAGTTGCCTTCGATATACATAAAACCGAATGCTTTAATCCTTTTACAACCCCGCCTACAACAGATGCACTCTAAGATTTACAATGATCGTGACGGACAGGGCCCGCCATACCCCGAATGTACAAGAACCTACAACTCAGTGGAACACATACCAAAAGATAAGCCTCCGAGAAACGGAGCTTCCTAAAACGCCAATCGAGATCCTAAGGCGAGGATCCACGGCCGATGTACCTACTGCGGCGTTAACGCACTTCAAGGAGGTCGACAACAGTACCAAGTATGTGAAATCACAAATCAGAATGAAATCATAATAGCTTAAAAAGGTGAGACATGTATGATAACCAAAATACAAGACGCAACATAAAACAAGTCGTGACTCACGCCTCAAAGTCACCACTAAATATAACTATGGGTCTCACGCCCATACATCCATCATGTTCGCGATCATGGCGCATGCCCGGAATCGCCTCGGTGTAGACATGTCCATGATGCAACAATAACAAGGCCGCGTGGCCACGTGCCCGGAATCAGACGGTGTAGACATGCCCATGTAACCTCAATAACAATATATCGGGTGGTCAACCCCGCCGCACGCCACATGCCCCGGAATCTTGCATCGGCAGACACGCCCATGTTGCGAATAACCATATATCGTAATCAACCCACCGCGTGGCCGCATGCCCCGAATCAGACGGCAGACATGTCCATGTGATATCAACAACAAGACAAGAATCAAAATGGAAACATACAGTGGAATTCTCCATCACCGCCAAAGACGCCCCAGAAGTTCTCAACAAGTCAACCGCCTCTATCGAGACGCGGAATACGTAAATACCACACTTGTACAACAAAGGCTATCATCACAAGCATAGGCAAGTTTCACAACAACAAGCATAGGCAAGTTTCACAACAACAAGCATAGGCAAGTTTCACAACAACAAGCATAGGCAAGTTTCACAACAACTCAAAGTACTTCCATTTATACCAAAGTCCGGGTTTTTAACCCCAAAGTACTACATACGTTAAGTTCTTTTAAAAGAGATCCATTACTTTTATAAAAGTCACCCGATACCCGTAGTATTAGAATGACCAACCCACATTCCTTTTCAAAATCAAGTAACAACATTCTTTTCCTAAGTTCCAATTTGCCTAGTTTCAATTACTCAAGCTTCTCATTTTCAAATGGTTTCATAGTTCCCAAACTTAATCACTTGATTCCTTTTTAGAACAATTGAGTAATATATGTCTCACGTGAGAGTAGGTTATTCTTGTTTACAACATTCTTATTATCATGACCATGATCTAGAAAATGTATATCATTTTGTCTCATCTTAGTTTCTATGCGGATGGAGGTTTCTACTGGTTTTAATACAATTCATCATTATTCAATACATTTTCCTTTATTAACGCCGCAGTGGTGCTGTCGATACACATTCGATTTCGAAATCAAGAAACATTATCCCTTTAAATAACACCAAGTACTCATTACTCACGAATGAGGTTTCACACAAACATTCACATTAGAACAAATAAGTTAAGTCTCTTATCTTATAAGATCAAGTCTCTTAACTTCTAACATCAAGAAACCATTTTCTTTACCTCTTAAGACATTATACCTAACTCCCATAAAGCTTAGTATAACTCTTTTAAAACCTTTTAAAACCAAGTGTTACTCTCCCTTCAAAACGATGTATAAATCTTTTGAAATACATCAAGTCCTTTATTATAACAAGCCAGTTATAATTCTCATCAGTTACCTTTTTTAAAACCACAAAGTATTTTATTACCTACATAAAGCTGTTATAACCAACTTCCCATAAAGCCGTTATAACACTTTATGTTTTAAGAACAATCAAACACGATTAACACATGTACGTCACCGCATTTTACATAGTTCACACATATCATGCTAGAAGAGATAGGAAGAGGTTCACATACCTCGCGACGATTGTCGACTAATAGCAAAACGCCCAAGTACCTCAAACCGCGGCTACTCCTAAGCCAAGTGGATCACTCCACACGTAGTACTTGAACCTATAAGGCCACAAGGCGCTTATTAACATCTAGATCTCAACGTTCCATAATCTACGTAAAATTCGCAAAGACCTCCCGCCACAGCGCAAATCTCCTTCTCTATAGATGCCGACTACCAAGCCAACCAGGGGGGGGGTTTACACGCCTAAACGGACGTGTACAAATTCTACTCCACAGTAATACTACACAAGTCCATCAGAATACACCCTATGTAAATACTGATCGATTCGCTTCTTAATTCTTCAGCTTAAGTCAAAAGACATTGCCACGATTAAGTATAGTTCTATATATAGTATACTTCAACTATATATTCAAACATGTAATTTCCAATTACAATAGAAGGACGAGAGTGTTTACCTCGATAAGCCCAAAATTATCCAAGTATAAAGTCGATCCCGAGCAACGCTTAGCTCCTACTCCGAGCGCCCAACAACCCTTAGAAGTTCTAACCAACTTCTACTTACAACTTCAACAACGGGTGAAGATTTCCTTAGGGTTTCGTTTTTGTGGCTAAAGGAAGTATAATCGTATTTTCCGGGCTTTGTATAAGTGTAACCTTGGGAATACTACAAGGTATTTGGGCCAAGGTATTTGGACATTATAACAATATTAGAGAGTATTTCTATACCACAACAAGGGTATTATACGAAAACAACTAGCAGTGGGGTACCCACGGCCAAGGCACCACAAAGGGGGAGGGTGGCCTGGCCAAGGCTCACTCAAGGGGGGTAGTGTGGCGGACGAATTGCTCACAAGAGGGAGGAGTATTTTTCTTGGAATTTCACAAGTGAGGATGAAGAATAACTCTTGCATTAGAGGGGTATTTATAGCAAAACCAAAAGCCAACCAATGGCCAAGATCCTTCCAAGTGTATAGCAAGTGTAAGGCCAAGATCAAGCCAAGTGCACCCTAACCCCTACTCCACAAAACATGGCACAAAACAAGCCACAAACAAGGCACAAAACCATGAACCAATCGCCAAGGCCAAGCCTCCTCTTTGCCGCAATGAGGGTGACAAGTGTCACCCTCCCGTTGGTCCAAAAATGTTACGTCGCTTCTAAAAATCCGCAAAATACTAAATGACATAGCCGAATTTTCCCAACGTAAGTCGTGGAAACGTTTCGTCGAAAACGACTCTAATCGCACTTGTGCCCAAATTTCGAATCCAATGCCTATCTTAAGCTCTCAATTAAATGCACGCCCATACGCATACTGAAAAAGCGGTATAACAATCACAATAAGAGCAATAAGAGGTAAACTATAACAGGTCTCTTTCTAGGCTGCGAATGATCGAAGCAAGGCCAATCGCCCATAGTATCATTAAGCATGCCTAATCCTGGACTCCGAAGTCCGCATAGTCCACTCACGTAGGCCCGCATGAGGTATTCCCCGCATCGAGGGTAGCTACTCCTCGGCATCGTCCTGGACTCGTAGTCCGCATGGCCACATAGACCGCATGAGGTATAACCCCGAACACTAACACGAACTCGTAGCTCGCATAGGTCCCTGGACCCGCATGAGGTATTCTCGAATCATGGTCCTGCATCACCGAGTCTACCCCGCGTCGGAGGCGACAACCCCAGTATCATGTCAAGAGGTGAGTGATATAATACTAACGTAACCGCTTATCATTAAACAATCATAAGCACAACAAGAATACCCTCTTATACAAACGTTACAAGACACTAACACACATAGCATCATATCATGTCTACTTATCAAACCATCTTATTATACTTTCCAGAAATCAATATAAGTCTTTTATAAACACATAAGTAAACTGTTCCTTTTATCTTTCTTAAGTCGTTATACTTAACTTCCCATAAAGCTAGTATAACTCTTAAGCTTCTTGTTTTAAAAACAAATATTCTTCTTCTTTCAAAACTGATTTATAATTCTTTTGAAAGACTTTTAAGATCTTTATTATTCAGGCTTAAGTCAAAAGACATTGCCGTAAAGCTACGTTCAGTTAACACACGTACGTCTACCGTACTATATATATTTTAAAATATCATGCTCGGAGTATAGGAAGAATCACATACCTTCTTGGCGAAATCCACCTGCCAAGTCGAATATGTCGCGCGCAGAGAATCAACCTATAATAGTCAGATACGTCTATCAATGTCTAGACTACTCTGTAGGACATTCTAAACAGAGGGTTTTCTATTCTACGGAAAATCGGGCAGCACTTCCCTACCCGGTAAGCTACCCAAGTCTACTGTTAAAACAGTCCTATGTAAGTACAGTTTAATTCTTCTTCTGTTATACCCTTCTACTGTGATTACAGTTCACTTCTATTCTTTAATATCCTTCTTTATCTTATACTCAAGTCTTAACTATTCTTATTTGTAATATCCAATTACAATAGAAGGACAAGATATTTACCTCGATAAGCCCAAAATTATCCAAGTTAAATGTCGATCCTGAGCAAGGTTTAGCTCCTAGTTTGCACGCTCCGATAGCTCCAAGAACCCTTAGAAGTTTCCAACAACTTCTACTTAAATACTAAAAGGGATTTGGGGCTAGGGTATTTTGGAATAGTGGCTATACTTGGAAGACAACTTTCTACCAAGGGAGGGGGGGGCTCTCGGCCAAAGCCACTAGGCTAGAGGGGGGGGAGAGGGTGTTTCGGCTAGGCTCTCAGAGGGTGAAGGCTGGGACGAGAAGCTCAGTAAGGGGGGAAGAAGGGATTTCAAGACTTGGAGATTTGTGGAGTGGATGAATAAGTCTTCAAAGGGGGGGGGGGGTATTTATAGGGAAACCAATGGCCATGATCAAGCCAAGTGGGGGGCAAGTGGAGGGCCAAGATTTGCCCAAGTGCCCCCTAACCTACTCCTCAAATCACTCCACAAACAATGGCCCATGTTTTGTGCCCCAAAACCTTGCCAACCGTGGCCTCCCTTGCCGTCCAATGAGGGTGACAAGTGTCACCCTCCCGTTGGTCCAAAATGTTACATCTCTCGGAAAAATCCGCAAAAATTAGAAATGGCATAGCCGTAATTTACCCTACGCAAGTTTTGTAAAACGTTTCGTCGGAAAACCATCCGTTTTGTGAGTTGTGCCCAAAATCGTCCATAATGCCTAACTTAAGGCTAAACTTTTTGTCACGCACGCCCTGCGCATACTGCGAAATACGGTATAACATTCTCCCCTCCTTAGAAACATTCGTCCCGAATGTTCCTTCCCAAGACAGATAACGATAAGGTTCTTCATAACTTAAACAGTTTGCAAATGCCACACACGGCCACAAAACAACACTTAGGCAATAAGTAAATTAAATCAACAAGTAGGAAAGTGAGTTACCTGGAGGTGTGGGGAATAAGTGAGGATACTTCTGCCTCATGTCCTCCTCAGCTTCCCACGTCATCTCCTCCCTGAGCTCGTTCCGCCACAAGACTTTGGCGAAGGCCACGTCCTCGTCCGCAGACGCCTAACCCGACGATCGATTATCGCTATGGGAATCTCCTCATACGATAACCCGCCACCCGGACATCGTCAATCGGTGCACTCTAGATGGATCCGATACATCTCCTCAAAGATAGAAACATGAAACAGGATGCACCGCCTCGGATCGGACGGCAGATCCAACTCATAGGCAACCTTGCCTACCACGAGGACAATGAAGCGGCCCGATGTACCTCGGCCGAAGTTTCCTTTCTTCCGAATCTCATCACACCCTTCATGGGTGACACCTTCAGAAAACCCAATCATCAACCTCGAACTCCGGATACCGACGGCGATGATCTGCATATGACTTGCCGACTACGAGTCCAAGAATCGCCTCTGGATAAGCTTCACCTTATCCATCGCCGCTGCACCAACCGTCCCACTAATCGCACTCGCCCACATCAAACCAGCTTATCGGCGATCTGCACTTCCTCCCATACAAGGCCTCATAAGGCGCCATCTGAATACTGGAGTGGTAGCTATTATTATACTCAAACTCAACTAGAGGCAAATGATCCTCCCAGCTACCCCTGAAGTCAATAACACAGGCTCGCAGCATATCCTCAAAGTGCGGATAGTGCGCCACGGCCGTCCGTGCAATGCGTGGATGGAATGCACGATCGTGCTCACTCGCGTCCTAAACCCTACGGAAAGACCTCAGGTTAGCCGAAATCGGGCTCCTGCATGCGATATGATCGAAATAGGGACTCCATGCGATCGACGATCTCGGATGTAAAGTCCGCATAATCCTCACCAAAAAAGTCGTCTGACGGAAGAAAGTGGCTGATTTCACACTGTCGGCGATAACCCATATAGAATCATGTCTCCTCCGAGTGCGAGGTAGTGCGTGATAAAGTCCATGTTGATCACCTCCCACTTCCGGTCGATCTCAATCGTCGCAACAAACCACCGGCCTCCGGTGCTCTACCTTCACCACCGACAACACGCACCGAGCTACAAACTCTGCAGCGTCCTCTTCGCCATCCCACCAATACGGATCTAAGGTCGTGGTACATCTTGGTCGACCACGGATGGAGTAACGTAGCGACCAGGTGCTTCCTAGAACTCTGCCGAAGTCCCGCAATATCCGGAACACACAACCGCCCTCAAACCTTAGCACCCCATCGTGCTACCTCAAAGGACCCTTTCCTCACGAAGGCCGTTATCACGGCATCGCGTCAAACTGGATCCTCAAACTGTTGCCTCTTCACCTCCTCAACGATGGAAGACTCGGCAACCTCTCGAACTCGGACCCCACTGCTATCAGAATCAATCAGACGGACACCAAGGCTCGCTAACTGATGCAAATCGCGAACCATGCCCCTCCTCTCCGACTGCACATCTGATAGGCTACCCATCGACCTACGACTAAGGGCATCTGCCACAACATTGGCCTTTCCCGGGTGGTACAGGATATCGACATCATAATCCTTAAGCAACTCTAACCACCGTCTCTGTCGTAAGTTCAGCTCCCTCTGGCTGAAGATATACTGGAGGCTCTTGTGGTCTGTATAAATATCCACATGAACCCCATACAAGTAGTGCCTCCAGATCTTCAAGGCGTGAATCACCGCTGCCAACTCCAAATCATGGGTGGGGTAGTTCCTCTCATGTTTCTTAAGCTGTCGGGATGCGTACGCTATAACCTTGCCCTGCTGCATCAACACACATCCCAACCCGATGCCTGACGCATCACAATACACGACATAGCCGTCTGGACCCTCTGGAAGAGTAAGAACGGGGACGGTCGTCGCCTCCTTGATGAATCGGAAACCCTGCCACACGCATCGTCCCATCAAACTTAGCCGCTACGAGTCACTAGTCAATGGGGGCGATATAAGCAAACTTCTCTACGAACCGCCGATAATAACTGCGAGGCCCGTAAAGCTGCGCACTCTGAGTAGTAGGTCTAGGCCAAGTCTCGACGCCTCGATCTTGGCCGTATCCACGAATGCCATCACCCACAATATGCCCAAGAAAAGCCACGAAGTTAACCAAAACTCACATTTGGAAAACTTGGCGCATAGCTGGCAGTCTGGAGAACTCTCAAAGATCGCCTCAAATGCTCGCGTGCTCCTCGCTCGACCGAGAATAAACCAAGATGTCATCAATGAACACTATCACAAACGTGTCCAAAAATGGCTTGAACACTCGGTTCATCAGATCCATAAATACCGCCGGAGCATTGGTCAACCCGAAAGACATGACCCTGAACTCATAATGCCCGTACCGGGTCCGGAATGCAGTCCTAGGGACATCCGCCTCTCTGACTCGTACCTGATGATAGCCCGATCGCAGATCAATCTTTGAGAAACATCTCTCGCCCTGCAACTGGTCGAACAAATCATCAATCCTGGGAAGGGGGTATCTGTTCTTAATGGTCACCTTGTTCAGCTGCCTGTAATCAACACACATGCGCAGCGTCCCGTCCTTCTTCTTCACGAACAATACCGGCGCTCCCCAGGGAGAAACACTAGGCCTGATGAAGCCCTTCTCCAGCAAATCTCTCAGCTGGTCCTTCAACTCTCTCAACTCGGCAGGTGCCATCCTGTATGGCGGAATGGAAATAGGCTGAGTGTCTGGCAGCACATCGATACAAAACTCTATCTCCCTCTCAGGAGGGATACCCGGGAGGTCATCTGGAAATACATCGTGAACTCTCGACTACATGAATTGAAAATCTGTACCGCCGCCTCGATCAAACACGAACGAGATGGTAGATGTACCTTCTGCACCATCTTCCTAGCCTTGAGGTAGGAAATAAACCTACCCCTCGGCGATACAGTGTTCCCCTCCCACTCAACAACCGGCTCCTCAGGAAACTGGAACCGTACCACTCTCTCCCTGCAGTCTACATTGGCGTAGCAAGAATCTAGCCAATCCATACCCATGATCACATCGAAATCAGTCATATCCAACTCTATCAAGTCGTCAGGTCCGACGATCAGATATGATCACCGGACAAGCCCTATATACCCGCCGAGCTACCACCGAATCACCATTGGCGTAGCTACCTCGAAAGGGTCTATGGACTCGGGATCTATCCCTATCCTACTAGCAATAAGGGAGATATATAGGGCCAGTAGAACCGGATCTATCAAGGCATACACATCAAATCCAGAAACTGATAAGGTACTTGTGACGACATCAGGTGAGGCCTCCTGATCCTGCCGGCTGGACAAGGCATAAATGCGGTTCTGAGGACCGCTAGAACTGGGACCCACACCACGACCTGCGCCGCGACTGCTGGTCCATGAGTACCACGCCCGGGCGAGTAATCAGGTGACGGAAGACCGGCGAAAAGAACACAGAGGTGACTCCTACCACCCGCGCTGCTCCTAGTCGGGAAGTCTCTCACAAAGTGACCCTGCTGGCCGCAACTGAAACAGGCTCCCGGAACAGTACCACAATTCCCGTAATGGGACCTACCGCATCGGCCACACTGAGGGGGCGGTGGTCCCGTCGCCAAGCACTCTGCTACTGCGACGTCACGAAGTCACGGGGCCCAGTGCCCTCGAATATCCCGGCTGTCCTGAGGACGGAGCAGGAGTGCTCTGAGCTGGCTGTGGTGCAAATCTAGACTGCTGCTGAGGCCGCCCACAACGATAGCTACCAAAAGACCCTGCCGTCTACGCTCCTCGCATCCAAGTGCATGAGCCTGCATGCGGGTAATATCCATACCTGGATGAAGAGCCACACCCGCACAAGACTCGGCCATATAATCATCTAGCCCGGTGACGTAGCGATGCACCGCCTCCATATCGCTACCAACGCAGGGACATATCGAGCCAACGAATCAAACTCAACGTTGTACTCCTGGCGTCCTTCTGTCTCAAAGAACAAAAATCTGTTGCCTGCGCCTCCTCATCCGTGGAGGTAAGAAATGAGTGAGAAAGGCCTCAGAGAACTCGTCCCCAGTAGCTGGGACGCGCGCTCTCCCGAGATAACTCCACGAATCAAACCAATCGATCGCGGTATCACGCAGCCTATGTGTTGAAGACCACGGACTCGGATTCAAGCCTTGATCACTCGCGTGATCCTCTCAGCGGCGGATGAACTCATGCGGATCATCCTCGTGCCTCGACGTAGAACTCTGGCGGGCTACAACTCGAGAAAATCCGTAGCCTCAAATCGTGCGATCTCGGGTGAACCACGGCACGGTAAATCGAATTGCCGATCCAACCTATCCTCGTATGCGCCACGATCACGGCGAATCGCCATCTCCTCAGAACCCATCTCGCTCGCTCCAGCCGTGGATGGAGGTGTAGGTATTGTGGTCTCATCGACCATCGCTGCGCCTAAACCTCTCGAGGTCGGCGTCGTGGAACTCGCCGTCTCGGGTATAGATCGGGCACGAGCCCTCATGACTCTCGGTGTCCTACTAGCAGCTCCTCATTTGCCGCTTGCCCTACGGGCTCGGGTTGCCTTACGTGGAGGCATAATCAAAAGAAAGGAAATCGTTAGGGGTCCAACTTATAACACGGCTCTAAAGCACGATCTTAGAGTGAGAAGAATGAAACCAATCCTAAATATCATATAGCCTCACGATTATTGGTGTGGTGCACAACACACCGATAATCACGACTATCTTGATACGATGCAGACACTTTCCGAGGATTAAGCGCTCGATACCACTTTTGTCACGACTGCAGGGGCGTGGATCGTGCCTTACCCGCACCCAAGTAGTCATACATCGAGAATATCGAATATAAAAACAAGACATGAAACAATGTAAATTGAGACACAACTTATCTGAGAAAATCGCCTTTCGGCATATATATATAAACAAAACATCTGGCAGTTTACATCCCAACTGTACAATAGGACTACAGACCTCTAAGGAAGTAAACAACTATGGTGGGACAGGGCCCCGCCATACCCTGAATGTACATAACTATCTATAACAACAGGGAGATCATACCCAAAAGCTGAGCCTCCGGAGAAGATGGAGCTCCTGACATCAAAGAAAAGATCCTAAGACTGAGGATCCGCTACCTGCTTCCCTTTACCTGCGGCATGAACGCAGCCCCCCGAAGGAGGTCAGTACAACAGGTACCAAGTATGTGAAACTGTAAAGTACTTAAATGAAATCATATCATTTTAAAACCAGTTTTTCAAATATGTACGAAACAAACAAGGTAACCGCACATAGTGCCACATCACAATATGAGCAATAAGAGGTAAACTATAACAGGTCTCTTTCTAGGCTGCGAATGATCGAAGCAAGGCCAATCGCCCATAGTATCATTAAGCATGCCTAATCTCGACTCCGCGATCCGCATAGGCCACTCACGTAGGCCGCGTGAGGTATTCCCGCATCGAGGGTAGCTACTCTCGACATCGCCCCGACTCGTAGTCGCATGGCCACATAGACCGCATGAGGTATAACCCCGCACACTAACACGAACTCGTAGCTCCGCATAGGTCCCCTGGACCCGCATGAGGTATTCTCGAATCATGGTCCCAGACCGCCTGAGTCTACCCCGCATCGGAGGGCAGCTTAACCCCCGGTATCATGTCAAGAGGTGAGTGATATAGTACTAACGTAACCGCTTATCATTAAACAATCATAAGCACAACAAGAATACCCTCTTATACAAACGTTACAAGACACTAACACACATAGCATCATATCATGTCTACTTATCAAACCATCTTATTATACTTTCCAGAAATCAATATAAGTCTTTTATAAACACATAAGTAAATTGTTCCTTTTATCTTTCTTAAGTCGTTATACTTAACTTCCCATAAAGCTAGTATAACTCTTAAGCTTCTTGTTTTTTAAAAACAAATATTCTTCTTCTTTCAAAACTGATTTATAATTCTTCTGAAAGACTTTTAAGATCTTTATTATTCAGGCTTAAGTCAAAAGACATTGCCGTAAAGCTACGTTCAGTTAACACACGTACGTCTACCGTACTATATATATTTTAAAATATCATGCTCGGAGTATAGGAAGAATCACATACCTTCTTGGCGAAATCCACCTGCCAAGTCGAATATGTCGCGCGCAGAGAATCAACCTATAATAGTCAGATACGTCTATCAATGTCTAGACTACTCTGTAGGACATTCTAAACAGATGGTTTTCTATTCTACGGAAAATCGGGCAGCACTTCCCTACCCGGTAAGCTACCCAAGTCTACTGTTAAAACAGTCCTATGTAAGTACAGTTTAATTCTTCTTCGGTTATACCCTTCTATTGTGATTACAGTTCACTTCTATTCTTTAATATCCTTCTTTATCTTATACTCAAGTCTTAACTATTCTTATTTGTAATATCCAATTACAATAGAAGGACAAGATATTTACCTCGATAAGCCCAAAATTATCCAAGTTAAATGTCGATCCTGAGCAAGGTTTAACTCCTAGTTTGCACGCTCCGATAGCTCCAAGAACCCTTAGAAGTTTCCAACAACTTCTACTTAAATACTAAAAGGGATTTGGGGCTAGGGTATTTTGGAATAGTGGCTATACTTGGAAGACAACTTTCTACCAAGGGGGGGGGGGGGGCTCTCGGCCAAAGCCACTAGGCTAGAGGGGGGGGAGAGGGGTGTTTCGGCTAGGCTCTCTAGAGGGGGGGGTGAGGCTAGGACGAGAAGCTCACAAAGGGGGGGAGAAGGGATTTCAAGACTTGGAGATTTGTGGAGTGGATGAATAAGTCTTCAAAGGGGGGGGGGAGGGGGTATTTATAGGGAAACCAATGGCCATGATCAAGCCAAGTGGGGGGAAAGTGGAGGGCCAAGATTTGCCCAAGTGCCCCCTAACCTACTCCTCAAATCACTCCACAAACAATGGCCCATGTTTTGTGCCCCAAAACCTTGCCAACCGTGGCCTCCCTTGCCGTCCAATGAGGGTGACAAGTGTCACCCTCCCGTTGGTCCAAAATGTTACATCTCTCGGAAAAATCCGCAAAAATTAGAAATGGCATAGCCGTAATTTACCCTACGCAAGTTTTGTAAAACGTTTCGTCGGAAAACCATCCGTTTTGTGAGTTGTGCCCAAAATCGTCCATAATGCCTAACTTAAGGCTAAAGTTTTTGTACGTACGCCCCTACGTACATACTCTGGAAATACGGGGTATAACAGCTTGGAGCGGGTTGGAACGTAGGAATTGGAGCTAAAAGTTGCTCAGGATCGACTTATAATCTTGGATAATTTTGGGCTTATCGAGGTAATGATCTATGTCCCCCTATTGCAATTGGATATTACATATTATAGTAGTTTAGAATTGAGTATAAGATATATTGGAAGGATTATTATAAAGGATTGAACTGTATTTACATTGGACTGTATTTACAGTAGACTTGTGTAGTATTATTGTGAAGCAGAATTGAACACGTCCGGTTAGACGTGTAATCCCCTTGGAGTTGTTGGCTTGGTAGCATGCCTTGTTAGGGGGAGGTTATTTATGTGATTGCGGGGGGGGAGGTGCTGCCGAATATTCCGTAGAATAAGGAACTGTTTTGTTACACCCCGTAAGTCCAGGACATGTATAAGAGAATGTACGTAAGGAATCAAGACTTGGAAATTGGTACGAAAGGAAGAATTGTTTTTCCGACGGAAAATCTTCCGAGCGTCGGAAAGGAAAAATGTTCGTTGTTGAGAATTGGATTCTCAAAATGCATTATTGGGAGAGTATGGAACTTATTAACATTATGGAAATTTATTTTTACAGATTTGGTCATGTGGGGCCCACCCGAGGAATTTTACGTTTTGTGGGGCCCACGAGGGTTACGGAATTTTATGGACGAATGAGAGGGCGACATGTGGCACCCCCACATTTGGTCTTGGACGAATTGGAGTAAGGGGTAAAATGGTCATTGACCATGGTAAAAGATCAAGTCTTCAAGCTTGAGATTGTTGACCAAGGTCAACTTGTCCACTTGGCTATTTAATTAATGATCCTCATCCTAGCCACACAATTGTGATAATCTAAGCCCTCCAATATGTTTTATATACTACACTAGTGCAAGACAAGCTCTTGAAACACTTAGAAAAATTAGAGAAACTCTTGTGCACACAACATAGCTCTTTGTTTGGTTGTTGTTTTGAGCCTTAAATGTGGCGTGTTGGTTATTGTATTCGGCCTTGAAAAAGGTGGCAAAGTGAGTAGAAACAAAGGAAGTGCTGCCCGATTTTCCGTAGAATTAGAGACCGTATACTTAGTATTATTCTACGTTTGAGACTAGAAGTTGATAGTCTTGTTGTGACCATTATAGGTTGACACTTCTACGTACGGCGTATTTGGCTTAGCTAGTGGATTTAGCCGAAAAGGTATGTGAACTATCTCCTCTTCTAGCATGATTCCTTAAGATAAAGAAAGTATGTCCTACTCCTTAAATGATCCATTCCTTGGTTGTATTTGGATTGCCTAAAATAGAATTCGTTCTATGTACTCCCTTGATTGTACTTTGATGTTTAAATTGTAAGTTGTATAATCCATTTCCTTAGTGAAGTTTGGATTCTTAAAAGTGAAAGTATTTTACTTAAAGTACATAGAGTCTTGAAAAGGAAGTGGTTTCCAAACCTTTTGGCTAGTGTCTTAGTTCCAAAACCTAAGGGTTGTTGTAATGACTTTAGGGGAGTTAAAGGAGTGATTTACTTAATTGTTTTAAGAGAGGAGAAATGACATGATTTAAGAGAAGTAACTTGTTTTAAAGGTGTGAGTTACTTGAGGTTTAAAAGTAGAAGAAACTTGTTTTCTAAATATTAAGAGACTTGAAGTATTTTGAAAGTTAAGAACTTGTTTTGTAAGTATGTGATACTTGGTTTTAAAAGTATAAGTCTCTCGGTTATAAAAGGAATGGATATGTCTAAAACCATAAAGGGTTATAACGGCTTTATGGTAAGTTGGTTATAACGGCTTTATGGAAGGTTAATAAAGTTGTCTATTTTGATTATGTCACGACCCGATCTCGGGCCCGCGACTGGTGCCTTACCCCGGGCACCCTAGTGATAACAACATCAGAGAAAATCAGCGGAAATAAAATTTAAACAGGAAACAAGAGACAACATAAGAAAACAGGCTAACCAAAACGGTTACCTTCATGTATATACATAAAACCGAACAGTTACAATCCTAACAAACCACGCTTACAACAAGATTACTATGCACTTAAGAATGTAACAACAACTATGACGGACGGGGCCCGCCATACCACGAATGTACAAGTACCTACAATGACAGGACTATACCAAAAGATAAGCCTCGGAGAAGCGGAGCTTCCTAACGCCGAATGCGATCCTATGCGAGGATCAACAATCGGCGTACCTCACTGCGGCATGAACGCAGCCGGGCGAGGTCGATAACAGTACCAAGTATGTGAAACGAAAATACTGTAATGAAATCACATTTCATCATTTTATAAAACCATTTCGCAATAAGTAAACAGTTAGGTCAAGTAAGGGGACGCATATCCCCAGAATAATCACTCACACATAACTATGGGTCTCACACCCATAATATCAATCATGCCCGTGGAACTCATTCCTCACTGCCGGCAGTACATGATGTAAAGCAACATCCATATGTGAACCTGAACACTAGATCCTGTCTGCGTCATCAAACCGATCGGGCCAAGTAGAATAGCCAACTACCAGTCCGAAGGCTAGTCATATCCCTTCACGGGCAAGGTACGGAAGCCAACTACTACCAAAAGCTAGCCACGCAACTGGCCGAAGCAAGTATCTTAAGCTAACGTACCCTAGCCTACCGTCTCACGAGATATGACCGTGGCAAGTATCTTAAGCTATCTACCAGAGCCTGCCGATACACGAGAAATAACCAGGACAAGTATCTAAAGTGTGCCTGTAACCACACGTACAAATCAAGCCCGTGATCGCTCGTCACCGCGGCAAGCTTCATGGATTAGCGGTCCATGGACAAATAACATAAACCTCACAATGACCGCATGCCCCGGCATCTTACCTCGGTATAAGCATGGCCATGAAACCATCCTACTGGACGCATACCCGTGGACCATCCATCGTGTCAGTATGTCCAAAGGAAATAACAAGATAATACTCAATGTGGAAGCATACTCGTGGACCATCCATCGTGTCAGTATGTCCAAAAGAATTAACCAGATAATACTCAAAGTGGACGCATACTCGTGGACCATCCAACGTGTCAGTATGTCCAAGCAATCAATCAGATAGCCGGCCCTCCCCGAGAGACACGGTAGAACAGAAACAAAACACTTGCACATCAAAGGCTATCACAACAAGCATAGGCAAGTTCAACGTATTTTTATTTTATATCAACAATCCGGGTTTCAACCCCAAAATACTACATACTTTCATTCTTTCAAAAAGATCTCTTTTTATGTAAAAGCCACACGATACTAATACTCGTAGTATAAGAAAAACACGTTTCCTTTTCAAACCAAATTATTTCACCGTCATAAAAGTCTTTACAAGACTTTTAAAATCAAGTACTCTATACTTTTTAAACCAAATGCTTTTCTTTTAAAACAACATCAAGTATACTTTTTAAAACCCAAATAACTTACTCTTTTCAAAACAAGTAACCTATACTTAAATCAAGTTACTTCTCCTTTTCCGAAATCAAGTCGTTTAGCTTTCAAAATCAATCTTTCTTTTATCCTCATAAAGTCGTTATAACTAACTTCCCATAAAGCCATTATAACACTTTATGTTTTAAACAAACAAAATTCATTTCACACACGTACGTCTACCGTACTATATAGTTCACAACAATCATGCTCAAGAGTATAAGAAGAATCACATACCTCTTCGGCTTAATCCACAAGCCAAGCTGAGTATGCCGCGCGTAGAAGATCCACCTATAATAACCACAATATATCTATCAACCTCTAATTCTCTTCGTAGCATATTCTAAGTAAACAGTTCCCTATTCTACGGAAAATTCGGTAGCACCTCCCGCATGATCACATAAATAACCTCCCCCTAACAATGCCTGCTACTAAGCCAACAACTCCAAGGGGATTACACGTCTAACCGGACGGGTACAATTCTGCCTAACAATAATACTACACAAGTCTCAGAATACGGTCCAATGTAAATCTGTTCAAACCTTTATAATCATCCTTCCAATATATCTTATACTCAATTCTAAACTACTACAATATGTAATATCCAATTACAATAGGGGGACACAAATCATTACCTCGATAAGCCCAAAATTATCCAAGATTATAAGTCGATCTTGAGCAACGTTTAGCTCCAAATCCTTACGCTCCAACCCGCTCCAAGCGACCCTTAGAAGTTTCTAAACAACTTCTCTTAACACTTCAACCAAGCTATGAAGATTTTTCTAGGGTTTCACTTTGCGACTATTGGAATAAAGTGGTATTTCCGGGCTCCTAGTATTGAAATAACTTTGGAATACAACTAGGGATACTAGGCTAAGGTATTTGGGATTTATACAATAATACATGAAGTATTTCTACACAAGTGGGGGAGGGGGACGAAAACAAGGCTTAAAGGGAAGGAGTATTTGCTTTGGAAAGCTTCAAGTGTGGGATGAAATTAGTCTTCAACTAAGGGGGTATTTATAGAGAATTCAAGGGTCAAGATTAATGCAAGTGTGTGGTCAAGATTGGGCCATGTGTGTGTGGGTCCCACCACACCACATGGCCAACGAATTTAATCTCCAAGTGTCATGGCCATTTCGCCGATGACAAGGCTAATTCGCCAAGTGCCACATGGGGTGACACGTGTCGCCCCGACTAAATCCAAAATATTTCGTCTTCCGAAAATATCCAAAATACCAAAAATCTCAAAAACAAAGTGGGCCCCACAAAACCGTAAATTTCTCCCGTGGGCCCCACGTGACCATTTCCGAAAATAAAATCTCATAATTCTAATATAATCCAAGAAGTCCAAATACCAAATCTGGGAATCCAATTCCCATCAACAAACCTTTTTTCTTCACAAAACCCTAAACTTTTAGTGAAAAAATCACATCTTTCTTCCTTTCCAAAATTTCTGTCGTATTCTCGTACGTACGTCCTCACATACATACCCTGGAACTACGGGGTATAACATTCTTCCCTCCTTAGAAACATTCGTCCCGAATGTTCCTTCTAAGTCTCCAAAGGTATAGTCTCCACTACTACACTTACAAAACCGATCATGCCACCACTGGCCAGAATATAACATGTGCGCAAAACTCAAATCCAAGCCAACGAGGAATCATTTCTAATCTCACAAAAGCTCCCACTAGCTTCAATTTCCTCTAAGGCCATTCCCGGCCTTCACGATCCGATTCTGGTCGAACGCATCCACGAACCCGTACGATGGTTACCTAAACTTGGGCCTAGCACCCTCGTGACCCTATCACATAGCGGGACCACCACAAACTGACCCCACCCCAAACCGGGCTGCGGGTTGACCCGCGACCTTGCCTCAACCCGACCCATTTATCGCGCCAAACTCTCTCGTTCCCCAATCCGGAACAATCTCACTAATCAAGTCATGAAAACCTAGTGGTCTTCTTAGCTCAACTACCCTCTTTCATTTCACACCACTCAGAGACTTATCACACAAATATACCCCACGAATACTATGCACTCCGATAAAGGTCAATCATAAAAATAAATCTTTTACTCAAGACGGCCTCGCCTCTAAGGTCTCCACGTATAATATTCTAAGGCTCACAATCTCTATGTACCCAACTTCCCCTTTACTAACCAGGCCTCTAATTCACAATTTAACATAATGCTATCAGAACATAACACTTAAAATGTACTCATTTAATAACACATACTAATCTCTAGAGGGTTAAGGATATACGTGTACCTACTGCTTCACTTCCCCTTTGTCGTTCTAATCAATCCTGCCCTGTTGGGTGCATAGCTAGAGAAGGTGATGAACTAGCCATCGATCTCGGGCGTGAGTCCCTACATCCGTGGTACCCGATCGGATAATTCCTCGCAAATGGCCTGCCGCCGCATGCATAACAAGCTGCCGAAGTAGTACGACACTCCCCAGAATGATACCTACCACAACGGCCACACCGAGGTGGGGGTGGCCTCCTCTGGCTAACACCCATTCCTCTCCGAACCACTGAACCCACAACTGACCTGGTAGGCTGAGTCCTCCTACCTGTATCCCTCCTACTAGAACATTCTCTCGTCACATGGCCCTGACGGCCGCAGGTAAAACAAGCACCAACAAAAAGACGACATTCCCCGGGATGATGCCTGCCACATCGTGAACACTGAGGGAAAACTGAATCCGGCTGGCTAGAACCTATGTATCTCTGTGAACCAGAAGCCCTGGAGCTCTGACCAACTCCTGCATACCCCGAACGTCCTGAAGCTCGCGAGGACCACTCTGACCGCGAGGCGCATATCTAGTCGATCTTGGCGGTTCGCCTCGAAAGTTACCAAAGGACCTGCGATCGCCTCTTCACGATCCCGACAATCCGTCGATCTCTTCGTTCTCACGGCTGCGCATAAGTGCAACGCAGCCATGTTCATGCTCGATCAAGAGCTACTCTTGCACAACCCTTTACTAGATAATCATCAAGACCCGTGATAAATCGGTACATTATATACTCTCTGGTTGCTGAATCCCTAGATAGTAACCGGGTCGTCCCTTCGAAATCCATGTTTTCTGCTCCAGGTCGTGGAACTGATGGTTCAAATATCATGGCCGCCGCAAGAACTGCTGCCGTTGTGCTAAACTCTGCTGGGGCTGGCGACGTCGCAGAACTCCCCGAATGAAGCACCACCTCAGGTGATGATTGGGCCCGTGCCCTAGTAACCCTCAGGTTTACTGCAGCTCTCTCGCCGCTTTGCTCTTCGGGCCTGGTTGCTGGCGATAGGCATGACCGCATAAAAGAATACGTCAGAAGGAGTCCAACTTACAACACAACTCTAAGGCACGATCTCAGAGTGAGAAGAATAGAAACCAATCCTAAATATCCCATAGCCTCCTGATTATAGGTGTGGTGCACAACACGCCGATAATCAAGACTCTACTAGATACGGTCTGTAGACACTTTCCGAGGATTAACTGCTCTGATACCACTTTTGTCATGACCCGATCTCGGGCCCGCGACTGGTGTCTTACCCCGGGCACCCTAGTGATAACAACATCAGAGAAAATCAGCGGAAATAAAATTTAAACAGGAAACAAGAGACAACATAAGAAAACAGGCTAACCAAAACGGTTACCTTCATGTATATACATAAAACCGAACAGTTACAATCCTTTACAAACCCTGCCCACAACAGTACTACAGACCTCTAAGAATGTAACAACAACTATGACGGGACAGGGCCCCGCCATACCCCTGAATGTACAAGTACATACAATGACAGGGGACTATACCAAAAGATAAGCCTCCGGAGAAACGGAGCTTCCCAACGCTGAACTGCGATCCTATGAGCGAGGATCAACAACTGGCGTACTTACCGCGCATGTAACGCAGCCTCGAAGGAGGTCAAGACATAACAGTACCAAGTATGTGAAACTGAAAATACTGTAATGAAATCACATTTCATCATTTTATAAAACCATTTCGAAATAAGTAACCAGTTAGGTCAAGTAAGGGGACGCATATCCCGAATAATCACTCACACATAACTATGGCTCACGCCATAATATCAATCATGCGCCGTGAACTCATTCCTCATCCGGCAGATATGATGTAAAGCAACATCCATATGTGAACCTGAACACTAGATCCTACCTGCGTCATCAAACCGATCGGGCCAAGTAGAATAGCCAACTACCAGTCCGAAGGCTAGTCATTTCCCTTCACGGGCAAGGTACGGAAGCCAACTACCAGTCAAAAAGATAGCCACACAACTGGCCGAAGCAAGTATCTTAAGCTAACGTACCCTAGCCTACCGTCTCACGAGATATGACCGTGGCAAGTATCTTAAGCTATCTACCAGAGTCTGCCGATACACGAGAAATAACCAGGACAAGTATCTAAAGTGTGCCTGTAACCACACGCACAAATCAAGCCCGTGATCGCTCGTCACCGCGGCAAGCTTCATGGATTAGCGGTCCATGGACAAATAACATAAACATCACAATGACCGCATGCCCCGACATCTTACCTCGGTATAAGCATAGCCATGAAACCATCCTACTGGACGCATACCCGTGGACCATTCATCGTGTCAGTATGTCCAAAGGAAATAACAAGATAATACTCAATGTGGAAGCATACCCGTGGACCATCCATCGTGTCAGTATGTCCAAAAGAAATAACCAGATAATACTCAAAGTGGACGCATACTCGTGGACCATCCAACGTGTCAGTATGTCCAAGCAATCAATCGATAGCGGCCCTCCCGAGACACAGAGTACGTAAACAAAACACTTGCACATCAAAGGCTATCACAACAAGCATAGGCAAGTTCAACGTACTTTTATTTTATATCAACAATCCGGGTTTCAACCCCAAAATACTACATACTTTCATTCTTTCAAAAAGATCTCTTTTTATGTAAAAGCCACACGATACTAATACTCGTAGTATAAAAAAAAACACGTTCCTTTTCAAACCAAATTATTTTACCGTCATAAAAATCTTTACAAGACTTTTAAAATCAAGTACTCTATACTTTTTAAACCAAATGCTTTTCTTTTAAAACAACATCAAGTATACTTTTTAAAACCCAAATAACTTACTCTTTTCAAAACAAGTAACCTATACTTAAATCAAGTTACTTCTCCTTTTCCGAAATCAAGTCGTTTAGCTTTCAAAATCAATCTTTCTTTTATCCTCATAAAGTCATTATAACTAACTTCCCATAAAGCCATTATAACACTTTATGTTTTAAAAAAACAAAATTCATTTCACACACGTACGTCTACCGTACTATATAGTTCACAACAATCATGCTCAAGAGTATAAGAATCACATACCTCTTGGCTTAATCCACAAGCCGTTTGAGTATGTCGCGTAGAAGATCCACCTATAATAACCACAATATATCTATCAACCTCTAATTCTCTTGTAGCATATTCTAAGTAAGCAGTTCCTATTCTACGGAAAATTGAAGACCTCCCCGCAATCACATAAATAACCTCCCCCTAACAAGGCCTGCTACCAAGCCAACAACTCCAAGGGGCTTACACGTCTAACCGGATGGATACAATTCTGCCTAACAATAATACTACACAAGTCTACTGTAAATACAGTCCAATGTAAATACAGTTCAACAATTTATAATCATCCTTCCAATATATCTTATACTCAATTCTAAACTACTACAATATGTAATATCCAATTACAATAGGGGGACACTGTTACACCCCGTAGTTCCAGATTATGTATATGAGGACGTACGTACGAGAATACGACAGAAAAATTGGAAAGGAAGAAAGATGTGATTTTTCGACGGAAAAGTTTCCGGATTTTGTGAAGGAAAAATGTTCGTTAAAGGGAATTGGATTCCCATATTTGGTATTTGGACTTTTTGGAATATTTGAGAATTATGAAATTTTATTTCCGAAATTGGTCACGTGGGGCCCACGGGAAAATTACGGTTTTGTGGGGCCCACTTTATTTTCGGATTTTAAGCATTACGGATATTTTCGGAAGATGAAATATTTTGGACGAGTAGGGGGCGACACGTGTCACCCCCGTGTGGCCATGTTGGCCGAATTGGAGAAGGACAAGTGGGACGTTTTTTTGGTGGACAAGTGGCCCATTTTTGTGGTGGCCACTTGTCCCATTTTTGTGGTAGCCAAATGGTTGGCCAACTACCCACACACATGTACCCCATCCTCACCATCCACTTGCCTAGATCTTGGCCATTTATTTCCCTATAAATACCCCTTGTGTGCAAGACTTTATTTCATCCACATTAGAAAGTTTCCAAGGCAAAAAATTCCCCTCCCTCCCTTAGTGAGTTCTCGTCCAACCCCCCACCTTGAGTAGAATTCTTCAAGTATTGTTGTTATTCCAAATACTTTAGCCTAAATCCCTTGTGGTATTCCAAAGAAATCCCAACATAAGAGCCCGGAAATACTACTTTATTCCATAGTCGCAAAATGAAGCCCTAGAAAAATCTTCATAGCTTAGATGAAGTGTTAAGAGAAGTTGTTTAGAAACTTCTAAGGGTTGCTTGGAGCGGATTGGAGCGTAAGTAATTGGAGCTAAACGTTGCTCAGGATCGACTTATATCTTGGATAATTTTGGGCTTATCGAGGTAATTATCTTTGTCCCCCTATTGTAATTGGAGATTACATGTTGTAGTAGTTTAGAATTGAGTATAAGATATATTGGAAGGATGATTATAAAGAATTGAACTGTATTTACAGTAGACTTGTAGTATTATTGTGGAGTAGAATTGTACACGTCCGGTTAGACGTGTAACCCCCCCCCCCCCTTGGAGTTGTTGGCTTGGTAGCAGGCCTTGTTAGAGAGAGATTTGTGGTTGTGCGGGGAGGTGTCGCAATTTTCCGTAGAATAAGGAATCTTGTATCTAGAATTATTCTACGAAGAGATCTAGAGGTTGATAGACGTTTTATGACCATTATAGGTTGAAGTACTACGAGTAGCGTATTCTACTTGAAGGGTGGAAAAGGCGAGCAAGGTTAGAGTACTTTGGAGCGTTTTGCTAATTGTCGATAATCGTCGCGAGGTATGTGAACCTCTTCCTATCCTTTCTAGCATGATATTTGTGAAATATATTTAGTGCGGTGATTGCGTGTGTTTAAAGGAATTTGATTTTCCTTTTGTGTCCTTGACTTGATTCCAAAGTTAAGTGACTTGTTATGAAATATGAAGGACTTAAATTATGTTAAAAGTTGTAAAACCTCACTCATGAGTAATGGGTGTGTGGTATTTTAAAGAATAAAGTTATCTTGATTTCGAAAATAAGAATAGTTGTCCTTGGTTGGTTTAAAACATAAAGTGTTATAATAGCTTTATGGGAAGTTATTTATAACGACTTTATGAAAACAAAAGAATGGTTTTATCATTGGATTTAAAATGAAAACTTGACATTTTAAGGGTTGGAAGTTGGTTTCCTTAAAAGATATGATTGAAAGATTAAGAGCCTGATTTTTGAAAGTAAAGAGACTTGACTTATAAACAACTTGATTTTGGGAAAGGAGAAGTAACTTGATTTAAAGGTATACGTTACTTGTTTTTAAAAGAGTAAGACACTTGGTTTAAAAAGTATATTGCTACTTGACTTTAAAAAGGAAAAAGTGTCTTTGTTTAAAAAGGAAGGCATGTTTTTTTCTTAAGATTGATTTAAAAAGAAGGTATGGAAATTGTTTTGGTTTACTTAAAAGATAGTTACTCTATTTTAATACTACGGGTATCGTGTGACTTTTGTGTGAGTAACTTGACTATGTTGGCTTGTGATAGCCTTGTAATACTTTCTTGTTGGTTTAATAAGTAAACTTGTTATGATGCTACGTGTGTTAGTGTCTTGTGACGTTTGTGTAAGGGGGTTTTCTTGTTGTGCTTATGTTGTTTAACGATAAGCAGTTATGCTGATATTATACCACTTACCCCCCTGACTTGTTATTATGTCGAGGACTTGCCACGCCGATGCGAGGATACCTCGCGGGTGCAGTGACCCGTGCGAGTGCGGGAGTTCGGGGCGGATGATCACTCCGGGTGTGTTACGCCGATGCGAGGTATTATACCTTATGCGGTCCATAGGACTATGCGGACTTCGGGGGTCCAGGAGGATGTCGCGGGTTAGCTACCCCCGATGCGAGGAATACCTCATGCGGGCCTATGCGGAGCTGCGGTAAGTTCCAGGATTAGACGCGCACATTGATACTGAGGGCGAGTGGCCAGCTTCGATCATGTGGCGCGGTCTAGAAAGACCTCGTGATCTGATCTTATAGCATTGTTGTTACGGTGGGTTTTATTAGTCGGCTATGCCTTCGTACTTACACCGTACGTTTTTATTATGACACCAGTGGGACCTGGTGTTCAGGTGTATTCCTTGGTGCTTTTATATCATGGACTGCCGGCAGTGAGGAAGGAATTCCACGGGCATGATTGATATTGTGGGCATGAGACCCATGGTTATATTTGAGTGATGACTTTAAGGGCGTGAGTCACGACTTGACATATTTGCTTACATATTGTGTATCGTAAATTGGTTATCATATATATCTTACATTTATATAGACTATTATGATTTCATTTACGATATTTTGATTTCCACATACTTGGTACTTGTTATCGACCTCGGCCGGCTGCGTCATGCCGCAGTAGAGTACACGATTGTTGATCCTCGCCATAGGATCACGATTCATTTGGGAAGCTCCGTTTCTCGGAGGCTTATCTTTGGTATAGTCCTGTCATTGTAGGTTCTTGTACATTCGGGGTATGGCGGAACCTGCCCCGTCGTAGTTGTGGTTACATTCTTAGAGGTCTGTAGTACTGTTGTGGGCAAGGTTTGTAAGGGATTTAACTGTTCAATTTTTATATATATTCAGGAAGGTAACCGTTTTGGTTAGCCTATTGCTTATTTTATGTCTTGATTCATGCTTAAGTTTTTATTTCCGCTGATTTTCTCTGATGTTTGTATCACTAGGGTGTCCGGGGTAAGGCACCAGTCACGGGCCCGAGGTCGGGTCGTGACAAAAGTGGTATCAGAGCAGTTAAACCTCGGAAAGTGTCTACATACCGTGTCTAGTAGAGTCTTGATTATCGGTGTGTTGTGCACCACATCTATAATCAGGAGGCTACAGGATATTTAGGATTGGTTTCCATTCTTCTCACTTTGAGATCGTGCCTTAGAGTTGTGTTATAAGTTGGACTCCCTCTGGCGTATTCTTATGTACCCGTTACGCCTCTACGCAAGGCAACCAGGGCCCAGATGGGCACGGCAGCGGAAGACTTGGCCATTGGTTGGCCTTTGGTTAGCCTATAAATACCCCTCTAGTTGAAGACTTTCTTCATCCAAAAACTTGAGCAATCTTTCTAAGTCTCAAATCCTCCCCTCTCCCTTGTGAGTTTTCGTCCACCACCCCCTCCCCCTTTGAGAGCCCTTGGCCGAGAGCCTCCCCCCTCCCCTTTGTGGTGTTTAGCCGTGGGGTACCCCCCCCTAGCCTAGTTGTCTCGTATAAATACCCCCCTTTTTGTGGTATTGAAATACTCTCCAAGTATTGTCATAATGCCAACATACCTTGGCCCAAATACCTTTTAGTATTCCCGAGTTACACTTATACAAAAGCCAGAAAATACTATTATACTTCCTCACCACAAAACGAAAACCTAAGTAAATCTTCACAGTAGTTGAAGTTATAAGTAGAAGTTAGTTAGAACTTCTAAGGGTTGGTTGAGCGGCCTGAGCGCACGGAGTAGAGCTAAACACGGCTCGGATCGACATTTAAACTCGGATAATTTTGGGCTTATCGAGGTAAACACTCTTGACCTTCTATTGTAATTGGAAATTACATGTTGTTGGAATATATAGTTGAAGTATACTATATATAGAATTGAACATAGTTGTGCGGCAATGTCTTTTGACTTAAGCCTGAATTTAAATAAGAGAACCGAATCGTAATTACATAGATGTATTCTGTAGACTTGTGTAGCACATTGTGTAGTAGAGTTGTACACGTCCGGTTAGGCGTGTAAACCCCCTGGTTGGCTTGGTAGCCTCCGATAGAGAGGAGATTTACGCTGTTGCGGGGGGGGGAGGTGCTGCCGAATTTTCTGGAGAATATTCTACATTGAGATCTAGGATGTTAATAGGCGCCTTGTGGCCTCTATAGGTTGAAGTACTACGTATGGCGTGATCTACTTGGCTTAAGGAGTAGTCGACGGTTTGAGGTACTTGGAGCATTTTGCTATTAGTCGATAATCGTCGCGAGGTATGTGAACCTCTTCCTATACATTCTAGCATGATATGTGTATAACTATGTAGTACGGTGACGCATACGTGTTTAATGTATTTGATTGGTTTGAAACATAAAGTGTTATAACGGCTTTATGGGAAGTTAGTTATAACGACTTTATGTAGGTAAGAAAATGCTTGTGGTTTCAAAGTAATCGATTTGACTTATAACGGATTTGATGTGTAGTAATACTTGGCTTTGAAAACATAAGAGTTGTACTAGCTTTATGGGAAGTTAGGTATAACGTCTTAAGAGTGATAAAAAGAATGGTTTCTTGATTTTTAGAAGATAAGAGACTTGACTTAATGGTATTGATATGAATTTTGTTAAAAGTGTGAAACCTCGTTCGTGAGTAATGAGTACTTGGTTTTAAAAGGAATAATGTTTCTTGATTTGAAATCGAATGAGTATCGACAAACCAACTGCGGCGTTAATAAAGGAAAATGTATTGAATAATGAAGTATGGTATTAAAACCGATAAACCTCCATCCGCATGAAGCTAAGATGAGACAAAATGATATTACATTTCCTAGATCATGGTCGCTTAATAAGATTGATTATAAACAAGAATAACCTACTCACATATAAGACATATGTTTCTCAAAACGTTTAAGGAGAATTATGTTTTAAAGGATTTAAAACTATGAACTACGAAACCTTTTCTAAAATGAGAAACTTGAGCATCTGAAATTAGGCAAACTTGAACGTTTGGAAAATAAGTTTGTTACTTGATTTTACAAAGGAAAGCATTTTGGTTTACTTAACAATGTTAGTAACTCTATTTTTATACTACTGGTATCGGGTGACCTTTGTAAAGAAATGTATCTTTAAAAGGAATTTAACGTCGTAGTACTTTAGGTTAAAACCGGACTTTGGCATAAAATGAAAGTACTTTGAGTTGTGTATAACTTGCCTATGCTTGTTGTTGTGAAGCTTGCCTATGCTTGTTGTTGTGAAACTTGCCTATGCTTGTTGTGATAGCCTTGTTGTATTCGTACCCCGTCTCTCGATGGAGGCGGTTGATTTGTTATGAGCGATTCTACACCGAGTCCCACGATGGGCGAGACACGATTTCATTTGATTATACACCGAGTCCCACGACGGGCAGTGACACGTATTCCATCCGATTATACACCGAGTCCCACGAGATGGGCAGGACACGTATTCCATCCGATTATACACCGAGTCAACGAGATGGGCGGACACGTATTCCATCCGATTATTCACCGAGTCCCACGGATGGGCCGACACGTATTTCATCCGTTATCATACATGTCTCCCGCTTTATATAGACTATTATGATTTCATTTATGCTTTTCTGATTTCACATACTTGGTACTGTTATCGACCTCCTTCGGAGTGCGTTCATGCAGCAGTGGAAATACATCGGTTGTGGATCCTCGCTCATAGGATCACGATTCGTGTCGGGAAGCCCCATTTCTTGAGGCTTATCTTTTGGTATGTTACTCGAGTGCGTAGATTCTTATACATTCGAGGTATGGCGGCCCCATCCGTCATAGGTATTGTAAAAATCTTAAGGTCCAGAGTTTGTGGGCGGGGTTTGTAAAAGATAATTGTTCGGTATTTATGTATATATGATGAGCAAACTGCTTTGGTTGACTGTTTATTTATCTTGTCTCTTAATTCATGTTCATGTTTTTATTTCCGCTGATTTTCTCTCGATGTTGTATCACTAGAGTGCGAGGTAAGGCACGACACGGGCAGGTTCGGTCGTGACAGAGGTACACGATTGTTGATCTCGCTCGTAGGATCGCATTCAGCGTTAGGAAGCTTCCTCCGAGGCTTATCTTTTGTATAGTCCTGTCATCAGAGGTACTTGTACATTCGAGGGTATGGCGGGCCACTGTCCGTCATAGATGTTATTACATTCTTAGAGTGTGTAATGCTGTTGTGGCGAGTTTGTAAAAAGGATAAGCTGCTCGAAGTTTTATGTATGTGTCTGAAGGCAAATGCTTTGGTTGCTTTGTTTATTTATCATATCTCTTGTTTCATGTTTATGTTTTATTTCCTACGATTTTCTCGATGTTGTATCACTAGGGTGCAGGGTAAGACACGATCCACGGGCGGTTGGTCGTGACAAAGTGGTATCAGCGATTAATCCTCGGAAAGTGTCTACAGTCCGTGTCTAGTAGAGTCTTGATTATCGGTGTGTTGTGCACCACATCTATAATCAGGAGGCTGCAGGACATTTAGGATTGGTTTCTATTTTTCTCACTCTGAGATCGTGCCTTAGAGCTGTGTTATAAGTTGGACCTCTCAGACGTATTTCGTTTTTACCAGCTATGCCTCCGCGCAAGGCAACCCGCCCGAATGGCAAGGCAGCGTGGGAGCTTCTAGTAGGATCTGAGGAGCACGAGCGCGCAGCGGTCATTACTGAGATGCTTCCGACGGCGAGTTTTGTGACGCCGCCAGCACCAGCAGAGTTTAGAGCCGCAGCAGTGGCTACAGAGACCACGGTACCTGAGCCTCCAGTCCGACAGCCTGGAGCAGAGGAGATGGGTTACAAGGAGATGGCGATTCTTGGCGGGATCGTGGCGACACGAGGATAAATTTGGATCGGCAGTTCAGTTCAGAGCCCCGTAGTTCACCCCAGATCGGATAGTTTGAGGCTACGGGATTTTCTGAGTTGTATCCCGCCAGAGTTCTACGGGTCGAGGCCTGAGGATGATCCGCAGGAGTTCATCCGTCAGTTACAGAGGATCATGCGAGTGATCAAGGCTTCGGAGACCGAGTCCGTGATTTTCGGTTCGCATCGGCTGCGTGATACCGCGATGATCGTTTGATTCGTGGGAGCTGTCCCGGGGGGAACATGCGCCTCCAGCTGTTTGGGACGAGTTCTCGGAGACATTTCTCAGCCATTTTTTGCCTCCGCAGATGAGGAGGGCACGGTAGGTTTTCGATGCCGAGACGGGAGGGCGCGCTCGAGTACAACGTAGAGTTCGACTCGTTGGCTCGATATGTCCTGCGTTAGTAGCTAATATGGAGGGCGAGTGCACCGCTACGTCCACAGGCTTGATGACTACGGCGAGTCTTGTTCGGTATCGCTTCACCGGGCATGGACCTTGCCCGCATGCGAGCTCATGCGGTAGGGTGTGAGGCACGAGAGACCGACGGATTGTCGAATACCGGCAGGAAGGCCGGACGGCAGGTCGCTGGTGACTTTCAAGGCGGACCGCGCAGCGAACTAGTTATACGCCGTCACCAAGAGTGTGGTCCTCTACGTCTTGAGGCCTCCAGAGTATTGAGGAGCGGTCGAGGCTCGAGGTTGAGTTTTCGAGGAGTTGGGGTCTTTGGCGATGAAGCCACCCGACCTAAGTGTAGCAACAGGTAAACCCCATTCGGGGCAGTGTCAGAGAACTTGTTTTACATGTGGCGGCAGGCCATTTTGCGAAATTGTCCTACGAGGTAGCGTGGATGTTGAGACTCCTTCGGGATCTTTTGCGGGTTCTTCGCCTTCGATAGCTAGGCAGGGTGTTCATATACCGGAAGGCCAGGGCAGGGGTCGTGGTGGAAGTTCCCAGTTCTAGCGGTCCTTGAAACCGCCTATTCTTTTGATATCAGGTATATCCTTGACCCTCTAGAGACTAGTATGCATTTGTGTTAAGATGAGTATATTTTAATTGTTATGTTCTGATAGCATTATGTTGTTGTGATTAGAAAACATGGTTAGTTATAAGAGGGTAGTTGAGCTAAGAAGACCACTAGGTTTCCGTGACTTGATTAGTGAGATTGTTCCGGATCGGGGAACAAGAGCTTGGCGCGGTAATTGGGTCGGGTTGAGGCAAGGTTGCGTGTCAACCCGCAGCCCGGTTTGGGGGTAGGTCATGTTGTGGTGATCCCGCTTTGTGCTATGGTCACGAGGGTGCTAGTCCCCAGTTTCGGTAACCATCGACGTTCGTGGATCGTTCGACGAATCGGATCGTGAAGGCGGAGATAGGCCTTAGAGTAAATTGAAGCTAGTGAGCCGTTGTGAGATTAGAAATGATTTCCTCGTTGGTTTGGATTTGAGTTTTGCGCACATGTTATATTACGGCCATGGGTGGCGTGATCGGTTTTGTAAGTATAGTGGTGGAGACTATACTGGCGCATGTATGTTTGGAGGCTTAGAAGGAACATTCGGGACGAATATTTCTAAGGGGGGGAGAATGTTATACCCCGTAGTTCCAGGGTATGTATGTGAGGACGTACGTACGAGAATACGACAGAAATTTTGGAAAGAAAGAAAGTTGTGATTTTTCGACGGAAAAGTTTCCGGGTTTTGTGAAGGAAAAAGGTTCGTTGATGGAAATTGGATTCCCAGATTTGGTATTTGGGCTTCTTGGATTATTTTAGAATTATGAGATTTTATTTTCGGAAATGGTCACGTGGGACCCAGGGAGAAATTTACGGTTTTGTGGGGCCCACTTTGTTTTTGAGGTTTCCGGTATTTTTGATATTTTCGGAAGACGAAATATTTTGGACGAGTCGGGGGCGACACGTGTCACCCCCATGTGGCCAAGAGTGGCCGATTTGTTGTGCCAAGTGTCCATGGCCGAAATGGCCTTACAAGTGGCATGGCACTTGGAGCATGTTTTCGTTGGCCATGTGGTGTGGTGGGACCCACACACACATGGCCCAATCTTGACCATACACTTACCTTGATCTTAGCCCTTGAAACCTCTATAAATACCCCCCTTAGGTTGAAGAGTAATTCATCCCACACTTGAAGTCTTCCAAAGCAAAAATATCCCTTCCCTTTGTGTTGTGTTCGTCCACCCTCCCCCACTTGTGTAGAAATACTTTGTGTATTGTTGTATAATCCCTAAATACCTTGGCCTAGTATCCCTAGTAGTATTCCAAAGTTATTTCAATACTAGGAGCCCGGAAATACTACTTTATTCCAATAGCCGTAAAGTGAAACCCTAGAAAAATCTTCCTAGCTTGGTTGAAGTATTTAGAGTTGTTGGAAACTTCTAAGAATTCGCTGGAGCGGGTTGGAGCGTAAGGAATGGAGCTAAACGTTGCTCGATCGACTTATAAACTTGGATAATTTTTGGGCTTATCGAGGTAATAATCTATGTCCCTATCAGAATTGGATATTACATGTTGTAGTAGTTATACTTGAGTATATTATATTGGAAGGATGATTATAAAGGTTTGAACTATATTTACATTGGGTGCATTTACGAGACTTGTGTAGTATTATTATGAAGTTAGAATTGAACACGTCCGGTTAGGCGTGTAATCCACTGAGTTGTTGGCACAGTAGCGGGCCTTGATAGGAGGAGATTTATGTGATAGCGGGGAGGTGTGCGAATTTTATTTAGAATAAGGAATCTTGTATTTAGAATATTCTACGAAGAGAACTAGAAGTTGATAGATGTATTGTGGTTGTTATAGATGGATCTTCACGCGCATACTTGACTTGGCTTGTGGTTTAAGCTAAAAAGGTATGTGATTCTTCCTATACTCTTGAGCATGATTGTTGTGAACTATATAGTACGGTAGACGTACGTGTGTGAAATGAATTTTGTTTGTTTAAAACATAAAGTGTTATAATGGCTTTATGGAAAGTTAGTTATAGCGACTTTATGAAGATAAAAGAAAGATTTGGTTTTGACAGTAAAACGACTTGATTTTGAAAGTTAAGAGACTTGATCTTGAAAGATAAGAGACTTGACTTATAACGACTTGTTTTCAGAAAAGGAGAAGTAACTTGATTTAAGTATAGGTTACTTGTTTTGAAAAGAGTAAGTTAATTGGGTTTTAAAAGAGTATACTTGATGTTGTTCTAAAATAAAAGCACTTGGTTTAAAAAGTATAGAGTACGTGATTTTAAAAGCCTTGTAAAGATTTTTACGAAGGTGAAGTAATTCGGTTTTAAAAGTAAAACGTGTTTTCTTTATATACTACGAGTATTAGTATCGTGTGGCTTTTACGTAACAAGAGGTCTTTTTGAAAGAATGAAAGTATGTAGTATTTCAGATTGTTGATATAAAATGAAAGTACATTAAACTTGCCTATGCTTGTTGTGATAGCCTTGTTGTGCAAGTGTTGTGATTCTGTGCTACCGTGTCTCTCGGGGAGGACCGGTTATCTGATTGATTGTTGGACATACTGACGCGTTGGATTTTCCACGCAGTATCGTCCACTATCGAGTATTATCTGGTTATTTCTTTTGACATACCGACGTTGGGTGACCCACGAGTATCGTCCACTGAGTATTATCTTGTTATTCCTTCGACATGCCGACGCTGACGATGGATGTTCCATGGGCATCGCCCGTAGGATGGTTTCATGGCCATGACTTCCGAGTGAGATCTGGGGCACGCGTCATTGTGAGGTTCAGTTGTTAGTCCACGGACCGCTAATCCATGAAGCTTGCCGCGCGATGAGCGATCACGCTTGATTTGTACGTGTGGTTCGTGCACACTTTAGATACTTTTTCCGGTCATTTTCTCGCACCGAGCCTCGGTAGATAGCTTAAGATACTTGCCTCTGGCCATATCTTGTGAGACGGTAGGCTATCAGACGTTAGCTTAAGATACTTGCCTCGCCATGCGTGGCTAGCTTTTGGATCGGTAGTTGGCTTCGCATCTTGCCGTGATGGGATATGACTAGCTTTTGGGACCGGTAGTTGGCTATTCTACTTGCCCGTCGGTTTTGATAGCGACGCAGCAGATCTAGTGTTCGTGTTCACATATGGGTGTTATTTTACATCATGTATCGCCGGTGAGGAATGAGTTCCACGCATGATATGATATGGGCGTGAGACCCATAGTTATGTCGAGTGATTACTGCAGGATATGTGTCCCTTACTTGACATAATTGTTTACTTATTGCGAAATGGTTTTATAAAATGATGAAATATGATTTCATTACGATTTTCGATTTCACATACTTGGTACTTGTATCTTGACCTCCCGGCCGTTCATGCCGCAGTAGAGGTTGTTATACCGTATTTCAGTATGTACGTAAGGGCGTGCACGATAAAAATTTAAGCCTTAAAGTTAGGCTAAGTTCGAAATTTAGGCAAGTGCCGAAAAGAGTCGTTTTCCGACGAAACGTTTCCACACTTACGTGGGAAAATTTCGCTATGTCATTTATAATTTTGCGGATTTTTCCGAGAGACGAACATTTTGGACCAACGGGAGGGTGACAAGTGTCACCTCACATTGCTTGGAGTGGACGCAAAGGGACGAACAAGGGTCGAGGGAGTTGGTAGGATATTTGTGCAAGTTGGTGTGGTAGATGGATAAGGTGCACGTGGCTTGATCCTAGCCCTACACTTGCCTAACACTGCTTGATCTTGGCCATTGGTTGGCCTTTGGTTAGCCTATAAATACCCCTCTAGTTGAAGACTTTCTTCATCCAAAAACTTGAGCAATCTTTCTAAGTCTCAAATCCTCCCCTCTCCTCGTGAGTTTCGTCCCACCACCCCTCCCCTTTGAGAGCCCTTGGCCGAGAGCCTCCTCCCCTTTTGGTGTTTAGCCGTGGGTACCCCTAGCCTAGTTGTCTCGTATAAATATCCCCCTTTTTGAGGTATTGAAATACTCTCCAAGTATTGTTATAATGCCCAAATACCTTGTCCCAAATACCTTGTAGTATTCCCAAGGTTACACTTATACAAAAGCCCAGAAAATACTATTATACTTCCTCACCACAAAACGAAAACCTAAGTAAATCTTCACCCGTAGTTGAAGTTATAAGTAGAAGTTGGTTAGAACTTCTAAGGGTTGGTTGAGCGGCCTGAGCGCACGAGTAGAGCTAAACCTTGCTCGGGATCGACATTTAAACTCGGATAATTTTGGGCTTATCGAGGTAAACACTCTTGACCTTCATTGTAATTGGAAATTACATGTTGTTGGAATATATAGTTGAAGTATACTATATATAGAATTGAACATAGTTGTGCGGCAATGTCTTTTGACTTAAGCACGAATTTAAATAAGAGAATCGAATCAGAATTACATAGATCAGACATGAGACTTGTGTAGCATTCTTGTGTAGTAGAGTTGTACACGCCAGGTTAGGCGTGTAAACCCCCGGTTGGCTTGGTAGCCGCCTCGATAGAGGAGGAGATTTACGCTGTGGGGAGAGGTGCCGAATTTTCTGTAATATTCTACATTGAGATCTAGGATGTTAATAGCGCCTTGTGGCCTCTATAGGTCAAGTACTACGTATGGCGTGATCTACTGGCTTAAGGAGTAGCCGACGGTTTGAGGTACTTGGAGCATTTTGCTATTAGTCTATAATCGTCGCGAGGTATGTGAACCTCTTCCTATCTGTTCTAGCATGATATGTGTATAACTATGTAGTACGGTAGACGCATACGTGTTTAATGTATTTGATTGGTTTGAAACATAAAGTGTTATAACGGCTTTATGGGAAGTTGGTTATAATGACTTTATGTAGGTAAGAAAATGCTTGTGGTTTCAAAGGGTAACTGATTTGACTTATAACGGATTTGATGTGTAGTAATACTTGGCTTTGAAAACATAAGAGTTGTACTAGTTTTATGGGAAGTTAGGTATAACGTCTTAAGAGTGATAAAAAGAATGGTTTACTGATTTTTAGAAGATAAGAGACTTGACTTAATGGTATTGATATGAATTTTGTTAAAAGTGTGAAACCTCATTCGTGAGTAATGAGTACTTGGTTTTAAAAGGAATAATGTTTCCGATTTGGAAATCGAATGAGTATCGACAAACCACCGCAGCGTTAATAAAGGAAAATGTATTGAATAATGAAGTATGGTATTAAAACCAGTAGAAACCTCCATCTGCATAGAAGCTAAGATGAGACAAAATGATATTACATTTCCTAGATCATGGCTGCTTAATAAGATTGATTATAAACAAGAATAACCTACTCACATATAAGACATATGTTTCTCAAAACGTTTAAGGGAGAATTATGTTTTAAAGGATTTAAAACTATGAACTATGAAACCTTTTCTAAAATGAGAAACTTGAGCATTTGAAATTAGGCAAACTTGAACGTTTGGAAAATAAGGTTGTTACTTGATTTTACAAAGGAAAGCATTTTGGTTTACTTAACAATATTAGTCACTCTATTTTTATACTACGGGTATCGGGTGACCTTTGTAAAAGAAATGGATCTTTAAAAGGAATTTAACGTACGTAGTACTTTAGGGTTAAAACCCGGACTTTGGCATAAAATGAAAGTACTTTGAGTTGTGTATAACTTGCCTATGCTTGTTGTTGGGAAGCTTGCCTATGCTTGTTGTTGTGAAACTTGCCTATGCTTGTTGTGATAGCCTTTGTTGTATTTACACTCGCCGCCTCTCGATGGAGGCGGTTGATTTGTTATGAACGATTCTACACCGAGTCCCACGAGATGGGCAGGACACGATTTCATTTGATTATACACCGAGTCCCACGATGGGCAGGACACGTATTCCATCTGATTATACACCTAGTCCCACGAGATGGGCAGGGACACGTATTCCATCTGATTATACACCGAGTCCCACGAGATGGGCAGGGACACATATTTCATCTGATTATACACCGAGTCCCACGATATGGGCAGGGACACGTATTCCATCTGATTATTCACCGAGTCCCACGTGATGGGCCGGGACACGTATTTCATCCGTTATCATACATGTCTCGCTTTATATAGACTATTATGATTTCATTTACGCCTTTTTCACATATACTTGGTACTGTTATCGACCTCCTTGGGGCTGTTCACGCCGCAGTGGAAGTACATCGGTTGTGGATCCTCGCCATGATCACGATTCGGCGTGTCGAAGCCCCATTTCTTCTGAGGCTTATCTTTGTATGTTACTCGAGTGCGTAGATTCTTATACATTGTGGTATGGCGGCCTGTCCCGTCATAGCCATTGTAAAAATCTTAGAGGTGCATGAGTAATCAAGTGTGGTTTGTAAAAAGATAATTGTCGGTATTTATGTATATATGATAAAGGCAATCGCTTTTGGTTGGCCTGTTTATTTATCTTGTCTCTTAATTCATGTTCATGTTTTTATTTCCGCTGATTTTCTCGATGTTGTATCACTAGGTGCCGGGTAGGCACGACCACGCCCGGTTCGGTCGTGACAAAAGTGGTATCAGAGCAGTTAGTCCTCGGAAAGTGTCTACAGACCGTGTCTAGTAGAGTCTTGATTATCGGTGTGTTGTGCACCACATCTATAATCAGGAGGCTATAGGACATTTAGGATTGGTTTCTGAGATCGTGCCCTAGAGTTGTGTGATAAGTTGGACCCCTCTGACGTATTCCTTTCCTTTACCAGTTATGCCTCCGCGTAAAACCTGAGCCCGGATGGGCAAGGCGATCGAGGAGTCAGCGAGATACTGAGGAGTACGAGGCGCAGCCTGGCCGGTCGAGACAAAGGCTTCCGACGGAGTTTAGCGACGCCGCCAAAGACCAACAGAGTTTAGAGCGCAGCGATGGTCGCCGAGACTACGCACCGAGCCTCGGTCCCACCAGGGCGATGAGACGGGTACAAGGAGATGGCCCGCCATCGCTAGGTCATGGCCGATATGAGGATAGGCGGACGCAGCATTCCGGCCCAAGAGCACCCGTAGTTCACCCCGAGCGCATTTGAGGCTACGGACTTTACGAGTCAGAGCCCGCGGTGTTCTATGGATCGAGCCGAGGATGACCTGAGTTTATCCGACAGCTACAATGGATCATGAGAGTGATCGAGTTTGAGGCGTAGTCGGTGGTATTGGTTCGCATCAGCTGCGTGATACTGCAGTTGACTGGTTTGATTCGTGGGAGTTGTCCCGGGAAGAGCATGCACTTCCAGCTGTATGGGAAGAGTTCTCAAGGGCTTTTCTTGCACATTTCTTGCCCCCACAAATGAGGAGGGCTCGGGCCGACAGATTTTTGACGTTGAGGCAGGACGGGCGGACGGTTAGAGAGTACAATGTGGAGTTCGACTCATTAGCTCGGTATGTTCCCGCTGTGGTAGCTGATATGGAGGACAGAGTACACCGCTACGTCACTGGGCTGGATGATTACTTGGCAGAGGCTTGTATGAGTGTAGCTCTTCAGCCGGGCATGAGCATTGCCCGCATGCAAGCTCATGCACTAGGATGTGAGGCACGGAGAGGTCGACGGAATGACCGAGATCAGCAGAAGAGGGCCAGAACAGCAGGGTCCTTTGGTAACTTTCGAGGCGGACCGCCTCGAAGCTAGCCTAGTTATGTACCTCCGCGATGCAGTGGTCCCCGCGATCGTCGGACGTTCAGTGGTATTCGAGCCGGTCGAGCTCGTGGCTTAGTTCACGATATACGGGTTCTAGATCGGGTTGAGTTTTCCTCGGTGTACGATGTGGCGACGTCATCGAGAATGTCGCTTTTATCGTGCTTGTTTTCTGCGCCGCCGTGGCCATATGACGAAACCGCCCTAGTAGGAAGGATGCAAACAGAATGACTCACCACCGGTCATGGTGTTCATCGCTTTCTAGCCTATGCTACTGTAGGCGTGCTTATGATTAGAGTGGAGCGGTAGATTCAGGTATATCCTTAACCCTCTAGAGATTTGTATGCATGATATAATGACCTTCTTATTGTGTGCTACGTTCGGATAGCGTTATGTTGGTTATGAGTTAGAAAGCATGGTTAGTTGAAAGGATATGTATGGGGGCATGGAAAGTGTGAACCTTAGAATATTTCGTGTTGAGACCTTAGAGGTAAGGTCATCTTGAATAAAAGATTTTACGGTTAGTCTTTGTTGAAATACTTGGTTTGCGTATAAATGTGTTCTGGGATAATTCCTTGGGTAGTGTAAAATGGAAGTGGTAGCTTTCATGACTTGTATAGGTAAGATTGTTCCGGATCGGGAAACAAGAGCGTGATGCGTTAAGTGGGTCGGGTTGGGGCCATGTTGCGGGCCAACCCGCGGCCTGTTTCGAGGTGGGGTCAGCTCTGGGTGGTCCCTCCAGGTGGTAGGGTCACGAGGGTGCTAGGCCCAAGTTTAGTTGACCATCGTATGAGTTCGTGGGTGTGTTCGACCAGAAGCAGATCGTGAAGGCCGGGAATGGCCTTAAGGAAGATTGAGGCTAGTAAGATAACCAAGTTGGAGGTGGTGACTCCAAGGTTTTGAAAACTGAAGCGATGACTGAAGTGTGGTACGTATACTAGAAGAGTTCGAGTGTTCGAGAAGAGTACGACGAGTAAGGAAGGAAGTGAACTTGTGCTGAATGATGGAAGAAATCATTTTTGAGAAATGAATGTGCGAAGGGAGTGTCCTCGACCAAGAGTGCGAGTTGGTATTGTTTTGCATCATCGAGGTGGTTCCTCGTTGGCCTGGATTTAAGAAATTGCGCGCATGTGTTATTTCGTGGCCAGTTGTGGCGTTGGCAACTTGTTAGAAGAACTTTATCGTTATCCGTCTTGAGAAGGAACATTCGGGACGAATGTTTCTAAGGAGGGGAGAATGTTATACCCCGTATTTCCAGAGTATGTACGTAAGGGCGTACGTATAAAAATTTAAGCCTTAAAGTTAGGCTAAGTTCGAAATTTAGGCACAAGTGCCGAAAAGAGTCGTTTTCCGACGAAACGTTTCCACAGCTTACGTAGGGAAAATTCCGGCTATGTCATTTATAATTTTTGCGGATTTTTCCGAGAGACGAAACATTTTGGACCGGGGAGGGTGACAAGTGTCACCTGCATTGCCTTGAGTGGGCGGCAAAAGGGCGAACAAGGGTCGAGGAGTTGGTAGGATATTTGTGCAAGTTGGTGTGGTAGATGGATAAGGTGCACGTGGCTTGATCCTAGCCCTACACTTGCCTAACACTTGGCTTGATCTTGGCCATTGGTTGGCCTTTGGTTAGCCTATAAATACCCTCTAGTTGAAGACTTTCTTCATCCAAAACTTGAGCAATCTTTCTAAGTCTCAAATCCTCCTCTCCCTTGTGAGTTTCGTCCACCACCCTCCCCTTTGAGAGCCCTTGCCGAGAGCCTCCTCCCTTTGTGGTGTTTAGTGGGGTACCCCACTAGCCTAGTTGTCTCGTATAAATACCCCCCTTTTTGTGGTATTGAAATACTCTCCAAGTATTGTTATAATGCCCAAATACCTTGTAGTATTCCCAAGGTTACACTTATACAAAAGCCCAGAAAATACTATTATACTTCCCTCAGTCACAAAAACGAAAACCTAAGTAAATCTTCACCCGTAGTTGAAGTTATAAGTAGAAGTTGGTTAGAACTTCTAAGGGTTGGTTGGAGCGGCCGGAGCGCACGGAGTAGGAGCTAAACCTGGCTCAGGATCGACATTTAAACTCGGATAATTTTGGGCTTATCGAGGTAAACACTCTTGACCTTCTATTGTAATTGGAAATTACATGTTGTTGGAATATATAGTTGAAGTATACTATATATAGAATTGAACATAGTTGTGCGGCAATGTCTTTTGACTTAAGCCTGAATTTAAATAAGAGAACTGAACTGTAATTACATAGGACTGTATTACAGTAGACTTGTGTAGCATTACTGTGTAGTAGAGTTGTACACGTCCGGTTAGACGTGAAACCCCCCCCCGGTTGGCTTGGTAGCCTACCGATAGAGGAGGAGATTTACGATGTTGCGGGGAGGAATGCCAATTTTACGTAATATTCTACATTGAGATCTAGGATGTTAATAGGCGCCTTGTGGCCTCTATAGGTTGAAGTACTACGTATGGCGTGATCTACTTGGCTTAAGGAGTAGCCGACGGTTTGAGGTACTTGGAGCATTTTGCTATTAGTCGATAATCGTCGCGAGGTATGTGAACCTCTTCCTATCTGTTCTAGCATGATATGTGTATAACTATGTAGCGTAGACGCATACGTGTTTAATGTATTTGATTGGTTTGAAACATAAAGTGTTATAACGGCTTTATGGGAAGTTGGTTATAACAGCTTTATGTAGGTAAGAAAATGCTTGTGGTTTCAAAGGGTAACTGATTTGACTTATAACGGATTTGATGTGTAGTAATACTTGGCTTTGAAAACATAAGAGTTGTACTAGCTTTATGGGAAGTTAGGTATAACGTCTTAAGAGTGATAAAAAGAATGGTTTACTGATTTTTAGAAGATAAGAGACTTGACTTAATGGTATTGATATGAATTTTGTTAAAAGTGTGAAACCTCATTCGTGAGTAATGAGTACTTGATTTTAAAAGGAATAATGTTTTACTGATTTCGGAAATCAGAATGAGTATCGACAAACCACCGCAGCGTTAATAAAGGAAAATGTATTGAATAATGAAGTATGGTATTAAAACCAAGATAAACCTCCATCTGCATAGAAGCTAAGATGAGACAAAATGATATTACATTTCCTAGATCATGGTCGCTTAATAAGATTGATTATAAACAAGAATAACCTACTCACATATAAGACATATGTTTCTCAAAACGTTTAAGGAGAATTATGTTTTAAAGGATTTAAAACTATGAACTACTAAACCTTTTCTAAAATGAGAAACTTGAGCATTTGAAATTAGGCAAACTTGAGCGTTTGGAAAATAAGGTTGTTACTTGATTTTACAAAGGAAAGCATTTTGGTTTACTTAACAATGTTAGTCACTCTATTTTTATACTACGTATCGGGTGACCTTTGTAAAAGAAATGTATCTTTAAAAGGAATTTAACGACGTAGTACTTTAGGGTTAAAACAGGACTTTGGCATAAAATGAAAGTACTTTGAGTTGTGTATAACTTGCCTATGCTTGTTGTTGTGAAGCCTATGCTTGTTGTTGTGAAACTTGCCTATGCTTGTTGTGATAGCCTTTGTTGTATTTCTGTACTCGCGTCTCGATGGAGGCGGTTGATTTGTTATGAGCGATTCTACACCGAGTCCCACGAGATGGGCGAGGACACGATTTCATTTGATTATACACCGAGGCCCACGAGCTGGGCAGGGACACGTATTCCATCTGATTCTACACCGAGTCCCACGAGATGGGCAGGGACACGTATTCCATCTGATTATACACCGAGTCCAACGAGATGGGCAGGGACACGTATTTCATATGATTATACACCGAGTCCCACGAGATGGGCAGGGACACGTATTCCATCTGATTATTCACCGAGTCCCACGGGATGGGCCGACACGATTTCATCCGTTATCATACATGTCTCCCGCTTTATATAGACTATTATGATTTCATTCTGATGCTTTCTGATTTCACATACTTGGTACTGTTATCGACTCCTTCGGGGGGCTGCGTTCATGCCGCAGGTGGAAGTACATCGGTTGTGGATCCTCGCTCATAGGATCACAGTTCAGCGTGTCGGGAAGCCCCAGTTCTTCGGAGGCTTATCTTTTGGTATGTTACCCTGAGTCTGTAGATTCTTATACATTCGTGGTATGGCGGCCCTGTCCGTCATAGCCGTTGTAAAAATCTTAGAGGTCTCAGAGTAATCAAGTTGTGGTTTGTAAAAAGATAATTGTTCGGGTATTTATGTATATATGATGAAGGCAACTGTTTTGGTTGACCTGTTTATTTATCTTGTCTCTTAATTCATGTTCATGTTTTTATTTCCGCTGATTTTCTCTGATGTTGTATCACTAGAGTGCCCGGGGTAAGGCACCAGTCACGGGCCCGGGTTCGGGTCGTGACAGAGGTACACCAGTTGTTGATCCTCGCTCATAGGATCGCAGTTCAGCGTTGGGAAGCTTCGTTCCTCCGGAGGCTTATCTTTTGGTATAGTCCCCTGTCATTGTAGGTACTTGTACATTCAGGGGTATGGCGGGGCCCTGTCCCGTCATAGATGTTGTTACATTCTTAGAGGTCTGTAGTAATCGCAGGCGAGTTTGTAAAAAGGATAAGCTCGAGTTTTTATGTATGTGTACGTAAGGCAAGCTGGTTGGATTGCTTATTTATCATATCTCTTGTTTCATGTTTATGTTTTATTTCTCCGATTTTCTACGATGTTGTATCACTAGGGTGCCCGGTAAGACACGACCACGCCCGGTTCGGGTCGTGACAAAAGTGGTATCAGAGCAGTTAATCCTCGGAAAGTGTCTACAGACCGTGTCTAGTAGAGTCTTGATTATCGGTGTGTTGTGCACCACATCTATAATCAGGAGGCTGCAGGACATTTAGGATTGGTTTCTATTTTTCTCACTCTGAGATCGTGCCTTAGAGCTGTGTTATAAGTTGGACCTCTCAGACGTATTTCGTTTTTACCAGCTATGCCTCCGCGCAAGGCAACCCGGGCCCAGAAGGGCAAGGCAGCCGTGGGAGCTTCTAGTAGGATACAGAGGAGTACGAGGGCGCAGGCCCGATCATTACCTGAGACAGTGCTTCAGACGGCGAGTTTTGTGACGCCGCCAGCCCCAGCAGAGTTTAGAGCCGCAGCAGTGGCTACAGAGACCACGGTACCTGAGCCTCCAGTCCCACAGCCTGGAGCAGAGGAGATGGGTTACAAGGAGATGGCGATCGCCAGATCGTGGCGACACGAGATAGGCCGACGCATCAGCCGATTCCAGTAGCCCCGTAGTTCACCCTGCATCGGATAGTTTGAGGCTCTGATTTTTTGAGTTGTATCCCGCGAGTTCTACGGTTGAGGCACGAGGATGATCCGCAGGAGTTCATCCGTCAGTTACAGAGGATCATGTGAGTGATCAAGGCTTCGGAAACCGAGTCCGTGATCTTCGGTTCGCATCGGCTGCGTGATACCGCAGTCAACTGGTTTGATTCGTGGGAGCTGTCCCGGGGAACATGCGCTCCAAATTTTGGGACGAGTTCTCGAGACATTTCTCACCATTTTTGCCTCCGCAGATGAGGAGGGCACGGCCGACAAGTTTACGATCCGAGGCAGCGAGGGCGCGATTCGGGAGTACAACGTAGAGTTCGACTCGTTGGCTCGATATGTCCACGCGTTAGTAGCTAATATGGAGGGCGAGTGCACCGCCACGTCACAGGCTTGATGACTACTTGCGAGTCTTGTTCGGTGTATCGCCACCGGGCATGGACATTGCCCGCACGCAGCTCATGCGGTAGGTGTGAGGCACGGAGAGACCGACGGATTATCGAATACCGCCAGGAAGGCCGGACGGCAGGGTCCTTGGTGACTTTCAAGGCGGACGCGCAGCGAGACTAGTTATACGCCGTCACCAAGATGCAGTGTGGTCCTCACGCCTTCGTGGCCTCCAGAGTATTGAGGGAGCGTCGGGGCTCCAAGGGTTGAGTTTCGAGGAGTTGGGGTCTTGGCGGATGAAGCCACCCGACCTAAGTGTAGCTGGTGTAAACCCCATTCGAAGTGTCGAGGACTTGTTTTACATGTGGCCAGCAGGGCCATTTTGCGAGAAATTGTCCTACCAGAGGTAGCGTGGATGTTGAGACTCGGCCTTCGGGATCTTTTGCGGGTTCTTCGCCTTCGATAGCTAGGCAGGGTGTTCATATACCGGCAGGCCAGGGCAGGGGTCGTGGTGGAAGTTCCCAGTTCTAGCGGTCCTTGAAACCGCCTATTCTTTTGATATCAGGTATATCCTTGACCCTCTAGAGACTAGTATGCATTTGTGTTAAGATGAGTATATTTTAATTGTTATGTTCTGATAGCATTATGTTGTTGTGATTAGAAAACATGGTTAGTTATAAGAGGGTAGTTGAGCTAAGAAGACCACTAGGTTTCCGTGACTTGATTAGTGAGATTGTTCCGGATCGGGGAACAAGAGCTTGGCGCGGTAATTGGGTCGGGTTGAGGCAAGGTTGCGTGTCAACCCGCAGCCCGGTTTGGGGTAGGGTCATTTTGTGGTGATCCCGCTTTGTGATAGGGTCACGAGGGTGCTAGGCCCAAGTTTAGGTAACCATCGTACGGGTTCGTGGATGCGTTCGACCAGAATCGGATCGTGAAGGCCGGAGATAGGCCTTAGAGTAAATTGAAGCTAGTGGGAGCTGTTGTGAGATTAGAAATGATTTCCTCGTTGGTTTGGATTTGAGTTTTGCGCACATGTTATATTCTGGCCATGGGTGGCATGATCGGTTTTTGTAAGTATAGTGGTGGAGACTATACTGGCGCATGTATGTTTGGAGGCTTAGAAGGAACATTCGGGACGAATATTTCTAAGGGGGGGAGAATGTTATACCCCGTAGTTCCAGGGTATGTATGTGAGGACGTACGTACGAGAATACGACAGAAATTTTGGAAAGAAAGAAAGTTGTGATTTTTCGACGGAAAAGTTTCCGGGTTTTGTGAAGGAAAAAGGTTCGTTGATGGGAATTGGATTCCCAGATTTGGTATTTGGGCTTCTTGGATTATTTTAGAATTATGAGATTTTATTTTCGGAAATGGTCACGTGGGACCCAGGGAGAAATTTACGGTTTTGTGGGGCCCACTTTGTTTTTGAGGTTTCCGGTATTTTTGATATTTTCGGAAGACGAAATATTTTGGACGAGTCGGGGGCGACACGTGTCACCCCCATGTGGCCAAGAGTGGCCGATTTGTTGTGCCAAGTGTCCATGGCCGAAATGACCTTACAAGTGGCATGGCACTTGGAGCATGTTTTCGTTGGCCATGTGGTGTGGTGGGACCCACACACACATGGCCCAATCTTGACCATACACTTACCTTGATCTTAGCCCTTGAAACCTCTATAAATACCCCCCTTAGGTTGAAGAGTAATTCATCTCACACTTGAAGTCTTCCAAAGCAAAAATATCCCTTCCCTTTGTGTTGTGTTCGTCCACCCTCCCCCACTTGTGTAGAAATACTTTGTGTATTGTTGTATAATCCCTAAATACCTTGGCCTAGTATCCCTAGTAGTATTCCAAAGTTATTTCAATACTAGGAGCAGGAAATACTACTTTATTCCAATACAGTAAGTGAAACCCTAGAAAAATCTTCCTAGCTTGGTTGAAGTATTTAGAGAAGTTGTTGGAAACTTCTAAGGGTCACTGGAGCGGGTTGGAGCGTATGAATTGGAGCTAAACGTTGCTCAGGATCGACATATAATCTTGGATAATTTTGGGCTTGTCGAGGTAATAATCTATGTCCCCTATTGTAATTGGATATTACATGTTGTAGTAGTTATACTTGAGTATATTATATTGGAAGGATGATTATAAAGGATTGAACTATATTTACATTGGACTGTACTTACAGACTTGTGTAGTATTATTATGAAGCGAGAATTGAACACGTCAGGTTAGGCGTGTAATCCTGAGGAGTTGTTGGCACATAGCGGGCCTTGATAGGGGAGGAGATTTATGTGATAGCGGGGGGGGGGGAGGTGCTGCCGAAATTTATGTAGAATAAGGAATCTTGTATTTAGAATATTCTACGAAGAGAACTAGAAGTTGATAGATGTATTGTGGTTGTTATAGATGGATCTTCTACGCGCGGCATACTTGACTTGGCTTGTGGTTTAAGCTAAAAAGGTATGTGATTCTTCCTATACTCTTGAGCATGATTGTTGTGAACTATATAGTGCGGTGACGCGCGTGTGTGAAATGAATTTTGTTTGTTTAAAACATAAAGTGTTATAATGGCTTTATGGAAAGTTAGTTATAGCGACTTTATGAAGATAAAAGAAAGATTTGGTTTTGACAGTAAAACGACTTGATTTTGAAAGTTAAGAGACTTGATCTTGAAAGATAAGAGACTTGACTTATAACGACTTGTTTTCAGAAAAGGAGAAGTAACTTGATTTAAGTATAGGTTACTTGTTTTGAAAAGAGTAAGTTAATTGGGTTTTAAAAGAGTATACTTGATGTTGTTCTAAAATAAAAGCACTTGGTTTAAAAAGTATAGAGTACGTGATTTTAAAAGCCTTGTAAAGATTTTTACGAAGGTGAAGTAATTCGGTTTTAAAAGTAAAACGTGTTTTCTTTATATACTACGAGTATTAGTATCGTGTGGCTTTTACGTAACAAGAGGTCTTTTGAAAGAATGAAAGTATGTAGTATTTCAGATTGTTGATATAAAATGAAAGTACATTAAACTTGCCTATGCTTGTTGTGATAGCCTTGTTGTGCAAGTGTTGTGATTACGTACTCACGTGTCTCTCGGGGAGGACCGGTTATCTGATTGATTGTTGGACATACTGACGCGTTGGATTTTCCACGAGTATGCGTCCACTATTGAGTATTATCTGGTTATTTCTTTTGGACATACTGACGCGTTGGGTGACCCACGAGTATGCGTCCACTTTGAGTATTATCTTGTTATTCCTTTGGACATGCTGACGCGATGGATGTTCCACGGGCATGCGTCCAGTAGGATGGTTTCATGGCCATGACTTCCGAGGTGAGATGCCGGGGCATGCGGTCATTGTGAGGTTCAGGTTGTTAGTCCATGGACCGCTAATCCATGAAGCTTGCCGCGGTGACGAGCGATCACGGGCTTGATTTATGCGTGTGGTTCGTGCACACTTTAGATACTTTTTCCGGTCATTTTCTCGTACCGCAGTAGCCTACGGTAGATAGCTTAAGATACTTGCCTCGGTCATATCTTGTGAGGCGGTAGGCTATTATGCGTTAGCTTAAGATACTTGCCTCGGCGATTCGTGGCTAGCTTTTGGGTAGTAGTTGGCTTCGTACCTTGCGTGATGGGATATGACTAGCTTTTGACCGGTAGTTGGCTATTCTACTTGGCGTCGGTTTTGATAGACGCAGCGGATCTAGTGTTCAGGTTCACATATGGGTGTTATTTTACATCATGTACTGCCGGCAGTGAGGAATGAGTTCCACGGGCATGAGTGATATTATGGGCGTGAGACCCATAGTTATGTGTGAGTGATTACTCTGGGGATATGTGTCCCCTTACTTGACATAATTGTTTACTTATTGCGAAATGGTTTTATAAAATGATGAAATATGATTTCATTACAGTATTTTCAGTTTCACATACTTAGTACCTGTTGTACTGACCTCCTTCGGGGGGCTGCGTTCATGCCGCAGGTAGAGGTACACCAGTTGTTGATCCTCACTCATAGGATCGCAGGTCAGCGTTGGGAAGCTCCGTTCCTCCGGAGGCTTATCTTTTGGTATAGTCCCCTGTCATTGTAGGTACTTGTACATTCAGGGGTATGGCGGGGCCCTGTCCCGTCATAGATGTTGTTACATTCTTAGAGGTCTGTAGTACTGTTATGGGCAGAGTTTGTAAAAAGGATAACTGTTCGGGTTTTTATGTATGTGTACAGAAGGCAACTGTTTTGGTTGGCCTGTTTATTTATCATATCTCTTGTTTCATGTTTATGTTTTATTTCCGATGATTTTCTCTGATGTTGTATCACTAGGGTGCCCGGGGTAAGGCACCAGTCACGGGCCCGGGTTCGGGTCGTGACAATTTGGACCATGGGTGAAGCTAATGGTATTGTTATACACTTTAGAGATGATTCTTCGTTGGCTTGGATGTGCGTTTTTGCGAGTATGTTGTATTATGACCATGTGTGGCATATTTGGGTTCATAAGTATAGTAGGGAAGATTATACCGTCACAGGTGTGCTTGGAGACTTAGAAGGAACATTCGGGACGAATGTTTCTAAGGGGAGAAGAATGTTACACCCCGTAGTTCCAGAGTATGTATATGAGGACGTACGTACGAGAATACGACAGAAAAATTGGAAAGGAAGAAAGATGTGATTTTTCGACGGAAAAGTTTCCGGATTTTGTGAAGGAAAAATGTTCGTTAAAGGGAATTGGATTCCCAGATTTGGTATTTGGACTTTTTGGAATATTTGAGAATTATGAAATTTTATTTCCGAAATTGGTCACGTGGGGCCCACGGGAAAATTTACGGTTTTGTGGGGCCCACTTTATTTTCGGATTTTTGGCATTACGGATATTTTCGGAAGATGAAATATTTTGGACGAGTAGGGGGGCGACACATGTCACCCCCGTGTGGCCATGTTGGCCGAATTGGAGAAGGACAAGTGGGACGTTTTTTTGGTGGACAAGTGGCCCATTTTTGTGGTGGCCACTTGTCCCATTTTTGTGGTAGCCAAATGGTTGGCCAACTACCCACACACATGTACCCCATCCTCACCATCCACTTGCCTAGATCTTGGCCATTGATTTCCCTATAAATACCCCTTGTGTGCAAGACTTTATTTCATCCACATTAGAAAGTTTCCAAGGCAAAAAAATTTCCCTCCCTCCCTTAGTGAGTTCTCGTCCAAACACCCCCCACCTTGAGTAGAATTCTTCAAGTATTGTTGTTATTCCAAAGAAATCCCAACATAAGAGCCCGGAAATACTACTTTATTCCATAGTCGCAAAATGAAGCCCTAGAAAAATCTTCATAGCTTAGATGAAGTGTTAAGAGAAGTTGTTTAGAAACTTCTAAGGGTTGCTTGGAGCGGATTGGAGCGTAAGGAATTGGAGCTAAACGTTGCTCAGGATCGACTTATATCTTGGATAATTTTGGGCTTATCGAGGTAATTATCTTTGTCCCCCTATTGTAATTGGAGATTACATGTTGTAGTAGTTTAGAATTGAGTATAAGATATATTGGAAGGATGATTATAAAGAATTGAACTGTATTTACATAGAATTTGTATTCTGAGACTTGTAGTATTATTGTGGAGTAGAATTGTACACGTCCGGTTAGACGTGTAACCCCCAGAGTTGTTGGCTTGCAGCGGGCCTTGTTAGAGAGAGATTTATGTGGTTGCGGGGGGGGGGGGGGGAGGTGCTGCCGAATTTTCCGTAGAATAAGGAATCTTGTATCTAGAATTATTCAACGAAGAGATCTAGAGGTTGATAGACGTTTTATGACCATTATAGGTTGAAGTACTACGAGTAGCGTATTCTACTTGAAGGGTGGAAAAGGCGAGCAAGGTTAGAGTACTTTGGAGCGTTTTGCTAATTGTCGATAATCGTCGCGAGGTATGTGAACCTCTTCCTATCCTTTCTAGCATGATATTTGTGAAATATATTTAGTGCGGTAGACGCACGTGTGTTTAAAGGAATTTGATTTTCCTTTTGTGTCCTTGACTTGATTCCAAAGTTAAGTGACTTGTTATGAAATATGAAGGACTTGAATTATGTTAAAAGTTGTAAAATCTCACTCATGAGTAATGGGTGTGTGGTATTTTAAAGAATAAAGTTATCTTGATTTCGAAAATAAGAATAGTTGTCCTTGGTTGGTTTAAAACATAAAGTGTTATAATAGCTTTATGGGAAGTTATTTATAACGACTTTATGAAAACAAAAGAATGGTTTTATCATTGGATTTAAAATGATAACTTGACATTTTAAGGGTTGGAAGTTGGTTTCCTTAAAAGATATGATTGAAAGATTAAGAGCCTGATTTTTGAAAGTAAAGAGACTTGACTTATAAACAACTTGATTTTGAGAAAGGAGAAGTAACTTGATTTAAAGGTATACGTTACTTGTTTTTAAAAGAGTAAGACACTTGGTTTAAAAAGTATATTGCTACTTGACTTTAAAAAGGAAAAAATGTCTTTGTTTAAAAAGGAAGGCATGCTTTTGTCTTAAGATTGATTTAAAAAGAAGGTATGGAAATTGTTTTGGTTTACTTAAAAGATAGTTACTCTATTTTAATACTACGGGTATCGTGTGACTTTTGTGTGAGTAACTTGACTATGTTGGCTTGTGATAGCCTTGTAATACTTTCTTGTTGGTTTAATAAGTAAACTTGTTATGATGCTACGTGTGTTAGTGTCTTGTGACGTTTGTGTAAGGGGGTTTTCTTGTTGTGCTTATGTTGTTTAACGATAAGCAGTTATGCTGATATTATACCACTTACCCCCCTGACTTGTTATTATGCCGAGGACTTGCCACCCTCGATGCGAGGAATACCTCATGCGGGTGTGTGTGACCCATGCGGAGCTGCGGGAGTTCCAGGACAGGATGATCACTCCAGGTGTGTTACGCCGATGCGAGGTATTATACCTTATGCGGTCCATCGGACTATGCGGACTTCGGGGGTCCAGGAGGATGTCGCGGGTTAGCTACCCCCGATGCGACGAATACCTCATGCGGGCCTATGTGTGGCCTATGCGGAGCTGCGGTAAGTTCCAGGATTAGACGCGCACATTGATCACGAGGCAAGTGGCGGCCGATCATGTGGCGCGGTCAAGAAAGACCTCGTGATACAGTCTTATAGCATTGTTGGTACGGTGGGTTTTAGTAGTCGGCTATGCCTTCGTACTTACCCCGTACGGTATTATTATGACACAGGTGGGACCTGGTGTTCAGGTGTATTCCTTGGTGCTTTTATATCATGGACCGCCGGCAGTGAGGAAGGAATTCCACGGGCATGATTGATATTGTGGGCATGAGACCCATGGTTATATTTGAGTGATGACTTTAAGGGCGTGAGTCCCTGACTTGACATGACTGCTTACATATTGTGTATTGTAAATTGGTTATCATATATGTCTTCTGTTTTATATAGACTATTATGATTTCATTCTGATATTTTGATTTCACATACTTGGTACTGTTGTCTTGCGACCTCGCCGGGTGCGTTCATGCCGCAGGTAGAGGTACACCAGTTGTTGATCCTCGCTCATAGGATCACAGTTCAGCGTTTGGGAAGCTCTGTTTCTCCGGAGGCTTATCTTTGGTATAGTCCCCTGTCATTGTTGGTTCTTGTACATTCAGGGGTATGGCGGGGCCCTGTCCCGTCGTAGTTGTGGTTACATTCTTAGAGGTCTGTAGTACTGTTGTGGGCAGGGTTTGTAAGGGATTTAACTGTTCAATTTTTATATATATTCAGGAAGGTTACCGTTTTGGTTAGCCTATTGCTTATTTTATGTCTTGATTCATGCTTAAGTTTTTATTTCCGCTGATTTTCTCTGATGTTTGTATCACTAGGGTGCCCGGGGTAAGGCACCAGTCACGGGCCCGAGGTCGGGTCGTGACAGACACATATCATTACCTCGATAAGCCCAAAATTATCCAAGATTATAAGTCAATCCTGAGCAACGTTTAGCTCCAAATCCTTACGCTCCAACCCGCTCCAAGCGACCCTTAGAAGTTTCTAAACAACTTCTCTTAACACTTCAACCAAGCTATGAAGATTTTTCTAGGGTTTCACTTTGCGACTATTGGAATAAAGTGGTATTTCCGGGCTCCTAGTATTGAAATAACTTTGGAATACAACTAGGGATACTAGGCTAAGGTATTTGGGATTTATACAATAATACATGAAGTATTTCTACACAAGTGGGGGAGGGGGACGAAAACAAGGCTTAAAGAGAGGGAGTATTTGCTTTGGAAAGCTTCAAGTGTGGGATGAAATTAGTCTTCAACTAAGGGGGTATTTATAGAGAATTCAAGGGTCAAGATTAATGCAAGTGTGTGTGTCACGACCCGACTTCGGGCCCGTGACTGGTGCCTTACCCCGGGCACCCTAGTGATACAACATCAGAGAAAATCAGCGGAAATAAAAACTAAAACATGAGACAAGACATAAAGTATGAAACAGGCTAACCAAAACGGTCACCTTCCTGAATATATACATATATATATATCAACCTGAACAGTTAAAATTCTTTTACAAACCCCGCCACAACAAGATGCTACGGACCTCTAAGAATGTAACCATAACTATGACGGACAGGGCTCCGCCATACCGAATGTACAAGTAACTACACCGACAGTGACTATACCAAAGATAAGCCTCGAGAAACGAGCTTCGCGAACGAATCGTGATCCTAAGGCGAGGATCCACAACCGATGTACCTCTACCTACTGATGAACGCAGCCGGGCGAGGTCGATAACAGTACCAAGTATGTGAAACAGAAATATCAGAAAAGAAATCATAATAGTTTATATAAAGCGAGACATGTATGATAACCAAACTACGACCACAATATATAAACGAATATGTCGTCGAGGACTCACGCCCTCAAAGTCATTATTCAAATATAACAATGGGTCTCACGCCCACAACATCAATCATGCCCGTGGAATACCTTCCTCACTGCCGGCAGTCTATGATATAATAACACCAAGAAGTACACATGAACACCAGGTCCCTCCTGTGTCATAAAACCGTGACGGCAAGTACGGGCTAACTACCAGATACTGCCGCATCCTCGACGGACCGAGCAAGCACGAAGCCAACTACCGATACCAAGGCCGTACCAACAAATCTACATAACCATACCACGAAGGCGACCCGTGGCAAGTACGAAAGCCAACTACGGATACGAGCTGCGCCACGCGGGGCCGGGCAAGTACGAAGACTAACTACGGATACCAAGCGGAATCACGAGACTTCACACAAACCGAGCGGGAAATCGAAGGCCAACTACGGATACTGTCAAACAGCCACGACTTCGGCAAGTACGAGCCAACTACGGATACCAAGCCGAATCAGTAAAACCTCATGGAGAGCTAGTCCATGGAATAATAATCCTAATGGAACCATACCCGTGGGCCACCCAACGTGTCAGTAGGTCCATCAATCAAGAACAACATGACCAGCCCTCCATCGAGAGACGCGGTAACATAAGGATACAACACTTGCACAACAAGGCTATCACACGCAAACATAGGCAAGTTACACACAACTCAAGGTACTTCCATTTTATGACAAAGTCCAGGTTTTAATCCCCAAAGTACTACGTATGTTAAATTCTTTTTAGAAGATCCATTTCTTTTACAAAAGTCACCCGATACCCGTAGTATCAAAATAAAGTGACTAACATTTTAATTAAACCAAAACAACTTCCAAACTTTCCTTTTTAAACCAAATTAAGACAATACCATGCCTTCTTTTTAGACCAAAACACTTCTTCTTTTAAAGTCAAGTTACCATTTTAAAACCAATGATAAAAACCATTCCTTTGTTTTCATAAAGTCGTTATAACTAACTTCCCATAAAGCTGTTATAACACTTTATGTTCTAAACCAAAAACTCTTTAATTCCACAAGTCTCTTTTCTTTTAAAACAACAACAAGTATTCTTTTAAAACCCAAATAACTTACTCTTTTCAAAACAAGTAACCTATACTTAAAATCAAGTTACTTCTCTTTTTCCGAAAAAAAGTCGTTATAAGTCGAGTCTCTTATCTTTCATGATCAAGTCTCTTATCTTTCAAAATCAAGTCGTTTATAAGTCAAGTTTCTTATCTTTCAAGATCAAGTCTCTTAACTTTCAAAAAACCAATAAACCATTCTTTTACCTACATAAAGTCGTTATAACTAACTTCCCATAAAGCTATTATAACACCTTATGTTTTAAACCAACCAATTCACTTAGCACATGTACGTCTACCGTACTACATAGTTCACAACAATCATGCTAGAAAAGATAGGAAGAGGTTCACATACCTCGCGACGATTATCGACAATTAGCAAAATGCTCCACAGTACTGTAACCCTGCTAGCCGTTTCCACTCTTCAAGTAGAATACGCTACTCGTAGTACTGCAACCTAAAAAGGCCACAAAACGCCTATCAACTCCTAGATCTCCTCGTAGAATATTCTAAATGCAAGATTCCTTATTCTACAGAAAATTCGGCAGCACCTCCCCCCCCCCCCCCGCAATCACACAAAACTCCTCCCCTAACAAGGCCCGCTACCGAGCCAACAACTCCTGTGGATTATACGTCTAACAAATGCGTGTACAATTCTACTTCACAATAATACTACACAAGTCCATCAGAATACAATCCAATGTAAATACAGTTCAATCCTTTATAATCATCCTTCCAATATATCTTATACTCAATTCTAAATTACTACAATATGTAATATCCAATTACAATAGGGGGACATAGATCATTACCTCGATAAGCCCAAAATTATCCAAGATTATAAGTCGATCCTGAGCAACGTTTAGCTCCAACTCCTTACGCTCCAACCCGCTCCAAGCAACCCTTAGAAGTTTCTAAACAACTTCTCTTAACACTTCAACCAAGCTTATGAAGATTTTCTAGGGTTTCACTTTGCGACTATTGGAATAAAGTAGTATTTCCGGGCTCCTAGTATTGAAATAACTTTGGAATACTACTAGGGATATTAGGCCAAGGTATTTGGGATTTATACAATAATACTCCAAGTATTTTCTACACAAGAGGGGAGAGGGGGACGAAACAAGGCATAAAGGGAGGGAGTATTTTGCTTGAAAAAGCTTCAAGTGTGGGATGAATTAGTCTTCAACCTTAAGGGGGTATTTATAGAAGAAACAAGGGCCAAGATCTTATCAAGTGTATGGTCAAGATTGGGCCATGTGTGTGTGGGTCCCACCACACCACATGGCCAACGAAATTGCTAGACAAGTGGCTTGCCACTTGTTGGGCCATTTCGACGATGGGACAGTGGCAGCCACTGTCCCTCCACCCGCCAAGTGACACATGGGGGTGACACGTGTCGCCCCCCGACTCGTCCAAAATATTTCGTCTTCCAAAAATATCCAAAATACCGAAAATCTCAAAAACAAGGCGGGCCCCACAAAACCGTAAATTTCTCCCGTGGGCCCCACGTGACCATTTCCGAAAATAAAATCTCAAAATTCTAATATAATCCAAGAAGTCCAAATACCAAATCTGGGAATCCAATTTCCATTAACGAACCTTTTTCTTCACAAAAACCGAAAACTTTTCCGTCGAAAAACCACACCTTTCTTTCTTTCCAAATTTCTATCGTATTCTCGTACGTACATCCTCACATATATACCCTGGAACTACGGGGTATAACATTCTTCCTCCCTTAGAAACATTCGTCCCGAATGTTCCTTCTAAGTCCCCAAACACACATGCGCCGGTATAGTCTTCACTCCTATACTTACGAAACTAATCATGCCATCAATGGCCATAGTATAACATACAAATCCAAGCCAACGAGGAATCACCTCTAACATCACAAAAATCTCACACCCATGGTCTAAAGGATACTCCCTTCGCATCTTCACTTCACAAAAGAAATGATCACTTCCGTTCTCATAACACATTGTTCGCTTCTCTTCTTACTCGTCGTCCCTTTCTCGTACACCCGAACTCTTTCTAGTACACATACCACACTTCAGTCACCGCTTCAATTTACACAACCCTGGAGTTACCACCTCCAAACTTGGTCATCTTACTAGCCTCAAATTCCCTCAAGGCCATTCCCGGCCTTCACGATCTGATTCTGGTCAAACATAACCACGAACTCATACGATGGTTACCTAAACTTGGGCTTAGCACCCTCGTGACCCTACCACCTGGCGGGACCACCTCGAACTGACCCCACCCCAAACCGGGCTGCAGGTTGACCCGCGAATGGTCCTCAACCCGACCCATAATCGCACCAGACTCTTGTTCCCCGATCCGGAACAACCTTACCTATACAAGTCCTGGAAGCTACCACTTTCATCCTACACAACCCAAGGAAAAAAAATCCCTCAATACATTTCACGCATACCAAGTGTTTCGACAAAGACTAACCGTAAAATCTTTTTCTCAAGACGGCCTTACATCTAAGGTCTCAACGTATAAAATTCTAAGGTTCACACCTTCCATACCCCCATACTTACCTTTCAACTAACCAGGTTTTCTAACACGTCAATAACACAATGCTATCCGTACATAGCACACAATAAGAAGATCATCATATCAAGCATACTAAACTCTAGAGGGTTAAGGATATACCTGTATCTACCGCTTCACTCTAATCATAGGCACGCCTACAGTAGCATAGGCGTAAGGTGATAAACCACCATAGATCACGAAGGCCGAGTCTCTACATCCGCGCTACCTGCCTGGACAATTTCTCGCAAAATGGCCCTGCTGGCCGCATGTAAAACAACCTCCCGAACCAGCACGACACTCCCCCTTATGGATTCTACCGCAACGGCCACACTGAGGTAAGGGTGGCCTCATCTGGTCAATACCACTACTCCCCCGAAAACCTGAACCCTTGGAGCCCTGACCTGCTCCTGAATACTCTGGATGCCCTGAAGACTGCGGAGGACCGCTCTGTACTGGCGGAGGCGCATAACTAGTCTGCTGTTGAGGCGGTCCGCCTCGAAAGTCGCCAAAAGACCCTGCTGTTCTGGCCCTCTTCTACTGATCCTGGTCATTCCGCCGACCTCTCCGCTCCTCAAACCCAAGTGCATAAGCCTGCATTCGGGCAATGTCCATGCTCGGCTGAAGAGCTACACCCGAGCAAGCCTCTGCCAAGTAGTCATCGAGCCCCGTGACGTAGCGGTGCACTCTATCCTCTATATTTGCCACTAACGCCGGGACATATCGGGCCAACGAGTCGAACTCCACGTTGTACTCCCGAACCGTATGCCCGTCCTGCCTCAACATCAAAAATCGTCGGCCGAGCCTCCTCATCCGTGGGCAAGAAATGTGCAAGAAATGCTCCACGAGAACTCGTCCCATACACCGGAAGCGCATGCTCCCGGACGGTTCCTATGAATCAAACCGCCGATCGCGGTATCACGCGGCCGTCACGAACCCAATACCACCGACTACGCCTCTGAGGCCTTGATCACTCATGATCCGTCAGAATCGCTTCGGATAAACTCACGAGGTCATCCTCGGCTCGATCCATAGAACAACTGGTGGATCGCAACTTAAGAAGTCTGAAGTCTCCAACTATCGGCCACGGGTGCACTCATCGTACCCGGCTCCGTCGTCCTCAAGTCTCGCCATAAACCTAACTAGTAATCGGCCATCTCCTTGCAACCCATATCCTGCTCTGGCCGTGGGGTGGAGGCTCAGTATCGTGGTCTCGGCAGCCATCGCTGCGGTTCTAAATCTGGGCCGGGCGGCATCGTAGAATCCGCCGTCTGTAGCACCACCGTAAAATCGGGCCTCGCTCGTAACCCTCCGTGCTCTACTCGCAGCTCCTCGCTGTTGCCTTGCCTTACGGGCTCGCCGCTTTCGCGCGAGGCATAAGCGATATAAAAGAATGCGTCGGAGGAGTTCAACTTACAACACAACTCTAAGGCACGATCTCGAGTGAGAAGAATGAAACCAATCCTAAATGTCCTGCGGCCTCACGATTATAGATGTGGTGCACAACACACCGATAATCAAGACTCTACTAGACACTGCTCAGAGCACTTTCCGAGGACTAAGCGCTCACGATACCACTTTTGTCACGACCCGACTTGGCCCGTGATAGTGCCTTCCGGGCACCCTAGTGATACAACATCGAGAAAATCAGGAAATAAAAACTAAAACATGAGACAAGACATAAAGTATGAAACAAAGCAACTAAAGCGGTGACTTTCACGAATATATCCATATATATATCAACCGGAACCGTTAAAATTCTTTTACAAACCACGCCACAACGATTTCTGGACCTCTAAGAATGTAACCATAACTATGACGGACGGGCCCCGCCATACAGAATGTACAAGTAACTACACCGACAGAGGACTATACCAAAGATAAGCCTCGGAGAAACGGAGCTTCCACGAACGCAATCGTGATCCTAAGAGCGAGGATCCACAACCGATGTACCTCTACCTGCGGCATGAACGCAGCCCCCCGAAGGAGGTCAGTACAACAGGTACCAAGTATGTGAAACTGTAAAATACTATAAAAGAAATCATAATAGTTTATATAAAGCAGGAGACATGTATGATAACCAAACTACAGTCCACAATATATAAACAGTCATGTCAAGTCAGGGACTCACGCCCTCAAAGTCATTATTCAAATATAACAATGGGTCTCACGCCCACAACATCAATCATGCCCGTGGAATACCTTCATCACTGTCGGCAATCTATGATGTAATAACACCAAGAAGTACACATGAACACCAGGTCCCTCCTGTGTCATAAAAACCGTACGGGGCAAGTACGAAGGCTAACTACCAGATACCAAGCCGCATCCTCGACGGACCGGAGCAAGTACGAAAGCCAACTACCAGATACCAAGGCCGTACCAACAAATCTACATAACCATACCACGAAGCTGACCCAGGGCAAGTACGAAAGCCAACTACCAGATACCAAGCCTGCGCCACGCAGCTGGCCGGGGCAAGTACGAAGACTAACTACCAGATACCAAGCCGGAATCACGAGACCGTCACAAACCGAGCAGGCAAGCACGAAGGCCAACTACGGATACTGCCAAACACCACGACTTGGGCAAGTACGAGCCAACTACGGATACCAAGCCGAATCAAGAAACCTCGCGGAGAGCTAGTCCATGGAATAATAATCCTAATGGAACCATACCCGGCCACCCAACGTGTCGATGAGTCCATCAATCAAGAACAACATGGCCGACCCTCCATCGAGAGCGCGTAACATAAGGATACAACACTTGCACAACAAGGCTATCACACGCAAACATAGGCAAGGTACCCACACCTCAACGTACTTCCATTTTAGCACAAAGTCCAGGTTTTAATCCCCAAAGTACTACGTATGTTAAATTCTTTTTAGAAGATCCATTTCTTTTACAAAAGTCACCCGATACCCGTAGTATCAAAATAAAGTGACTAACATTTTAATTAAACCAAAACAACTTCCAAACTTTCCTTTTTAAACCAAATTAAGACAATATCATGCCTTCTTTTTAGACCAAAACACTTCTTCTTTTAAAGTCAAGTTACCATTTTAAAACCAATGATAAAAACCATTCCTTTGTTTTCATAAAGTCGTTATAACTAACTTCCCATAAAGCTGTTATAACACTTTATGTTCTAAACCAAAAACTCTTTAATTCCACAAGTCTCTTTTCTTTTAAAACAACAACAAGTATTCTTTTAAAACCCAAATAACTTACTCTTTTCAAAACAAGTAACCTATACTTAAAATCAAGTTACTTCTCTTTTTCCGAAAACAAGTCGTTATAAGTCGAGTCTCTTATCTTTCAAGATCAAGTCTCTTATCTTTCAAAATCAAGTCGTTTATAAGTCAAGTCTCTTATCTTTCAAGATCAAGTCTCTTAACTTTCAAAAACCAATAAACCATTCTTTTACCTACATAAAGTCGTTATAACTAACTTCCCATAAAGCTATTATAACACCTTATGTTTTAAACCAACCAATTCACTTAGCACATGTACGTCTACCGTACTACATAGTTCACAACAATCATGCTAGAAAAGATAGGAAGATGTTCACATACTTCGCGACGATTATCGACAATTAGCAAAATGCTCCACAGTACTGTAACCCTGCTAGCCGTTTCCACTCTTCAAGTAGAATACGCTACTCGTAGTACTGCAACCTAAAAAGGCCACAAAACGCCTATCAACTCCTAGATCTCCTCGTAGAATATTCTAAATGCAAGATTCCTTATTCTACAGAAAATTCGCAGACCTCCCCGCAATCACACAAAACTCCTCCCCTAACAAGGCCCGCTACCGAGCCAACAACTCCCAGGGGATTATACGTCTAACCGTACGTGTACAATTCTACTTCACAATAATAATACACAAGTCTACTGTAAATACAATCCAATGTAAATACAGTTCAATCCTTTATAATCATCCTTCCAATATATCTTATACTCAATTCTAAATTACTACAATATGTAATATCCAATTACAATAGGGGGACATAGATCATTACCTCGATAAGCCCAAAATTATCCAAGATTATAAGTCGATCCTGAGCAACGTTTAGCTTCAACTCCTTACGCTCCAACCCGTTCCAAGCGACCCTTAGAAGTTTCTAAACAACTTCTCTTAACACTTCAACCAAGCTTATGAAGATTTTCTAGGGTTTCACTTTGCGACTATTGGAATAAAGTAGTATTTTCGGGCTCCTAGTATTGAAATAACTTTGGAATACTACTAGGGATACTAGGCCAAGGTATTTGGGATTTATACAATAATACTCCAAGTATTTTCTACACAAGAGGGGAGAGGGGGACGAAACAAGGCATAAAGGGAGGGAGTATTTTGCTTGAAAAAGCTTCAAGTGTGGGATGAATTAGTCTTCAACCTTAAGGGGGTATTTATAGAAGAAACAAGGGCCAAGATCTTATCAAGTGTATGGTCAAGATTGGGCCATGTGTGTGTGGGTCCCACCACACCACATGGCCAACTAAATTGCTAGACAAGTGGCTTGCCACTTGTTGGGCCATTTCGACGAGGACATGGCTAGCCACTGTCCCTCCATCGCCAAGTGACACATGGGGTGACACGTGTCGCCCCGACTCGTCCAAAATATTTCGTCTTAGAAAATATCCAAAATACCAAAATCTCAAAACAAGGGCCCACAAAACCGTAAATGTCTCCCGTGGGCCCCACGTGACCATTTCCGAAAATAAAATCTCAAAATTCTAATATAATCCAAGAAGTCCAAATACCAAATCTGGGAATCCAATTCCCATTAACGAACCTTTTTCTTCACAAAAACCGAAAACTTTTCCGTCGAAAAATCACACCTTTCTTTCTTTCCAAAATTTCTGTCGTATTCTCGTACGTACATCCTCACATATATACCCTGGAACTACGGGGTATAACAGTGTGGTCAAGATTGGGCCATGTGTGTGTGGGTCCCACCACACCACATGGCCAACAATTAATTTAATCTCGAGTGGCCATTTCGGCGAAGGGAATGATGGCTAGCCACTTGTCCCTCCAATTCGGCCAAGGTGCCACATGGGGGTGACACGTGCCTCCCCCCGACTCGTCCAAAATATTTCGTCTTCCGAAAATATCCAAAATACCGAAAATCTCAAAAACAAAGTGGGCCCCACAAAACCGTAAATTTCTCCCGTGGGCCCCACGTGACCATTTCCGAAAATAAAATCTCATAATTCTAATATAATCCAAGAAGTCCAAATACCAAATCTGGGAATCCAATTCCCATCAACGAACCTTTTTCCTTCACAAAACCCGGAAACTTTTCCGTCGAAAAATCACATCTTTCTTTCTTTCCAAAATTTCTGTCGTATTCTCGTACGTACGTCCTCACATACATACCCTGGAACTACGGGATATAACAGATTATTAGGCATAAGTTGTCTAGATTGTGAAAGTTTGAAGTTACTTGATTTCAAGCTTTGAAAAGAGTTTTTCTAAAAGTGTAGTAACTTACTTTGAAAAATAGACACACCTTGATACTACGGGTGTTAGTATCTTGGGGTTTTACATAAAAAGGAGTCTTTTGAAAAGAATGTACGTACGTAGTACTTTGACTTGTTTAATTGAGAATTATGCTATGTGTGCCTTGATAAGTATTTTGGCTTGTTTAATTGAGAATTATGCTATGTGTGCCTTGATAAGTACTTTGGCTTGTTTAATTGAGAATTATTCTATGTGTGCCTTGATAAGTACTTTGGCTTGTTTAATTGAGAATTATTCTATTAGTGCCTTTAGTAAACCAAAATGAGAGTGTATATGAATAAGACTAATAAGAAGTTAGGAGGATTTCTTAACTTGCTTACTTATTGTGTGATAAGCCGGTAGTGCTTATGTTATGTATGATGGCCAGTTGAGGTAGGGTAAGAGTATAAATGAGGGGTGTATCCCCAAAGATCGTTATACCACCTGCTTTATCACTTTCTTCAGGGTAAGAGTATAAATGAGGGATGTATCCCCAAAGATCGTTATACCACCTGCTTTATCACTTTCTTCAGGGTAAGAGTATAAATGAGGGGTGTATCCCCAAAGATCGTTATACCACCTGCTTTATCACTTTCTTCAGGGTAAGAGTATAAATGAGGGGTGTATCCCCAAAGATCGTTATACCACATGCTTTATCACTTTCTTGAGTAAGAGTATAAATGAGGGGTGTATCCCCAAAGATCGTTATACCACCTGCTTTATCACTTTCTTCAGGGTAAGAATATAAATGAGGGGTGTATCCCCAAAGATCGTTATACCACCTGTTTTATCACTTTCTTCAGGGTAAGAGTATAAATGAGGGGTGTATCCCCAAAAATCGTTATACCACCTGCTTTATCACTTTCTTCAGGGTAAGAGTATAAATGAGGGGTGTATCCCCAAAGATCGTTATACCACTTGTTTCTGTGGATTTGCTGCCTATACTTTTGATTACTCTCATTGTTAGTAAGGCCTCGTGGTAATCGTTATTTGAGTAGTGACTTTGAGGGCACGCGTCCACGACTTGATATGACCGCTATGTATTGTGTCTTGTAGGTTGGCTATCATACATGTCTCTGTTTTGTTTAGATCATATGATTTCATTGCGATTTCATCGTTTCACATACTTGGTACATTCTTCGTCCGACCTCCTTCGGGCTGCGTTCATGCCGCGAGTTTAGGTAATGATTTGGTGATCGGCAGTGTAGGACCGCCAGAGTTTTGGATAGCTCCTACATTCGGGAGTTTATCTTTTTGGTATAAGTTCTTTCAAGATGTGCTTTTGTACAATTATAGGTGCAGCGGGGCCTTGTCCGTCATAGTTAAGTATAACTCTTAAGTGCGTATTCATATGTGGGATTGGACTCGTATGCAGTGTTGTGTCTTTTGATTATGTATATTATGGCACTTGTCGGCTTTGCCCTCAGACGTATGTTGGTTTTAAAAAAATGAGGTGTTATTAAATTTCCATGATTTACTTAGTTGTTAAGGTAGAAGGGTGCCCAGTAGGGCACCAACACGCCCGGTTCGAGGCGTGTGACAGTGGTATCGAGCGATCGCCCTCGGAATGTCTACGAGCGTGTCTAGTAGAGTCTTGATTATCGGTGTGTTGCGCCACACCCATAAACAGTGAGGCTACAGGACATTTAGGAGTTGGTTTCTATTCTTCTCACTCCGAGATCGTGCCCTCAGAGCTGTGTTAGTAAGATAATTCCTCTCGGCGTAATTTTGTGTTCTGATTATGCCTCAGGAGGGCAACACCGCTTGAAGAGGCAAAGGAGTAGAGGAGCTACTAGTCGACTCAGAGAGTTGATAGGGCTTATGCCTGAGGTATACCGGATGTTGTGTCGCGATTGGCGAGTTCTTCTGCGCGAGTTTTGAGACCCCAGCACGAGCCTCGGTTCGCGATTAGGAGAAAGACTATAGGTCGCGAGGAAGCGATTATGTTATTGACCAAGATAAGCGGTGCTCTGATTTCATCGGCCAGGAGGCTATTCGGCGATGCAGACGTGTACAGAGGGTAGAGGGCCAGCGCGAGATCGGCGTAAGAGGCTAGACCGGTTGGTTATCCCGATGAGTTTTGGACGAGCCGCTCAAGAATGAGTGAGATATTCGTCCCACCCTACCCAAGACATACCCCGCAGCCCACAGGTGGGAGATTTGATCCCACAAGGTATTTAGGAGTCGGTCCAAGCTCCAGGGGTCGAGGTTCTCAGAGGAGCAGAGGACTTTCTCAGTCGAGGCCACCTTTTCCTCAGTGTTTCAGATGTGATAAGCGTCATTCGGGGAAATGCCGTTATGGCACAGGTGTTTGTTTTTATTGTGGCCGTCCGGGCCATATTCTGAGGGTATGTCCTTTTAGAAGAGCACCGGTAAGGTGGCTCAGCCTTTGAGGCCGGTAGTTGGTTCCCCTTCCTCCATAGTCGTGGCCCCGAGCGGTGTTGGATGTCACCACCGTGGTAGAGGTCAGAGTGGAGCTTATAGTTATGGCGGTCCTTCGAACCGCATAGATGACGTGACTACTGGACAGGATCAAGAGGCGACATCGCATGGGGTTATAGGTATATCTCGATTCTTTTGAATCATACGTGCATTGTTAGATTCAGATTGTGCCCTAGCGTATATGTTTTCCCTGTGTTGCTAGCAGTTGTAAGTTATCAGTACCCCAGAGGTAGGAATACTTTGATTAGTAAAGTGAAAAGTTAAGAATGTTGACAAGAATGGTAAGTGAACTGAGACTATAGTTGTGTAGAGTTCACACGTAGTAATTGCCCCATAACAGTGTAAGACCAATAGGGAAGATTGTACAGTAGAAATACTTTAGCTTATGTGACGAACCTCTAGTGAATAGGGGGGGGGGGGGGGGATAGGGTGAGAAGTACCTTGAGATAAGAGAGAGTTTTAGTTCAGACTAAGAATGAGAAGTTAAGCGTGACGATGAGTCGGGTTATGGACTCCTTTCGGGTCAACCGATAGTATGGAATGGGGTGATGTTAGTTGGTAATAGTCCCGTTATGTGATAGGGTCCCGGGGATGCAAGGCCCAAGTCTAGTTGATCGTTGTACGAGTTCATGGATGCGTTCCACCGGAATCAGGTCGTAAGGACCGAGAAGAGCCTTAACGGGAATGTTTGTAGCATAATGGCCAAGTTTGGATAGTAAATCCAAGGATTGGGGAACAAAAAACAATATTTAGATTTTGTACGTATGTTATGTGGTGGCCATGTGTGGCATCGTTGGTCTTGTGCAGTTTTGATTGATAGGCATAGTATAGAGTTTATCGGAGTTTGTATAACAGCAATCGACTAAGAACATTCGGGGACGAATGTTTCTAAGGGGGGAATAATGTTACACCCCGTAAGTCCAGGACATGTATAAGATAATGTACGTAAGGAATCAAGACTTGGAAATTGGTACGAAAGGAAGAATTGTTTTTCCGACGGAAAATCTTCCGAGCGTCGGAAAGGATAAATGTTCGTTGTTGAGAATTGGATTCTCAAAATGCATTATCGGGAGAGTATGGAACTTATTAACATTATGGAAATTTATTTTTACGAATTTGGTCATGTGGGGCCCACCCGAGGAATTTTACGTTTTGTGGGGCCCACGAGGGTTACGGAATTTTATGGACGAATGAGAGGGCGACACGTGGCACCCCCACATTTGGTCTTGGACGAATTGGAGTAAGGGGTAAAATGGTCATTGACCATGGTAAAAGATCAAGTCTTCAAGCTTGAGATTGCTGACCAAGGTCAACTTGTCCACTTGGCTATTTAATTAATGATCCTCATCCTAGCCACACAATTGTGATAATCTAAGCCCTCCAATATGTTTTATATACTACACTAGTGCAAGACAAACTCTTGAAACACTTAGAAAAATTAGAGAAACTCTTGTGCACACAACATAACTCTCGGGTTTGGCTATCCTCCACACAAAAAAATTTGTAGTTTTGATCCATTGTTCACAAGACTTAAACCCAATGTCCCTAAGGGTATTGTAAGGATATCTCGATAGAAATATTTCGGAAAAACGACGTTTTCGTATTAGTCGCAAGGCGGAAACTTAAGGAGTTCTTCAACTTTGAAGTTGGAACTTGAAGATGGGTTCTTCATAGGCTTCTAAGGAGTGCTTGGAGCAGATTGGAACATAAGTAAAGGAGCTAAGAATTTGCTAAGGAGCGACTTTGAATCTTGGAAATTTTAAGGGCTTGTAAAGGTATAATTCTTGTCGTTTTAGTAATTAAGATTACTTATCATTGTAGTTGTGGATATTAGCAAGCATGAGATGTTTAGTATGAAGTTTGATAAGTGTATTGGCTATTGGAACCCTAATCCGAAAACTAGCATGTTTAGCCTTAAGATTACAATTCAAGTTGATTATTCGTTTAAGTCGTCGCATGTTGTATAAAGAAGGAAATTGTAGTTGGTGAAGTTGTTTATGACTATATAACATGTAGATCTTAGAACTTGGAATTGGAAAAGGATTGGAAAAGACTTTGAATTGTTGGATATGTTGTTGGCCGAGAATGACTTGAATATGGAACTACTTCGTATTAATTGTGGGGCGGAATTTTACACGTATTGTAAGGCGTGTAATCCCCTTTGTTTGGTTGTTGTTTTGAGCCTTAAATGTGGCGTGTTGGTTATTGTATTCGGCCTTGAAAAAGGTGGCAAAGTGAGTAGAAACAAAGGAAGTGCTGCCCGATTTTCCGTAGAATTAGAGACCGTATACTTAGTATTATTCTACGTTTGAGACTAGAAGTTGATAGTCTTGTTGTGACCATTATAGGTTGACAACCTGCGTGCAGGCGTATTCGGCTTAGCTAGTGGATTTAGCGAAAGGTATGTGAAATATCTCCTCTTCCAGCATGATTCCTTAAGATAAAGAAAGTATGTCCTACTCCTTAAATGATCCATTCCTTGGTTGTATTTGGATTGCCTAAAATAGAATTCGTTCTATGTACTCCCTTGATTGTACTTTGATGTTTAAATTGTAAGTTGTATAATCCATTTCCTTAGTGAAGTTTGGATTCTTAAAAGTGAAAGTATTTTACTTAAAGTACATAGAGTCTTGAAAAGGAAGTGGTTTCCAAACCTTTTGGCTAGTGCCTTAGTTCCAAAACCTAAGGGTTGTTGTAATGACTTTAGGGGAGTTAAATGAGTGATTTACTAATTGTTTTAAGAGAGGAGAAATGACATGATTTAAGAGAAGTAACTTGTTTTAAAGGTGTGAGTTACTTGAGGTTTAAAAGTAGAAGAAACTTGTTTTCTAAATATTAAGAGACTTGAAGTATTTTGAAAGTTAAGAACTTGTTTTGTAAGTATGTGATACTTGGTTTTAAAAGTATAAGTCTCTCGGTTATAAAAGGAATGGATATGTCTAAAACCATAAAGGTTTATAACGGCTTTATGGGAAGTTGGTTATAACGGCTTTATGAAAGGTTAAGAAAGTTGTCTATTTTGATTATTAGGCATAAGTTGTCTAGATTGTGAAAGTTTGAAGTTACTTGATTTCAAGCTTTGAAAAGAGTTTTTGCGATACTCGATCGTCAGGTTAGGCGATTACGGACAAAGGATGTGGCTTCCGTCAAGGTCTTATGGCGGAACGAGAGCAGAGAGGAGATGACGTGGGAAGCAGAGGATGACATGATGAAGAAATATCCTCACTTATTCCCTATACCTCCAGGTAACCCACGTTCTAAATTGTTGGTCTTTAAATTTAGTAATTATGCTTGAGTTTTGTTGTGGCCGTGTGGAGCGTCTTTATTTGAGTCTATGTCGATATTGTGTTTTGAGTAAGCCTAGAAGGAACATTCGGGACGAATGTTTCTAAGGGGGGAGAATGTTATACCCCGTGGTTCAGGCCGTGCGTATGGGGCCGTGCGAAAGGAGTTAGGACTCGAAATCAGAAAACTTCGGTCAGGGGCCTCAGCGCCGCGGCGCCAAGGCGGGGAATTCATGGCCGCGGCGCCGGAAATCGGCATGGCGCCTAAAGTTCAGAATCCGCAGGATTCTTTGCCATGGCCTTGCTGCGCGGCGAGGCGGAAATCTGGCGGAAAAACTTAGAAAAATCTGATCTTTTCTTTTAAAAAGGGCATGGGAGGGTGACAAGTGTCCCCCCATCTGATTTTGCATGCATTATATTGAACAAGTCTTAAAGACTTGGTCATCTTTCATCTCTCTCTTAGATAAAGCTCCTCCTTCTCTCTTAATTATTTCAACCTCCTCCTTCTCTCTAAAACTCCAAGAGATATTCTAGCCTTAGAAAAAATCTGAAAAGTAAAAGGCAAGAAGGAAGCTTGTGGCTAGCTTGTGAAGGTTGTTGTGGTGGTTCTTGGAATAGAAGCTAGCAAGTTGTTGGATAAATTTGGCTAAAGCTCTAAAGTAATGATTCTTCCTTTATTATTAGTTTTAGTGTTGCATGTTAAGAAGAAAGAACTTGTGGTAGTAAATAATACTATTAGAGTCATTGCATGCAAGAGATGTGGTTTGGGTATGAAGGATTTGGCAAAAGAGATATTATGAGCATGTTGTAGCCTACAAACTACTTTAGAATTGTTAAGTGTATTATTATAACTTATGGGGCAGAATTTTACACCCCCAAGATTAGGTGTGTAATCCCCTTTGTGTTGGTTTGAATGTTGGGCCTTAATGTGGCGTTTGAGTGTTGAAAATCGGCCTTTGAAAAGGTGGCAAAGTGAGTAGAAACAAAGGAAATGCTGCCCAATTTTCCTTAGGAATTGGTAACTTGAATTTGGAATTTCTACATTGAAATTAGGGGTTAATAAACGTATTATGGTCATTATAGGTTGACATATTACGTGCGGTATTTTGGACTTAGCAAGTGGATTAACCGAAGAGGTATGTGGAACTTTCCTATCTCTTAAGCATGAATAGTTGTACCTATGTAGTACGGTAGACGTACAAGATTTGATATCTTTCACTTGTTGGTACTTGTTTCATTTTTTAAAAGTATAAGTCCCTTGGATTTAGGGAAAACGCATTTGACAAAGGAATAACGCTAATATAATGACTTTATGGGAAGTTGGTTATATTAGTTTTCTTGAAAGGTTCACAAAGAAAGGTTTACTCTAATTAAAACAAGTACGGGTAAAGGATTTGAAACTAAGAAAGGTGAATTGATTTTTAGGCATTGGTTGCCTAAGGTTTTAAAGGAAATGAAGTCACTTGTTTTAGAAGCCTATTATATTTCTAAAAGGAAATGTGACTTGTCTTGAAAAGAAATCGTAACTTGATACTATGGTGATTAGTATCTTGAAATTTTTGTATAAAAAGAGTTATTTCTTAAAAAGTTAGAAGTACATGGTACTTGGGATGAATTCCCGGATTTTCTATTAAAAGACATGTTAGTGCCTTAGGATACTAAAATGAGAGGATATATTAATAATGTTAATAAGAAGTTAGGGGATTTCTTAACTTGCTTATGTTATGATAAGCCGGTAGTGTTTATGTTATGATAGGTCGGTAGTGCTTATGTTGTGATATGATAGGCCGGTAGTGCTTATGTTTGATATGATAGGCCGGTAGTGCTTATGTTATGTATGATAGCCGGATGAGCTATGTTATATACTTATATTATTACGGGGTAAACCCCGGGTTATTATTTATGTCATGGATTTGCTACCCATGATGCGAGTGCGGCGCTTGCACTCATGCGGATCCGGACCACAGGATCCATGCGGGTGAAATAGTCCCATGCGAGTACGGCGATGGTACTCATACGGGTGAAATAGTCCCATGCGGGTGAAATAGTCCCATGACGAGGCGGATGACCTCATGCGGGTCCACAGGACCCATGCGGGTGAAATAGTCCCAGGAGTAGGATTGCTCAATGATACTACGGGCGAGGTACCCTGTTTTGATCGCGAGCTTCCTATTTTTATGCTATAAGATTTATACTTGTTACTCTCATTGTTAGTAAGGCACAGTGCAAGAAATTGATTTCTATCTATGACTCCAGCTTATTTTTGACTTATGATATTACTACGATTTTCGGCCCGCATATTTGGTACATGTTATGCTTGACCTCCTTGAAGCTGCGTTCACGCCGCGAGTTGAGGTTCATAACTGGCGATCCGCTCTTAGGATCATGTTCGGTTCTCGAAGGCTCCATTTCTCGGAGGCCTCGTCTTTTGGTACGGTTCCACGAGGTTGTAGACTTTTGTACATTCGGGGTATGGCGGGGCCTGTCGTCATAGTGTTATACCTTCAGAGGCTTGTAGTCTGTCATGAATTGGGGTGTAAAGATGTAGCGCTCGTTTTATTATATTTAGAGGTAGCCACTTTGGGTTGCTTTGTTTTATATTCTTATATGGTTCTTGTTTGTGAGTTTATTTCATTGGTTTTCTCGATGTTGCATCACAAGGTGCCCGGGTAAGGCACGATTCTGGATCCGAGTCGGGTCGTGGCAGATGTGCTAAGACAAAAATCGCCCGACATCTTTGCGGTTTAACGGACGTCTGCCTTGAGAATACAACTAACTGAGTGATAATTCTAGCACAAGAACTCCACTCCTGGCGAATTTATTAAATGTGTTCTTCAGAAATGGTTTTTAAAGATGAAGAAGAAGAAGCAAGTAATAATCATCTAAAGTTTTTGATTCTCAAAATCAGAAGATTAATCTTGTTGATTGTCTCTTAAAACAAGTGATTAACATGCTATTTATAGCATACATTTCGACCTTAAGCAGTCATTCATCAAAGGTTGTGACCTTACATGAAAAGATGCAACTTTTAGTTCGAAATCTGGAGTTTACCGTTGCGTAGCGCCGTGGCGCTGTCCCCGGCGCCGCGGCCCTGCAACTTGGCGCTGTGGCGCTGAAACTCCTGCAGACCTCTGAAGTTTTGGCGCCGTGGCCCTGCTCCGCAGTGTCGTGGCGCTGTCGACGAGAACTTTGGCACTGTTCAGGCGCCGCGGCGCTGCGCCTAAAATCGCAACGCTTATCACTTTATCTCTTCTTCTACAAGTTCCAACAAATGTAATATATTGTGTTTTAAAGCTTGGTCCAAAAGTTGTCAATGCCTTAATGCTACTATTTAGCGATTGGTCAGAAATCATTAGGTGCTTAGCCGTTTTTGTACATTTGACAGTAAATGTGGAAGCTTTGTTTGCTTATCGTCACCTAGTGTCTTTAATTTTCTTTTCTGTCAGGTGTAACTGTATAAGGCACTTGAGGTTTACCCTGTTGAGTGGTTTGAGGATTGCATGACCAATGTGATGTTTATTACACTGCTGGAGCTGGTTGATGCCTAGATAGTTTCTTCATTGAGCCAAAAAATAAATGAGAATGCTAAATTTAGCTGCTTGCCTTGTAAATAAACGAAATTTTGAAGTAATCCGAACCCCAGAAATCCTACTTTCCAACTTTGTGAAAATTTATCCTCCCCAGCCAAACATCTTAAATAAAGAGGCGTGGCTTGTCATATGGTGAGCAGGCAACTCATCTAAGGACTACAATTTGTCTCTTTGTATTTACCATGAATTGCAAACGAGCTAACTCTAATTGTACATTGTACTTGGTCGTATTTGTTTGTTGACAGACCACAGAAATTGTTCTGTTTTCTTTGTATTTTATTTTCTTATGATGTTTTTTTTCTTTCTAAAATTTGGTTTTGTATTTACCTTTGAAGGAAATTTCTGGTGCAGGGAGGTTATCAAAATTTTCTTTTTATAATTATTTGGTATCCCCAATTCTCTAACTCAATTTATACCTGATACCTATAATCATTTCCAAGTATCTGACTTACTTCATGTGAGCTTCTTAGCCTATTTATGAATAGATGGATTGCGTCCGACACTTTCACTTCATATTAATCTTTCAAAGGATTCGTGGAATACCTTGTATGTGATGGGCATATACTTTTGGTAGATGAAGTTAAGATGCCCCTTGTAGGGGCCTATTCTTAATTTAGGTTACAATAAATATGTCTTCAAGCCACTTACCGATCTTGTATTTAATGCTCAGGGGGTGTTTGATAGGAGGGATAGGATGAGATTGGATATTATTAGTTTCATGAGATTAGAATTAATATTATATTTGGTTGGTGGGATAATTTTTTTGATATCCCACCCAATCTCATCTACATAGGATAAAAAGTGGAATAAATTGAGTTATATCATTTTATCTCATTCAATCTCTCATTTACATGAAATAATTTATTCCTCCTACCAAACACTCCAACCTTTTAACTTGGCGTCACATTTTCATGTATTGGATGGTACGAAAGCATTAGAACTTTCATATTGTGTTTATGTAATTATTTTATTACGTAAGGATCATGAGTTCAATCGGTAGGGGTTAGGCCACCGGGTTCCCATATAGTCCTCTTAGCTTTGGGGGCGTGATAGCTGGCTTTAATATTCATCACTAGAATTTGTTGGTTTGTTGTTTACATACTTGAGATATCTAGCCTGATTTACTGACGTGAAGGTGTAGTCAAATTTAAGATTTCTAGAGCATGGGACATTACTAAAAAAAAAAGGAGAAAAAAATTTAAAACTGATCCTTGTTCCTCTATAAATAACTAAGTTTGTGACCAAATGCAATATTAAGCTTTTTATCGCATGGATGTCAACAGATAGTAGATTATTTTTAGAAAATATGTATATAAAATATCTAACTTGGCAGAAACTATAAATTCACGTATCCAAAAATAGCACATAAATCCCCCCTGCATATATATATATATATATATTTGTGTTACTGTTACCTAAAGTTGCATGTGGAGTGACTTTGATATCATATTTAGCAATTGATGATACATTAGTAATACCTATTTGTCTTGGATCTAGCACACCCAATTTCAAAATGTGTCGCTACGATTTTTAGGGTTGCTTCTTTATATATCCCATCATTCTTTCGTGTCTACATTGAATTAATTTACCTAAAATACTACACCTTCAAGCCAAAAGATGATATCATAATTTTGGTTCACACAAGGCTAAGGGTTTAATATCATACTAAAATAATCCACACAGTGTGAAGAGATTTTCCTTTAAGAACTAAGTTAATTTGAATTTTATGCTGATAATATATATGCTAAAATAACTAATAAAAATTGTGGCCTAGTGCTGTATGAGTTGGAATGAATTATAAAATACCAGAGTTCAAATTTTAATAAAGGCAAAACCATTAGGTGATGTCTCTTCATAATTTGTTTAAATATTAATGGATATAATTATTCATTACTTATGCCGGTGGAAGAAAATACATAGTAAATTTGATGAAATGCACACAAAGTGGATCAAGACATCGTGTTGATGTTGGATGAGTGTTGTGACAACATGAGTAATTGGTCAGGACAACATCACTTATGAACATAAGGAAGATGTTGTCTGAAGTGTTGTGACAACATCACAGACAACATCCCTATAAATAATTTTGTCTATTTTTTCAGCCAAAATAGTGATTGTTACTGTGAGGTAACAAATGACCTAGAAGCTAATCAGGAAGCTATGTTTAAAACGTGAGAAAAGAAGAAGTCAAGCTTGGTAGGAAAGCGACGTGAAGACCAAGTCAATATTGTTGAGGTTTTCATGGAGGTGGAATCGGCCCAAGCTACTACCTGCTTTCTCTCAACTTCTGCAACCAACCAGTGATAATTTCAAGAAAAATTCACACTATAAATAGAGGAGGAACTTCAAAGTATCGATATCCAGATTACAACGAGAAGAATCACCAAGAGAGCTCTCAAAAATTCACTTCAGAAACTGGATCAAACACCACTGCCTAAAGTAGTATAATAACATCTAGTCCAACGTTACGATTGCTTCCAGATTCTAGATTAAGCTTATTGTTGAAGCAATTGTAATGAAGATGTTGCATGTTTCTTTATAGATGTTTTATCTTTATGTCGAAGTCATCTACGACTTCAATTTTGTAATTTCTTTTTATTTTATTTCTACAAATTGTAATTTTTTTAATTATAATTGTATATAATATATACATTACTTCGGTCATTGACCATCAAAGGCTATATTAATATATACCCTTAACTTGTGTCTTTTACTTTTTCCGCTGCATTTACTCTTTAAGGTTATTATTGTTTTATCAAGTGTTGCCTCAAGTGTTGACACAACACTGAAGGCAACATACAGAAACTATTTAGTTGTTCAAGTTTTTGAATTTTTATTTATTCCTACCTCTACTTGCTTATCTGTAACCTCGGACCTAACAAGTGATATCAAAGCCTCACTTAACACAATAAGTGTTTAGTCCTGTATCTAATGGCTATGGACTCAATTATTCAAAATGTTGGTAGACTTTCAATTCTAGATGGAACAAATTATGCCTATTGAAAGATTCGGCTACGTTCGCACATCAAATCCATTGATGTTTGGGCATGGAAATCTATCACCAAATTATATATTATTCCTAAGTATTCAACGGATGAGGATGGTGATATTCTTACCAAATCCGAATCCGAGTGGACTGCAGAAGAAATCAATAAACCTAGCTTTAACGAATAGGCCTTGAATGCTATATTCGAATGGATAGATCTGTACATGTTCAAACTCATTCAGAATTATACATCGGTTAAGGACGCTTGGGAGACCCTGCAAACACATTGTGAGGGTACCTCGAGTGTACGACGAACAAAGCTAAGCATGATTTTGAGCAAATATGAGCGCTTGAGGATGGAAGAATCTGAGGATATAAAGTCCTATTTTGAAAAGTTAATTGACATTGCAAATTTGTGTCAAGTTCTTGGATCTCCTTTGACCAACACACAAATTGTGGACAAAACCCTCATATCTCTTCCTAAAAGGTTTAACACAGATTTGTGCTATTGAAGAGGCCTATAATCTTGCCATAATGGATCTACATGCCTTGATGAGCATCTTTCAAATTTATGAGATGAACATCAAGAGTCAAAGGAATTTGTATAGGGACAAGACGATGGCACTCCAAGGACAAACTTCAGAAACAAACATTGAAGACGATGATGAAAACCTTGAGGAACTAGGTATTGGTGCAACTATTGCCTTACTTACTTGACGATTTAATTCGTTAGTGAGAAATATCAACAATGATCAAAGTAAAGATAAATATAAGCAGCACCAAAATCCACTCTTCAATAAACAAACAATAAGATCACCTTCAGAGCAAAGAAATACTAATTCACTGAGAAAAATAAACTCAAACAATACCAATCTTAATCCCAAACAACTCGAGGGAGTGCATGTTGGAGTTGGGGATATTATGTTAATGAGTGTGCAAACATCCTTAGAAAAGTTGATAAAAGTATGTGGGTGTTTCTTAGTGATGATGAAAGTGAAGAAGAGGAAGGAGATCGAGAAGAAGAATCATAGGCGATGCTGGCAGTAATATTCGAACATTCACTATCTGATAATGAAGATGTTGTTGATAATGTTGTTACAACATATGTGACAACATTGGATACAACATCTGAAATACCAACAACATCGAAAAGGTATGTGTATCTTGACTATTATGATGTTAATTGTTTTAGAGGTTTAATTTCTTCATGTGAAGCTGTAAACCGGGATCTAGTTGACTCTAAAGATGAAGTGATAAAGGAATTACAATATATTTGTAAAGCCTTGATCCCATAATTTGAACAACTAGACTCAAAAGCAAAAATTTTGGCTCTTGAAAAAGACAATCTCAAAGGCACTATTAACCGGTTATAGGAAGCACTTAGCAAGAATGACCTAGAACTTAGTAAGATCCATGCAAGATTGAATTTAGTTGAGATCACCTTCCAAATGCTCAATACGGGGACCTCCAAGTTGGACAAAATCTTAAACTTCAGTAAACCTACACAGGCTGGGTTTGGGTATTAATCACCTAGTAAAACAAAGACTTCTAAGATCCATAGTTAAAGTGAGAAGATAAAGTTTGTTAATGAAAATGCTAACTCTCATAACACTATGGATAGATTGAAGTTTGGATGCAGCTATTGTAAGAAGTTAGGATGTCTAATGCCTTACTGCTACAAACTTCAAAACTATATACTCAGATCATTGACGAAGATGTCGTCACCAATGTTATCCAACATTTCTAACAATATTCGAAGAAATCAGCTTGAGAATAGAAAGAGGAAAAGTTTTGAAAAAGTGTGGGTACCTAAACTAAACCTGAGGTGTAATGTGTGCATAACTGCTTTATGTACTAATATTACAGGTTCTTGGTATATTGATAATGGTTGTTCACGACACATGGCAAGTACCAAAAGCTTACTGAAGGATTATGATGCATTCAACGGAGGATACATGACCCTTGGTGGGGGGAGCAAGAGTAAGATAATTGGTAGAGGGACCCTCAATGTGCCTGATGTACCAGCCTTGAAGAATGTCATTCATGTAGAAGGTTTAGTAGCTAACCTACTTAGCATAAGCCAACTATGTGACGATGATCTCTAGGTAAAATTCAACAGGAGTGAATGTAAAATTACAGATTCTGTCAATAAGTGTGTTATGTCTGATACCCAAACTTGAGACAATTGATATCTCGTCGGTGGATAAGAATTCTGCAATTCTGCTTGGGTAAGCGACACAACACTGTGGCATCAGAAGTTGGGACACGTCAACTATCGCAACTTGGAGAAATTAATCTCTTATGAAGCTCTTAGAGGCATTCCCAAATTGAATCCAAATGATACGACAATGTGCGAAGATTGTTTAAAAGGTAAGTAGACTCATGTTCCTCATAATATTGTCCAACACGAGGGACAACATTCAGGTACATCTCATTATTTTTAATTTTTACATATGGATCTTATGGGTCCTATTGAAGTAGACAACCTAGGAGGTATGAGATTCCTATCTGATAGTAAATAATTTTTCCAGATATACATGGATTTATTTTCTAAAAGAAAAATCACAAACTTTTAACATGTTTAAAGTACTATACTCTAGGATTAGGAACCTGTTTTGTTCTTCCATTTTTTGAATCAGATCTGATAATGGAAAGAAATTTGAAAACCAATATTTTGCAAAATTTTGTGAAAAGAAATGTATCTTCCATGAATTCTCAGCACCTAAGACTCCTCAACAGAATGAGGTAATTGAGAGAAAGAACAGAACACTGGAAGAGATGGCTAGAGTCATGTTAAGTTCTAAGCAATTGTCGAAAATGTTTTGGGCAGAAACCTTAACACTGCATGTCAGATCACTAATAGAGTTTATTAAGGCCAGGTACCAGGATGACCCCCTATGAACTTTTAAATGGAAAGAAATCAACTCTGCGTTACTTTCATATCTTTGGGTGTATGTGCTATATTTTAAATGACAGGAACATATTGGCTAAATTTGACTCAAAAAGTGATAAAGGGATATTTATTGGCTACTCACATAATAGACATGCTTAACAGATATACAATCAGATGACTAAGATAATTCAGGAGTCCGTTAATGTTATCTTTGATGATCTAATGGATATCTCGGGGAATTCATTAGAAAATAATAGTGTGGTTACAGTATAAAAAGAGCAATAAACTGAAGAAGCAGATGTTGTCCCAAATATTGTCACAACATCAGAGGAAACATATGAACCACAAAAAGAGACCATAAAGGTTGGAGTGGAGGAGGAGTCTGTAACTGAAGTGCATGACCAAGTAAGACAAGATTCTCCGTCAAGGATTAGAAGGAACCATCCACCTGACCAGGTGATAAGGGGAGTGTTTTAAAGGATGCGTACAATAGAGAAAAAATCAATCAACTATCGTGAAATGGTAAGGTATGTGTGTATGTCCACCATATACCAACATGTTAGTCTTTCTTGTCTGATATTTACCTTTTAACAAAAGAACATTGAAGAAGCTTTAAAAGATAATTTTTAGATTCAAGCAATGCAAGAAGAGCTTGAACAGTTTTCCCGAAATGAAGTATGGGACTTGGTTCCATGTCCTAACAACACAAATGTTATTGAAACCAAGTGGATCTTCAAAAACAAATCAGATGAATTAGGGACAGTTGTTCGAAACAAAACTCGTCTTGTTGCTCATGGCTACTGTCACGACCCGATCTCGGGCCCGCGACTGGTGTCTTACCCCGGGCACCCTAGTGATAACAACATCAGAGAAAATCAGCGGAAATAAAATTTAAACAGGAAACAAGAGACAACATAAGAAAACAGGCTAACCAAAATGGTTACCTTCATGTATATACATATAACTGAACAGTTAAAATCCTTTACAACCCTGCCCACAACAGTACTACAGACCTCTAAGAATATAACAACAACTATGACGGGACAGGGCCCCGCCATACCCATGAATGTAAAAGTATCTACAATGACAGGGGACTATACCAAAAAGATAAGCCTCCGGAGAAACGGAGCTTCCCAACGCTGAACTGCGATCCTATGAGCGAGGATCAACAACTGGTGTACCTACACTGCGGCATGAACGCGGCCGGAAGGAGGTCGATTACAACAGTACCAAGTATGTGGCTGAAAATACGTAATGAAATCACATTTCATCATTTTATAAAACCATTTTGCGATAAATGTGATTATTTCAAGTAAGGGGCGCATATCCCAAAATGATCACTCACACATAACTATGGGTCTCACGCCCGTAATATTAATCATGCGTGGAACTCATTTCCTCACCGGCGATGCATGATGTAAAACAACACCCGTATGTGAACACGAACACTAGATCTTGCTGCGTCGTCAAACCGATCGGGCGAGTAGAATAGCCAACTACGGTCAGAAGGCTAGTCATAAAACTTCACGCAGGCAATGCGGAAGCCAACTACGATTCTAAACCGACCCATGGCTGGCGAGGCAAGTATCTAAAGCTAGCGTCTGATAGCCTACCATCTCACGAGATATGACCGTGGCAAGTATCTTAAGCTATCTACGAGCCCGCGATACGAGAAATGACGAACAAGTATCTAAAGTGTGCAGTAACCACGTGTACAAATCAAGCGTGATCGCTCGTCGCGCGGCAAGCTTCATGGATTAGCGGTCCATGGACTAACAACATAACTCTCACAATGACCGCATGCCCCGACATCTTACCTCGGTATAAGCATGGCCATGAAACCATCCTATTGGACGCATACCCGTGGACCATCCATCGTGTCAGTATGTCCAAAGGAAATAACAAGATAATACTCAATGTGGAAGCATACCCGTGGACCATCCAACGTGTCAGTATGTCCAAGCAATCAATCGAGATAATGCCTCCCGAGGGAACACGGTATGAGAATCAAAACACTTGCACAACAAGGCTATCACAACAAGCATAGGCAAGTTCAACGTACTTTCATTTTATGTCAACAATACGGGTTTCAACCCCAAAATACTACATACTTTCATTCTTTTCAAAAAATACCTCTTTTTACGTAAAAGCCACACGATACTAATACTCGTAGTATCAAAACACTTTTTCTTTTCAAATCAAATTTCTTCACCTTCGTAAAAACCTTTACAAGACTTTTAAAATCAAGTACTCTATACTTTTTAAACCAAGTGTTTTTCTTTTAAAACAACATCAAGTATACTTTTTGAAACCCAAATAACTTACTCTTTTCAAAATAAGTAACCTATACTTAAATCAAGTTACTTCTCTTTTTCCGAAATCAAGTCGTTTTGCTTTCAAAATCAAATCTTTCTTTTATCCTCATAAAGTCGTTATAACTAACTTCTCATAAAGCCATTATAACACTTTATGTTTTAAACAAACAAAATTCATTTCACACACGTACGTCTACCGTACTATATAGTTCACAACAATCATGCTCAAGAGTATAAGAAGAATCACATACCTCTTCGGCTTAATCCACAAGCCAAGTCGAGTATGCCGCGCGCAGAAGATCCACCTATAATATCCACAATACATCTATCAACTTCTAGTTCTCTTCGTAGCATATTCTAAGTAAACATTTCCTTATTCTACGGAAAATTCGGTAGCACCTCCCCCGCCGCAATCACATAAATAACCTCCCTAACAAGTGCGCTGCCAAGCCAACAACTCCAAGGGGATTACACGTCTAACCGGACGGGTACAATTCTGCTTTACAATAATACTACACAAGTCTACTGTAAATACAGTCCAAATGTAAATACAGTTCAATCTTTTATAATCATCCTTCCAAAATATCTTATACTCAATTCTAAACTACTACAATATGTAATATCCAATTACAATAGGGGGACATAGATCATTACCTCGATAAGCCCAAAATTATCCAAGATTATAAGTCGATCCTGAGCAACATTTAGCTCCAATTCCTTACGCTCCAACCCTCTCCAAACAACCCTTAGAAGTTTCTAAATAACTTCTCTTAACACTTCAACCAAGCTATGAAGATTTTTCTAGGGTTTCATTTTGCGACTATTGGAATAAAGTAGTATTTCCGGCTCCTAGTATTGAAATAACTTTGGAATACAACTAGGGATACTAGGCTAAGGTATTTGGGATTATACTACAATACTTGAAGTATTTTCTACACAAGTGGGGGAGGGGGACGAAATCAACTACAAAGGGAGGGGATATTTTGCCTTGGAAAGCTTAAGTGTGGATGAAGAATAAGTCTAGCATTAAGGGGGTATTTATAGAGAATTCAAGGGTCAAGATCTTAGCAAATGTGTGGTCAAGATTGGGCCATGTGTGTGTGGGTCCCACCACACCACATGGCCAACGAAAATCATATCCAAGTGTCATGGCCATTTCGGCCAAGGGACAAGTGTGAGCATTTGTCCTCCATTCGACAGGTGCCACATGGGGTGACACGTGTCGCCCCTACTCGTCCAAAATATTTCATCTTAGAAAATATCCAAAATACGAAAATCTCAAAAACAAAGCGGGCCCACAAGCGTAAATTTCTCCGTGGGCCCACGTGACCATTTCGAAAATAAAATCCCAAAATTCTAATTTAATCGAAGTCCAAATACCAAATCTGGAATCCAATTCCCATTAACGAACCTTTTTCCTTCACAAAACCGGAAACTTTTAGTCGAAAAATCACATCTTTCTTTCTTTCCAAAATTTCTGTCGTATTCTCGTACGTACGTCCTCACATACATACCCTGGAACTACGGGGTATAACATTCTTCCCCCCTTAGAAACATTTGTCCCGAATGTTCCTTCTAAGTCTCCAAACGTACTTGCGCCGGTACAGTCTCCACTACTACACTTACAAAACCGATCATGCCACCAATGGCCAGAATATAACATGTGCGCAAAACTAAAATCCAAGCCAACGAGGAATCATTTCTAATCTCACAAAAGCTCCCACTAGCTTCAATTTCCTCTAAGGCCATCTCCGGCCTTCACGATCCGATTCTGGTCGAACGCACCCACGAACCCGTACGATGGTTACCTAAACTTGGGCCTAGCACCCTCGTGACCTTATCACAAAGCGGGACCACCACAAATTGACCCCACCCCAATCCGGGCTGCGGGTTGACCCGCGATCTGGCCTCAACCCGACCCGTTATCGCGCCAAACTCTTGTTCCCCGATCCGGAACAATCTTATCTATCATGTCACGAAAAACTAGTGGTCTTCTTAGCTCAACTACCCTCTTACATTTCACACCACTCAGGGACTTATCACACAAATATATCCCACGTATACTATGCACTCCAACAAAGGTTAACCGTAAATCTTTCACTTAAAATGGCCTTGCATCTAAGATCTCAACTGTTATCAAAATTCTAAGGCTCACAATCTCTATGTACCCAACTTCCCCTTTCAACTAACCATGTTTTCTATTCACAATTAACACAATGCTATCTGAACATAACACTTAAAATATACTCATCTTATCACAAATGCATACTAGTCTCTAGAGGGTCAAGGATATACCTGAAATCAAATAGGCGGTTCCAAGGACCGCTAGAACTGGGAACTTCCACCATGACCCCTGCCACGGCCTGCCGGTGTATGAACATTCTGCCTAGCTATTGAAGGTGAAGGACCTGGCCCGATCCCGGCGCGAGTCTCTATATCCGCTACTCAGTCGGGCAATTTCGCATAAAATGGCCTGTGTCGCATGTAAAACAACCCTTCTGAATACCGTGACACTCCCCCACATGGGGTTTACCACACTGGCTACACTTAGGTCGGGGTGGCTTCATCCGCCACCCCAACTCCCGAAAACGAACCCTCGAGCCCTGACCTGCTCCTGAATACTCTGGATGCCCTGAAGACTGAAGAGGACTACTCTGTACTGGCGGAGGCGTATAACTAGTCTGCTGCTGAGGCGGTCCGCCTCGAAAGTTACCAAAGGACCCTGCTGTCCTGGCCTTCTTCTGCTGGTATTGGTCGATCCGTCGGTCTCTCCGTTCCTCACACCCAAGTGCATAAGCCTGCATGCGGGCAATGTCCATGCCCGGCTGAAGAGCTACACCCGAGCAAGCCTCTGCCAAGTAGTCATCGAGCCCCGTGACGTAGCGGTGCACTCTGTCCTCCATATCTGCCACTAACGCAGGGACATAACGAGCCAACGAGTCGAACTCCACGTTGTACTCCCGAACCGTACGCCCTCTCTGTCTCAGCATCAGAAATCTGTCGGCCCGTGCTCTCCTCATCTGCGGAGGCAAGAAATGGCTGAGAAATGCTTCCGAGAACTCGTCCCAAACAACTGGAGGCGCATGCTCCCCCCGGGACAGCTCCCACGAATCAAACGCCGATCGCAGATCACGCGGCCGATGCGAACCTAAGACCACCGACTCGGTCTCGAAGCCTTGATCACTCTCATGATCGTATTGCTAGCGTCGGATGAACTCCTGCGGATCATCCTCAGGTCTCGACCCGTAGAACTCAGGTGGGCTGCAGCTCAAAAAGTCCCGTAGTCTCAAACTATCCGATCTGGGGTGAACTACGGGTGCTACTGGAACCTCCGACTCTCGTCTATCCTCGTGTCTAGCCACCATCCTAGCTAGTAACTGGGTCATCTCCTTGTAACCCATATCCTCTGTTCCTGGCCGTGGGGTGGAGGCTCAGTCTTGTGGCCTCGATGAGACATTCTTTGCTCTACTCGCGACTCCTCTGCCTTGCCCGCCTACGGGCTCTGGTTGCCTTGCGTGGAGGCATAGCTGGTAAAAAGAATACGTCAGAAGGAGTCCAACTTACAACCCAGCTCTAAGGCACGATCTCAGAGTGAGAAGAATAGAAACCAATCCTAGATATCCCATAGCCTCCTGATTATAGGTGTGGTGCACAACACGCCGATAATCAAGACTCTACTAGATACGGTCTGTAGACACTTTCCTAGGATTAACTGCTCTGATACCACTTTTGTCACGACCCGATCTCGGGCCCGCGACTGGTGCCTTACCCCGGGCACCCTAGTGATAACAACATCAGAGAAAATCAGCGAAAATAAAATTTAAACAGGAAACAAGAGACAACATAAGAAAACAGGCTAAAAGCGGTTACCTTCATGTATATACATATAAGCGAGCAGTTAAAATCCTTTACAACCACCTTGCACAAGATTACTACAGACATCTAAGAATATAACAACAACTATGACGGGCGGGGCCGTCATACCACGAATGTACAAGTATCTACAATGACGGACTATACCAAAAGATAAGCCTCGGAGAAACGGAGCTTCCAACGCTGACTGCGATCCTATGGCGAGGATCAACAATCGGTGTACCTACTGCGGCATGAACGCGGCCCAAGGAGGTCGATAACAGTACCAAGTATGTGGCGAAAATCACGTAATGAAATCACATTTCATCATTTTATAAAACCATTTTGCGATAAGTAAGCGATTATGTCAAGTAAGGGGCGCGATATCCCCAAAATGATCACTCACACATAACTATGGGTCTCACGCCCATAATATTAATCATGCCGTGGAACTCATTCCTCACGGCGATACATGATGTAAAACAACACCCGTATGTGAACTCGAACACTAGATCACACTGCGTCATCAAATCGATCGGGCGAGTAGAATAGCCAACTACGGTCGAAGGCTAGTCATAAAACTTCACGCAAGGTACGGAAGCCAACTACGATTCCAAACCAGCCACAACGGCCGAGTCGGTATCTAAAGCTAGCGTGCAATAGCCTACCGTCTCACGAGATATGGCCGTGGTAAGTATCTTAAGCTATCTACGAGCACTGCGATACACGAAAAATGACCAGAACAAGTATCTAAAGTGTGCCTGTAACCACATGTACAAATCAAGCCCGTGATCGCTCGTCACCGCGGCAAGCTTCATGGATTAGCGGTCCATGGACTAACAACATAACTCTCACAATGACCGCATGCCCCGACATCTTACCTCGGTATAAGCATGGCCATGAAACCATCCTACTGGACGCATACCCGTGGACCATCCATCGTGTCAGTATGTCCAAAGGAAATAACAAGATAATACTCAATATGGAAGCATACCCATGGACCATCCAACGTGTCAGTATATCCAACTAATCAATCAGATAGCCGACCCTCCCCGAGGGACACGGTAGCACAGAATCAAAACACTTGCACAACAAGGCTATCACAACAAGCATAGGCAAGTTCAAAGTACTTTCATTTTATGTCAACAATACGGGTTTCAACCCCAAAATACTACATACTTTCATTCTTTTCAAAAAATACCTCTTTTTACGTAAAAGCCACACGATACTAATACTCGTAGTATCAAAACACTTTTTCTTTTCAATCCAAATTTCTTCACCTTCGTAAAAACCTTTACAAGACTTTTAAAATCAAGTACTCTATACTTTTTAAACCAAGTGTTTTTCTTTTAAAACAACATCAAGTATACTTTTTGAAACCCAAATAACTTACTCTTTTCAAAACAAGTAACCTATACTTAAATCAAGTTACTTCTCTTTTTCCGAAATCAAGTCGTTTTGCTTTCAAAATCAAATCTTTATTTTATCCTCATAAAGTCGTTATAACTAACTTCCCATAAAGCCATTATAACACTTTATGTTTTAAACAAACAAAATTCATTTCACACACGTACGTCTACCGTACTATAGTTCACAACAATCATGCTCAAGAGTATAGGAAGAATCACATACCTCTTCGGCTTAATCCACAAGCCAAGTCGAGTATGCCGCGCGCAGAAGATCCACCTATAATATCCACAATACATCTATCAACTTCTAGTTCTCTTCGTAGCATATTCTAAGTAAACAGTTCCTTATTCTACGGAAAATTCGGCAGCACCTCCCCCCCGCAATCACATAAATAACCTCCCCTAACAAGGCCTGCTACCAAGCCAACAACTCCAAGGGGATTACACGTCTAATCGGACGGGTACAATTCTGCTTTACAATAATACTACACAAGTCTACTATAAATACAGTCCAAATGTAAATACAGTTCAATCCTTTATAATCATCCTTCCAAAATATCTTATACTCAATTCTAAACTACTACAATATGTAATATCCAATTACAATAGGGGGACATAGATCATTACCTCGATAAACCCAAAATTATCCAAGATTATAAGTCGATCCTGAGCAACGTTTAGCTCCAATTCCTTACGCTCCAACCCGCTCCAAGCAACCCTTAGAAGTTTCTAAACAACTTCTCTTAACACTTCAACCAAGCTATGAAGATTTTTCTAGGGTTTCATTTTGCGACTATTGGAATAAAGTAGTATTTCCGGCTCCTAGTATTGAAATAACTTTGGAATACAACTAGGGATACTAGGCTAAGGTATTTGGGATTATACTACAATACTTGAAGTATTTTCTACACAAGTGGGGGAGGGGGACGAAATCAACTACAAAGGGAGGGGATATTTTGCCTTGGAAAGCTTAAGTGTGGATGAAGAATAAGTCTAGCATTAAGGGGGTATTTATAGAGAATTCAAGGGTCAAGATCTTAGCAAATGTGTGGTCAAGATTGGGCCATGTGTGTGTGGGTCCCACCACACCACATGGCCAACGAAAATCATATCCAAGTGTCATGGCCATTTCGGCGAGGCAATGGCAAGGCAGTTGTCCCTCCATTCGACAAGGTGCCACATGGGGTGACACGTGTCGCCCCTACTCGTCCAAAATATTTCGTCTTAGAAAATATCCAAAATACCGAAAATCTCAAAAACAAGCGGGCCCACAAACAGTAAATTTCTCCCGTGGGCCCCACGTGACCATTTCTGAAAATAAAATACCGAAATTCTAATTTAATCCAAGAAGTCCAAATACCAAATCTGGGAATCCAATTCCCATTAACGAACCTTTTTCCTTCACAAAACCCGGAAACTTTTCCGTCGAAAAATCACATCTTTCTTTCTTTCCAAAATTTCTGTCGTATTCTCGTACGTACGTACTCACATACATACCCTGGAACTACGGGGTATAACATCTACACACAGGTTAAAGGAATCGACTACGACAAAACCTTCGCACCTATGGATAGGATTGAGTCAATAAGATTATTACTTGCTATTGCTTGCTACCTAAAAATTACCTTGCATCAAATGGATGTTAAATGATCATTTCTCTTATTAAGGATACATGAATGGGGCAAAAATGCACAGCCAATTTTATATTTATATGTTGAACACTTATTAAGGAGTTAGAGAGAAGTTTCTCTCACTAAGAAAACGCTCTCAACGTTTCCCTTAGTTGCTCCTTAGGTTTCTTCCTCTTCTTCCCCCCCCCCCCCCTTAGATTTTCGTTTGATTCATTATGGTTTGATTGTTATTATCCACAATATGAAAAAGTCTAAACGTTACAAACGTTCTAGTAATGATTCAGGAGGTTCAGGCAGTTCGGCTAAAGCTAGAACAAAGAAGAAAAAAAAGAATGGCAGTAGTCCAACAATTGCCGAGGAAAATCTTATTCCGGCAATCTCGGACCCTTCTGTGTTGGTTCATGTTACTCCAGAATCGCGCTTTCCTTTAGAAAATGTAGTAGATGATTCTATGCTACAAAGGATACATGAATGGGGCAAAAATATCGAAATTGAAAGCTTGGATATTAGTGAGTTTGAAGGCAGAACTTCCGGCAGGACCATTGACGCCCCTAATGCTACTATGGTGGTTGATCATTCCACGGGCCAATTTGTTGGTAAAGGGATCATTTCGGAAGAACTAGACAGTCACTCCAGCATTAGTACCCCGACACTACCTGGAAATTCTCTCAGGTTAGCCGGAAAAGGGTTAGAATCTAGGCCAGACATTGCAATTGGTGAAGCTAGACACGATGGCATTCTCGGGTCTAAACCGGGTCAGGGCGTGGGTCAAAAGTTCTTGGCGGGTCGTGCAGGTGTTCATGGGTCCAAGAGTAATCATGTCTTGTTTGATTCGAAGTCAGTTGAAAGCATTGATGGTACTCCTATCCCCAAGAAGTTCAACGCGGGTGTCAAGAGAGCAAACTTCAATGCCCCGGGAAACGATGTGACTACTCCTATTACGGCCGGGTCTTGGGTGAAGGCTAAGGCGGGTCACGAGGATAACAATGATACTAGGAATATGCACTATATGCAAGGATCAAGATCGGATGTGGAATACGAAGGGTTTCATCCTCGAGGACTCTAACGTCATTATTGAGGTCGAGGCGTCACATTAATGCCGGGTATCAACATGTCACTCACAACCACGGGCCTTTATGATGGTCCGATTTCCAAGGCGGGCGGGGATAACCTAGGGACATTAACTACCCCGTTTCTGAGGAGCTAAGTCAGTGGTGTGTTCTAACGTTTTTATTGAGGGTGCCGAGGCGTCGCACATTTATGAGGCGGGTATCAATGACTCTCTAATAACTCCGGGACTTTATGATGGTCTTGGTTCCAAGACGGATCAGGGGGACAATCTAGGGGCATTGACTACTCACGTTACACGAAGAGCCAAGTCAATTGTGAGAAACAAAGCTATTTCTATGTCCAAGGAGCCTAGGAACTCCATAACCATCAATGATGCAAGACACGAGGCGTCGCATATTTATGAGGCGGGTATCAATGACTCTCTAATAAATCCGGGACTTTATGATGGTCTTGGTTCCAAGACGGATCAGGGGGACAATCTAGGGACATTGACTACTCACGTTACACGAAGAGCCAAGTCAATTGTGAGAAACAAAGCTATTTCTATGTCCAAGGAGCCTAGGAACTCCATAACCATCAATGATGCAAGAGCCGAAGTCGACATTAAATGAGGCGGATTCAAAGTGCCTTCTCGTGATTCAAGTCAACAACCCCAGATTTCTTTAAGTGTCACCAATGAAGCCTTCCCTACTTTAGCTAGTTTGCTAAGTGGAGGCAATCTCAAGAATCACAACACTCCTTTCGTCTTTAACACTTCATCGGATTCGAGTAGAGTCTTTAACATCCCCCCTCTCTCATCTAACACCACTTCACTACTTCCTGAATTTCACAACACCTCACCCCTTCTATCTCCTCTTCCTTCTATTCCTTCTGAAAACCAACACAAATTCCCTACCCTCCCAAATGGCACGCAAATCATCTCTTCTATTGCGGGCCCAAGCTCATTCCCTTCTACCCTTCCCCTTCTGCCTATACCTCCAGATATACCTCCCAATGATTTACACACTAATGCATCTCCTAAACCACATCATATCCCTACCACGGCCACAACTCAAAACAATCTTCCCCCAAACCATGGCAAAGGTCCCTTCCCTCCTAAAAAGACTTATGCTGGAGTCTTTGCGGGAACTAGGATTGAGGCAAAAGGTATGAAGTTACAATTTATTGAACAACAAGGGGCGGAAGTACATATAGAAGCTGAGGATGAAGTTCCTTTCATAGAAACTTGGGGCTATTGCCTAATAGGTTGCTTCACGGGTCCTTTCCCGGGAAGAGAAGCATTGAATACGATTGTGAAAGGATGGGGAGTTAAATGCCGTATTATACCATATGGCAAAGGTGGGCGATGTTCAAATTCATGACGGAGGAAGAGCGCAATAATGTACTTCACGGAGGCCCTTATATGGTCTACGGGAAAACCATGATGCTCAAGGCTATCAATAAAGGAGTTCTTATAACGGATGATTTGTTTATGGACATTCCTATTTGGGTCACTTTCCCGGACATTCCCCTTTCTATTTGGAGTGCAACGGGCCTTAGTAAGATTGCTTCACGTGTAGGAAAACCTCTTTACACTGACCAATATACTAAGGATAGGTCTAAAATGAACTATGTAAGAGTTACAGTGGAAGTGGATGTTAGCGAGGAGCGATAATGGATTTTGTCGTCAATCTCCCGATATGAAGGTATACTCAAAGGGTAAACTATGAGAATTACCGGACTTTTGCTATCATTGTGCGGCTTTTGGACACAACCATTTGAAGTGTAGGAAGATGAGGATGATGTCAACAATGAAGAAGCTCCAAAACACGCAATCTTGAGGTACCTCAACAACAAGGATGATTCTACTCGTTTGAAGGTCAACAAAGGTGCGGGTGGAACCAACCCTCCTCCTCATCCACCAACTCATCAACATCCGTAGATGCTGATAACTTGATGGACATTGAAGAAGCGAGCACACAACACCTCCTGTACCGGAAGCTTGGGAGAAGTATCACGTACGCGGTCCTCCGGTTTTGGGTCATTCGGCCCACCATGTTTGCGGGATTCTCTTGCAAAGTCCTCACCGCCTAATTCTCACAATGGCGTTACACAACATGTTAGGATGAGGGTGAGTCAAAACATTCTGATTCCGAGATTCCTATGAACCCGCCACCGTTGGATGAAGTGACATACAACGTGCTACGGAAAAGGCTCAACTTGTGTCAAGTAACGTTAACTTTGAACGCGGGAACATAGCTTGGTCGGTACACAAGTTATGGCTTCCAGAACAAAGATGATGGATGGCGAAGTTTTGTCCAAAAGAATGGGCAGCGGTGGGAAGCGGCAGCTAAGCGCGGAGGTGCTAATAAAACCTCATTTGTTTCCTAATGAAAATACTTTGTTGGAATGTCCGTGGTCTTTGCGGACAAAGGGACAGGGCTGCCACGCAAGCTCTAGTGTGTAGTATCACAAAACAGCATGACGGCTATAATTTGTCTATTGGAAACTAAGCTATCTCGGCCAGGGCGAGTCTTTCTCTAATCAAAGATACAAAGCAGGGAATTTTTTCACACATATGGAATTCATTGGAGTCGGTAGAATGCTATTACTTTGGGATCCATCCAGGGTTTGTTGCGAAGTGCTTGGTATGGACTCTCAGCATATCCATGTCCAGGCAAGTTGCAATATAACACAAGTGTCCTTCCTTGCCACATTTGTGTACCCGGTTTATAGCATCTCGGATAGAAGGATGCTTTGGCATCACCTTTCTCACTTGGGTGTTGGCATCACTAAGCCTTGGATGATTATGGGATATTTCAACACTTATTGCTACCCTCATGATAAGGTGGGTGGTCCTCCTCTCACGCCTTATGCACTTAGGGATCTTGGAGATTTCAGGAATTCTCATGGACTAGAAGACGCTCCTTCTTCCGGTTCCTTCTACACTTGGACGAATGGTTCGATTTGGTCTAAGCTTGATAGAGTGTTGATGAATCAAAGTTGGAGTGATTTGACCCTAGAATGCACAGCCAATTTCATGCATATGGAACCTGTCTCGGACCACTGTCCTGTGATAGCCACGATTATTGCATCCTATAATGTTGGGAAACGCCCTTTCAAGTTCATGAATATGTGGCTTTCTCACACAGCCTTTGAGAACATTATGACTTCATGTTGGAGACAAGACATATTGGGAACTGCTCAATTCGTCCTTGGCTCCAAATTGAAAGCCTCAAGCAACCTTTAAGGGCTTTGAACATTAGTGACTTTGGAGGTATCGAACAAAGAGCAAAGGGCAAACATAGAGTTCAAGGAGGCTATCAATGCACACATGGAAAATCCCTTTGATGAGGAGCTTAAAGCCAAGGTTAAGTCCTCAAGAGCTAAAGCAAACACCTTCTTGGAAGCAGAAGACACTTCATAAGGCGAAGTCAAGACGAAACACTTGATTGGAAGTGATAGATGTTCCAAATACTTTCATAGCTTGATCAAAGGAGTAATGTCGGGAACTCCATTAACTTTCTTGTTAAAGCTAATGGTACTATCACTACATCACCAGAAGAAGTTAGGAAGTTGCTCGTTGAATTTTACAAAGATCTATTAGGTACTTCCCGCCACTACCAACTTTGATCTGAAGTGTTCAACTATGGCCCAAAGTGTGTGAAGAAGAGAGATTCTGACTTTTGCATTTCATCACCCCAAAAGATATTTGGGAAGCTCTCTCGATATAGGCAATGACAAGGCACTGGACCGGATGGTTATCTGGCCTTCTTCAAGAATAGATGGAAAGATGTGGGCCATGATGTTGTAAGATGTGTCCAAGAGTTCTTCTCTACTGGAGTTCTTTTGAAGCAGGTAAATCATACCATCATTACCCTGCTACCAAAGACTGATCATGATCCCAAGGTAAATGATTTCAGGCCAATCGGATTGACGAATGTGACCTATAAGATCATCACAAAGATTCTAGCTAACAGAATGGCATTGATCCTTCCTTCTCTCATTGACAAATCCCAAGGGGCTTTTGTGAAAGGAAGAAACATGATGGACAACGTATATGTGGCACAAGAGCTTGTGAGAGGATTTAATAGAACCAGAGTCTCACCAAGATGTAAAGCATTCGATACAGTCTCTTGGAGCTTCCTCGAATTGGTACTAAGAAGTCTAAAATTTCCAGACAGATTTACAAGATGGATCATGGAATGTGTTAGCTCAACCTCCTTCTCCCTTTCTATCAATGGTGAGCTACATGGATACTTCAAAGGAAAGCGCGGCCTAAGACAAGGTGATCCTATGTCCCCTACTCTCTTTATCTTGTGTATGGAATACCTCTCAAATTACTTAAAATGAAGGCTAAGGCAAGAGCTTTCTCATATTTTCCAAAGTGTAAGAAATTGGGCATTACTCATGGCGTTCGCGGATGACCTCATGCTTTGCCAAAGGAGATATATCTTGATTGGGATTCTTATGAATTGCTGGAAGAGTTGGAGGCTGCCTCAGATTAACTCTTAACCACTAAATCCTCTGTCTACTTAGCGGGAATGCATTCTGATTCGGGACTTGATATTGTCGAGTGGGTTTCGCCATTGGAAGCTTTCGATCACGATACTTGGAGATCCCTTTATCCCCGATTTCAGTCTCGGTGGATCAATTTGCCCCATTCACTAGTGCTATTTCGAATTACATTCGAAATGGAGGCATCACACCACTCTTATCTTTGGTAGTTGGAACTAATCAGTCGGTTGTCGAGGGTTGAGAGCTTTTGGTTAGGCACTTCCTATCGAGCCACTATTATCAACAAGGTATGGTGCGCTTGTATTCAGTTCTTATGGGGTGGAAACCACCAAGAGTTGCTTGGGATATCATTTGCTTGCCTCAATGAAGGTGGCTTGGGTCTTATGAACATCAAGGAATGGAATCATGCCTTGTTATCCAGACGATTTGGCAAACTCACACGGTGATTCTCTTTGGGTCTAATGGATCAATAGCCACTATTTGAGAGGTATTACTATTTGGGACTATGAGGTGCGTCCACAGGGACTCCCTTATTCAAAAAGATTTGTGGGATTCGCGACAAATTTGTTTCTATCTTTGGTAGCCATGGTGATGCTATTGACGGCTTTACAAAATGTTGTGCCAATGGTATATTTGATTCAAGCCTCGTGTATGATATCTTGCGCACTCCGCAAGCTAAAAAGCCTTGGATGTCACAAATTTGGAAAGACTTCATTCCTCCCAAATTCTCTTTTACTATGTGGCTAAATTGCAGAAAGCGGTTAGCTACAAAGGATACTCTATCATTTCTCAACTTGGAGGATAAATCTTGCGGGTTCTGCAAGCAAGCTAATGAAACAAGGGAACACCTCTTCTTTGCACCTTTATACACACATGATTTGGAAGAGCATAAAAGATTGGTTGGGTATTAGAAGAGAGATGACAACTGTTGAAAGCTCCCTTAAATGGATTAAGAAAGAACACCGCGGGACAAGCATCCGAGCCAAAGCTATTTTGCTTACTTTTTGCATAATGGTTTATGAGATTTGGAGGGCAAGAAACACAATGCTCTTTGAAGGCACAAGCTTTCCGGCAGAAGAGGTCATTGCAAGAATCAAAACAACATCTTATAGAGTTCTCTATGATTTTATCCCCTCTTGTAATGGCACCTTTTGAGTGACCACCCCTCCCCTATTTCACTTCTTGTTTGCATTACGTTGAGGCCTGAGATACCTCAACGACTGATTGTAGCCACTTCCTTTTCGTTATTAGTAATAATATTTGCATTTACCTAAAAAAAAATCATTTCTCAATGGTTATTTGGACAAGGAATTTTACGTTAAATACCCAAAAGGATTTGAGGTTCCTCACAATCCACATTATGTATACAAGCTTAAAAAGGCCTTGTATGGGTTAAAACAAGCTTCCCGTGCATAATATGGTTGTCTAATAAACTTCCTTATAGACTTTGGTTTCATTCGTGGAGAAGCCGATAGAACATTGTTCATTAAAAGACATGGTGTAGATATAGTGATTGCTCAAATCTATGTTGACGACATTGTCTTTAGATAGACTTCAAAATCTCTTTTGGAGTCATTTGTTGAAGGAATGCCAATGATGTTTAAGATGAGCATGATCGGGGAACTAACCTTTTTCTTAGGCCTGTAGATAAAACAGAATGAAGATGGGATATTTGTATCTCAAAGCAAGTATGCCAATAATCTGAGTAGGAAATTTTGACTTGAAAATGCAAAACATATGAGGACACCAATGGGCTCTACACAACAGGTATGTAAAGACGAAGTTGGCCGGGATGTTGACTCAACATTGTACCGATCAATAATAGGTAGTCTTTTATACCTTACTGCTAGTCATCCTGACATTATGTTTTGTGTGTGTGTTTCTGTTAGGTTCCAAGACAGTCCCAAATTATCTCACCTGAATACTGTAAAACGTATCATTAGATATGTATCCGACACAAGTGAGTTGGGTATTTGGTACACCAAGGATACTAATCCTAACCTAATAGGGTATAATGACTCGGATTTGGCCGGTGATGTAGATGATAAAAAAAGCACTAGTGGTGGTTGTTTCTATTTAAGCAATAATTTATTTTCATGGTATAGTCGGAAATAAAACCGTGTCTCACTTTCGACTGCCGAATCTGAATATGTGGCAGCCGGAAGTTGTTGTGCTAAATTGATTTGGCTACGATACATGCTAGATGAGTATGACCTATCAAACAAATCTATGTTTTGTATTGTGACAATCTGAGTGCAATTAATATTTCTAAAAATTCTGTCTAGCATTCACGTACAAAAACATAAACATACAACATCATTTTTTAAGAGACTTAGTTGAAAAACAGCTAGTTCAGATTGAACATGTTGATACAATTCATCAACTAGCTGGCATTTTTACGAAAACTCTAAATCATGAGAGATTTTCTAGTTTGAAAAAATCTCTTGGTCTATGTTTTCTCTAAAAATAAGGCAGTTTAGGTAGATGTTGTCTCAACATTCTAGGTAACATTTATTTTTTATCAACATACATGATAAATGTTGTAGTATTGTGCATATGTTTTGTCAACCAAGTCTGATTCCAGAAGGACAAGGTTTAAAGAATGATATTGTTCTCTTCGATGATATATATAAATCAAATTATATGTAGCATAAAAGGGAGTATCATAGAGAAGGTAAAGCCTCCACACTAGATTTGGTTGTATTACAAAAGTGCAAAGCTCTAAAATTGGTATTGTTCCTATTGTAGTGGAGTACCATGTGCTTCAAAGAAGCTTGGAAATACCTCAAAAAATTATTTTTAGACATAATAAAAAAAGTGTCTAATATTAATGCCAAATCCAAAAGTCCTTGTTGTGTCATATTTCTTGTGTTGTTCAAAATGTTGTCAATATTACTAACAACATTATCATTCAGTACGTTGATTTGTTCTGTTATTTATGTCTTATGTACTGTTAGGAATTTAAAATCGTACTGTTTAAAATTCAAAATCCTATTAAACTGGATATTGATAGCCTTTTAAATTATGAAATTGGATGATGTTATGTGCTATGTTACCCCTTTATTTTAGATATTAAGAGATTCATTTCATTCACACTATCTAAATTTAAGGGGGGGGGGGGGGGGTTTTAATGTGTATAAAAAATATCATAATTGTGAAACATTCCATTGTGTTTGTTTGGTCACATCAAGTCACCACCGGTTCAAATCAAATGGAAGCCCAATGATCAAAAACAGCCTTTTCAACTCAAATCTTCCATAGAGCTCCAAACTTTCATAAACCCTCTCCTATATCCATTTCACCGAAATCCTCAACACAAAAGAAAATACTCCAATGTCAACCAGCCCGTCACAGAATAAAATGATATAAAAACATTATGTATCAATCAATAACCAAAATCTTGACCCTGATGATTCTTCACGAGCAATGATTCTTATAGGTTCGAATAAACCTTTAGATGTGAGTTACCCAGGTGACAATGACAATCCTATTGATGTTGATGCAACATCAAACTTTTAAAACCTAGGTAGTAGACATTCAACATCAACCTTTCAATCAAGAAGGTCGAAAAGGGTTTTCGAAATCATTTTTCGTGATAATCAGTCTGCTAGAAAATCCAGAGTCGAGTCGAATTTTCCTATTCACTCAAACAGCAGTAGTTGCACTGACTCTGATTTCAGTATGCAAGACATTGCAGGAACACCACCCACAAACAGTGATACGATCCAATTTGTGGAAGATACAGATTCAAACAACAAAAATGCGGAAACTAAAATAACAAGAAAATTAGGGATGAGAATAGAGAGATAGAAGCAAGACCCAAAGAGTAATGATTCTATGGACAAACTTAGGTATATGAAACCTAAATCCTCCCAATTGGAATCAACCCTAAGAACTTATACTATTTGATCTTCAACAAAGAGTAATCCAAATGAATCCATAAATGAACAACTCTGTATGAAAATCAATGGAAAGAGTTTCAATAGTCAACAATGGAATCCACCATAATTAACTATCACTAACACTAAATTACTAATTAGCACTACACTAAACTAACACTAAAAAGTAGCTAACAAGAGTTTTACTCTCAATTCATCAATCATCCAAATCTAAGTAATGAAATGACCAAGTATGATATTTATACTAAACAATCTAAAGAAGACTAGATGTCACGACCCGACCTCGGGCCCGCGACTGGTGCCTTACCCCGGGCACCCTAGTGATAAAACATCAAAGAAAATCAGCGAAAATAAAAACTCATAAAACAATAAACAGTGATACTAAAAACAGGCTGACCAAAAAGTCGCCTTACTGCATATATATAAATAAACCTTGAACAGTTATCCTTTACAAACCCTGCCCACAATAGTACTACAGATCTCTAAGAATGTGACAACAACTATGATGGGACAGGGCCCCGCTATACCCCTGAATGTACAAGTACCTACAATGACAGGGGACTATACCAAAAGATAAGCCTTCGGAGAAACGGAGCTTCCCACAATGCGGAACTGTGACCACATGGCGAGGATCGACAGCGGTGTACCTCTACTGCGGCATGAACGCAGCCCGAAGGAGAGTCGATCTGAGTACAGTATGTGGCGAAAATCGTAATGAAATCATAATCTATATAAAGCAGAGACATGTATGATGACCAAACTACGATTACCTGATATATAGCGATCATGTCAAGTCGGGGACTCACGCCAAGTCATCACTCAAATATAACCATGGGTCTCACGCGCAATATCAATCATGCGTGGAATTCCTTCCTCGCTGGCGATCATGATATAATCAACACGAGAGTACACATGAACACGAGTCCCACTGTATCATAAACCGTCGGGCGGTGCGAAGGCATAACTACGGATCCACCTGCGCCATCAATGGCCAGGGCAATCGAAAGCGACTACGGAACCTACCGTACCAACAATACTATATAAGCGTACCACTGGATCGGCGGCAAGGCAATCAAAGCCACTACGAATACGCTGCGCATCACGTCACGGCCGGGCAATCGTAAGCTAACTACGGATCCACTGCATCACGAAACCGACCTAAAGCGAAAAAGCTGCGTCCACGGTGGCGGGGGCAAATCTGAAGGCCGACTACGGATACCTCTGCGTCACGTCTTGGCCGAGGCAAGTCTGGCCAACTACGGATACCTCTGCGTCGAGACTTCGCCATAACACCGGCCGGCACGAAGCCAACTACGGATCGCTGCATCGGCCACGGTAGGGCAAGTCACGAGCTAACTACGGATACCTCTGCGTGGAAACCTCATGGAGGGCTAGTCCATGAAATAACACTATCAACAGGGAAACGAACCCTCATCATGGCCGCATACCTGTGGACCATCCATCGAGTCAGTATGCCCAAAATGATCAAGAATAACATGACCGGCCCTCCATCGAGAGACGATGTAGCAAAAGGATACAATACTTGTACAACAAGGCTATCACAAGCAAACATATGCAAGTTACTCACACTCAAGGTACTTTCATTTTATGCCAAAAATCTGGGTTTTAACCCCAAAGTACTACGTACTTTAACTCTTTAAAAAGATCTATTTCTTTCACAAAAGTCATATGATACTAACACCCGTAGTATCAAAATAAAGTAACTATTATTTTAAGTAAACCAGAACAATTTCCATACTTTCTTTTTAAATAAACCAAGACAATACCATGCCTTCTTTTTAAACCAAATCAAGACCATACCATGCCTTCTTTTTAAACCAAATCTAGACAATACCATGCCTTCTTTTTAAACCAAATCAAGACAATATCAGGCCTTCGTTTTAAACAAAAACACTTCTCAAAATAATATAAGTTTCAAAACTTCAAATTCTCAAGTCTCTTACTTTTAAATCAAGTCCCATAACGTGGGAAATCAAGTCTCATATCTTTTTAAAACAAATGTCAAGTTACCATTTAAAACCCAATAATAAATCCCTCTTTCGTTTTCATAAAGTCATTATAACTAACTTCCCATAAAGCTATTATAACACTTTATGTTTAAAACAATCAAATACAACTATAATCATTTATGAGACCAAGAGGACTTATTCTTTAACAACCAAGTAGCCATTACTAACGAATAAGGTTTTACAACTTTTCAACACAACTCAAGTCAAGGACACAAAAGGAAATCAACATCCTTTAACACACGTGCATCTACCGCACTATATATTTCACAAATAATCATGCTCAAGAGAATAGGAAGAATCACATACCTCCTCGGCTAAATCCACTTGCTAACTTAAATGTGTCGCACGTAGTATGTCAACCTAAAATGACCATAATACGTCTATTAGTTTCTAGCTTCAACATAGAATATTCTAATTGTAAAGTCCCTTATTCTACGGAAAATTGGACAGCACTTCTTTTGTTTCTACGTACTTTTCCACATTTTTCAAGGCTCGAATTCAATAACCAAACGCCACTTTTAAGGCCCAACAATTCAACAATACAAAGGGGATTACACGCCTAACTTGGACGTGTAAAATTCTGCCCCACAATTCATAATAAAACAATCCAACTAGTTTAAAGCAATTCCTTGGCTATAATATTCTCACATATCAACTTTTCAAATCCTTTCAATTCAACTCGTTAATTCAACATGTTATATAAGTCATAACCAACTATAACAACGATATACCCTTCCATATATAACATGTAACGATTTTAGCTAACAACCGAATTGATTACAACATTAGTGACTAACATGCCCATTTCTTAACTACTATAACTCGTAATCTTCAATTACATAAGAAGGTGAAGGTTTTACCTTAATAAGCCCTCTTTCCGAAATCTTCTTCACGTTAAAATCACCCACACTAACCCTCTACAAGCTTGCCAACATCATTCCTTCTTGTCGTCTTTCCAAAAATTTCATCACACCTAGGGTTTATCACTTTTGGGAGAGAAGAGGGGATTTTCTTAGGAGGAACCTTTGCAAATGACCAAGTCTTCAAGACTTGGTCATGATATAAGGTCTTCCCTTGGTCAAAAGATGGGAGGGACACTTGTCACCCTCCCATAGGCTTTTTTCCAAAATATCTCTGATTTTTCCCCATTTTTCGCTGAAAATCCCGCCTTGGCGCCGCGGCGCTGCAACTTCAGAGGGTTTCAGGTCTTACGGCGCCGCGGCCTTCAGCCGGCGCCGCGACGCTGTGACGCCTGACTGGAATACTTTTCTCCCTCTTCTGCCAGCTGATCTTGCAACGTCCATAACTTCCTACTCCGATGTCCAATCGACGAGCGGTTTGTTGCGTTGTAAACTAGACTCAACGAACTTCATACTGGGCTATTGAAACACCTAAAAACTCCTAATGAACTAGGAGATATACCGCTCCAAAGTTGACTCTAAAACTGTCCAAAAACATTCTGTCAACTTATCTTTCCAATTTCAATTCTTATTTACTTTCGTACGTTCCCAATGCATGACATGGAATTTCGGGGTGTAACATTCTTACCCCCTTAGAAATATTCATCCCGAATATTCCTTCTAAGTCTCCAAAACACATGCGCCGGTATAGTCTTCACTACTACACCTACAAAATCAATTATGCCACATATGGCCATAATATAATAACCACGCAAAAACTTAAATCCCAGCCAACGAGGAATCACCTCTAACGTATATACATCACTATTAGCTCCCACCCATGGTCCAAAGGGTACTCTCTTCGTACCTTCTCTTCACAAAAATGATCACTTCCATTCTCTTAACACATGTTCACTTCTTTTCTTACTCGTCGTACCCTCCTCGTATACCCGAACCCTTTCTACTATATGTACCACATTTCCGTCATTGTTTCAGTTTTCAAAATCTTGGGGTTACTACCTCCCACTTGGTCATTACTAGCTTCAATTTCCTTTAAGGCCATTCTCGGCCTTCACGATCCGATTCTGATCGAACGCGTCCACGAACTCGTACGATGGTTACCTAAACTTGGGCCTTGCACCCTCGTGACCCTAACCATAACGGGACCACCTCAAACTGACCCCACCTCCTTTCGGGCTACGGGTTGACCCGCAATCTGGCCTCAACCCGACCCATTTTTTACCAAACTCTTGTTCTCGGTCCGGAACAATCTCACTATTCAAGTCATGAAAACCTAGTGGTCTTCTTAGCTTAATTACCCACTTTCATTTCACACCACTCATGGAATTACCACCCTAATAGTATACTATGTACCTCGACAAAGATCGCCCGTAAAGTCTTTTACTCAAGACGGCCTTGCATCTAAGGTTTCCACGGTTATCAAAATTCTAAGGCTCACAATCTCCATGCACCCAAACCTACCTTTCCTTCTAACCAGGTGTCTTAAACATAATTTACACAATGTTATCCGAACATAATACTTAACATATAATCATCATAACAACACGTACTAGTCTCTAGAGGGTTAAAGATATACCTGTAACTATTGCTCTACTTTCCCTTCGTCACTCTAATCATAATCACGCCTGCGGTATTATAGCTAGAGAAGGCGATGAACCAGCCACAGATCCTGAAGGCTGAGTCTCTACATCCGCGCTACCTCTGGTCGGACAATCTTTCGCAAAATGGTCCTGTCGGCCGCAGGTATAACAAACTCCCAAATTAGCACGACACTCCCCACGATGGAGTTTACCACAATGACCACACTAAGGTAAGGGTGGGCTCATCCGGCTAACACCCCTACTCCCCCGAAAACCTAAAACCTTGGAGCCACGACTGCTCAGAATACCGAGCGTCACGAAGGCGCGGAGGACCACTCTGGCGCGGAGGTGCATAACTAGCCTCCTGCTGAGGCGGTCCGCCTCGAAAGTTACCAAAGGACCCTGCTGTCGTCTTGGCCCTCTTATGCTGATCTTGGTCATTTCGTCGACCTCTACGTTCCTCAGTCTGCTGCGCATAAGCCTGCATGCGGGCAATATCCATGCCCGGCTGAAGAGCTACACCCGTGCACCCCTCTGCTAAATAATCATCGAGCCCTGTGACATAGCGGTGCACTCTATCCTCCATGTCTGCCACTAAAGCGGGGACATACCGAGCCAACGAGTCAAACTCTACATTGTACTCGACCGTCGCGCTTGCGCCTCGACATCATAAATCTATCTGCCGAGCTCTCCTCATCTGCGAGGGCAAGAAGTGTGTAAGAAATGCCTCTGAGAACTCGTCTCAACCAGCTGGAAGTGCATGCTCCCCGGGGCGGTTCCGTTAATCAAAGCGATCATTGCGGTATCCGCGCGGTGATGTGAACCCAATACTACCGACTCTGTATGTGAGGCCTTGATCACTTTCATGATCCGCTGCAACTGTCGAATAAACTCCTGAGGATCTTCCTCAGTTCTCGACCCATAGAACTCTGGTGGACTGCAGCTCAAGAAGTCCCGAAGTCTCAAACTATCGGATCTAGGGTGAACCACTGGTAATACCGGAACCTACGACTCTTGTATGTCCTCATGCCTAGCCACGATCCTAGCTAGTAACTGGGCTAATCTCCTTGTAATCCATATCCTCTGCTCACAGTCGTAGGCTGGAGGCTCGGATATCTGGACTCGGTAAAGCATTGTCATTGCGCTAAACTCTCTTTGAAATTTGGCGGCGTCATGAACTCGCCGTATGAAGTACTACCTCAGTTAAAGACTGGGCCTATGTCCTGGTAACCCTCTGTGCTCTACTCGCAGCTCCATCTGTTGCCTTGCCCTTCTGGGCCCTGGTTGCCTTGCGTAGAGGCAAAACTAGTACATAAGAATACGTCAGAGGGAGTCCAACTTATCACACAGCTCTAAGGCACGATCTCAGAGTGAGAAGAATGGAAACCAATCCTAAATATCATGCAGCCTCCTGATTATAGGTGTGGTGCACAACACGCCGATAATCAAGACTCTACTAGATACGGTCTGTAGACACTTTACGAGGACTAAGCGCTCGATATCACTTTGTAACGACCGACCTCGGGCATGGTAGTGTCTTACCCCGGGCACCCTAGTGATAAAACATCAGAGAAAATCAGCGGAAATAAAAACTCATAAAACAATAAACAGTGATACTAAAAACAGGCTGACCAAAAAGTCGCCTTACTGCATATATATAAATAAACCTTGAACAATTATCCTTTACAAACTCTGCCCACAACAGTACTACAGACCTCTAAGAATGTGACAATAACTATGACGGGAGAGGGCCCCGCCATACCCCTGAATGTACAAGTACCTACAATGACAGGGGACTATACCAAAAGATAAGCCTCCGGAGAAACGAAGCTTCCGATGCGATGAGCTGACCACATGAGCTAGGATCGACCAGCGGTGTACCTCTACTGCGGCATGAACGCGGCCGAAGAGAGTCGATCTGGCCAACAAGTATGTGGCTTAAAATGCGTAATGAAATCATAACAGTCTATATAAAACAGGAGACATGTATGATAACCAAACTACGATTACCTGATATATAGCGATCATGTCAAGTCAGGGACTCACGCCCTCAAAGTCATCACTCAAATATAACCATGGATCTCACGCCTGCAATATCAATCATGCCCGTGGAATTCCTTCCTCACTGCCGGCAGTCTATGATATAATCAACACCAAGGAGTACACATGAACATCAGGTCCCACCTGTGTCATAAGAACCGTACGAGGCAGGTACGAAGGCATAGTTTGGTGATCCACCCTGCCTCATCAATCGGCCGGCAAGTACTGGCTACGGAACCTACCGTACCAGCAATACTATATAAGCGTACCACGAACCGGCGGGCAAACGAAGCCACTACCGGATACCGCTGCATCACGTATTGGCCGGGGCAAGTATGTAAGCTAACTACGGATCCACTGCATCACGAAACGGCCTAAAATTGAAAAAGCTGCGTCCACGGTGGCGGGGCAAATCTGAGCCGACTACGGATACCTCTGCGTCGCGTCATGGCCGGGCAAGTACAAGCCAACTACGGATACCTCTGCGTCACGATACTTCGCCATAACACCGGCCGGCAAGTCGAAAGCCAACTACCGGATATCGCTGCATCGGCCACGGCGGGGCAAGTGCGAGGCTAACTACGGATACCTCTGCGTCGAAACCTCATGGAGGCTAGTCCATGGAATAACACTATCAGCGGAAAGCGAATCCTCATCATGGCGCGTACGTGGACCGTCCATCGAGTCGATATGCCCAAAATGATCAAGAATAACATGGCCAGGCCCTCGTGAAGGCAGCGGTAGCAAAAGGATACAATACTTGTACAACAAGGCTATCACAAGCAAACATAGGCAAGTTTCTCACACTCAAGGTACTTTCATTTTATGCCAAAAATTCGGGTTTTAACCCCAAAGTACTACGTACTTTAACTCTTTAAAAAGATCTATTTCTTTCACAAAAGTCACATGATACTAACACCCGTAGTATCAAAATAAAGTAACTATTGTTTTAAGTAAACCAGAACAATTTCCATACTTTCTTTTTAAATAAACCAAGACAATACCATGCCTTCTTTTTAAACCAAATCAAGACAATACCAGGCCTTCTTTTTAAACAAAACACTTCTCAAAATAATATAAGTTTCAAAACTTCAAATTCTCAAGTCTCTTACTTTTAAATCAAGTCCCATAACGTGGGAAATCAAGTCTCGTATCTTTTTAAAACAAATGTCAAGTTACCATTTTAAACCCAATAATAAACCCCTCTTTCGTTTTCATAAAGTCGTTATAACTAACTTCCCATAAAGTTATTATAACACTTTATGTTTAAAACCAATCAAATACAACTGTAATCATTTATGAGACCAAGAGGACTCATTATTTAACAACCAAGTACCCATTACTAACGAATAAGGTTTTACAACTTTTCAACACAACTCAAGTCAAGGACACAAAAGGAAATCAGCCTCCTTTAACACACGTGCGTCTACCGCACTATATATTTCACAAATAATCATGCTCAAGAGAATAAGAAGAATCACATACCTCCTCGGCTAAATCCACTTGCTAACTTAAATGTGCCGCACGTAGTATGTCAACCTAAAATGACCATAATACGTCTATTAGTTTCTAGCTTCAACGTAGAATATTCTAATTGTAAAGTCCTTTATTCTACGGAAAATTGGACAGCACTTCTTTTGTTTCTACGTACTTTTCCACCTTTTTCAAGGCTCAAATTCAATATCCAAACGCCACTTTTAAGGCCCAACAATTCAACAATACAAAGGGGATTACACGTCTAACTTGGACGTGTAAAATTCTGCCCCACAATTCATAATAAAACAATCCAACTAGTTTAAAGTAATTCCTTGGCTATAACATGCTCACATATCAACTTTTCAAATCCTTTCAATTCAACATGTTATATAAGTCATAACCAACTATAACAACGATATACCCTTCCATATATAACATGTAACAATTTTAGCTAACAACCGAATTGATTACAACATTAGTGACTAACATGCCCATTTCTTAACTATTATAACTCGTAATCTTCAATTACATAAGAAGGTGAAGGTTTTACCTCAATAAGCCATCTTTCTGAAATCTTCTTCACGTTAAAATCACCCACACGAACCCTCTACAAGCTTGCCAACATCATTCCTTCTTGTCGTCTTTCCAAAAATTTCATCACACCTAGGGTTTATCACTTTTGGGAGAGAAGAGGGGATTTTCTTAGGAGGAACCTTTGCAAATGACCAAGTCTTCAAGACTTGGTCATGATATAAGGTCTTCCCTTGGTCAAAAGACGGTAGGGACACTTGTCACCCTCCCATAGGCCTTTTTCCAAAATATCTCTGATTTTCCCCCATTTTTCGCTGAAAATCCCTCCTTGGCGCCGCGGCGCTGCAACTTCAGAGGGGTTCAGGTCTTACGGCGCCGCGGCGCAGTGACGCCTGACTGGAATACTTTTCCCCCTCTTCTGCCAGCTGATCTTGCAACGTCCATAACTTCCTACTCCGATGTCCAATCGACGAGCGGTTTGTTGCGTTGGAAACTAGACTCAACGAACTTCATACTGGGCTATTGAAACACCTAAAAACTCCTAATGAACTAGGAGATATACCGCTCCAAAGTTGACTAAAAAACTGTCCAAAAACATTCTGTCAACTTATCTTTCCAATTTCAATTCTTATTTCCTTTCGTACGTTCCCAATACATGACCTGGAATTTCGGGGTGTAACACTAGACTAGTTATTACAATAATACCCTTAATGATGTATGAGTCTTGTTTGGTAGTCTTCTTTATGGATGATGGCTTGAATTTAGAAAATAGCCTTTTTGCATGGCTAGCGACCATTGTTCCCCTCCATCTCATCTTCACTCCACGAGACCAAGAAATCTTCCATACCTCATACACTCTCTTATAAAGCTCCTCAAAGGTCTCCAAAGTCTCTTTTTCATCAACATGACTTGTAGGGCTTGAAGTTCTTTGGCTCGACCTCGAGTGAAATAATTTGAATCATGTGTGCTCTTCGAGATCCTATCATCCGCCCTTTCTTGAAAATGATTCGTCCTCGAATCCGTTCCTTGCAAGACATAAAAGTGTATGAGTGTATATCCTCACACGCAACAAATAAGGTAAGGTAAATGATAATACCTAAAGTAAGCAAAACATACAACCAACATACTAAATGACTCACTTTTATGATATAACCAAGCATCGTAAGGATATAGAAAGACTATTTATTCCAATAATGCTCAAGACACTTGGCTATTCAAGACATGTTGACAAAGGGGTAAATTAAAGAATCTAATGCATTTAGGAAAACAAACATGTAAATTCTCATTGGTCCTAGCAATCAAGAAACATATATCTCCCCTTAAGTCAAGAAACAAGTGATCCCCCTCACGGCTAAGTGCAATATCACAAATAATATCAATCCAATTCAAGAGTCTAACCATTACACTAACCCATCGCAAGAAAGGAATTACTCTCAAGTCAACACCGGGGTCAAATACAAAGGTATCCCCCACACTCTTTTGCTCACATTCTCCATGAAAGCCCAACATGAACTCAAGTAATAACACTAGGAAAGAATCACATGAATGATTATAAGTGCTACTACTATACTTGGCTTTAGAAAGCCCAAGAATAAGCATGAGCCACGAGTACATACCGTCCGTGAAGGAAGTACAAGATGTGACGTCATACAAAATTGTTGTCCAATGAGGTTCCCTCCAAAACTCCCTTTCAAGTCTCCTCTTTTGATGAAGCTTTACAAACAAGTTAATCACATAATCAAGTTTATCAAGACAGAGTGTTTTACCTTGAACCTCATCGATATTATGCCAAGATTTGAGTAGCACTCATCACCTTCTAGGTTAGGAGATCTAGCATAGTCCCTCCAAAAAGTATGTCTTTTCCTTTCAAATTGCTCTCCTTCTTTAAAGAGCAATCTTCACGTTCGAAATCCTTTCCCAAATTCCATGTTGGTCCATCAAGTGAGCCACAAACCCACAAGAAAGACTTTCAGTCATCGAGGAGGGCATCATCCTCCCAGAGTGGATTACCAAATACTTTGTAGCCTCCATCATTACAACACATACCAATATGCACCTCATTTTCACTAGTCATGTCATCATAAAATAAGACATTATCTTTAAAGAGAGAACAATTAATGAATGATGAGGATTGCAAACATGTAATTTCACTCTCATAAAGAAAATTGTCATTTTTCAAAGCATTTTTCTTTTTATGACTATCCAGATTATCAACTATATCAATATCTTCACTAATTGGAGGTTCATTAAGCACATCACAAAGATCTTCAATTAGTGGGTTATCATAACAATCAAGTTGATCAACACAAATATCCACACTAGTTGAACACAAATCGATCTTTCTAGAAGAATCAGTACGGTCATCAATAGGATCAACTAGTAGGTGAGCAATCTCAACACCTAATAATGAACAAACACTCTTATCATACGTGTCAACACTAGGTGGACACAAATTGATCTCATAAAAAGAATCAAATTGGTCATCAAAAGGATCAACTAGTGTTGGAACACCAGTATCAATAATATTGTCAATAATCATTAAAGAATTATGCTCACAACATGGTAAAGTCTCACTAAGATCACATAAGGAAAATCTATCATTCACATTAATTGAAGTGTCGAGATTAGCTATTTTACCTTGAAGTTCACACAAAGTATCTTCTTTACCGTGGTTTTCAATGTTTAAGCACATTTGCTCTTTTGGGAAGCCTTTAACTACCTCATGAGATTTCAAAGTTTTAGGTTCATTTTTTCAGTTTGCTTCGAAGAATACTTGCACCATTATCAAGACAACTAGAAAAGAAGGAAAAGTTACATGAATTAGAAGTGGGTTGTGATAACCCTCTCACATCACTCCACACAACCTCTCATTTTTCCTCTCTAGAGTTGTTACTTTTCTCTCCCTTACTCTTCTCAATCTTTTCTCTCTCAATTTCATGGGAGTTGGGCAAGTGTTAAGAATTTCTTGTGAAGGATTTGGTGAACCCTTCACTTCTTCCCCTTTGGCTTCACTTGCATTGGCCTCAAGATTAGGATTCATAGGTGAAAATAGAAGTTTTCGAATAGCATCCACTATGCACTTGTACCATTCATGCTCATATGGAATCCTATGTTCTTGGAACCAAGTATATCATAAACATATGTGACAAGTATCCATGGGAAGCACATCACACCAAATTTCCTCTTGGTACTCACCATATGTAATGAATACCTTCACTTTTCTATCAACCTAATATCCTCCCTCATGATAATAAGGATACCGTCTCATCACACAAGGTATCCTCAACAATTCAACCACATGAGGGGTGATGAAATTTGTATAACAATCATCATCAAGCACGAGAGAGAATCCCGCGCATCCACAAACACCCACTTTGGTTTTTATAGTTCGCCTCTTTGGATCAATCTCTTCTTGATACATTGGGTTCCCTCTACTCCCGATGCCTATTGATGTTTCCCTCCTACCTTCAACATCATATCCATATTGAGAACATAACACATTTGTATTAAAATAATGAACATAAGACATTGTACTTCTTGAAGTAGAAAATGTACACTCTATTTTCCATCTATGACGACTTTTACCTCCTCCAACCCACACACTTATACCATCTTGCTTAGTATAGGAACTATCACGAGTCAATGTACATGAATATCTACTAGAAGATTTTTCACAAATATCACATTTAAACTCACTACCTTCTTGGTCATATTCACCACAAAATGCATAACCGCAAGGTTCATGTTCGTCACAATTTTGTAATTCACCCAAGATTTCTCTAATTGATTCATAATGTAGGTGTGAGGAAGGAATATACCTCAAGTCGCCTCCATACCCATGGTATGTAGTACAAAAACCATCATCATCTTCGTCCTTGCCATAGGCATGTTCACCTTCTTCATAATTCCCCTGAGAAACATTTGTCCCATATTCACTTCTGGAGTAGTAATTCTCACCATCATATTGACCATGGTCATGTTGACCATCATTGTCTCCATATTCTTCATCACTAGCATAGCAATATCTTCCATTACTAGCGGTATAACTCTTTATGTCACCATCATAGGATTCCAATGTTATGGATGACATAATTTCTTATATCTCCTTCCCTTATGACTCATCTTCTTGTACCTACAAAATGAGCAAGTAAATTAGTAGCAAAAGCTCCTCACATCACTCGTAGTTGCACTCAAGTTTACCGCAACCTAATATTTTTTACAAAGTTGGTATAGAAACCACTTGTCCAATCAATTCACATGGTTGCTAAGCTTTGTGGTAGAATGGATTCTTGTTTAAATAATAACGGACAACTCAAAACAGATGGACAAGATCCAAAGAAGTTCAACGAAATAAAATAGAAAAACTTAAGAAAAATTAGCACGAAATTAAAATTCGGACTCAAGAACTAGCTAACAATCAAGTAAGAACAATTACTAATTGTTAATTAGTTTAGAAAATTAAAGAAACGAGAAGGAAAGAAAAAAATTCAAATTGCAGCACTTAGATTATTTTTTTTGGAAATTTGGGATGAAAGTGATGAAATTCACAAATTAATTAGCAAACAAGTACGTTTAATTACTATTTGTTAATTAATAAGAAGGATAAAGGACAAGAAAATCTTAAGAAGAAATCAAACCAGAAGAAATTTGGGTGAAAAGGGTTAAAATCGCTCAAAGCTGTGAAAAACAGAGCAAAACAGGGCAATTTTCCCTCTGAAGTTGGACTACACGCGCCCTGCAGGCACGACTGGGCTTTCCCTACAAGCGTGTAGCTGACGTGGCAGTTTTTTGTTGTTGTTGATGAAATAAAGAATTTGGATTGATTTTCATTTTTTAAAACTTTGAGTCCACAAACACCTTTCAACCTTTGAATATTTTTTAATTAAACACCCTCTTTTGTCTGCTTCTTCAAGATGAAGGTATGAAGATGCTCAAGAACATGTAGAATACCCAAAATTTTATTCCATCTCAAATCAACTCCAAATTGTATCAAAATTCGAATTTAAGCTCCTTTTGATAAGTAGAACAAAACCCACCAACTTTTGAGGCCAATATCACATTTCTTCACCAAAACTCATCTTCAAGTTTCAAACCTTCAAGATTCTTCAATAATAGAATGCTCAAAACACCTCCTAATTGAACGAACTTGAAGTTTAGATTCAACTAATACTAGGGAACAAGAATCTAGTGTCAAAAAAATAAAATTAAAACAATTTTTTTTTAGTTTTCAGAATTTCGAATTTCTTTTTTTTTTTGTTTTTTTGGATTTTCAAATTAGAAGAACCCAGGATTAAGAATTGTAGATACAATCCTTTAGCCTAAGCTCTGATACCAAATGATACGATCCTACTTGTGGAAGATACAGATTTAAACAACAAAAATGCGGAAACTAAAATAACAAGAAAATTGGAGATGAGAATAGAGAGATAAAAGCAAGACCCAAAGAGTAATAATTTTATGGACAAATTTAGGTATATGAAACCTAAATCCTCCCAATTGGAATCAACCCTAAGAACTTATACTATTTGATCTTCAACAAAGACTAATCCAAATGAATCCACAAATGAACAACTCTATATGAAAATAAATGGAAAGAGTTTCAATAGACAACAATGGAATCCACCATAATTAACTATCACTAACATTAATCACTAAATTAGCACTACACTAAACTAACACTACAAAGTAGCTAATAAGAGTTTTACTGTCAATTCATCGATCATCCAAATCTAAGTAATGAAATTACCAAGTATGATATTTATACTAAACAATCTAAAGAAGACTAGACTAGTTATTACAATAATACCCTTAATGATGTAAGAGTTTTGTTTGGTAGTCTTCTTTATGGATGATGGCTTGAATTTATAAAATAGCCTTTTTGCATGGTTAGCGACCATCGTTCCCCTCCATCTCATCTTCACTCCACGAGACCAAGAAATCATCCATACCTCATACACTCTCTTATAAAGCTCCTCAAAGGTCTCCAAAACCTCTTTTTGCATCAACATGACTTGTAGGGCTTGAAGTTATTTGGCTCGACCTCGAGTGAAATAATTTAAATCATGTGTGCTCTTCGAGATCGTATCAATCCACCAACTGAACTGAAGGGGATGAATATGAGGTGTCTGACAACACACCTCTAAGAAGGTTTATACCAAAGAAATTCCGGAGAACATACATAAATGTTGCTTCGAATGTTACCTCAACATCAAAGGCAACAAACAAAGACACAAGTTTCTTTTGAAGTAGATACCTGAATACCAAGTATAGCTCGTAACAATCTATCTTCCGGAGCATACGACGATTCTTTCACGACCTGGGGTGTTAATTTACCTACTAAAATATCACCCGTCTCTACCCAAGATCCCAGCATCACAATTCCATTTTTGTCTAAAGTGCAGAGTAAATGGGCTTCTAAATGCGGTATTTCATTAGTTACTTTTTCAGGGCCTTGGCTTGTCACATGAGTCTGAATTTCATATTTTCGTATGTGAAAAGAAGTATAAATATCTTCATATGCCAAACGCTCGCTAATAAGTATTGCATTCTCAGAATTGTAACCCTCCCACGACATATAAGCTACTAATACGATTTTTCCCAAAGCAAGTTCGCCACCAACCGTAGCAGCACCATCCTCTAAAATTTGTCCCTTTTTAATGCATTTACCCCGAGGAACTTGGAGTTTTTTTATGCATACAAGTATTTTTATTGGAACATTGATATATAACTAATGGAATGCATAGAATATCTCCATTATCTGCTAAAAGAATCTTTAGCAGTATACAGTTTCTCCTTCCGAGTCTGTAAAATCAGAACCCTAACTATGTTGCCCTAACAACCCAGACAACACCTGCACAAATCCAAACAGATGACAATAATCCAGAATCTAAATCAGATTCTGAGGTAATGTCATACTATCGCATACTTCAAACAAAATCATTTGCTAATAACTGGAATTGGTTTAAAGATAGAATGATTAGGGCAGAGAGAGTCATTGACCTGAATTCATTCTCTGACAACGGCCTAGTTGATTTTCCGAGTAGTGGAAATTTATTAAGCTCTGTAATTGGAAAAAAATTCTATTGTGATAAAGTGATTAGAATGTTTTATGCTAATCTGCTACTTGTTGTTAAATACATTAACTCAAAGAAATTTAGAAAAGTGTAGTTATACAACAATGCGTATAATTTTACACCTGAAATCATCAAACCACTCTAGGGATACCCACACATGAAAAAATCCCTCAGCACAATCTCACTTCTGAGGAGCTTAATTCTATGATTAAATACCTTACTGGGAATTTGATCACAGTCTGGGCACCTCGGAGTTCTGTATCCAAACTGATTGCCTTGTTCACAACCCTACACAAGCTTGCTATATTCAGCTGGCTACCTTATCTAAATGAGACTGTAGTGACTTTAGAGAAAGCAACAATGTTGTACGAATTAGGAAAGAAAGATAGAGTTGATTTAGGAACCATCATATTTGAACTTGTTGCCAATCTGGCATAAAGGAAAAATAATTATGTCCTTCCATATCCCTCTTTAATCTATCAAATCCTACTTAATCAAGGATTCAAGATTCCAAAGGGGGATAAGCTGAGTCCTACATTAGAAGTATACTAAGTTCATAGAGTAGTGCTAAACAGTAGGGATATAATCATTGATCTGCCCTGGAAGAAGGAGAACTTGAACACAGAAACTGCTTCAGATGTTGCCAACACTTCAGGAAACACAAGACAGAATCAGTTCTTCATGTCTAAATAATGGTTGCACATGCACATTGCTGAGCTTAATAGACAAATTCAAGAGCTAGTGCGAGCTAGAGATTTCTACGTGGATATTCTTTCTTCACAAAAAGGGGGAGATGATGATGCTGATGCCGAAGCAGGGCCAAGTACAGATGCAGGGGGAAAATGTAGGGGGATATGAGAGATGATTGCTGCCAGTGCCAATAAGAGATGAAGAAGTAGATAGTGGAGCTGAATTGCAGATTGTTTTGCTAAACAGAAAGCGATTGGAAGCTACTGTGACACAAAACAGTCTAGATAAATGTGGCAGGATTATGGGAATGTGATGCAAGTTGATACTTTGGTCTATATATTGTTTTTACTTGATAGGTTGTAATATTTTGGTGAAAACTGAAAGAATATTCTGGTCTGTAAATATTTTCATTTTTGTGGAAATGATATGACTATTGGTTGTTGATTGACTACAAATGTGATGTATCCAAGTCATGACTAATAGACATAAGTTCTAGCTAACCTAATAATCGATACAAAATCACTTGAAATTTATAACTGCAGGTTGAGGGGAAGCATGACCCCAAACAAACTGATCTTTAGATTGTTAAGACAACATGGGGAATCAGTATCCTAGACATTTTTAGGTTTGTATGGAGTTTTGTAAAGAAAGGCAAAAAGGGGAAGATTATTGATGTTGGATGAGTGTTGTGACAACACAAGTAATTGGTTAGGACAACATCACTTATGATATAAGGATGTTGTCTGTAGTGTTGTGACAATATCACATACAACATTCCTATAAATGATTTTGCCTATTCTTCCGGCGAAACAGTGATTGTTACTATGAGGTAAAAATGACCTAGACATGCTAATCAGGAAGCTATGTTTAAAATGTGAGAAAAGAAGAAGTCAAGCTTGGTAGAAAGCGACGTGAAGACTAAGTCAATATTGTTGAGGTTTTCATGGAGGTGGAATCAGTCCAAGCTGCTACCTACTTTCTCTCAACTTCCGCAACCAATCAGTAAAAATTTCAAGGAAGTTTCACACTATAAATAGAGGAGGAACTTCAGAGTGTCGATATCTAGATTACAACGAGAAGAATCACCAAAAGAGCTCTCGAAAATTCACTTCAGAAACTGGATCAAACAATACTTCCTAAAGTAGTATAACAATATCTAGTCCAACATTACGATTGCTGCCAGATTCTAGATTAAGCTTATTGTTGAAGCAATTGTAATGAAGATATTGTGTGTTTCTTTATAGATATTTTATCTTTAGGCTGAAGTCATCTGCGACTTCGCTTTTGTAATTTCTTTTTATTTTATTTCTACAAATTGTAAAAAGAAATTCTGTTGTAATTGTATATAATATATACATTACTTCGGTCATTGACCATCAAGGTCTATATTAATATATAACAGTGAAAATATAAACCTTGTGTCTTTTACTTTTTTTGCTGCATTTGCTCTTTAAAATTTATTATTATTTTATCAAGTGTTGCCTCAATTGTTGACACAACAATGAATACAACATACATAAACTATTTAGCTTTTCTAGTTTTTGTATTCTTATTTATTCTTACTTCTACTTTCTTATCCGTAGCCTCGGACCTAACACATCGCTATTATAGAAAAAAATTGTTGAAGTAACTATAAATTGGCAAAGAGAGTTATTTTTAGTCAATACCACTAGAGGTGCTTATCGGTCGGTTCGGTACGATTTTTTGTATTATCGGTTCGATTTGTAGTTACGCTAAACCAATAACTAAATTGATAAGATAGTTTTTATCGATTTTCAATTTATTAGCTTTTGGTCCTTAACCGTTCGATTTTCGATTTAACCAATAAGTAAATGCTCTGCTAATTTTTTTTTTGCTTTCTTAGTCACTTTTAGAATTGCTACTATAGATCTACATTTATACTATCGTAGATATTCATTTTTATAAAGTGAGTAGAACCTAATATACAGACTAATGGCAGGCTAAAAGAAAGTAACATTTTGATACTTCAAAATTGGATTTAAAGACGAGGTCATCCTATACCTGTCTAACGGGCGAACAGTCGAACGTGCCTACGGGTTTAACGATTCGGACCGATTACGGTCATTCACGGACTCAAGACTCCGGTCCGGTTTATTACCGATTGGTGGCCGTGCGGGTCAAGTGCAGCAAGACCTAAGTCGAGGTTTTTTTTTAAATTTCTAGTATTTATTTTCTATAATGTAAACTAAATTCAATTTAAATATGTAATATAATAATATAATATATAATTTAGTTTTATATATTAAAATTGAAACTTTAAAGTTAACTTTCTATTTTATAGTTTATAACTTTATACTTTATACTATAGTTTATAGTTTATAGTTTATAACTTTATATTTTATCTTTATTTTATAGTTTACTTTATAGTACTGTTATATTTATACTTTATAGTTTATAACTTTATATTGTAATTATACTTTTATTAATTTATTAGATTAGTAGATATAAGTTAACAAATAAGTAATAACAGATTAACAACTAAATAGATAGTAAAATTAAAACTAATGATAAGATGTAAACTTTTGAACTTTCATAATGTTAATAAAAGTACATAATGAAATAATAATAATTTTATTTACATATTATGCATCCTTCTTGCAAGTTCTTTGTAATCTATAAGTTGATTGAATTGGTTATTCTCCATAGCCTCTAAATCTGGAGTATTAATTCCAGTCCCGCCTCCGCTCTCGCCTTCCAAAATATTGCCTATTTCTTCATCTTCCGAAGAATAAACGTCTCCACATCCTTGATCTCTTCTCTCTAATCTGATCCAATCCCTTAAGCAGACTAACACTTCTAATGTGCTTCCACCCAATGAGTGATGTGTGTCTCCTATTTGATCTCGTGCTTGGCTAAATGCACTTTCAGAAGCCACTGTTGAGATCGACACATTAAGAACATCTCGGGCCATCGCTGCAAGTACCGGGAATTGCCTTTTGTTATCCTGCCATCATTGTAAAGGGTCAAAACTTTTCTTCGGCTCCGCTGGCTTTTGCAAATAAAATTGCATCTCATCGCAAGATCGACTTGTGCTTGCTTGTGTTGTAAAAGTGCTCCATATGTCTAAAGATTCTTCTTCATCGTCATCAGCATTGAATCCTGAAGGTGTAGACACAGAAGCAGAACTAGAAGGAATATTAGTAGCAGAGTTGTTGTTATCATGTAATGTAGCATAATATTCATATAATGTAGTTAAATTAGTATCAAGTGTACTTATGCAATCAAATGAAGATAGAGTTTCTGTTTCACCTACTTTCATATAAGTATATAAACTACATATTAAATTATGACAATCTACTTTTTTAATAGAAGGATTTAAGACTGCACCAATACAATAAATATCAAGAATAGGGAAAAAATATTTTTAAAATTTTTCAAACATAAGTGTAACTGCATCTTTATATTTCACATTTGATTTTAAACCATAAAGTAAATATGATATTTCAGTTATATGAGCTAAAGTATTACAAACGGTTGGGTAATAAGATCCTGAAAATTCAACAGTAGCAGTGTAAAATTTACGTAAATTTTTTAAAAGTTCACCAATTGGTCTCCAATGTTCGTCGGTTAACATATACATCACGTTCTTACAATGCGCATTTGCAACATGTGTTATGGGGTCTTTATACTTATAACATTCTTTTAAAAATAAATAAGTATAATTCCACCGTGTAATAATCTCTTCTGGCATGAATTTAGGTCTCAAATTAAATTGTTTACATTTTTCTTTAAATTCTATAATTCTATTTTTTCTATTATTACCCTGAATAACTCCAACAGCTCTTTTGACAAGTTTTATTTTAGGTGAAAATAAATCAAGATCACTTTTAACAATTAAATTATAAATATGACAAGCACAACGAACATGAAATATATGAGAAAGTGGTGGTTGTACTTCCGCTTTTAAAAGATCTACGGCAGCAGTATTATTAGATGCATTATCGAATGATACACAAAGTATTTTATTATAAAGATTATATTTTTGGGCATAAGAACAAATAGTTTCGCTTATATATTTTCCAGTATGACTTTGATCCTCGTCATACGCAAAAACAATAATACGTTTTTCCATTCTAAAATTTTCATCAATCCAATGACAAGTAATTGTTAAATAATCATAACCGTTTAAAGCATGTCCAATGTCTGAAGTAAAACTAACTAGACATGGAAGGTTAGCAAACAAATATTGCAAAAAAATAACATAATCATTATGAAGTCTAAAAATATCAGCTCTAGTAGTACTATGAGGAACACCTTTAAAAAAATGATTATATACTCTTTGAATATATGTAATTAAATATGAAGAAGAAGCAAAAGAAAAAGGTAAACAACCTCCGACAATCATTTTTGCTAATTCAATGCGATCCTTTTTTGGATCGTACTTAGCCACCCCCCAGTTAATGGATTAATTTGTTGTTGACCGGGTTCTAAATCAGAGACAACATTCCATTGTGTCGTATGATCGTGTTTTATATGTCTACCTATAGTGCCCGTCCCTCCGTCACCACTCCTTGTCTTATGTTTATAAGTTCTCCCACAAATATTACATCTAACTCTATCAGTACCCACAACTTTATCATAAAAGAGCCACACTTTACTCCTTTTTTTTCTTGCTACTGGTTCTGGTAAAGGAGGTCTACGACTACGACTACCACTAGCGATGCAACATTGTCAGAAGGAACACTAGTAGGTGTAGGAGGTTCATTTTCTTCAAGTTCAACAATATTATCTAATTGAACGTTATCATATTCATTATCTTCTATTCCAAAATCTTCTTGCATTTGATCATAATCTATATTTTGATTAGATGTGAAGAACCTATAGATTTTTTACCCCTTGAACTAGATTTACGGCGCAGTCCCGACGCAATTTCCCTTAGTAAAAACATTATAAAATATTTAAATAATCAACAAATAAATATGATAATTTAATAAAATAATTAGAGAATGAAACGAGTGTACCAAACTTCGGGATACAGAATTCAATTGAAACTCGAAGCTCGAAGTCTTGCGTCTTGCTACTTTGAATTTGAAAACTAATAATAATAATAACTTGAAAATTGATAATAAAGATGATTAAGAGAGTATGAGAAATTGAGAATAAGAGAATTGAGAGAAATGTTGTGTGATAAAAATAAAAAAAATGTAGAGAATTTATAGATTTTTTAAAGGGTAAAAATGTAATTAAAAAAAATAATAAACAAAACAAAAAAAAAGGAAAAAAATGCAGCCAAACGGTCGAAATGACCGTTGGCACCCCCCCCCCCCCACCCCCTCCCAACGGTAACAATACCATTTGGGTCACTGTGCAATTTATTTTTTAATTTTTTGTGTTATCGGTCCGGTCCGGACCGGTTAACCGATTTCCGTTACCGGGTGTAACCGGTCCGGGCCTTACCGGGTTTTTTCTAACCCGTGTGGGTTGGGGGTCAACCCAACCCCCAACCCGGTAAGCCCTTACCGGTCCGGTCCAGTTCCGGGTCAACCCGGACTGGTAGACAGGTTTAGGTCATCCTGAGATTTCATGAGATTCTGAAATGGAAAAGTACGGAAAATTTCAAGATAGTTGGAAATCAAGTGTTATTATATTTGCAATGCCCTATTATGCAATTATACATTGTAGCCAACTTTTTAAAAATAGGGTTTATATTTAAATTAAAATTTAAAGTTACTATTATATAATTAGGAATAAAAAATAATTTTAATATAAGTTTATTGGGTTATCGGATCAACCATTAACTAAATTCTTAAAATTAAAACCGAACCGCCAATCTAGTAAAAAAAAATTACAATACAGTTTACAAATCGTTAACTCAATAACCCAATATCGATAAACCAATAACGTTTATTAGTTCGATTTATCGGTTAAATCGGTTTCTGCACAACCCTATCAACTTATGATATATTGAAACATCTATCTATGACAATTTTTCACTGTGAAAAGTGGTAATTATTTCCTTTCATAAATCTAACGATAATCTTACATTCATATATACTTTCAACCTCAACCAAACTTAACATAAAATAATATATAACAAAAGAACTTCAACATAGAAGAATACATATTTAAGCATAACAACATAATTTATCAACCATTTATTTTTATAACTGATTGATAAAAAGAACTATTCAATACCAAGAAAGTACATGCGTGTAATACATTTTAACTTATGAATATGAACGAACAAATAATTGAAATATTTCAACAAGATTGGGTTGAAAATTAACAATAGCCATCATGATCAAACACCTAAATAAATAGAGGGCTTTCTGTTAGGAAAAATAAAAGCAGGGGAAATATCAAACACCTATTATAAAACTAAGAAAAATGAAGAACAAAAAATTATAATAAAAGAAATAATTTTAACAAACAACTGAAAACTAGAATCAACACTAGATCTGAATCCTTGCTAGGCGAGTGATGACAATATATCTACAAGATTGTCCCGTATATATCATTTTACGTTGCTAGGCAATAGCCTCCCAAGATAAAACAGCTACTAACACACTTGAGAAAAGAAAACTCAAATGTTTTTTCTTGAAGAACTTTGAGTATTGAAAGATGCTAGAGAGGAAGATGTTTTTCAGAATTATCAATTTTCTACAAATGTCTTGACAATTGAGTCAAATGCCTCAATTTATAATGTAATAATTGTCTCTTCAAGTGCTAAGTAATGTCATTGAATCACCCATGTAATGGAAATGAATTACCCAAGTAATGACACTCATTTATCAGCCAAATAATGACTGACTAATGTTGGAATGAATGTCACTGAGGGCAGCCCAAAAGTCTCCAAAAATCAGATTTTCCGTTTTAGACTTTCTGCCAGGAAAGATGAATTAGCGTCGCGACCAAGCCTCTGAGGTGCCCTGGCCCTGACGGGGTTGGCGTCGCGTCCCTTCTTGACTCCGCGGTCCTTTTCCACCTATTCCATCTTTACACTATGCACACTTCTTCCTTCGTTTACCAACGTGAAACACTTGTCATTTGGCCAATGACCGTCCATCATTCTATGTCTCAAACATTTTACTTACGTACCAATATCTCTTTCACTAATAAAATTTATGATTCTTTGTACAGTGTGTGCATGTGTATGGAAATAACGTTTCCGACGTGCGGGGCCCCAATTGTTCGAGTCATAAATAATGGGATAAACTTTATTCCACATTAATAAATTTCCAACAATTCCCTCCTGAAAGAGATTTTGGCACACTCACAAGGTGCTTATTTCCATCAATCTTTCGGCGGAGTGATATTGCATCAAAAGAGGTAGCTCCCGCTTTAAACTTTCCTTAGTTGAATATCATCGGACTTACTTACTGCGCGGTGAACGTGGTGTCTTGAATCGTCAGTGTTTAGTGTAAGACAATTCAATGGTACCAACACAACAACTTTCCTTACTCTGTTCTTCTTAATGTTTGTCCGTTGTGGCCATGTATGGATTCTTAAGTGCGCTCATTTGAGGCGGTCTGTCCTCGCACTTAAATAGGTAGTCTTCTACGAGGTATCATGCTATACCCCACTTCATAAGTGTTAGGAACCATTAAAAATTTCTCCAAACCTAACATCAACCGTTGAGGATCATTAAAGATTTTGGAAACTTAACCTCTACCCACACTGCAGATAGCACTTAATGTATATCGCGGGAACGACTTTGGGTTTATGTTCCTTACAGAAATCATAACACGAAGAGCTATTTCTTTCACCGAAGCTGTCACACCCCGACTTTTTCTAAGTCTTTACTTAGGGCGTGATGACACCTGGATAATTATTTTCCACCAGGAGCACCATTTAATTCTCTTTATTTAGAAATTTAAACTTATATTCAAATACGGAGCTATTAATAAAAATAACAATAAAGAAATTCATTTATGACTTTATTGAAAATATAACGCGAGCTCATGCTCGTGCAAATATTATTTCTACATAGACATACTGACAAATATTATTCTAAGTTGGAAGGGAGACCATTCCACACGGGCATTTCCCGAGACATTGGGCGATATTCGAACTGGCGAGTACCAAGCCCGAAACAATGGACTTGGTATGACAAGAGGCTGCGGGACGATCGCTAGCCTTGGCGTGGAGCCTTTCCTCTATCACGCTTTCCTGAAACATGTTAAATGAAGAGTCAGCCATACCATCTGGGGCTGAGTGAGAACCTTACCCTGCAATTCAAAGTAACACCACAATATTCCAAGCGCAATCACATTATAACGTAATAAGCATATTGCAAAAACATATCAGGTTACAACATTTTTAAATATGCAACAACTCCTCATAGGAAATTCTCGGTTTAACTAACACTTCATTTTATCTCGTATTATACGTTAAGACATTCCCCTACATTTCCACATATTTATTACATTTATATATTTGTGAACGCGTATTCACTTTTCATATTTATATATAGGTGAACATGTATTCATCTTTCATATTTGTCGCGGCGTGCAACCCGATCCATTATATTTATGTATTTGTGAACACGTATTCACTTTACGTTTTGTTGCGGCGTGCAACCCGATCCATTATGTTTACGTATTCGTGAACGCGTATTCACTTTACGTTTTGTTGCGGCGTGCAACCCGACCCATTATATTTACGTATTTGTGAACGCGTATTCACTTTACGTTTTGTTGCGGCGTGCAACCCGACCCATTATATTTACGTATTTGTGAACACGTATTCACTTTACGTTTTGTTGCGGCGTGCAACCCGATCCATTATGTTTATATTTATATATTTATGTGAACACGTATTCACTTTTCATATTTTTCAGAAGATCGAATAAATAATATTCTCTTTCCCAACATTATGTCATTCATACTTGTAACGATTATAACTTTTTAACCATAACTCCAACTAAGGTGTTTCTCAAGCGAAAACTAAGGTAAGACGGGGATCTTTCACTGTACCAAATTTCATTTAAAACTACTTTGGGTAACTAACACAAATTTATCCTCAAAACAGCCATATGAGATTTGTTTCGGCAGAATTTTTATTAAACATAACTCAATCTTAGAATAGTCATAACTCCTAATCTGTAAACTCGTTCAAGCCCCATAAAATCTCAAAACGACGAGAACAGAGAGATACACGTCTCCATGTGAACCATCCTTTCATATTCTTTACCATTTGGTACCGTTTTACACTTTTATTCGCTGCCCTTCCTGGATCTCGATAGATCCGAGGCAGAAACTTTAAACAGCGATAACTCTCAATCCGTAAGTCGGATAGACCCCCGAAAGGTCTCAAAATGTCCAAAACAGAGAGATCTAGAACTTTTGATTTAGAAACAATTTTCATATTCCCCACATATTAGTACAGTTTTACGTTTCCACGTCCTGCCCTTCTGGATTCCGATGAATCCGAGGCAGCAACTTCAAACTACAATAACTCTCAAATCGTAAGTCCGTTTTAATAACTCTTTATCTATATCTGTCCGTAACAGAGAGATTTACAACCATGTAAATTTTCATATAATTTTAATAAGTAAAACTCCATAAAAACAGTCCGTAATTATGTCTTTCCGAATTTCGACCAAATCTAAGGCAGGAACTTTGAACTATGATAACTTTCCAACCATATGTCCATTTTACCTCATTTTTGGTTTTATATGATCATATTAGAGAGGTGTACCACTCTTCCGAATTTCATCAAATTCTAAAAATTATAACTCAGTGAGAACAGTTCGTAAAGTTCATGACGCAACTAGTTGTCTAAACAATCAAAAGTTCAATATTTCTTTTCAACACTCAATTCTTATTCTAACATGTATTGAACTTAAAATAAAGTATGTTACCAAGAATTTCTGAGTGAGAAAACTCACCTTGTAAGTGTGAAGATTATTGTTGTGTGGTTGCTAAAATTATTCTTACTCTCTAGTATTTTTCTTCTTGTTCTTTTTGCCCTCTTGGTATTTTTTCCTCTTCTTTTCACTTGTTTTTTTTCTGATTTTCTAACCTTTATGTTATGTACTTTGTTTGTGTGTAAATACAATGTATAAGTGGAGAGTTTGTATAACATATGAGAGGTGGAAGGACAAGAGTTGGAGGGGAAATGAAAAGGGGGGGAAGGGGTAAAGGGAAGACGTGCATGGTGCATGTTTTTTTTTTTTTTCTTATTTTCATTTCATCTATCTATTTATCCAACTTTAACACTAACTCTATCCCATGCAATTTATTCTTTGTTTTCTTATATATATATATATTTTTATTAACCCAACCACAACTATATATATATTTTTTTTTCCGGATTTCACAGAAGCGCTCAACTGAACTTTTACAGCTTAGTTTTTCCATTGAACCTAATTCCTGAGATCTCCAATCAGTAAGGTTGGGTTTCCACCGTGTTAGTCCTTATTGTTTGGGTTTTAAGCTCATTCCCCTAGATAAGTAGAACATATGATCTCTTGGTATGCCCTTAGTCAAAGGGTCTGCTATGTTATCCTTTGGTTTTATATAATCAATGTAAATAATACTCGTGGTGATCAGCTGTCTAACGACCTTATATCTCTGTCGTATGTGATGAGACTTGCCATTATATATAGAACTTCGTGCTCTTCCTAGAGCCGATTTGCTATCGTAGTATATCATTATAGAAGGTACGAGTTTGTCCCAACACGGGACATCCTTTAAGAAGTTTTGATGCCACTCAACTTCTTCTCATATTTTGTCTAAAGCAATAAACTCTGACTCCATTGTGGATCGGGCGATGCACGTTTTCTTAGAGGATTTCCAAGATACTGTCACGACCCGACCTCGGGCCCGCGACTGGTGCCTTACCCCGGGCACCCTAGTGATACAACATCAGAGAAAATCAGCGGAAATATAAACTCAAAACATGAACAATATGAAAAGAGAAACAGGCTAACCAAAACAGTCACCTTTCTGTATAAATATCAAAACCGAACAGTTACATCCTTTACAAACCACACTTGTGATTACAGACCTCTAAGAATTTTTATAACAACTATGGCGGGACGGGGCCCGCCATACCACGAATGTACAAGTACCTACAATGACAGGGACTATACCAAAAGATAAGCCTCGGAGAAGCGGAGCTTCCCAATCTGTGAGCAGTGATCCTATGGCGAGGATCAACAACCGGTGTACCTCTACTGCGGCATGAACGCGGCCCCGAAGGAGGTCGATAACAGTACCAAGTATGTGAAACGAAAATCGTAAATGAAATCATAATAGTCTATATAAAGCGGGAGACATGTATGATAACCAAACTACGATTACCTGACATATAAGCGGTCATGTCAGTCGGGGACTCGCCTTAAAGTCATCACTCATGCAGTGGAATTCCTTCCTCATCTTTGAGTCTATGACATAAATCATACTCATGTGACGCGCCCGTGACATCCTACCTCACTGTCGGCGTACACATATACAATACATATATATATACCTCCTGCCCGTGGAATCCTCCATCACTGCCGGCAGCCGTAGGTGTAACATGAAACCAGGTGACACGCCCGTGGCATCCTACCTCACTGTCGACGTACACATATACAATACATATATATATATATAACGCGGCCGCATGCCCCGGAATCTCTCATCGTATAAGCATGGCCATAACGTGCCCTCGGCATCCCTCATCGTAGGTGCAGGTCTTCATGGGGAGCTAGCCCATGGAGTAATAATATAACATGCCCCCAGCATCCCTCATCGTGGGTACATGTCTTCGTGGGGAGCTAGCCCATGGAGTAATGAAACACCCGGGCATCTAACCCACATCCTGGCCGCATGCCCCGACATCCCTCTTCGTATAAGCATGACCAAGATCAATCACAATGGAAGCATACCCGTGGAATCCTCCATCACGGCTGGTATGTCCGAAACAAATAACAAGATAACACTCCTAGTGGAAGCATACCCGTGGGCCACCCATCGTGTCAGTATGTCCAAAAGGATCGATATAGTGGAAGCATACCCGTGGGCCACCCATCGTGTCAGTATGTCCATCAATCAACCAGATAGCCGGCCCTCCATTGAGAGACTCGGTAGCACAAAATCAAACACTTGCACAACAAAGGATATCACAACAAGCATAGGCAAGTTCAACGTACTCATAGACTTTCATTTTATGACAACAATTCCGGGTTTTAACCCCAAGGTACTACGTACTTTAACTCTTTAAAAAGATCAATTTCTTTCACAAAAGTCACACGATACCCGTAGTATCAAAATAGAGTAACTATCTTTTTAAGTAAACCAAAACAATTTCCATACCTTCTTTTTAAACCAACTTAAGACAAAACCATGTCTTTCATTTAAACCAAAACACTTCAATTCCTCAAGTCTCATTTCTTTTAGAAATCAAGTTCCTTACTTTGGAATTTAAGAAAAATCAATACTTGTTATTAATGATCTTATTAAAGCAGCCATGATCTAGGAAATGTAATACAATTTTGTCTTATCTTAGCTTCTATGCAGATGGAGGTTTCTACTTGTTTTAATATAATTAATTGTCATTACATTTTCCTTTATTAACGCTGCAATGACTTGTTCGATACTTATTCTCATTCCCGAAATCAATATAACTTTATTCTTTTTAAAGACCAAGTACTCATTACTCATGAATACGGTTTCACAACTTTTTAACACAAACCAAGTTCTTAACATTATAACAAGTCAAATATAAGTCAAGTCTCGTGCCTTTTAAAATCAACAAACCATTCTTTTACCTACATAAAGTCGTTATAACTAACTTTCCATAAAGCTATTATAACACTTTATGTTTTAAACCAACCAAATTCGTTTAGCACACGTACGTCTACCGTACTACATAGTTCACAACAATCATTCTAGAAAGGATAGGAAGAGGTTCACATACCTCGCGACGATTATCGACAAATAGCAAAACGCTCCAAGTACTTCAACTTCGTTGGCTACTCCTTAAGCCAAGTAGATCACGCCACACGTAGTACTTCAATCCTAAAATGGCCATAGTACTTCTATCAAACCTTACTTACCATCGAAGACTTATACCAATTAAAAGCCCTCCAATTCTACGGAAAATCGGGCAGCACTTCCCCTTTTTCTACATACTTTCCCACCTTTTTCAAGGCCTGATAACAGTAACCAACATGCCACATTTAAGGCGCAACAATTCAACAACTAAAGAAGGGGATCACACGCCCAAACGGATGTGTTAAACAATCTTCCCTTAACAACAACAACAACTAAAGAAGTGGATCACACGCCCAAACTGTTATACCCCGTAGTTTCAGGGTATATATGTGAGAATGTACGTACGAGAATACGACAGAAATTTTGGAAAGAAAGGAAGATGTGATTTTTTTTTTCGACGGAAAAGTTTCCGGTTTTTGTGAAGAAAAAGGTTCGTTAATGGGAATTGGATTCCCAGATTTGGTATTTGGACTTCTTGGATTATTTTAGAATTATGAGATTTTATTTTCGGAAATGGTCACGTGGGACCCACGGGAGAAATTTACGGGTTGTGAAGCCCACTTTGTTTTTGAGGTTTTCGGTATTTTGGATATTTTCGGAAGACGAAATATTTTGGACGAGTCGGGGGGCGACACGTGTCACCCCCATGTGTCACTTGGCCGAAATTGGAGGGACAAGTGGCTAGCCACTTGTCCCCTTGGCCGAAATGGCCATGACATTTGGAGGCCAAATCGTTGGCCATGTGGTGTGGTGGGACCCACACACACATGGCCCAATCTTGACCCTACACTTACCTTGATCTTGGCCCTTGAAACCTCTATAAATACCCCCCTTAGGTTGAAGAGTATTTCATCCACACTTGAAGAATTTCCAAAGCCAAAAATACTCCCTCCCTTTAGTGAGTTTTCGTCCCTCCCCCCCTCTTGTGTAGAAAATACTTTGTGTATTGTTGTATTATCCCAAATACCTTAGCCTAGTATCCCTAGTAGTATTCCAAAGTTATTTCAATACTAGGAGCCCGAAAATACTACTTTATTCCAATAGCCGCAAAGTGAAACCCTAGAAAAATCTTCCTAGCTTGGTTGAAGTATTTTGAGAAGTTGTTTGAAAACTTCTAAGGGTCGCTTGGAGAGGGTTGGAGCGTAAGGAGTTGGAGCTAAACGTTGCTCAGGATCGACTTATAATCTTGGATAATTTTGGGCTTATCGAGGTAATGATCTATGTCCCCCTATTGTAATTGGATATTACATATTTTAGTAATGTATAGTTGAGTATACTATATATAGAATGAATATTGGTAAGGATTGAACTGTACTTACAGTAGACTTGTGTAGTATTATTGTGAAGCAGAATTGAACACGTCCGGTTAGACGTGTAGTCCCCTGGGAGTTGTTGGCCTGGTAACGGGCCTTGATAGGGAAGGAGTTTTATGAGATAGCGGGAGGGGAGGTGCTGCCGAATTTTCTGTAGAATAAGGAATCTTGTATTTAGAATATTCTACGAAGAGAACTAGAAGTTGATAGATGTATTGTGGTTGTTATAGGTGGATCTTCTACGCGTGGCATACTTGACTTGGCTTGTGGTTTAAGCTAATAAGGTATGTGATTCTTCCTATACTCTTGAGCATGATTGTTGTAAACTATATAGTACGGTAGACGTACGTGTGTGAGATGAATTTTGTTTGTTTAAAACATAAAGTGTTATAATGGATTTATGGGAAGTTAGTTATAACGACTTTATGAGGATAAAAGAAAGGTTTGATTTTGACAGTGAAACGACTTTATTTTGAAAGTTAAGAGACTTGATCTTGAAAGATAAGAGACTTGACTTATAACGACTTGTTTTTGGAAAAAGAGAAGTAACTTGATTTAAGTATAAGTTACTTGTTTTGAAAAGAGTAAAGTTGTTTGGGTTTTAAAAGAACACTTGTTGTTGTTTTAAAAGAGAAGTACTTGATTTTAAAAGCTTGTAAAGATTTTCTGAAGGTGTAGTAATTTGGTTTAAAAAGGAAACGTGTTTTAATACTACGAGTATTAGTATTGTGTGGCTTTTACATAAAGAGGGGTCTTTTTGAAAGAAGGAAAGTATGTAGTATTTTGGGTTGAAACCCGTATTGTTGACATAAAATAAAAGTACGTTGAACTTGCCTATGCTTGTTGTGATAGCTTTGTTGTGCAAGTGTTTTGATTCTGTGCTACCGTGTCTCTCGGGGAGGGCCGGCTATCTGTATGATTGTTTGGACATACTGACGCGTTGGATGGTCCACGAGTATTCGTCCACTATTGAGTATTATCTGGTTGTTCCTTTTGGACATACTGATGCGTTGGGTGACCCACGAGTATGCGTCCACCTTGAGTATTATCTTGTTATTTCCTTTGGACATGCTGACGCGATGGATGATCCACGGGCGTGCGTCGATGGGATGGTTTCATGGCCATGCTTTCCGGTAAGATCTTTGGGGCATGCGGTCATTGTGAGGTTTTGTTATTTGTCCATGGACCGCTAATCCATGAAGCTTGCCGCTTTGACGAACAATCACGGGCTTGATTTGTACATGTGGTTCTGAGCACATTTTAGATACTTGTCTGGTCATTTCTCGTGTATCGGTTTCTTTGGTAGATAGCGAGATACTTGCCTCGGTCATATCTCGTGAGACGGTTGGCTAGAATGCGTTAACTTTGGTACTTGCCTCGGCGATTGCGTGGCTAGCTTTTGGATCAGTAATTAGCTTCCGTACCTTGCAGTGAAGTTTTATGACTAGCTTTTGGAACTGGTATAGAGGCGATTCTACTTGCCCGATCGGTTTGATAGCGAGCGGGATCTAGTGTTCGAGTTCACATATGGGTGTTGTTTTACATCATATGCCGGTAGTGAGAATGAGTTCCACGGGCATGAGTGATATTATGGGCGTGAGACCCATAGTTATGTGTGAGTGATTATTACGAGGATATCGTCCCTACTTGACATAGCTGTTTACTTATTTCAAATGGTTTTATAAAATGATGAAATGTGATTTCATTCTGATATTTTGATTTCACATACTTGGTACTGTTATCGACCTCGCCGGGCTGCGTTCATGCCGCGGTAGAGTACACCAGTTGTTGATCCTCGCTCATAGGATCACAGTTCAGCGTTGGGAAGCTCCGTTTCTCTGGAGGCTTATCTTTTGGTATAGTCCCCTGTCATTGTAGGTACTTGTACATTCAGGGGTATGGCGGGGCCCTGTCCCGTCATAGTTGTTGTTACATTCTTAGAGGTCTGTAGTACTGTTGTGAGTAGGGTTGTAAAGGATTTACTGTTCGGTTATATATATATATACATGAAGGCGACCGTTTTGGTTGGCCTATTTTCTTATGATGTATCTTGTTTCCTGTTTAAGTTTTTATTTCCGCTGATTTTCTCTGATGATTGTATCACTAGGGTGCCCGGGGTAAGGCACCAGTCACGGGCCCGAGGTCGGGTCGTGACACAAACGGACGTGATAAACAATCTTCCCCTTAACAACAACAACTTAAAAACCGAAATGGAACAAGTCCATAGTCCAAAGTAAATACAGTCCAAAGTAAATACAGTCCAATGTAAATACAGTCCATTAGTTGGTGTTCTTGGCCAACTTTCAATAATCACACTTTATCCAACTTTTCGGTTAGAATGCCGGAATTACTTCTTTAATCCTCCAACTTATATTCCAATCTTCATATAAGTTATAGTTACTTTGTTATTAGCTTTCAACAAGTAAGATACGTTTTTACCATTTTATGGCTAACATGCCAATTTCCATTTCAACAAGCTTACAAGATCCAATTCTTTCCAAACTTCTTTCCACATATTACATATTCCATAATTCTCTAATATTCCAAGAAGTCCAAATACCAAATCTGGGAATCCAATTCCCATTAACGAACCTTTTTCCTTCACAAAATTCGGAAACTTTTCCGTCGAAAAATCACATCTTTCTTCCTTTCCAATATAATGTCGTATTCTCGTACGTACGTCCTCACATACATACCCTGGAACTACGGGATGTAACAGACACAACCACATCACCAATTATAAATATATACCTACTGATAGAGTTGTTGTTCTCTATATCAAATATCCAGTTTGTATCATTGTACCCTTTTAGTACAACTGAATATCTCAAATAATGCAACTCATAAGTTAGTGTGTATTTCAGAAACCGTAGTACCTGATTCAATGCTTTCCAATGTTCATTACTCAGATTACGGGTAAACCTAGTCAACTTGTTGATTGCATAAGTGATATCAGGCCAGGTGCAGTTTGTTATGTACATCAAACTCCCAATCACCTGCGCATATCACACTTGGCATACAGGCGTGTCACGACCCGACCTCGGGCCCGCGACTGGTGCCTTACCCCGGGCACCCTAGTGATACAACATCAGAGAAAATCAGCGGAAATAAAAACTTAAACATGAAACAAGACATAAAATAAGAAACAGGCTAACCAAAACGGTCACCTTCCTGTATATATATATCAAATCGAACAGTTAAATCCTTTACAAACCATGCCAACAACAGTACTACAGACCTCTAAGAATTTTATAACAACTATGACGGGACAGGGCCCCGCCATACCCCTGAATGTACAAGAACCTACAATCTCAGGGAATCATACCAAAAGATAAGCCTCCGGAGAAACGGAGCTTCCCAAAACACTGAACTGTGATCCTATGAGCGAGGATCAACTACCGGTGTACCTCTACCTGCGGCATGAACGCAGCCCCCCCGAAGGAGGTCAGTACAACAGGTACCAAGTATGTGAAACTGAAAATACTGTAAATGAAATCATAATAGTCTATATAAAGCAGGAGACATGTATGATAACCAAACTACAGTACACAAGATATAAGCGGTCATGTCAAGTCAGGGACTCACGCCCTCAAATTTATCACTCATGCCCGTGGAATTCCTTCCTCACTGCCGGCAGTCTATGACATAAATCATACTCATGTGACGCGCCCGTGGCATCCTACCTCACTGTCGGCGTACACATATACAATACATATATATATCTCTGCCGTGGAATCTCCGTCATCGCGTACCGTAGGTGTAACATATAACTATGTGACACGCGGTGGCATCCTACCTCACACATGCATACATATACAATACATATATATATATATATATATATATATATATATAACGTGGCCGCATGCCCCGGAATCCCTCATCGTTTAAGCATGGCCATAACGTGCCCCCGGAATCCCTCATCGTAGGCGCAGGTCTTCATGGGGAGCTAGCCCATGGAGTAATAATATAACATGCCCCCGGAATCCCTCATCGTAGGCGCATGTCTTCATGGGGAGCTAGCCCATGGAGTAAAATATAACATGGTCGCATGCCCCGGAATCCCTCATCGTATAAGCATGACCATGGAGTAATGAAACGCCCGGGCATCTAACCCGCATCCTGGCCGCATGCCCCGGAATCCCTCATCGTATAAGCATGGCCAAGATCAATCACAATGGAAGCATACCCGTGGAATCCTCCGTCACGGCCGGTATGTCCAAGTAAATTCACAACAAGTTAGTCGGCCCTCCATCGAGAGACGCGGTGGTATAGAAATACGATACTTGCACAACAAAGGCTATCACAACTAGCACAGGCAAGTTCAACATACTCTTAGACTTTCATTAACATGTAAATTGATTCACCATTTATATAAACTCAAGTACTCCCATTTTATGCCAACAATCCGGGTTTTAACCCTAAAGTACTACGTAATTAAATTCTTTCAAAAAGATCTCTTTTTTTACGTAAAAACAACTCGATACTAATATCCGTAGTACCAAACACGTTCATGTTTAAATCAAGTACTTTATACTTTTTAAAACAAGTGGCTTACACTTTTAAAACAAAGTAAAGTATACTTTTAAAACCCAAGTAACTAACTCTTTTAAGATCAAGGTACTCCTACCTTTTAAAACCAAGCCACTTATATTTTTCCATCAAGAAAAGTTCGATATTTGAAAATAAGTTACTTATACTTTTAAACTCAAGTTACTTCTCTTTTCCCAAAATCAAGTTACATGACTTTCAAAATACTTTAAGTCTCCTTACTTTAGAATGTCAAGAAATCAATACTTGTTTATAATGATTTTATTAACGCAGCCATGATCTAAAAAATGTAATACAATTTTGTCTTATCTTAGCTTCTATGCAGATAGAAGATTCTACTTGTTTTAATATAATCATTTGTCATTACATTTTCCTTTATTAACGCTGCAATGGCTTGTTCGATAGTTACTCCCATTTCCGAAATCAAATAAAACTTTATTCTTTTAAAGACCAAGTACTCATTACTCTCGAATGAGGCTTCACCATTTTTTAACACCATTCAGGTCAATTATAAGCCAAGTCTCTTATCTTTTAAAAATCAACAAATCATTCTTTTACCTACATAAAGTCGTTATAACCAACTTCCCATAAAGCCATTATAACACTTTATGTTTTAAACCTACCAAATTTGTTTAGCACACGTACGTCTACCGTACTACATAGTTCACAACAATCATGCTAGAAAGGATAGGAAGAGGTTCACATACCTCGCGACGATTATCGACAAATAGCAAAATGCTTCAAAGTACTATACCCTTGCTAGCCTTTTTCACCCTTCAAGTAGAATACGCTACTCGTAGTACTTCAACCTATAATGGTCATAAAATGTCTATTAACCTCTAGCTCTCTTCGTAGAATATTCTAAGTACAAGGTCACTAAATTCTACGGAAAATCGGGCAACACTTCCTTTGTTTCTACATACTTTGCCACCTTTTTTAAGGCCGAATTCAATAACCAAACGCCACATTTAAGGCTCAAGTCAATTCAGCAAATACAAAGGGGATTACACGCCTAACAATAAGTGTAAAATTCCGCCCCACAACAATACAGAACAATCCAATAATTTCCATGTCATTCTCGGCTAAAAGGTGCTACAACATAAAGTTTTTCAATTCTTTTCCAATCCAAGTTCTTGGGTCTAACATGTTATATAGTCATAAACAACTTCAACAACTACAATTTCCTTCTTTAGATAACATGTGACAACTTAAACTAATAATCATATTGAATAGAAATCTTAAGGCTAAACATGTTAGTTTTCGGATTAGGGTTCCAATAGCCAATATACTTATCAAACTTCAAACAATATACCTCATGCTTGCTAATATCCATAACTACCATGGTAAGTAATCTTTAATTGCTAAAACGACAATAATTTATACCTTTACAAGCCCTTAAAATTCCCAAGATTCAAAGTCGCTCCTTAGCAATTCTTAGCTCCTTTTCTTATGTTTCAATCCTCTCCAAGCACTCCTTAGAAGCCTATGAAGAACTCATCTTCAAGTTCCAACTTCAAAGTTGAAGAACTCCTTAAGTTTCCGCCTTGCGACTAATACGAAAACGCCACTTTTCCGGGATCTTTCTATTGAGATAACCTTACAATACTCTTAGGAACCTTGGTTTAAAGTGTGGTGCTTATTGGACAACAAACGAAATTTTCTTCTTGAAATTCCTCTCAAAGCCGAGAGCCTCCCTCACTTGTTCTTCAATAATTTCTTGAAATAAGACTAAGTGTGGAACTAGTCTTGCTACTAGTATGTATTTATAACACTATGGAGGGTCAAGACTTAAACAAATGGGTGGCTAAGATGAGTTTCACTAGGATCAAGCCCAAGTGGCCCTTTGACAAGTCAACAATATCAAGCTTCAAGACTTATCATCCACAATGGTCAAATGACCATTCTAACCTTGCAAATTTCGTCCAAGACCTTGTGGGGGAGGTGCCACGTGCCGCCCTCCCATTCGTCCATAAAATTCCGTAACCCTCGTGGGTCCCACAAAATGTAAAATTTCTCGGGTGGGCCCCACGTGACTAAATCCGTAAAAAAAAAAAATTCCAAAATGATAATACGTTCCATAATTCTAATATAATCCAGGAAGTCCAAATACCAAATCTGGGAATCCAATTCCCATTAACGAACCTTTTTCCTTCACAAAATCCGAAAACTTTTCCGTCGAAAAATCACATCTTTCTTCCTTTCCAATATTACTGTCGTATTCTCGTATGTACGTCCTCACATACATACCCTGGAACTACGGGGTGTAACATTCTTCCCCCCTTAGAAACATTCGTCCCGAATGTTCCTTCTAAGTCTCCAAACACGCTTGCGCCGGTATAGTCTTCACTACCACACTTACAAAACCGATCATGCCACCAATGGCCAAAATATAACATGCGTGCAAAACTCAAATCCAAGCCAACGAGGAATCACCTCTAACATCACAAAAAACACTCCCACCCTTGGTCTAAAGGATACTCCCTTCGCATCTTCACTTCACAAAAGAAATGATCACTTCCGTTCTCATAACACATGTTCGCTTCTTTTCTTACTCGTCGTACCCTTCTCGTACACCCGAACTCTCTATAGTACACGTTCCACACTTCAGTTACCACTTCAATTTCCACAACCTTGGAGTTACTACCTCCAAACTTGGTCGTTACTAATTTCAACTTCCCCTTAAGGCCATTCCCGGCCTTCCCGACCCACTTCTGGTCGAACGCGTCTACGAACTCATACGATGGCTACCTAGACTTTGGGCCTAGCACCCTCGTGACCCTATCACATAGAGGGACCACCACAAATTTACCTTACTTCATTCCGGGCTGCGGGTTGACCCGCAATCTGGCCTCAACTCGACCCATTTATCGCGCCAAACTCTCTCGTTCCCCGATCCGGAACAATCTTACTAATTCACATCATGAAAGCTACCACTTCTATCTCACACTACCCATGGAATTATCACACAAATTCAGTTCACGCATACCAAATACTTGACAAAGATCACCCGCCAAATCTTTTACTCATGACGACCTTACATCTAAGGCCCTAACTGTTATAAATTCTAAGGTTCACAATTGTCTCATCCCCAGACTTACCCTTTTCACTAACCAGGCTTCTAAATCACATTTTTAACACAAAGCTATCCGAACATAACACTTAACACATCATCATATCATCAATACATACTAGTCTCTAGAGGGTTAAGGATATACCTGAAAAATAAAATAGACGGTTCAAAGGACCGCTAAAACTGGGAACTTCCACCGCGACCCCTGTCGTGGCCTGCCGGTGTATGAACATCCTGCCTAACCATTGAAGGCGAAGAACCCGCAACTGATCCCGTAGTCTGTGCTATCCCATCGCCACCTCGGTCGACGATCTCGCCAAATGGCCCCGCTGTCGCATAACAAGCGGTCGAAATAGTACGACACTCCCCAACATGGAATCTATTACAGCGACCACACCGAGGTAAAGATGGCTTCCCCTGGCTACTACCCTCGAGCATCTGTGACCTGCACCGACACGCTCCGAATATCCGGCGATCAAACCTCCTGCTAGAAGACTGGGAAGGAGCACTCTGTGTCGGCTGAAATGTTGACCTAGCCCGCTGTTGAGGTTGTCTGCCTCGAAAGTTACCAAAGGACCCTGCTGTCTTGACCCTCTTATGCTGATCCTGGTCCCTACGTTGGTCTCTACGTTCCTCAATCCCCTGTGCATAAGCCTGTATACGGGCAATGTCCATGCCCGGCTGAAGAGCTACTCCTGTACAACTCTCTGCTAGATAATCGTCAAGTCCTGTGACATATCGGTGCACTCTATCCTCCATGTCTGCCACTAAAGCGGGGACATAACGAGCCAACGAGTCAAACTCTACACTGTATTCCCGAACCGTCCGCCCGTTCTGCCTCAACATCATAAATCTATCTGCCCGAGCTCTCCTCATCTGCGAGGGCAAGAAGTGTGTAAGAAATGCCTCTGAGAACTCGTCCACACCAGCTGGAAGCGCATGCTCTCCCCGGGACAGTTCCCATGAATCAAACCAGTCGACTGCAGTATCACGCAGCCGATGTGAACCCAATACCACCGACTCTGTCTCTGAGGCCTTGATCACTTTCATGATCCGCTGCAGCTGTCGAATAAACTCCTGAGGATCTTCCTCAGTTCTCGATCCATAGAACTCGGGTGGACTGCAACTCAAGAAGTCCCGAAGTCTCAAACTATCGGATCTAGGGTGAACTACTGGTACTATCGGAACCTCCGACTCTCGTCTGTCCTCATTCCTAGCCACAAGCCTAGCTAGTAACTGGGCAATCTCCTTGTAACCCATATCCTGCTTTCGTCGTGGGGATCAAGTCTCGAATCTTGTGGCCTCGGTAGCTCTTTGTTGCCTCTAAACTCGCTTTGAAATTTGTGGCCGCAAAACTCGCCGTATGAAGAATCACCTCACGTGATGACTGAGCTTGTGCCCTCGCAACCCTCTGTGCTCTACTCGCAGCTCCCTCTGATGTCTTGCCCTTCTGGGCTCTGGTTGTCTTGCGTAGAGGCATAACTGATAAAAAATAATACGTCAGAGGGAGTCCAACTTATAACACAGCTCTAAGGCACGATCTCAGAGTGAGAAGAATGGAAACCAATCCTAAATATCCTATAGCCTCCTGATTATAGGTGTGGTGCACAACACGCCGATAATCAAGACTCTACTAGATACGGTCTGTAGACACTTTCCGAGGATTAAGCTCACGTCTGTCACGACCCGATCCGAACCCGTGTTGGTGCCTTACCCCGGGCACCCTAGTGATACAACATCAGAGAAAATCAGCGGAAATAAAACTTTAAACATGAAACAAGAGATAAGATTATAAAACAGGCCAACCAAACGGTTACCTTCCAATAAATATATGTATACAAAACTTTCAAACCGAACAGTTTAATCTTTTTTACAAACCCTGCCCACAACAGTACTACAGACCTCTAAGAGTTTTATACAACATGGGGCGGGGCCCGCCATACCACAGATGTACAAGAACCTACAACTCAGGGTAACATACCAACGATAAGCCTTCGGAGAAACGGAGCTTCCCAACGCTGAACTGTGATCCTAAGAGCGAGGATCAACAATCGATGTACCTCTACCTGCGGCATGAACGCAGCCCCGAAGAGGTCGATAACAGTACCAAGTATATGGCCGAAAATCGTAAATGAAATCATAGTAGTCTATATAAAGCGGGAGACATGTATGATAACCAAACTACGATTCCTGATAAATAGCGATCATGTAAGTCGGGGACTCGCCTCGTAGTCATCACTCAATATAACTATGGGTCTCACGCCCGCAACATCAATCATGCGGTGGAATACCTTCCTCACCGGCGTGATCTATGATATAATAACACCACGGAGTACACATGAACACCAAGTCTATCCTAACAAAACTATACAACCAAACCACGAAGGCGACACGGGGCAAATCTGGCCGACTACCGTTACCAAGGCGTGTCACGTGGTGACCGGGCAAGTACGAGGGCTAACTACGGTACCAGGTCGTGTCACGAGACCGTCCACTACCGAAGCGGGGCAAGTCACGAGGGCTAACTACCGTACGAAGGCCGAATCAGCCACGAGGCGGGGCAAATCTGGCCGACCACGGATACCAAGGCCGATCGGTAAAACCTCATGGAGAGCTAGTCCATGGAATAACACTATCAACGAAGCGAACCCTCATCATGGCGCGTACGTGGACCATCCATCGAGTCGAGATGCCCGTGGACTATCATAGTGGAAGCATACGTGGGCCACCCATCGTGTCAGTATGTCCAAAATGATCAAGAATAACACGACCGACCCTCCATTCGAGAGACGCGGTAACATAAGAATACAACACTTTGCACAACAAGGCTATCATACACAAACATAGGAAAGTCACACACAACTCAAGGTACTTTCATTTTATGCCAAAGTCCAGGTTTTAACCCCAAAGTACTACGTATGTTAAACTCTTTGTAAAGGATCCATTTCTTTTACAAAGGTCACCCGATACATGATATAGAGTGACTAACATCTTTTAAGTAAACCAAAACAATTTCCATACTTTCCTTTTAAAACCAAATTAAGGCAATACCATGCCTTCTTTTAGACAAAACACTTCTCCTTTTAAAGTCAAGTTACCACTTTAAAACCAATGATAAAACCATTCTTTTGTTTTCATAAAGTCGTTATAACTAACTTCCCATAAAGCTGTTATAACACTTTATGTTTTAAACCAATTTTAAGACAAAACAATGCCTTTCTTTTTAAACCAAAAACTCTTTAATTTCCTCAAGTCTCTTTTAGAAATCAAGTTCCTTACTTATTCTCATTTCCGAAATCAGTAAAAACATTATTCTTTAAAAACCAAGTACTCATTACTCACGAATGAGGTTTCACACTTCTTAACAACTTTCACATCAATTCAATTAAGTCAAGTCTCTTATCTTTTAAGATCAAGTCTCTTAACTTCTTAAAAGCAATCAACCATTCTTTTTATCTCTCTTAAGTCGTTATACCTAACTTCCCATAAAGCTAGTATAACTCTTAAGCTTTCAAACCAAGTATTATTCTTCTTTCAAAAGGATTCTCAATTCTTTTGAAATACTTCAAGATTCTTATTATTCAGGCTTAAGTCAAAATACATTGCCGTAAAACTATATTCAGTTAACACACGTACGTCTACCGTACTATATATATATTCTTGTAAAATACTTCCAGATTCTTATTGTTCAGGCTTAAGTCAAAAGACATTGCCACACGTACGTCTACCGTACTATATATATATTCCTTTAAAAAAACATGCTCAAGAGTATAGGAAGAATCACATACCTCGCGACGATTATCGACTATCAGCAAATAGCTCCAAAGTACTGTAATCCTGCTAGCCTTTTTCACTTCTTCGAGTAGAATATGCTACTCGCAGTACTTCACCCTATAATGGTCACACAAGTCTATCAACGACTAGACTATCTGTAAAATAATTCTACGGAAAATTGGGCAGCACTTTCCTACCCGCCAAACTACACAAGTCTACTGTAAATACAGTCATATGTAAATCTGATTCGATTCCTTCTTATATACCTTCCTGGTATATAACTTATACTTAATTCTTATACTTCAACAGTATGTACTCTAATTACAAAAGAAGGTCAAGCGTATTTACCTCGATAAGCCCAAAATTATCCAAGTTTAAATGTCGATCCTGAGCAACGTTTAGCTCGACTCTGGGCGCTCAACCCGCTCCAACAACCCTTAGAAGTTCTACGCAACTTCTTAATACTTCAACTCGCTATGAAGATTTTCCTTAGGGTTTCAATTTGAGACTAAAAGGACAAAAGGTAGTATTTAGACTCTACGTATAGAGGTAACTTTGGAATACGACAAGGTATAAGGCTAAGGTATTTTGGTATAGTAACAATACTTGGAGAGTATTTCTCTACCAAAAAGGGGGTATTATACGAGAACAATCAAGGCAAGGGGGGGGGGGGGGCATACCCCTCGGCCAACACCACTAGGATGGGGGGGGATAACTCTCGGCCAAGGGGGCCTCACGAAAGGGGGATGGGGGTGTTCTTGGACGAGAACACTACACTTAAGAGGGGGAGAAGGCTTTCAAGACTTAGAAACAATTTTTGGATGAAGAAGTTTTCAACAAGGGAGGGGTATTTATAGGGAAACCAATGGCTAAGATGAAGCCAAGTGCAAGGCAAGTGTAAGGCCAAGATCAAGCCAAGTGCACCCTAACCCTACTCCACAAAACAAGGCACCAAACAAGGCACAAAATAAGGCACAAAATCGTGCCATCCAAGCCCTCATTGCCGTCCATATGAGGGTGACAAGTGTCACCCTCTCGTTGGTCCAAAATATTTCATCTCTCGGAAAAATCCGCAAAAATTATAAATGACATAGCCGGAATTTTCCCTACGCAAAGTTCGGAAAATGTTTCGTCGGAAAACGACTCTTTACGGGGGTTGTGTACAAATTTCGAATCTTGCCTAACTTTAAGGCTCAAACTTTTCTACGTACGCCCACACGTACATACTCTGGAAATACGGGGTATAACATTTCACTTTTGTCACGACCCGACCTCGGGCCCGCGACTGGTGCCTTACCCCGGGCACCCTAGTGATACAACATCAGAGAAAATCAGCGGAAATAAAAACTTAAACATGAAACAAGACATAAAATAAGAAACAGGATAACCAAAACAGTTACCTTCCTGTATATATATATCAAATCGAACAGTTAAATCCTTTACAAACCCCGCCACAACAAAGATTGCTACGGACCTCAGAATTTTATAACAACTATGACGGAGGACGGGCTCCGCCATACCACAATGTACAAGAACCTACAATCTCGTGGAATCATACAAAAGATAAGCCTCGAGAAAGCGGAGCTTCCTAAAAGCTGTGATCATGAGAGAGGATCAACAACCAGGTGTACCTCTACTGCGGCGTGAACGCGGCCCCAAGGAGGTCGATCTGATATGTACCAAGTATGTGAAACTGAAAATACTGTAAATGAAATCATAATAGTCTATATAAAGCAGGAGACATGTATGATAACCAAACTACAATACACAACATATAAGCGGTCATGTCAAGTCAGGGACTCACGCCCTCAAAGTCATCACTCATGCCTGTGGAATTCCTTCCTCAGCTGGCGATCTATGACATAAATCATACTCGTGACGCGCAGTGGCATCCTACCTCACCGGCGTACGCATATACAATACATATATATATCTCCCGCGTGGAATCCTCGTCGCTGGGCGGCCGTAGGTGTAACATAGAACCCAGTGACACGCCAGTTGCATCCGACCTCACTGTCGGCATACACATATACAATACATATATATATATATATATATATATATATATAACGTGGCCGCATGCCCCGGAATCCCTCATCGTATAAGCATGGCCATAACGTGACCCCGGAATCCCTCATAGTAGGCGCAGGTCTTCATGGGGACCTAGCCCATGGAGTAATAATATAACATGCCCCCGGAATCCCTCATCGTAGGCGCATGTCTTCATGGGAAGCTAGCCCATGGAGTAAAGTATAACATGGTCGGATGCCCCGGAATCCCTCATCGTATAAGCATGGCCATGGAGTAATGAAACGCCCGGGCATCTAACCCGCATCCTGGCCGCATGCCCCGGAATCCCTCATCGTATAGGCATGACCAAGATCAATCACAATGGAATCATACCCGTGGAATCCTCCGTCACGGCCGGTATGTCCAAGTAAATTCACAACAAGTCAGCCGGCCCTCCATCGAGAGACGCGGTGGTATAGAAATACGATACTTGCACAACAAAGGCTATCACAACTAGCATAGGCAAGTTCAACATACTCTTAGACTTTCATTAACATGTAAATTGATTCACCATTTATATAAACTCAAGTACTCCCATTTTATGCCAACAATCCGGGTTTTAACCCTAAAGTACTACGTACTTAAATTCTTTCAAAAAGATCTCTTTTTTACGTAAAAACAACTCGATACTAATATCCGTAGTACCAAACACGTTCATGTTTAAATCAAGTACTTTATACTTTTTAAACCAAGTGGCTTGCACTTTTAAAACAACGTCAAGTATAATTTTAAAACCCAAGTAACTAACTCTTTTAAGATCAAGGTACTCCTACCTTTTAAAACCAAGCCACTTATATTTTTCCATCAAGAAAAGTTCGATATTTGAAAATAAGTTACTTATACTTTTAAACTCAAGTTACTTCTCTTTTCCCAAAATCAAGTTACATGACTTTCAAATTACTTTAAGTCTCCTTACTTTAGAATGTCAAGAAATCAATACTTGTTTATAATGATTTTATTAACGCAGCCATGATCTAGAAAATGTAATACAATTTTGTCTTATCTTAGCTTCTATGCAGATAGAAGATTCTACTTGTTTTAATATAATCATTTGTCATTACATTTTCCTTTATTAACGCTGCAATGGCTTGTTCGATAGTTACTCCCATTTCCGAAATCAAATAAAACTTTATTCTTTTAAAGACCAAGTACTCATTACTCTCGAATGAGGTTTCACCACTTTTTTGTCACGACCCGATCCCGGGCCCGTGACTGGTGCCTTACCTCGGGCACCCTAGTGATACAACATCAGAGAAAATCAGCGGAAATAAAAACTTAAACATGAAACAAGAGATAAAGTATGAAACGGGCTAACCAAAATGGTCACCTTCCTGAATATATACATATATATATCAACCTGAACAATTAAATCCTTTTACAAACCACACTTGTGATTACTCTGGACCTCTAAGAATGTAACCATAACTATGACGGGATAGGGCCCCGCCATACCCCTGAATGTACACGTAACTACACTGACCGGGGACTATAACAAAGATGAGCCTCCGGAGACACGGAGCTTCCCAAATTTGACTGCGATCCTATGGCGAGGATCAACAACGGTGTACCTCACCTGCGGCATGAGCGCGGCCGAAGGAGGTCGATTACCATGTACCAAGTATGTGGCGAAAATCGTAATGAAATCACATTTCATCATTTTATAAAACCATTTGAATAAGTAGCTTGATTATGTCAAGTAAGGGGCGCATATCCCGAATAATCACTCACACATAACTATGGGTCTCACGCCCATAATATCACTCATGCGTGAAACTCATTCTCCATCGCCGGTACATGATGTAAAATAACACCCGTATGTGAACACGAACACTAGATCCGCTGCGTCATTAAACCGTCGGGCCAGTAGAATCGCCTATACCGGTTCCAAAAGCTAGTCATAAAACTTCACGCGGGCAGGTGCGGAAGCTAATTACGGATCAAAAGCTAGCCACGCATGGCGGCGAGGCAAGTACCAAAGCTAACGTGCCACTAGCCAACTGTCTCACGAGATATGACCGAGGCAAGTATCTCAAGCTATCTACCGGCCGCTGCGATACGAGAAATGACGGAGACAAGTATCTAAAGTGTGCTGTAACCACGTGTACAAATCAAGCCCGTGATTGTTAAATCGCGCGGCAAGCTTCATGGATTAGCGGTCCATGGACAAATAACAAAACCCTCACAATGACCGCATGCCGGCGATCTTACCTCGGAAAGCATGGCCATGAAACCATCCCATCGGGCGCGTGCGTGGAACATCCATCGCGTCGGCGTGTCGAAGGAATAACAAGATAATACTCAAAGTGGACGCGTACTCGTGGAAAATCCAACGCGTCGGTATGTCCAAAAGAAATAACGGATAATACTCGATAGTGGACGATACTGCGTGGAAAATCCAACGTCGGTATGTCCACAATCAATCGGATAATACTCGATAGTGGACGCGTACTCGTGGAAAATCCAGCGTCGGTATGTCCAACAATCAATCGGATAACGGTCCTCTCCGAGACACGGTATACGTAATCACAACACTTGCACAACAAGGCTATCACAACAAACATAGGCAAGTTTAATGTACTTTCATTTTATACCAACAATCCGAAATACTACATACTTTCATTCTTTCAAAAAGACCTCTTGTTACGTAAAAGCCACGCGATACTAATACTCGTAGTATATAAAGAAAACACATTTTACTTTTAAAACCAAATTACTTCACCTTCGTAAAAATCTTTACAAGGCTTTTACAATCAAGTACTCTATACTTTTTAAACCAAGTGCTTTTCTTTTAGAACAACATCAAGTATACTCTTTTAAAACCCAACTAACTTACTCTTTTCAAAACAAGTAACCTATACTTAAATCAAGTTACTTCTCCTTTTCCGAAAACAAGTCGTTATAAGTCAAGTCTCTTATCTTTCAAGATCAAGTCTCTTAAGTTTCAAAATCAAGTCGTTTTACTGTCAAAACCAAATCTTTCTTTTATCTTCATAAAGTCGTTATAACTAACTTCCCATAAAGCCATTATAACACTTTATGTTTTAAACAAACAAAATTCATTTCACACACGTACGTCTACCGTACTATATAGTTCACAACAATCATGCTCAAGAGTATAGGAAGAATCACATACCTTTTTAGCTTAAACCACAAGCCAAGTCAAGTATGCCGCGCGTAGAAGATCCACCTATAATAACCACAATACATCTATCAACTTCTAGCTCTCTTCGTAGAATATTCTAAATACAAGATTCCTTATTCTACAGAAAATTCGGCAGCACCTGCCCCCCCCCAAAACCACATAAATCTCACCTCTATCAAGGCGTACCGTGCCAACAACTCTCGAGGATTACACGTCTAACCGGACGTGTTCAATTCTACTTCACAATAATACTACACAAGTCTCAGTAAATACGGTCAATGTAAATCTGATTCAATCCTTTATAATCATCCTTCCAATATAATATACTCAAGTATAACTACTACAACATGTAATATCCAATTACAATAGGGGGACATAGATCATTACCTCGATAAGCCCAAATTTTTTCAAGTTTATAAGTCGATCCTGAGCAACGTTTAGCTCCAATTCTTACGCTCCAACCCGCTCCAAGCGACCCTTAGAAGTTTCTAAACAACTTCTCTTAACTCTTCAACCAAGCTTATGAAGATTTTCTAGGGTTTCGTTTTGCGACTATTGGAATAAAGTAGCATTTCCGGGCTTCTAGTATTAAAACAACTTTGGATTACTACTAGGGATACTAGGCCAATGTATTTGGGATTATACAATAAAACTCCAAGTATTTCTACACAAGAGGGGGAGGGAAAAATGAGAACAAGCTAAGGAAGAGAGTATTTTGCTATGGAAAATCTTTAAGTGTGGAATGAATATTACTCTTGCACTAAGGGGGTATTTATAGAAGAATCAAGGGCCAAGATCCATGTAAGTGTATGGTCAAGATTGGGCCATGTGTGTGTGGGTCCCACCACACCACATGGCCAACGAAAACAAGGGCCAAGTGGCTTGCCACTTGTAAGGCCATTCGGCGAGCGGCAGTGGCTGAACACTTGTCCCTCCAAATCGCCAAGGTGCCACATGGGGTGACACGTGTCGCCCCAGGCTAAATCAAAATATTTCATCTTCCGAAAATATCCAAAATACCGAAAATCTCAAAAACAAAGCGGGCCCCACAAAATCGTAAATTTCTCCCTGGGTCCCACGTGACCATTTCCGAAAATAAAATCTCAAAATTCTAATATAATCTAAGAAGTGCAAATACCAAATCTGGGAATCCAATTCCCATTAACGAACCTTTTTCTTCACAAAAACCGAAAATTTTTCCGTCGAAAAAATCACATCTTTCTTTCTTTCCAAAATTTCTGTCGTAATCTCGTACGTACATCCTCACATACATACCCTGGAACTACGGGGTATAACATTTTTAACACCATTCAGGTCAATTATAAGCCAAGTCTCTTATCTTTTAAAAATCAACAAACCATTCTTTTACCTACGTAAAGTCGTTATAACCAACTTCCCATAAAGCCATTATAACATTTTATGTTTTAAACCTACCAAATTCGTTTAGCACACGTACGTCTACCGTACTACATAGTTCACAACAATCATGCTAGAAAGGATAGGAAGAGGTTCACATACCTCGCGACGATTATCGACAAATAGCAAAATGCTCCAAAGTACTATACCCTTGCTAGCCTTTTCCACCCTTCAAGTAGAATACGCTACTCGTAGTACTTCAACCTATAATGGTCATAAAATTTCTATTAACCTCTAGCTCTCTTCGTAGAATATTCTAAGTACAAGGTCACTAAATTCTACGGAAAATCGGGCAGCACTTCCTTTGTTTCTACATACTTTGCCACCTTTGTCAAGGCCGAATTCAATAACCAAACGCCACATTTAAGGCTGAAATCAATTCAGCAAATACAAAGGGGATTACACGCCTAACAATACGTGTAAAATTCCGCCCCACAACAATACAAAACAATCCAATAATTTCCATGTCATTCTCGGCTAAAAGGTGCTACAACATAAGTCTTCCAATTATTTTTCAATCCAAGTTCTTGGGTCTAACATGTTATATAGTCATAAACAACTTCAACAACTACAATTTCCTTCTTTAGATAACATGTGACAACTTAAACTAATAATCATATTTAATAGAAATCTTAAGGCTAAACATGCTAGTTTTTGGATTAGGGTTCCATTAGCCAATATACTTATCAAACTTCAAACAATATACCTCATGCTTGCTAATATCCATAACTACCATGGTAAGTAATCTTTAATTGCTAAAACGACAATAATTTATACCTTTACAAGCCCTTAAAATTCCAAAGATTCAAAGTCGCTCCTTAGCAATTCTTAGCTCCTTTTCTTATGTTCCAATCCGCTCCAAGCACTCCTTAGAAGCCTATGAAGAACTCATCTTCAAGTTCCAACTTCAAAGTTGAAGAACTCCTTAAGTTTCCGCCTTGCGACTAATACGAAAACGCCACTTTTCCGGGATCTTTCTATTGAGATAACCTTACAATACTCTTAGGAACCTTGGTTTAAAGCGTGGTGCTTATTGGACAACAAACGAAAATTTTCTTCTTGAAATTCCTCTCAAAGCCGAGAGCCTCCCTCACTTGTTCTTCCATAATTTCTTGAAATAAGACTAAGTGTGGAACTAGTATTGCTACTAGTATGTATTTATAACACTATGGAGGGTCAAGACTTAAACAAATGGGTGGCTAAGATGAGTTTCACTAGGATCAAGCCCAAGTGGCCCTTTGACAAGTCAACAATATCAAACTTCAAGACTTATCATCCACAATGGTCAAATGACCATTCTAACCTTGCAAATTTCATCCAAGACCTTGTGGGGGGAGGTGCCACGTGCCGCCCTCCCATTCGTCCATAAAATTCTGTAACCCTCGTGGGTCCCACAAAACGTAAAATTCCTCGGGTGGCCTCCACGTGACTAAATCCGTAAAAAAATAAATTTCCAAAATGATAATACGTTCCATAATTCTAATATAATCCAGGAAGTCCAAATACCAAATCTGAGAATCCAATTCTCATTAACGAACCTTTTTCCTTCACAAAATCCGAAAACTTTTTCGTCGAAAAATCACATCTTTCTTCCTTTCCAATATTACTGTCGTATTCTCGTACGTACGTCCTCACATACATACCCTGGAACTATGGGGTGTAACAGGGCGCACCACATTTTTTATAAATTTTATGATTCATAACCAGTGATGACTTCATCGGCGAACTGCTAACATATCAAACTTTCTCAACACATCCTCGATGTAGTGACACTGAGATAAGACCAGATCATCAGACGTCTTAGAAACCTTGATCCCTGAGATTACGTCTACAATACCTATATTTTCTTGTCAAAACATTGTTTCAACATATTCTTAGTCTCTAGGATCAAACTAGGACTACTCCATGTGATCAAGATATCATCAACGTAGAGGTATATCATGATGAATGATTCATAATTACCTTTTATGTAGACACATTTATCACACTCATTAATGGAGAAACCCTTCGATAGTAGTGTACTATCAATTTTTTGTGCCATTGCCTCGGGCCTGTTTTAGCCCGTACAGAGATTTGACAAGTTGACAGACCTTTTACTCTTGCCCTGGAACCATACCCCTCGGGGTTTTCATATAAATTTCTTCTTCTAAATCACCATTTAGGAAAGCTGTTTTGACATTCATTTGATGTATTTCAAGGACACGCAACACTGCGCTCACAATAAATACTCGTATGGACGTCATTTTAGACATCAAGGAGTACGTGTCAAAATAGTCAAGGCCTTCCTTTTATCGATATCCCTTGACTACCAACCTGGCCTTGTACTTCTCTATAGACCTATCTGCTTGATACTTCCGTTTGAGTATCCATTTACAACCCAACCGTTTTTTTTCCGGGAAGAAGATCAACCAACTCCCAAGTATGGTTTTGCAAGATGGAGTCTATTTCACTCTCAATAGCTTCTTTCTAGAACGATGCTTCTAGAGTTGATAATACTTCAGCAATTGTCCGTGGTTCGTTATGAACCATATAAGCTACAAAGTCATGACCGAAAGATTTATCCTTCCTGGCCCTTTTACTTTGTCTTGTTCCATCTCTTGAGTCTCCAAGTTTTGAGAATCTAAAACACTAGATTCTGGATATTCAGTCACTTCGGAGTTCACTAGATCTGAACCATCTAGATCCGAGCAGTCAATGACTCCTAGTTCCTGAGAGCTTTTTTCATAACTTCATTTGCGAGAGTTGTATCTCTTTCCTTTCTAGGAAAAATATCCTCAAAGAATTGAGGATTCATTGATTCTATGATCGTACCCTCGTGGATATCTGGTACATCTGACTTATGCACTAAGAAGCGATAAGCACTACAATTATTTGCATATCCGATGAAAATGCAATCTACAGTCTTAGATCCAATCTTGACCTGTTTTGGCTTAGGTACTTCAACCTTTGCCAAACAACCCGACACCTTCAGGTATTTGTAGATGGATTTCTTTCCCTTTCATAACTCGTATGGAGTTTTGTCCTTACTGTTATGTGAGACTCCATTAAGAATCGTATTAACGGTAAGGACAGTTTCTCCCCATATGTTTTGGGGAAGATCGGAATTGATGAGCAAGGCAGTGATCATTTCCTTCAATGTATGGTTCATGCGTTCCGTGACACCGTTCGACTAAGGTAAGTATGGAGCTATAATTTGAAAAATGCCTAATTGGGCAGAATATTCCTCAAATGATGCTATGTATTCTCCCCCTCTATCGCTACGAATTAATCTAATCTGCACGCTTAGTTGGTTTTCAACTTATGCTTTGTAGCGTTTGAATGCTACAAAGACTTCATCCTTAAATTTCAACAAGTAAATGTAACAATACCTTGTGCTATCATCTATAAATATTACAATATACTTGTTCCACCCTCTAGTTTGTACAAACTTCAAATCACATATATATGTGTGAACAAGTTCTACAGGAGCGATATCTCTTTCGAAGAATTTAAAGGGAGTTTTAGTGAGGTTTGCCTCTACGCACACCTCACACTTATGTTGAGGGTTTACGTCGATAGACGGCAGTAACTCTAATTTTACCAACCTTTGGATGGATTTGTAGTTCACATGTCCTAATCTATAATGTCATAAATAAGAACACCCAAACAAGTAAGAAGAAGCTTCACTTTTATTGCTTGAATGAATGACATGGCGTTAACCTTGAAGAGGCCTTCACAGATGAATCCCCTTCCCACAAAGGTTTCATTTTTTGTGATTACAAACTTATTGGACTCAGATACTAGCCTAAAATCAACATTAACCATTAGAGGACCTGAAATTAAATTCTTCCTAATCTCAGGGACATGCATCACCTCCTTCAGAGTGAGCTCCTTGCCATAAGTCATCTTAAAGATCACCTTTACTACCCCAACATGTTAGAGGAATCGTTGTTACCCATGAACAACTTCTTATCTGTAACTGGTGTATACGTGGAGAAGGCATCTCTATCAGAACAGATGTGATGGGTAGTACCCATGTCCATCCATCATTGCTTGGAATTCTCTACAAGGTTTGCTCCTAGCACTACCATATAAAACTCCTCAATCATGTTGTCAAGAAGCGTGTCCTCGACAACGTTGGTCGTTGACTTGCCTTTGGCCTTTTCTTTGACCTTCTGACTAGGTCTTGCCATCTTTCTGGAACTTGCATTTCTTGATTGGGTTCCCTTTGGCATGAACTAGATTTGCCTTGACCTCAGCGGGTTGCTTTCCCTTAGGCAAAGACTTCTTATTATCTTTCTAAATTTGGAGTTTGATAATAAGCTCTTCAAAGGTCATTTCCTTTGTTTTGAGTTTTAAGTAACTTATAAACCCACTCCACGAGGGAGGCAATTTTTTAATCAGTGATGCAACCAAAAACTGCCCATTTGGTTTCATACCTGTTAGCCCGATTTCCAATTGCTCACGCAAGTGTACGTATCATTACAAGTAATATAGTCTGGTAAGACCGAATATCGTCCTCAGAGACTGGTTTCTAATTACCGAACATCTATTCTAGGTTATCTATTTGGCAAACGATAAGTTGATTTGGTTTTTATCTAACACTAGTGGAGTAATTTCAAGAATTAAACTAAATTATTGAAGTTTAATCAGTTATGAAGGAATTAGAGCTTTCAATATCCTCAACTATCCACTCTTATCAATCCTTAATGCAACTAGAATGACTTCTTCTTCTACGTTAAGATATCAGTTAACTAGACTGTCTTATATTTCGGTTAGAATATATAATCGCTTAACCCCAGTGCATAAACCTTCTATATTTATATGATAGGTTTTACCACATAGGAGGATTAAGAACAATAACCTATAATGCTACACAAGTATCGGGGTACTTTCGTCCGCGATTTTAACCTATGTCTATTCAATTACAGCATATCCAAATCTCTCATGTCGGTTCTTGATTCAAAATCGTATAGATTATGATAATTAGTTATCAGTTAACTATCAAATATTCATACCAATATTGAATAAATCTTAATCCAGTGAAGAAGAAACAAAACTAATGCATTAATTCATGAATAAGAGTTTCAAGCGATTCAATAGGAAAACCCTAATAAAATGTTTAGCTCCTAGCCATAGACATGCTAAGAACTAATACAAATCCAAACATGAACTGAATTAAAATAGAGAAAAGAAAAAGAAATACTTAGACATAATGTCTCCAATTGTAGCCGCCAAGCGTTGTGATGTGTTGTGTATCTGGTATCTCTCCTAAAATCTGTCCCAAGGGTTTAAATATGCTGCAAAAAATCGTGTGCTCAGGACCCTTCTGCCCCTGGCCAATTGTGCCTCGGATCGGATTTTCCCGCATCGGCGCCGCGGGCCTGCATTATGGCGCCGTGGCGCCGAATGTTCTTGTCACGACCCGACCTCGGTCCCGCGACTAGTGCCTTACCCAGGGCACCCTAGTGATAACACATCAGAGAAAAACCAGCGAAAATAAAATCATAGACATGAAACAAGATATGAAACAAGAAACAGGCTAACCAAAACGGTCACCTTTCTGCATATATATAAAAACTTGAACAGTTACATCCTTTACAAACCCTGCCCACAACAGTACTACAGACCTCTAAGAGTTTTTATAACAACTATGACGGGACAGGGCCCTGCCATACCCCTGAATGTACAAGTACCTACAATGACAGGGGACTATACCAAAAGATAAGCCTCCGGAGAAACGGAGCTTCCAATCTGTGAGCAGTGATCCTATGAGCGAGGATCAACAACTGGTGTACCTCTACCTGCGGCATGAACGCAGCCCCCCGAAGGAGGTCAGTACAACAGGTACCAAGTATATGAAACTGAAAATACGGTAATGGAATCATAACAGTCTATATAAAACAGGAGACATATATGATAACCAAAATACAGTATACAAAGCCTGGTTAACAACAAGAGTAATGCAAATCAATTTCATCTTTTAAAAGTCCATTTCACAATATAGGTAGTCATGTCAAGTCAGGGACGCATGCCCTCAAAATCATTACTCAAATATAACCACGGGTCTCATGCCCACAATATCAAGCGTGCCCGTGGAATTCCTTCCTCACTGCCGGCAGGCGCCAATATAATATATATCTACATATATATCATGCCCGCATCATGGCCGCATGCCCCCGAAATTCCTTCATCGGTGTAGACATGTCCATGGTGCAATAATAATAAACCGGGAGTTTAACCCGCCGCATGGCCGCATGCCCCCGGAACTCTTCATCGATGCAGACATGTCCATGTAACAACAATAACAATATACCAGGAGTTTAACCCGTCGCATGGCCGCATGCCCCCGGAATTCTTCATCGGTGCAGACATGTCCATGTAACAACAATAACAATATACCGGGAGTTTAACCCGTCGCATGGCCGCATGCCCCCGAAATTCTTCATCGGTGCAGACATGTCCATGTAACAACAATAACAATATACCGGCCCTCCATTGAGAGACGCGGTAGCATAAGAATACAACTTTTGCACAACAAGGCTATCACAAGCAAGCACAGGCAAATTACCATACTTCTAGACTCTCATTTCATGCCAAAAATCCGGGGTTTTAACCCCAGGTACTACATACTTCAACTCTCTTAAAAAGATCCCTTTTTAAGTAAAAACCACACGGTACTAATACCCGTAGTATCAAGACACTCTCATATTTAAATCAAGTACTTTTTAAACCAAGTGGCTCACACTTTTAAAACAACGCCAAATATACTTTCCCAATCAGGACAAGTTAAAAACAAATTACTTACAAACAAGTAACCTATACTTTTAAATCAAGTTACTTCTCCTTTCCCAAAATCAAATCGTTTATAAACTAAGTCTCTTATCTTTCAAGATCAAGTCTCTTAATTCTCAAAATTAAGTCTCTTATCTTTTTAGAATAATCAATCCATTCTTTTATCTTCATAAAGTTGCTATAACTAACTTCCCATAAAGCTATTATAACACTTTATATTTTAAACTAACCAAAGACAACCAAATTCATTTAACACACGTACGTCTACCGTACTATATAGTTCACAACAATCATGCTCATGAGGATAGGAAGAATCACATACCTCTTCGGCTTAATCCACAAGCCAAGTCGAGTATGCCGCGCGTAGAAAATCCACCTATAATAACCACAACACATCTATCAACTTCTAGTTCTCTTCGTAGAATAATTCTAAGTATAAGGTTCCTTATTCTACGAAATATTTGGCAGCACCTCCCCTGCATTTACTTACCTCTCCGCCTTTTTCAAGGTCCGGTATCAATAGCCAACATGCCACATTTAAGGCGCAGTAATACAACAGTCAAAGGGGATTACATTCCTAACCGGACGTGTAAAATTCTGCCCCACAGTATACTAAAACAGTCCATTTCTTTTCAATCTTCTTTCCACATGGCATATACTCAATTATAAACTACTACAACATGTAATATCCAATTACAATAGAAGGACAAAGATCATTACCTCGATAAGCCCAAAATTATCCAAGATTATAACTCGATCCTTAGCAACTTTTAGCTCCAATTCCTTACGTTCCAACCCACTCCAAGTAACCCTTAGAAGCTCCTAACCAACTTCTCTTCAAGATTCAACTCCAAAAAGTGAAGAACACTTAGGCTCAAACTATGGCAACTTTCGGCCAAGGTGAGTTTCAAAGGCTAGGTGTCACGACCCGAACCCGGGCCCGTGACTGGTGCCTTACCCCGGGCACCCAAGTAGACATACATCAGAGTAATCAGCGGAATATAAAACAAGACATGGAATAACAACAGTTTATCTGAGAAAAGTTGTCTTTCGGCATATATATATATAAACTTGAACAGTTACATCCCCTTTTACAAACTCTGCCCACAACAAGATTACTGCACTTAAGAATGATATAACAACAATGGCGGGACAGGGCCCCGCCATACCCCTGAATGTAAATACCTACAACGACAGGGGACTATACCACTGATAAGCCTCCGGAGAAACGGAGCTTCCCAAAACGCTGAATTGTGATCCTAAGAGCGAGGATCGACGACTGGTGTACCTCTACCGCGCATTTAACGCAGCCCGAAGGAGGTCGACAACAGTACCAAGTAAGTGAAATCAAAATATCGTAAATGAAATCATAGTAGTCTATATAAAGCGAGACATGTATGATAACCAAACTACGATCACAATAAATAAGCGAATATGTCAAGTCGGGACTCACGCCTCAAAGTCATCACTCAAATATAACTATGGGTCTCACGCCACAACATCAATCCCGCCTGTGGAATACCTTCCTCACCGCTGGCGATATGATATAAAAACACCAAGGAATACACATGAACACCAGGTCCCACCTGTGTCATAATAAAACCGTACGGGGTAAGTACGAAGGCATAGCCGACTACTAAAACCCACAATACCAACAAGGTCATAAACTGTATCATGAGGTCTGTCTAGACCGCCATATGTTCGAAGCTGGCCACTTGCCCGCAGTATCTAATGTGCGCGTCTAGTCCTGGAACTTCCCGCAGCTCCGCATAGGCCACTCACGTAGGCCCGCATGAGGTATTCCCCGCATCGAGGGTAGCTACTCCCCGGCATCGTCCTGGACTAGCAGTCTGCATGGCCACATAGACCGCATGACCATAAAGGCCGCACACTAACCTGGAACTCTCGTAGCTCCACATAGGCCACCTGGACCCGCATGAGGTATCTCGAATCATAGTCACACAGACTGCCTGAGGCTACCCCGCATCGGAGGGCAGCTTAACCCCCGGGATCAAGTCAAGGTGAGTGATATAATACTAACATTACAGCTTATCGGTAAACAACATAAGCACAATCAAGGGAAACCCCCTTACACAACATTACAAGACACTACACACGTAGCATCCTAACATGTTTATTTATCGAACCAACAAGAAAGTATTACAAGGCTATCACAAACCAACATAGTCAAGTTATTCACACAAGGCACTTCCTACTTTATGTCAACAAGTTCGGATTTTTATCCCCAAAGCACTTCATACATTAATTCTTTAAAAGATTCGTTTCTTTCACAAAAGTCACACAATACCCGTAGTATAAAAATAGAGTGACTATCTTTTTAAGTAAACCAAAACACTTCCTTTTGTAAAATCAAATAACAACATTATTTTTCAAACGTTCAAGTTTGCCTAATTTCAAATACTCAAGTTTCTCATTTTCGAAAGGTTTCGTAGTTCATAGTCTTAATCACTTAAGAATATAATTCTCTTTTAAACAATTTGAGAAACATATGCCTTATATGTGAGTAGGTTATTCTTGTTCATAATCAATCTTATTAAAGCAGCCATGATCTAGGAAATGTAATATCATTTTGTCTCATCTTAGCTTCTATGCAGATGGAGGTTTCTACTGGTTTTAATAATACTTAATTAGTCAATACATTTCCCTTTATTAACGCTGCAGTGGTTCGTTCGATACTTATTCTGATTTCCGAAATCAGTAAAACATTATTCGTTTTAAAACCCAAGTACTCATTACTCACGAATGAGGTTTCACACTTTTTAACAAAATTCATATTAATTTAATTAAGTCAAGTCTCTTATCTTTTAAGATCAAGTCTCTTAACTTCTAAAATCAATAAACCATTCTTTTATCTCTCTTAAGTCGTTATACCTAACTTCCCATAAAGCTAGTATAACTCTTAAGCTTTTAAAACTTTTAAAACCAAGTGTTACTCTTCTTTCAAAAAGTTTTCTTAACTCTTTTGAAATACTTCAGATTCTTATTATTTAGACTCAAGTCAAAAGACATCGCAGTAAAACCACGTTTAGTTAACACACGTACGTCTACCGTACTATATATATTCTTTTAAAATATCATGCTCAAGAGGATAGGAAGAATCACATACCTCGCGACGATTTATCGACTATTAGCAAATAGCTCCAAAGTACTGTAATCCTGCTAGCCTTTTCCACCTTTTGAGTAGAATACGCTACTCGCAGTACTTCAACCTATAACGGTTATACAAGTCTATCAATGTCTAGACTACTCGGTAGAATAAATCTAGATACAAGATTCTACGGAAAATTTGGCAAAGACTTCCTACCCACAAACTTCACAAGTTCATCAGAATACAAATTCTATGTAAGTACAATTCAATTCTCTTCTTATATACCTTCCTTGTATATAACTTATACTTAATTCTTATACTTCAACGGATGTAAACTCTAATTACAAAAGGGGACAAGATATTTACCTCGATAAGCCCAAAATTATCCAAGATTAAATGTCGATCCTAAGCAACGTTTAGCTCGTACTCTGGGCGATCCAACACGATTCAAACAACCCTTAGAAGTTGTACGCAACTTCTACTTAACACTTCAACCGACTATGAAGGTTTTCCTTAGGGTTTCGTTTTTGAGACAAAAGGACATAAGGTAGTATTTAAGACTCTACGTATAGAGGTATCTTTGGAATACTACAAGGTATAAGGCTAAGGTATTTTGGTATAGTAACAATACTTGAGAGTATTTTCTACCAAGAGGGGGTATTTTACGAGAACAACTAGGCAAGGGGTGTGTCTCGCCAACACCACTGTGAGGGGATATCTCTCGCCAAGGGCCTCACAGGAGGGGTGCTCTTTGGACGAGAACACTACACTAAGGGAGAGGGCTTCAAGACTTGGAAAGTGTTTTGGGATGAAGAAGTCTTCAACAAGTGGGGTATTTATAGGAGATCAATGGCCAAGATCAAGCCAAGTGGGGGCAAGTGAGGGTCAAGATTTGCCCAAGTGCACCCTAACCCTACTCCACAAATCCTCACAAACATTGACCCAAGTTTTAGGCCACAAAGGGAAGAAAACGCACCAATCGGCCATCACAACCGCCCACTTGAGGTGACAAGTGTCGCCTCTCGTTGGTCCAAAATATTTCATCTCTCGGAAAAATCCGCAAAAATATAAATGACATAGCCGTAATTTTCCTTCGCAAGTTTTGTAAAGCGTTTCGAAAAACGATTCTTTTCGGTAGTTGTGAACAAAATTTTCGTCCCTAATGCCAACTTAAGACTTAAACTTCAGACGCACGCCTCACGCATATACTGCGAAATACGGGTATAACATTCTCCTTCTTAGAAACATTCGTCGAATGTTCCTTCTAAGCCTCAAAACATACATGCGCCAAAGATAGTCTTCACTCATTGTACTTACGAAAACAATCACGCCACACTGCCATATAATAACACATGCGCAAATACTTAATCCAAGTCCACGAGAATCACCTCCATTATTACACAAGCTCCCACCCGAGGTCTAAAATATACTCCTTCGACCTTCACTTTATAAAAGAAATGATCACATCTATGTTCTTAATACATGCTCGCTTCTTCCCTTACTCGTCAGACTTCGCCATACACTCCAACTCTTTCTCATAACTTACCACATTTCAATTATTGCTTGGTTCCAAAATCTGGGTTACTACCTCCAACTAGGTCATCATTATGGGAACACTGATGGATCTCCGATACCTTCCGAACATAACAACATGAAAGACGGACGTCGCTTCCTACGTCGGATGGCAATGCCAACTTATAGGCAACCTGGCCTATCCTACAACCAATCTGAAAATGCCCAAAAGTACTTTGGGTTAAGTTTTCCCTGCTTTCTAAGACTCGTCACACCCTCTCTGGGGTGGTACCTTTAAGAAGACCCACCGTTAACCTGAACTCCAAGCGTCGTCGCCGATTATCCGCACGACTTCTGTTGACTCTGAGCTGCCGATAACCTCTCCTGGATAGGCTTCACCCTATCCACATCCTGCTGAAACAAGAATGAACCAGCTATCTGAACCTTGCCAACATCGAACCAATCGGCCGTGACTTACACTTCCGCCCTACAAGGCGTCATAAGGCGATATCAGAATCGATATGGTAGCTATTAAACACTTCCTCAACAGAGACAACAATCCTCACTACCCCGAAATCCAAACACCGGCGAGGCGAATGCGTCATCGAGACCACGAGTTTCTAACCCTGCCTGGTAATACTTCCAGAAAACGAAATAGTCGTAACCTGGGCTCCCCTGCCCTTCATAAGGTGAAAGTAGGCACCTCGTGCAGCCTTACAACCTTCCTGATATAATCATCTCGCATAACCCTCTGCCGAGTAAACGGTCCTCGGCCCGACTACTGGTCGAACGCATCTACGAACTCGTACGATGGTTAGCTAAACTTGGGCCTAACACCCTTGTGACCCTACCACCTGGCGGGACCACCTCGAACTGACCCCACCACAATACAGGCCGCGGGTTGACCCGCGATCGGTCCGCAACCCGACCCGCTATCACGCAAAAACTCTTGTTCCCCGATCCGGAACAATCTCACTAATCAAGTTACGAAAACCTAGTGGTCTTCTTAGCTCAACTACCCTCTTTCATACCACACTACTCAGGGACTTATCACACAAACATATCTCACGTGTACTATGCACTCCGATAAAGGTCAATATAAAATAAATCTTTTACTCGAGATTGCCTTACCTCTAAGGTCTCCACGTATAACATTCTAAGGCTCACACTTTCCTTATCCCCAATCTTACCCTTTTAACTAACCATGATTTCTAATCACACTTTGCACAAATGCTATCAGAACATAACACTTAAGATATACTCATCTTACATACTAATCTCTAGAGGGTTAAAGATATACCTGTATCTACTGCTTCACTTCCCCTTTGTCGTTCTAATCAATCCTGCCCCGTAGGGCGCATAGCTAGGGAAGGTGATTAACTAGCCACTGATCCCGAAGGCTGAGTCTCTACGTCCGCGCCACCTCTAGTCGGACAATTTCTCGCAAAATGGCCCTGCTGGCCGCAAGCATAACAAGCACCAACAAAAAAAAACGGCATCCCCCGAGGTGACGTCTGCCACACTGTGAATACTGAGGAAAAACTGAATCCGGCTGGCTGGAACCTACGTGGTTCTGCGAACTAGCAGCCCTGGAGCTCTGACCAACTCCTACATACCCCGAACGTCCTGAAGTCTGTGGAGGACCACTCTGCACTGGCGGAGGTGCGTATCCAGTCTGCTGCTGAGGCGATTTGCCTCGAAAGTTACCAAAGGACCCTGCTGTTCTGGCCCTCTTTTGCTGATCCTTGATTAATCTGTCGATCTCTACGTTTCTCGGCCTGCTGCGCGTAAGCCCGCACGCAGGCCATGCTCAAGCCTGACTGAAGAGCTACTCTTGCACAACCCTCTCTTAGATAGTCATCATGACCCGTGATAAATCGATACATAATATACTCTCTGGTTGCTAAATCCATAGCTAGTAACAGGGTCGTCTCTTTGCAATCCATACTTTCTGCTACTGGTCGGGGAACTGAAGGTTCAAATATCATGGCCGCAGTAAGAACTGCTGCCGCTGCGCTAGACTCTGCTGGGACTGGCGTCGTCGCAGAACTCCCCGAATGAAGCACCACCCCAGGTGATGATTGGGCCTGTGCCCTCGTAACCCTCTGCGTTTCTACTCGCGACTCTCTCGGTGCCTTGCCATACAGGCGGGTTGCCTTACGCGGAGGCACAACGGTAAGGGAAAGAAATACGTTAGAGGGGTCCAACTTATAACACAGCTCTAAGCACGATCTCAGAGTGAGAAGAATGGAAACCAATCCTAAATATCCTATAGCCTCCTGATTATTGGTGTGGTGCAGAACACACCGATAATCAAGACTCTACTAGATACGGTCTGTAGACACTTTCCGAGGATTAAGCGCTCGATACCACTTTTGTCACGACCGAACCGGGCGTGATCGTGTCTTACCGGGCACCCAGTAGACATACATCGAGTAATCGTGGAATATAAAACAAGACATGGAATAACAGCGGTTTATCTCGAGAAAAGTTGCCTTTCGGCATATATATATATAAACTTGAGCGATTCATCCCCTTTTACAAACTCGCCTACAACAAGATTACTCTAAGAATGATATAACAACAATGGCGGGACGGGGCCGCCATACCTGAATGTAAATACCTACAACGACGAGGACTATACCATCGATAAGCCTCGGAGAAACGGAGCTTCCCAAAACGGCTGTGATCCTAAGGCGAGGATCGACGATCGGTGTACCTATACTGCGGCATGAACGCAACCCCGGGAGGTCGATAACAGTACCAGTATGTGGCGAAAATCGTAAATGAAATCATAGTAGTCTATATAAAGCGGAGACATGTATGATAACCAAACTACGATTCCACGATAAATAGCGATCATGTCAAGTCGTGGACTCACGCCTCAAAGTCATCACTCAAATATAACTATGGGTCTCACGCCCACAACATCAATCTGCCCGTGGAATACCTTCCTCACGGCGATCTATGATATAAAAGCACCAAGGAATACACATGAACACCGTGTCCCACTGTGTCATAATAAAACCGTCACGGGGTAAGTCGAAGGCATAGCCGACTACTAAAACCACAGTACCAACAAGGTCATAAAGCGTATCATGAGGTCTGTCTAGACGCCACATGATCGGCCGCCACTCGCGCGCATGATCTAATGCGCGTCTAGTCCTGGAACTTCCCGACTCGCATAGGCCACTCACGTAGGCCCGTGAGGTATTCCCGCATCGAGGGTAGCTACTCCCGGCGTCGCCCCGACTCGCGATCCGCATGGCCACATAGACCGCATGACAATAAAGGCAGCAAACTAACACGGAACTCGTAGCTCGCATAGGCCACTGGACCGCGTGAGGTATCTCAAATCATAGTCAAACAGATCGCTGAGGCTACCAGCGTCGGGCGGCTTAACCCCGGGATCAAGTCAAGGTGGTGATATAATACTAACATAACAACTTATCGTTAAACAACATAAGCACAATCAAGGGAAACCCCCTTACACAACATTACAAGACACTAACACACGTAGCATCCTAACATGTTTATTTATCGAACCAACAAGAAAGTATTACAAGGCTATCACAAACCAACATAGTCAAGTTATTCACACAAGGCACTTCCTACTTTATGTCAACAAGTTCGGGTTTTTATCCCCAAAGCACTTCATACATTAATTCTTTAAAAGATCCGTTTCTTTCACAAAAGTCACACAATACCCGTAGTATAAAAATAGATTGACTATCTTTTTAAGTAAACCAAAACACTTCCTTTTGTAAAATCAAGTAACAACATTATTTTTCAAACGTTCAAGTTTGCCTAATTTCAAATACTCAAGTTTCTCATTTTCGAAAGGTTTCGTAGTTCATAGTCTTAATCACTTAAGAATATAATTCTCTTTTAAACAATTTGAGAAACATATGCCTTATATGTGAGTAGGTTATTCTTGTTCATAATCAATCTTATTAAAGCAGCCATGATCTAGGAAATGTAATATCATTTTGTCTCATCTTAGCTTCTATGCAGATGGAGGTTTCTACTGGTTTTAATAATACTTAATTAGTCAATACATTTCCCTTTATTAACGCTGCAGTGGTTCGTTCGATACTTATTCTGATTTCCGAAATCAGTAAAACATTATTCCTTTTAAAACCCAAGTACTCATTACTCACGAATGAGGTTTCACACTTTTTAACAAAATTCATATTAATTTAATTAAGCCAAGTCTCTTATCTTTTAAGATCAAGTCTCTTAACTTCTAAAATCAATAAACCATTCTTTTTATCTCTCTTAAGTCGTTATACCTAACTTCCCATAAAGCTAGTATAACTCTTAAGCTTTTAAAACTTTTAAAACCAAGTGTTACTCTTCTTTCAAAAAGTTTTCTTAACTCTTTTGAAATACTTCAGATTCTTATTATTTAGACTCAAGTCAAAAGACATCGCAGTAAAACCACGTTCAGTTAACACACGTACGTCTACCGTAATATATATATTCTTTTAAAATATCATGGTCAAGAGGATAGGAAGAATCACATACCTCGCGACGATTTATCGACTATTAGCAAATAGCTCCAAAGTACTGTAATCCTGCTAGCCTTTTCCACCCTTTGAGTAGAATACGCTACTCGCAGTACTTCAACCTATAACGGTTATACAAGTCTATCAATGTCTCGACTACTCGGTAGAATAAATCTAGATACAAGATTCTACGGAAAATTGGGCGTGACTTCCCTACCGTCAAACTTCACAAGTCTCGTAAATACAGTCCTATGTAAGTCTGATTCAATTCTCTTCTTATATACCTTCCTTGTATATAACTTATACTTAATTCTTATACTTCAACAGTATGTAAACTCTAATTACAAAAGGGGGACAAGATATTTACCTCGATAAGCCCAAAATTATCCAAGATTAAATGTCGATCCTGAGCAACGTTTAGCTCCTACTCTGGGCGCTCCAACCCGCTCCAAACAACCCTTAGAAGTTCTACGCATCTACTTAACACTTCAATGGCTATGAAGGTTTTCCTTAGGGTTTCGTTTTGAGACAAAAAGGACATAAGGTAGTATTTTAGCTCTACGTATAGAGGTATCTTTGGAATACTACAAGGTATAAGGCTAAGGTATTTTGGTATAGTAACAATACTTGGAGAGTATTTTCTACCAAGAGGGGTATTTTACGAGAACAACTAGGCAAGGGGGGGGGTGTGTCTCGGCCAACACCACTAGGAGGGGATACCTCTCGGCGAGGGCCTCACAAAGGGGAGGTGCTATTTGGATGAGAACACTACACTAAGGGAGAGGGCTTCAAGACTTGGAAAGTGTTTTGGGATGAAGAAGTCTTCAACAAGGGGGTATTTATAGGAGATCAATGGCGAGATCAAGCCAGTGGGGCAAGTGGAGGTCAAGATTTGCCCAAGTGCACCCTAACCCTACTCCACAAATCCCTCACAAACATTGACCCAAGTTTTAGGCCACAAAAAGGGGAAGAAAACGTGCACCAATCGGCCACCACAACCGTCCACTTGAGGGTGACAAGTGTCGCCCTCTCGTTGGTCCAAAATATTTCATCTCTCAGAAAAATCCGCAAAAAATATAAATGACATAGCCGTAATTTTCCCTTCGCAAGTTTTGTAAAATGTTTCGTCGAAAAACGATTCTTTGCGGTAGTTGTGAACAAAAATTTCGTCCCTAATGCCAACTTAAGACTTAAACTTTGTACGTACGCCCTCACGTACATACTCTGGAAATACGGGGTATAACACTAGGGGTGTGAAATCTTTTCCAACTCTTGGTTCACAATCTTCCTAACACCTTAAGGAAGAACACTTAAAAGTTTAAGAATTTTTGGACAACTTTAGCTCCTAAAATCAGCCCATGGCCCAGAGCTCTAACAAAGGGAGGGAGTATTTTGCCTTGGAAATAATTCAAGTGTGGATGAAGAAGTCTTGCATCAAGGGGGGGGGGGGTATTTATAGGGAAATCAAAGTCTAGGATCAAGGCAAGTGTGTGGTGATATTGGGGGGCAAGTGTGTGTGGGTCCCACCATCCAAATGTCTACACAAAGCTTGTGACAATTGGCAAGCCATTTCGGCCAAGCATGGACAAGTGGCTAGCCACTTGTCCCATTTCGGCCGCATGCCACCTAAGGGGGTGACACGTGTCGCCCTCCAATTCGTCCAAAATATTTCATCTTCCGAAAATATCCATAATGGCCAAAATCTCGAAAACAAAGTGGGCCCCACAAAATCGTAAATTTCTCCCGTGGGCCCCACGTGACCAAATCTGGAAATAAAATTCCATAATTCTATTATATTCCCAGAAGTCCGAATACCAAATCTGGGAATCCAATTCCCACTTACGAACCTTTTTCCTTCACAAAATCCAGAAAATTTTCCGTCGGAAAATCAAATCTTTCTTCCTTTCCAATCTTAATATCGTATTCTCGTACGTACGTCCTCACATACATACCCTGGAACTACGGGGTGTAAAAGTTCTGTGGCTTCTCAGGATTTCTGGCGCCGCGACCCTGAATGCTTTCGAACGGATCTGCAAATTTTGTCCTTTTTGCTTCGGGAGCCTCCTTTTCTACCCACTTTCGCTACGTTTCACCATTTTATCTTTTTGAACCGCTGTGACTCAAAAGAAAGAAAAACGACCCTAACACGACACTTATTTAAACGAAAATAAGAAAAATACTAACTAAAAATGACTCAAAAAGTGTATATAAAATACACCTAACAAATACTCCCAAACTTAACATTTGCTCGCCCTCGAGCAAAGAAACAAAAACAAACAGACTCAAAGACTCAAATCAAGAAGCTGCACAAGGTTACTTAGAAAAGCATGAATGTCAGTTGAGATAATATGCTGGAACATATATAGCATGAATATAACAATCTAGAATTTCAAGCCAGATATTTCGCAAATTCATTTCAATCACACTCAATGGAAACATGAACACTAACCTGTGCATGTCAATTTTATTTAGTTCTATGGGCCTGTTTACTTGCTATTCTCCATTAATCATTGACATACATTCTAGAGATCTTCAGGACTTTTCAGGGTTGTAATGTAATCTTAGGCAGGGGTAGATAAAAGTTGGCATTTTAGGCTCAAATTACGTACCATAAGCGTTTTTCTCATTCAAAAATTTTGTCCTTCTTTTTAGTATTCTTTTACATTCATATCTATCATTCCCCTCTTCTTTTTTGAGAGCATGAAACACATTCACATAGGCACCCCCAAACTTAAGCTTTTACATTTTTTTTCATTGGGGTGCATCAATTTTTCACTCTCTTTTGGTATTTCTTTTTCACTCTTCTTCATCCCAATTTTCAATTACTGCTTATGGAACATAAGAGAATCATAGGGTGCCAAAGAAATAACTTATTTTAGGCTCAAATGGGCTGACTAGAGATACAATTTATTGCAAGGTAGGTAATGAATGGTAAGAATGGCTAACAAAGAAATGCCTGAATCATCTTCCTAAACATGTATATCTTAACTATTTCGCCTCAAATAACAAGCAAGCATACTTCATAGACCTTTTTCACAATTGACAACACATAGACTAAGTACAAATATCCCAAATAATTAAATTTTCATGAATCTTTGACATATCTAACTTAAGCACACAGATTTTAGCTTATAATTCCATTACATTATTCCACTTAATTCACTAGGCGTTTCCAGCAACTACAACGTGCATGATCATAAAAAAAATTGACTCATATAGACACAATAACAGACATAAAAACACAAACAAAAAGACTCAAAAACAGACACACGAACATAAAATAAGATCCCCCCAAACTTAAACGACATATTGTCTCAAATGTGTAAGACTCAAAAATAAAAAGGGATGACTTACAGACAATATAACAGCGGTTCAAAACGGTGGTGGTGGCGGCGGATACTGCATTGACCACTGGTTGAACATGATGCTCAAATCATTGACGCGCTGACTCAGGTCCTGATGCTCTTGCATCATCTGTTGCTGTTTTTGCATCATCTGTTTATGGTTTTGCAACATCTGTTGTTTATTTAGGAGCATCTGCTCCATGATTGAAACTAGAGGTTCCAAAGCTAAGGGAGGCTGGTGGCTGCTTTCGCCGGGCTCATACTGTGTGGCTGTCTGGCTCTTCTTGCTCCATTGTGGTTGCGCCTGCTCTGCCTTCTTCTTAACCTCGTCTCATATCCGCTGGGTTTGCAGGGTCAGGGTATGAATGGACTAGACTGTATGTTATAGGTGGCAGAGTCTTCTAAAAAATGTCTGTGGAGAATGTTGGGACTTTGTACCTAGCACACAATACAGTGATGAATGAACCATGCCCCAATCCGCCAGTAGTAGTCAATCTGCTGATTTTTCCAATACTATGCACTATCTCCATTCCAATATCAATAGTCAGGCCCCTCATGATGCCAAAGATGAGCTTGATTCTGTCTGCTGGCACATTGGTGAAATGAGTTGACGGAATCAAGCGAGCACTCACGAAATATAGTCAAGCCTTGGCTACTCTGTTGAATTGGCACCGGGCAAGTCCTCTGCCCCCACTGCGGGAATAACGAAACTGCGCTCCTGGGTAGCATAGGGCCTCAGCAATTACATCTCAGTGTATGTGGTTGACATTTCTTGACCAGGTTGTAAAATGGGTTGGATGGTGACCCTGGTCCCCAACATCAACTGTCCCAAATATAGCATTCACTGCTTCAACACTAACGGGTACATAACACCCTCTTACAAAACATCTCCCATTGCTCTGTTCTGGATAATTGGCGTAGAATTCCCTCACAAGGCTGACATTTTGTTTCGGAATAGCCTCTGCCTCGACGAACCTCTCCCAACCATTAGCTTCAATCGTGGCCCTAATAGGCTCGTATGCATCCTCCTCATCGAGTGGTTTGGCCTGATAGTCCATTCCTCGCTCTTGTATTACTGCCCTACCACTTATCCTATTGTACCGATCCTCTGCATTCCTGTTGGTGAATTGGGTAATATCATAATCTGGAGCTGATGAAGATGAGGTGGTTCGGGCAATTCGTTTCCTTGAAGCCATTATGATGGCTGTTGGAAAATTATCTGCATCGTTTCTTTTGTTTCCTTGAGGTTTCCCATCAACTCTCAACCAATCACAATTCAAACACAACAGCACCCAAGAATAATCACACCACAATATACCCAATCAACAACACCGTACATCATCAATAACACACAACACAATAGAACGCAACCCCCAATCACACATCACAATACAAAAATGGCCCATACACTACCCAAAGCTTGAAGCTACTTTCACCATTTTACCAAGAAATTTCAAGAGAATTGATGAAGATTACATTTTTGAAGAGTTTTTCTTTACAAATTTCCTGACCCAAGTGAGGGAGTGGTGATGGTGAAAGATGTGAGGGTTTTTAATGGGGGTTATGTGTAGGGATTTATTTTAGAAGAATTTGGTGGAGTTTGTGGAAGATTTTTTGGTAAAAGGGAGAGTAGATTTTCGGTACTTTTGAGAGAGGGAAAGGGTTGAGTGATTGTGGGAAGAGATTGGAAATTTAAGGCTTTTTATTTCTGAAAACGCGCCCCGGCTTCGTGGCCCTGCTGTACGACGTTGTGGCACCACAATTCCTGCGGCTTCTCTGATTAATAGGCGCCGCGGTCCTGAATCTGGACGCCACAGAGCTGAAACTTCTGCATCTCTTCAGAACATTCGGAGTCGCGGTCCTGCATAGTGGAACCGCGGAGCTATAAAGATTTCGTGCTATCAGTGTTTCTCATGTTTAATGTCCAATTCCCTCACCTGTCATCACAACACAACCAACAATACCCAAGAGTGAGACTATTCAATTTAAACTAATTGCATAATTTAAACATTGGGTTGCCTCTCAAACAGATCAGTCTTTAACATTTTTTAGTCGGACGCATGTCCTTTATTCAATCACTGGGGTAAATTAACCCCACAACCTATCCATTTAAAGATCATTTTCCCTTTCCTTACTCTATTCTTCTTTTTCGCAGGATTGGGTTCTGTAAGGTTTACCTTTTTGTCAGCTTTCATCTCATCCACTTTTGTTTCAGCAATTAACCTAACTTGTGGGTTCACAGCTGTCGCAATATTTCCCCTACATTTGGTTTGTGCTTGATGAGCTGTGTCAGATGTGCTCACTGCAAAACATTTGTTGTTGGCCTGGAATTCAATGGTAGATTTGAAAACTATGAATACCATCTCTTCTTCTTGAACCCTGAGTCTCAACTCTCACTTCTCCACATCAATTAGGGCTCTACCCGTTGTAAGGAATAGTCTCCCTAAAATTATGGGCATGTCCTCATCTTCCTCCATGTCAAGAATAAGGAAGTCCGCTGGGAAGAACTTGCCCACCTTGACTAGCACATCTTCCACTATACCTCGGGGGTGTACCACAGATCGGTCAGCAAGCTGCAGATTAACTGTGGTTGGCTTTACTTTCCCCAAACCCAATCTCTTGAACACTGATAGAGGTATAAGAGTTATGCTAGCTCCTAAGTCGCAAAGCGCCCTGTTGCAGGTTACCTTTCCAATAGTACAGGGCAGGGTGAAACTTCCTTGATCTTTCAATTTATGAGGCAGTTTCTTTTGTAAGATGGCGCTGCACTCCTCTGTCTGCAATACTGTCTCATAATCCGCCAATCTTCTCTTCTTCCCAAGTATCTCCTTCATGAATTTGAAATATGTGGGCATTTGTTCTAACGCTTCAATGAAGGAGATATTGATGTGGATCTTCTTAAATACCTCCAAGAACTTGGAGAACTGTTTGTCTAGGGCCTTCTTTTGAAGCCTTTGAGGGTAAGAGATTTTGTCAGTGTATTCCCTCAAAGGTGTTGGTGGAGATTTCTCTACTGTAGGGCGGTCCTCAGTGACCCCCCTCTTTCCTACATCAACTGTCTTCTCACACTCTTTCTCATTCACCACTGCTGGTTGGGGAACAACCTACTCCAACTGTTTTCCACTTCTCAACAAAACTGCATGACACTGCTCTCTCGGATTAACCTCTGTGTTGCTTGGGATAGTACCCTGCGTTCTGTTATTTACCATCTTCGCCAGTTGCCCCACCTGTGTTTCCAAGTTCCTGAGAGAGGACCTTGTTTTGGACATGAACTGATTTTGCGAATTGGTGAATGTAAGCAATGCTGCTCTCGATTCATCAGGATTCTCTTGTTGGGTAGGTGGTCAAAACTGCTGGGAAGATGTAGCCTGATTATGTGCCTGCTGGTTCTGGTAATTACATTGATATGGTGGTTGTTGGGCTTGGTCATTCCTCTACAAAAAATTGGGGTGATTTCTACACCCCGTATTGTATGTGTTGGAGTTATAAGGGCGCTGAAAGTTCCCCACTGCTTGAACCTGCTCCATGGGTACATTATTAGGATCCACCGCTGTGCATCTGTCAAAAGAGTGTAGGCCCCGCAAATCTCACAATTCACCGGCATCTGGACTGCATTCCCAGACATAGTGTTCTGTTGCAGCTACTTTGTCAAGAGGGCCACCTGCGCATTTAATGCAGTGATAGCATCTATCTCATGTATGCCCATAGTTTTCTTGCTACTCACTGATCTGTCATCTGCCCCTTGATGATTATTGTCAGTCATATCTTCTAGAAACTCATGTGTCTCATTGGCACTCTTCCTAATGAACGCTCCCCCTCCTGCAGCATAAATGATGGTACGAGTAGTACCACTCAACCCATTATAAAAAATGTGGACCAACATCCACTTCTCTATGCCATGATGTGGGCATTTTCTCTGCAAATCCTTGAATCGCTCCCATGCATCATACAACGACTCTCCATCTACCTGATAGTAATTGTTTAACTCTCCCCTCAATTTTTCCGCCTTTGAAGGAGGGAAGAACTTTGCAAGAAACTTTTAGGCTAGATCCTGCCAGGTGGTGACGGAGTTGGCAGGCAGTGAGTTCAACCAGCTTTTGGCTTTGTCCCTAAGTGAGAACGGGACCTCAATCTAATGGCGACATCAGTAACGCCATTGTACTTGAAGGTGGCACATAACTCCAGAAAATTGGCAATGTGCATGTGGGGGTCTTCAGACGATAATCCCCTAAACTGTACTGTGTTCTGGACCATGCTCAGGATGGCTGGCTTGATCTAAAAGTTGTTTGCCCCTATTTCTGGAGCACGATGCGTATGCGTGCACGATGTGATGGCGAACATAGTCTCCCAAGCTTCTTTCATTGGAACTGGTGGCTCCCAACATTTTCAGGAACCTCATTGTTCGCCCCATTCTGATTCGGTTGGTTGTCCATGGTCACTGAATCAAAGATCATCTTATTTCACCTGTTTTTCTTGCAAGTTTTCTCAATTTTATGTTTAAAAGGAACAAGTGTATCTGCTCTTCTTCTTCTTCGCATAAACTAAGTCCCTGAAATCAATCAAAATCAACAAACAAATCAATGCAACAGGGTTCTAAAAAAAAAACCAAAGTAGAAATAAGAATAAATAGTTCGATATTAGAAGTACGTCAGTCCCCGGCAACGACGCCAAAAACTTGTTAGCCCGATTTTCAATTGCTCACGCAAGTGTACGTATCGTTACAAGTTATATAGTCTGGTAAGACCGAATATCGTCCTCAGAGACTGGTTTCTAATTACCGAACATCTATTCTAGGTTATTTATTTGACAAACGATAAGTTGATTTGATTTTTATCTAACACTAGTGGAGTAATTTTAAGAATTAAACTAAATTATTGAGGTTTAATCATTTATGAAGGAATTAGGGCTTCCAATATCCTCAACTATCCACTCTTATCAATCTTTAATGCAACTAGAATGACTTCTTCTTCTACGTTAAGATAGCAGTTAACTAGACTGTCTTATATTTCGGTTAGGATATATAACCGCCCAACCCTAGTGCAGAAACCTTCTATATTTCTATGATAGGTTTTACCACATATGAGGATTAAGAACAATAACCTATAATGCTACACAAGTATCGGGGTACTTTCGTCCGCGATTTTAACCTATGTCTATTCAATTACAGCATATTCAAATCTCTCCTCTCGGTTCTTGATTCCAAATCATATAGATTATGATAATTAGTGATTAGTTAAATATCAAACATTCATACCAATATTGAATAAATCTTAATACAATGAAGAAGAAACCAAACTAATGCATTAATTCATGAATAAGAGTTTCAAGCGATTCAATAGGAAAGCTCTAATAAAATGGTTAGCTCCTAGTCATAGACATGCTAAGAACTAATACAAATCCAAACATGAACTGAATTAAAATAGAGAAAAGAAAAAGAAATACTTAGAACTAATGTCTCCAATTATAGCCGCCAAGCGTTGTGATGTGTTTTGTATACGGTGTCTCTCCTAAATTCTATCCCAAGGATTTAAATATGCTGCAAAAATCGTGTGACCTGGACCCTTCTGCCCCTGACCAATTGTGCCTCGGATCGGATTTTCCCGCGTCGGCGCTGCGGGCCTGCATTATGGCGCCGTGGCTTCTCATGATTTCTGGCGCCGCGGTCCTGCTGCTCAGTGTCGCGGCCCTGAATGCTTTCGAATGGATCTGCCAATTTTTGTCCTTTTTGCTTCGGGAGCCTCTTTTTCTGCCCACTTTTCGCTCCTTTTCGCCATTTTTCCTTTTTGAACCGCTGTGACTCAAAAGAAAGAAAAACGACCCTAACACGACACTTATTTAAACGAAAATAAGAAAAACACTAACTAAAAATGACTCAAAAAGTGTATATAAAATACACCTAACAATACCCTCCAAATAACATTTTCTATTTGCATCTTTTGAAATCAATGCCCGTAAACTTTTTCAGGGCGTTCATGGTGAAACCTGACATGTGGAGAAATTCTGGCATTTCCTTGAGTAGCAGGAAAGCCACTGGTTATTCCTAGGGAAGCAATGGGGAAGATAGAAGTATTGCATTGATGAGCAGCAACAGAGGGAGAGACAAAAGTATTGCCTTGAGTAGCAGCAGATTTAGAAACAAATTATTCTTGTCCAGTCATTTTCACTAAGTACTAATACAGTCTTGTCTTAAAATTGTTAGGAAAAATAAAAGCAACAAACGAAAAATAGCAAACACCTATTACACGAACTAGGAAAAATGAACAACAAAAGAAATAATCTTGACAAACAACTAAAAACTAGAACCAACAGTGATCTGAATCCTTGTTGAGTCGAGTGATGACACTCTGTCTTTAAGACAAGATTGCCCCGTATATATCATTTTACGTTGCTAGGCAATAGTCTCCCAAGATAAAAACAACTACTAAAACACTTGAGAAAAGGAAACTCAAATGTTTACCTTAAAGAACTTTGAGTATTGAAAGATGCTAGTGTCACGACCCGATCCCGGGCCCGTGACTGGTGCCTTACCCGGGCACCCAAGTAGACATACATCAGAGTAACCAGCGGAATATAAAAACAAGACATGAAACATATGTAAAATGAGACACAGTTTATCCAAGAAAAGATTGTCTTTCGGCATGTATATATACATCAAGAGTGAACAGTTACATCCCAACTTTACAACAGGACTACAGACCTCTAGGAATGTAAACAACTATGGCGGGACAGGGCCCCGCCATACCCTGAATGTACAAAATATCTACAACACAGGGAGAGCGTGCAAAAGTCGAGCCTCGGAGAAATGGGGCTCGACACTGAGTAAGGATCCAGAACGAGGATCTACCACTGCTTTCCACCTGCGGCGTGAGCGTAGCCAGAAGGAGTCGTCTGATAGGTACCAGTATGTGAAAGCGTAAAAATCGAAATGAAATCTAAGCATTTTAAAACCACTTACAAATACAACCAATTTAACGCATAGTGCCGATAAACAAGAGCAAAATAGATATAATGTAGCGGTCTTTTCTAGGCGCTAATGATCGAAGCAAGGCTAATCTCCTATAGTATCATTATGCGAGCCTATTCTCGACTCCGCGATCCGCATAGACCACATAGGTCGGCATGAGGTATTCTCGCGACGGGGTAGCTAACCTCGGCATCAACTGGACTCCGCGATCGCGTAGTCCTGTGACGCGTGAGGTATTCTCGCGTCGGGTAACACACGGAGTGATCATCCTGGAACTCCGCGACTCGCGCAGGTCACACATACCGCGTAAGGTATTCTCGCATCGGGCGGCTAACCCTCGGCATAACAAGTCGGGGGTAAGTGATATAATATCGGATAACGCTTATCGTTAAACAACGAAGCCTGACAAAGGAACCCCCTTTACACAAACGTTACAAGACACTAACACACGTAGCATCATAATATGTCTACTTATCAAACCAATTTACCACACTTTCAGAAATCATTTATAAGGCTTTTATAAACAAACAAGTAAACCGTTTCCTCTTATCTTTCTTAAGTCGTTATACCTAACTTCCCATAAAGCTAGTATAACACTTAAGCTTGTTGAAAAACCAAGTATTACTTTTCTTTCAAAAATGATTCATAACTCTTTTTGAAATACTTCAAGATTCTTATTATTTAAAACTCAAGTCAAAAGACATCAGAGTAAAACCAATTTTAGTTAACACACGTACGTCTACCGTACTATATATATCAAAAATATCATGCTCAAGAGGATAGGAAGAATCACATACCTCGTGTGAAATCCACCGCCAGTCGAATATGTCGCGCGCAGAGTATCAACCTATAATAGTCAAATACGTCTATCAACGTCTATACTACTCTGTAGAATATTCTAAGCAGAGGGTTTTCTATTCTACGGAAAATTGGGCAGCATTTCCCTACCCGTCAAACTACACAAGTCTACTGTAAATACAGTCCTATGTAAGTACAGTTCAATTCTCTTCTTTTATACCATCCTTCTATATAACTTATACTTAATTCTAAACTACTACGATATGTAATCTCCAATTACAATAGAAGGACAAAGATATTTACCTCGATAAGCCCAAAATTATCCAAGATTATATGTCGATCCTGAGCAGCGTTTAGCTCTATGCACTTGCGCTCAGATAGCTCGAAGAAACCCTCGAAGTTTCTAAACAACTTCTACTTAATACTTGACCAACTATGAAGATTTTCCTTAGGGTTTCGTTTTGTGACTAAAGGATATAAAGTAGTATTTAGGGCTTTTAGTATAGAGGTAACTTAGGAAAATTACAAGGGATTTAGGCTAAGGTATTTTGGCATAGTAACAATACTGAAGACAACTTTTCTACCAAGGGGAGGGAACTTGTTTGGACGAGAGCTAGAGAAAGGGGTTTGGGCGAGAACTAGCAACTAAGGGGAAGGATTTTGTGACTTGGAAATGTTAAGTGAATGAAGAAGTCTTGCACTAGAGGGGTATTTATAGAACCTTGATGGCGAGATTAAAGCAAGTGGAGGTGTAGATTAGATAGCTTGTGTGAGTGGAGTCTTCCACCAAGTGTCCACCACAACATTGGGACATATGTCCACCTGACATTGGGACATATGTCGCATGACAATGAGCCATGTGGCGTCCACTTGCTCAAGAAAACCGTCCAACAAGGCCTCCCGACTTGCCCACAAAAACGTCCACTTCCCACTATCCCAAAGAAATATCTTGCAAGACTTGACTTATTGACTTGGCCACTTGCCCACCATTTTCGTCCAACCAATGCCACCTAAGGGTGACACATGTCGCCCTCCTATTGGTCCAAAATATTTCATCTCTCGGAAAAATCCGAAATCGGTTAAAATATTAAAAGCGTAAAATTTCCTTCACAAGGTTCGGAATCTTTTCCGTTGGAAGTTCACATTTTCATCCTTAACCTAATTAGGGTTTATACACTTGTATGTATGTCCTCACATACATACCCTGGAACTACGGGGTATAACAACTAGAGAGGAAGAAGTTTTTTAGAATTTTCAGTTTTCTACAAGTATTTTGACAATTGAGCCAAAGGCCTCAATTTATAGAGTAATAATTGTCTCTTCAAGTGCCAAGTAATGACATTGAATCACCCATGTAATGACAATGAATTGCCCAAGTAATGACACTCATTTATCAGCCAAATAATGGCTGACTAATGCTGAAATGAATGTCATTGAGGACAACTCAAAAGTCTCCAAAAATCAGATTTTTCGTTTCAGACTTTTTGCCAGGGAAGTCGAATTAGCACCGCGGCTCCTGAAACTTTCTGTCGAATTAGCGTCGCGGCTGAGCCTCGGAGTCGCCGCAGCCCTGACGGGGTTGGCGCAACGACGCTTCTCGGCTTCGCGGCCCTTTCCGACCTATTCCATCTTTACTCTATGCACACTTCTTCTTCGTTTATCAACGTGGAACACTTGTCATTTGCCCAATGACCGTCCATCATTCTATATCTCAAATATTTTACTTACGTACAAATATCTTTTTCACTAATGAAATTTATGATCCTTAGTACAATATGTGCACGTGTGTAAAAATAATGTTTTCGACGTGCGGGACCCCAATTATTCGAGTCCTAAATAATGAGATAAACTTTATTTCACACTAATAAATTTCCAACACTTTCTAGAACAGTGTTGTAAATTAAACATTAAATTCAAGGTACAACAACATCAACAATTATTCAATCCCAAATAAGTTAGTCTTTTGCATGATTCGACACTTTTTTTATCTAACCTTAAATCATCATCATCAAGGTAATATCGTGAATATATCTGAACAATTTATGAAGAAAATATTAAATATACATTCATATTTTTAATTATACTATGTGTAAATAAATAATCATATAGATATACACATATCTTGATTTACTAGTTCATTTTTTCGTACAAATACATAAAATTATTATAAGTATATGGAGTATTGACATGTCACGTCGATTTGATTCAACCTTTTTGACTTCTTGGATCCCCCTACCTCTTACCAATAAAATTCAGATGATTGAAAGCAGTAATTAAGATGTCACTTGGAAATAAAACAAAAAGTAAGGGACCTAGTCGTTGTTTCCAAGATTCCATCTCTATGAGAATTTAGGTCCTACTAAATTTTTGGATAACAAAAAAAAGGCTAGCTTATAATAATTTTTTATGTATTCCACAAAAACAAAAAAGAGATTATGCTTTGTTTGTTCGTCCCAGCTTTTGATTTGGTTCTCTTTTTCGTGTCTACTAATAAGTTTAACTGTTTAAGTAGCTTATTTTAAGTTCCATCTCTCTTTTAAGATTCCTTTGGTCTATGTCTTGTCCATGAAAGTTATAGATCAATGCCCATTTGAAATAAATGGACATAATTCTTTAATTAAGTGATCTATAATAATTGAACATTCCATTTCCTTGAGTACATTCTTGATTTCAGATTAATAAAAATTATCAGTTGAAACTCTTGAGGTTTGAAACTTATTAATCTAGCTAAAAGATAACGGCTTTTTCCCGTTCTCTTATCACTTCATATAAAAATTTATCGCTCCGGCCTATTATATACTTCATATGTAAAAGATATATCTTGATTAATTAGGAGATAATTCAACTCATGTACCAGCAGAGTTGAGATATAACCTCTGTAAAGGTATCAAGTTAAAAAAGATGGATAAAATTATAAAAAAGACTCGTGGAAACTAGAATAAGACTTAGTTGATACAAACCCTATGAATAGAAAAGCGAAGATGGATGTGATAGAATATCCGTGTATATCCCAATGATATGCACGGTTTTGCCTAGTATTGTACCATAAATAGAAGATAATTATATTATTTAATTACCATAATTATTGAATTCTTGTACAAGTAGAACTAGGATATTAGATGTATAGTAGAAATAGAATTTTTCATATTTGGAGATTGTAACTTGTATATATACCTATTTATTCAATAAGAATAATCAAGGGATTATTTCGTTCATGGTATCAAAAGTCTAGGTTAATTTTCTTCCTTGCTTCCACCGAAATTCTTTCTCGATTTCCGTGAAGTATTGTCTCGGTTTTTAGGTTTTTTGTTCTCCAACCTAAATTCTTTCTTCCAAAATCCCTCAAATCACATATTGATCTGTCAGTATGTCTACATCAAAGAACATGTTCCATCACGCCCTTACAGTTTCTAACATCAAGAATCACATCCCTCTTGTTCTTGAAATAAAAAACATCCAATATGCGACGTGGGATGAACTGTTCATGATTCACACACGTTCGCATCAAGGCATCCATCACATAATTTCCGCGGATCCTGAGGATACGGAGGTACCAAAATGTGAGGATGATCCAAAGTTATGGACATCACTTGATGCTACCGTACTATAGTGGATTTACTCCACTATCTCTACCGACATGTTGCGAATGATTATTGAGTCGGACGCTACGGAAAAGACTTCTTGGGATAGGCTGCGTGACATATTCCAAGATAATCAGAACTCCAAAGCTGTTATACTTGAGCAGGAATTTCCCACATCAACATGTAAAAAAATTTGAACGTTTCAGCTTATTGCAAAAGGTTGAAAGAATTGGCAAACCAACTCTGCAACTTTGATGCGCCCGTTAGTGACGATCGTCTTATTTTACAGATTGTCGGCCTCTCCAAGGCCTATAATGGTGATCAAAGTAATCCTCTCCCAAAGTTTTGTCAAGCTCGTTCCATGCTTACTTTGGAAGAAGCCGGTTTGGCTGAGATGACGGCTACCGGGGCTAGTCCCGTCGTCATGATGACGTCCTCCACCAACTCTCCGAGTTTTATTAATACTTTCGGCCAAAATCGTGCTTCCGGTGGCGGTAAAAATAATTGGAAAAGTCGCGGGGGCAAACGCGACAGTTTCGACAGCGGTAACGATGTCCAAAATAGGGGCGGTGGACCAAATCCTGGATAAAGTGGGTCACCGACTCACTGGTCTCAGTCTTGGGCCCCTTGGCCGTGAAATTTGAACCACGATGGCGATGGCACAACCCATCTCGATTATGCGTTCCAGCCATCGGCGATGGGCTTCGGAGTCTATCGGTCCACTACCCACTCGCTTAGTGGTTTCGAAGCGATCGCGGTGAAGGCGACTATCACGACCGACCGGGCATGGCGGTACCCTACCTGGGCACCCCTTACATGTATACATCAGAGAATAGCAGCGGAACATACAAAATCTCATAAAATACCTAGACAGAAGTATCAACAGGCTAGCCGATAGGGTCACATTCAGTGAAATATACATAACTCAAAAACAACAGTTACATCATCCTTTTTTATTTATTTCTTTACAACCCAATCCACAAGACATGACTACAGACCTCTAAGAATAACAACTGTGACGGGACAGGGCCCCGCCATACCACTGAATGTACAACAACCGACAATACCAGGGATCTGAACCAAGGATAAGCCCCCGGAGTAATGGAGCTTCTCAACAACTGAACCATGATCCTAAGAGTGAGGATCAGCAACCTGTATACTCTACCTGCGGCATGAACGCAGCCCCCCGAATGAGGTCAGTACAACATGTACCAAGTATGTGAAACTGAAAGTACTGTAATGAAATCATAAAGTCTTAAATAAAGTTGGAGACATGTACGATAACTCAATTAACAGTACATTGTGCCTTACTAACAATGAGAGTAAACAAGAGTATACTTTACTGCATAAAAATAGGAGGCTCATGATCAAAGTAGGGCCACCCGCCCGTAGTGTCATTAAGCAATCCTACTCCTGGGACTATTTCACCCGCATATGTCCTGTGGACCCGCAATGAGGTCATCCGCCTCGCATGAGACTATTTCACCCGCATAGGACTATTTCACCCGCATAGGCCCGGTGGACCCGCAATGAGTACAAACGCCGCACTCGCATCATGGGTAGCAAATCCATGGAATAAGTAGTAACCCGGGGGTTTACCCCGCAAGAATAACATAACCTAGCACAACCGGCTATCATACATAACATAAGCACTACCGGTTTATCATACATAACATAAACACCACCGGCTTATCCTACATAACATAAGCACCACCGGCTTATCATACATAACATAAGCAAGTTAAGAAATCCCCCTAACTTCTTATTAGCCTTATTCATATACACTCTCATTTTAGTTTACTTAAGGCACTAACATGTCATTATAAAATCCGGGAATTTAACCCAAAGTACTACGTACTTCTATTCTTTTAAAATGACTTTTTTTCATATAAAACTTCCAAGATATTAATAACCGTAGTATCAAGTCATATTTACTTTTCAAAACAAGTCACGATACCTTTTAGAACTACATTTAAAGACTTCTAAATCAAGTGACTTTTTACTTTAAAACTTTAAGCAATTGATGCCTTCAAATCAATTTGCCTTTCTTCCTTTCAAGTCATTTTTCTTTATTTACTTCACTAGAGTAAACCATTATTTTAACCTTCCATAAAGTTATTATAACCAATTTCCCATAAAGTCGTTATACTAACTTTATGCTTTAGACACTTCCATTTTTTTTATAATCAAGAGACTTATACTTTCTAAACCAAGTATTATATACTTTTTAAAATACTTCAAGTCTCTTAACTTTAGTAATCAAGTTTCTTAACCTTAGAATAGCTCAAGGAATCAATACTTTCCAAATCAAGTATTCTATACATTTTCAAGTCAAGAAATCCTTGTTTACCTTATTAGAATAAACCATTCTTTTTTACTTTCCATAAAGTTATTAACCAACTTTATGCTTTTGAAACCAAGACATTTCTATCCTTTAAAAACAAGTGAGTTAATTCTCTAACTCAACCAACTTGGACATCCTTAAAACATGTCAAGGATATCAAATGAAACTAAATTCATTTAAATCTCGTACGTCTACCGTACTATTCATTTACAACTACTCATGCTCAAGAGATAGGAAAGTTCCACATACCTCTTCGGTTCAATCCACTTGCTAAGTCCAATATGTCGTGCGTAGTATGTCAACCTATAATGACCATAATACGTCTATTAACTTCTAACTTTAAACGTAGAATATCCCAAGTGTAAAGTCACTTAATTCTACGGAAAATTGGACAACACTTCATTTGTTTCTACATACTTTCCCACCTTTTTCAAGGCCCGAAATCAATAATCAAACGCCACATTTAAGGCTCAATAATTCAGCTAACCAAAGGGGATTACACACCTTAACAGGACGTGTAAAATTCTGCCCCACAATTTATACAAAACAGTCCAACAACTTAAGCCTCATTCTCGGCAACTATCAATATCAACAACAATATCAATTTCCTTTCAATTCCTTTTTAATCCAAGTTGTTATTCTAGCATGTTATATACCCTATAACAATTATAACAACTACAAATCCTTTCTTTCTTAACTAGCGACGATTGTAACTATCGACTAAATTGATTACAACATAAATGGCTAACATGCCCATTTTCGGTTTATAACAAGTCGACATGATCCAAATCTTTTCAAACTTCAATCTATTTACCACATGCTCATTTACCAATTACTATAACATGTAATCTTTAATTTACTTCCAAGAGGAGAGGGAATTTACCTTTAGGATTTCGCCCAAACCGGCAAAATCTCGCCCACTGTAGCCCTTTTTCCGCAACTCCTTTCCACGTCAAAATCATCCACACGAACCCTCTACAAGTTTATCAACATCTTATCTTCTTGCCGCCCTTCCAAAATTTCATCTAGGCCTAGGGTTTTTCTCCCTATAGAAGAGAGAAGAGAAGAGAATTCTATTTAGATGAAATCTTGTAAATGATTTTAATCTTGCAATAATTGGTCATATATAGCCTCTATCTTGTTATGCAAGTTGGGAGGGACACTTGTCGCCCTCCCAAATGTCCTCTACACAAATATCTTTTAATTTAACCCCTTTTTTCGCAGAAATTCCCGCCGCGGCCCTGCAGCCGGCGCCGTGGCGCTGCAACTTCAGAGAGGTTCAGGAATTACGGCGTCGCGGCCCTGCAACCGGCGCCGTGGCGCTGTGACACCTGACTGAAACATTTTTCCTTCTCTTCTGCCAGCTAATCTTGTAACGTTCATAACTTTCTACTCCGATGTCCAATAAATGAGAGGCTTGTTGCGTTGGAAACTAGACTCAATGAACTTCATACTAGGACTTTGAAACACCTAAAAACTCCTTATATACTAGGAGATATACCGCTCCAAAGTTGACTGAAAATCTGTCCAAAAACATTCTGTCAACTTATCTTTCCAAATTCAAATCTTATTTCCTTTTGTACGTTCTCAAATACATGTTCTGGAATTACGGGGTGTAACATTCTTCCCCTCTCAGAAACATTCGTCCCCGAATGTTCTTTCGGAGTCAATCTAACAGGTAGTGCCATAGTTTCCTTTTACAATCCCTACATACCAATTGTGCCACAACTTGGCCACATAACGACATTTAAACAATTACTTAAATTAAAACCGACAAGTAATGGGAATGAATTACCAGAAGGTGTAGGGAAAGTGAGGGTACTCTTCCTCATGTCTTCCTTGGCTCCCCAAATCATCTTCTCTTTCAATATCATTCTGCCACAAGACTTTGACGGGAGCCCCGTCCTAGTCGATTCGCCGCTGGCGATCAAGTATCGCTATGGAACTCTCCTCAACGATAATCCCTCTGTCACTTGGACAATCTGATAAGGCCCAATGTACCTTAGGCTTAGTTTCCCATTCTTTTCGAACCTCATCACACCTGTTACACCCCGGAATTTCAGGAGATGTTTATATGAACGTACGTAAGAACTAAAAAATGTTAAGATTTGAGACGAGTAAAAATTTATCGGAATTTTGGATTTTGTCGGAAAATGAAATATTGCGAAGAACGGGAGGGAGACACGTGTCACCCCCCCTTGGTGGTCTTGGACGAAAATGGCATGGATGAAATGGTCATTTGACCATAATTTAAAAGACCAAGTCTTGCAAAAGCAAGAGCTTGACATTGTTGACTAAGTCAAATGTCACTTGGCTTGATCCTTGTGAAAAGCATCCTAACCACCCATTTGTTCTAATCTTGACCCTCCATATATTTATATAAGCTTACTAGTGCAAGACAAGGCTCTACACTTAGCAAATTTTCAAGAAAAACTTGATGAATTCTAGAGAAGCTCTCGGCCAAGCTAGGGTTTCAAAGAAAAAAATTTCAATTGTTGTCCAATAATCTCCCCACTTTAAACCAAGGTACCTAAGGGTATTGTAAGTGTATCTCAATAGAAAGATCCCGGAAAAATGGTATTTTCGTGTTAGTCGCAAGGCGGAAACTAAAGGAGTTCTTCAACTTTGAAGTTGGAACTTGAAGATAAGTTCATCATAAGCTTCTAAGGGTAGCTTGGAGTGGATTGGAATGTCAAAAAGAGGCGCTAAAGTTGCTAAGGATCGACTTGTAATCTTGGATCAAAATTGGGCTAAATGAGGTATAATCTTCGTCTTACTTTTGTAATTGAAGATTCCGTGTTATTATAAGTTAGAAATGATCATGTGATATGTGTTATGAAGATTGATAAGCGTTATGGAAATTTGGAAGCTCAAATCCGAAAATGACATGTTAAGCCCTTTGAAATTGAAATACAATTTGGTCGATAATTAGAATCGTCGCATGTTTACCTACTTGAGGATTGTAGTAGTTATAATCAATTGTGGCTAGATAACATGTTATATTAAACCACTTGGATTGAAAAGAAATTGGAAGAAGAATTGGTATTGTTGCCCTAATTGCCGAATTGACATTGTAGTTTAGACTAGTTTGTTTTATATTGTGGGGCGGAATTTTACATGTCTTGATTAAGCGTGTAATCCCCTATTGTTAACTACTTTGTTGGGCCTTAAATGTGGCGTGTTTGGTTATTGAATTCGGCCTTGAAAAAGGTGGCAAAGTATGTAGAAACAAAGGAAGTGTTGTCCGATTTTCCGTAGAATTTAGTGACTTTGCACTTGGAATATTCTACGTTTGAAGTAAGAAGTTAATAGACGTACTATGGTCATTATAGGTTGACATACTACGTACGGCGAATGGACTTAGCAAGTGGATTAAACCAAGAGGTATGTGGAACTTTCTTATCTCTTGAGCATGAATAAGTTGTAAATGTATAGTACGGTAGCGTCTGAGATTTTGAAAATCTAGGTCCATTTGATATCCTTGGCTTATTTTAAGAATGTCCAAGTTGATTGAGTTAGGGAATTAACTCACTTGTTTAAATATTAAGGATATCTTGGTTTTCAAAAGTTAAGAGACTTTAAGTATGTTGAAAGTATTATTGATACTTGTTTTGTTGGAAAGTTTAAGTCTCTTGGTTATAAAGAAGTATGTAAGTTGCTAATGTATAAAGCTAGTATAACGGCTTTATGGGAAGTTGGTTATAATAGCTTTATGGAAAGTTAAAAAGAATGGTTTACTCTAAGTAATTTAAGTATGTTAAATGACTTGAAATAACGAAAGGCAAATTGATTTAAAGGCATCAATTGCTTAAGGTTTTAAAAGAAAGAAGTCACTTGATTTAGAAGCCCGAAAATGTATTTTTTCTAAAAGGGTATTGTGACTTGTCTTAAAAGGTATTATGACTTGATACTACGGTTATTAGTATCTTGGAAGTTTTATATGAAAATGAGTCATTTTAAAAGAATAGAAGTACGTAGTACTTTGGGTTAAACTCCCGGATTTATAATGACACGTTAGTGCCTTAAGTAAACTAAAATGAGAGTGTATATGAATAAGACTAATAAGAACTTAGGGGGATTTCTTAACTTGCTTAATTATTGTATGATGGTCGGTTGAGCCAGGGTAAGAGTATAAATGAGGGGTAAACCCCCAAGACGTTATACCACCTGCTTTACTACCTTCTTCAGGGTAAGAGTATAAATGAGGGGTAAACCCCCAAGACGTTATACCACCTGCTTTACTACCTTATCCAGGGTAAGAGTATAAATGAGGGGTAAACCCCCAAGACGTTATACCACCTGCTTTACTACCTTCTCCAGGGTAAGAGTATAAATGAGGGGTAAACCCCCAAGACGTTATACCACCTGCTTTACTACCTTCTTCAGGGTAAGAGTATAAATGAGGGGTAAACCCCCAAGACGTTATACCACCTGTTTCCATGGATTTGCTACCCATGATTTGATCGTGAGTCTCCTATTTTTATGTTGTAAGTATACTCTTATTTACTCTCATTGTTAGTAAGGCACTGTGTACTGTTAATTGAGTTATCATACTTGTCTCCAGTTTTATTATAGACTTATGATTCCATTGCAGTACTTTCAGTTTCACATATTTGGTACATGTTGTACTGACCTCGCCGAGGCTGCGTTCATGCCGCATGGTAAGTCTGAGTTCTTGATCCTCGCTCTTAGGATCACTGTTCAGCTGTTGAGAAGCTCCTTTATTCCGGAGGCTTATCCCTGGTATTGTCTGTTGTTGTACATTCAGGGGTATGGCGGGGCCCTGTCCCGCCAGAGTTGTTATTTTTAGAGGTCTGTAGTTACATTGTGGTTTGGGTTGTAAAGAAAAAAAAAGTGTACTGGTTTATTTGTATAGTTTACGGAAGGTGGCCTTATCGGCTAGCCTGTTGTTATTTTATGTTTGAGCATTTTTATCAGTTGTGTATGTTCATTGCTATTCTCTCGATGTATCACAGAAAGGGTGCCTAGGTAGGGCACGATCGCGGGCCGGGGTGGGAGTCGTGACAAAAGTGGTATCGAAGCGATTAGTCCTCGGAAAGTGTCTGACCGCGTGTCTAGTAGAGTCTTGATTATCGGTGTGTTGTGCACCACATCTATAATCAGGAGGCTGCAGGACATTTAGGATTGGTTTCCATTCTTCTCACTCTGAGATCGTGCGATAGAGCTGTATGGTTAGGGTCGTCTCTCCCTAACAAGTTATGTTGTTTGCATTCTGAGAAAGCGTGATGACCAGAAAAGATTATGTGGATTGCGTATCCAGGTTGGTAATGTTTGTTGTATAGTTGGTATTGTGACATACAACTATACGGATTTATGTATGAGGATCAGACGCGTGTTGCCTAGAATGATTTTAGATTACCATGACTTGGTAAGGACTAAAAATACCGGGAAGGTATGAACAATTAAGGAACTCTCATCAAAGTTTTACGTGCTAATTTGAGATAATTAGGTGATGATGAGTCGTGTGAGAATGTAATGGACCCTTAAGGGGTTATAATTAAGGGACTAAATGGAAGACTATGTTAATAGGTTAAGCTACGTGGTATGATTAAGAGAATGGTACGGGTGAGATCCGTATGGAGTAAGTATGGTTGTTATGGTCAAGACAACACAATTATAGTATATTGAGAAGTTTTTGTACCCGTTTACGGGGGCACTGATAAGTTAGGCGTGGAGCATGGAAATTGTGAGCCTAGGAATGTTGATAACCACCGAGACCTTAGATATATAAGGCCTTCTCGGGTAGTAAAGTTAAGACAGACCAAGGAAAAGAGTTAAATACGACGCTGAGTCGAGTTGAGGACCTTTCGAGGTGACTACACCGTGAGTGTTGGGTGGTAGCTGAGCGGGTAGATAATAGTTGCCGGTAACGATACAGTCGTTGGACCCTAGCAGACCTAGCAGAGCTGTTATGACAGACATTGAGGTCATTATGAGTACGGGCTAGTTGGCCTCTTGTTATGCCAACGTTGACTGCAGAGAGAGATTGGCTCGATTTCAGTTTTTGGTAAGCTGATTATCCAGTGTAAAGGAAGAGAAGTGGTGGTAACCAGTGAATTATCCTTCCTTCTTTGACATCATTGTTTTCTTTATAAGTCTGTGTGACTTGTTCATTTGAGGTAAATTGACGCAAGAAGTAAGTAATAATTGAATTTGAAGGAATTTATGTTAAGTGCCCTAGTAGGTACTTGGAGTTGGTTTGGTGTGGCGGTCAGGGCCACGACCTTCCGGATAATTTCAGGAAAACGTGCAAGGCAAGAATAAAATAAGTACGAGTGCTGTCGGCGGAAGGCTGAGGGCATCTTAGGTAGATTTTAAAAATCTATACGATTAAGGTGGCGCTTGATGATTTAGATTTTGATAGAGGGATAAGTTCTCTCCCCCACGAAAAAGGACAGTTTTACGTATTATGGGGTTGTGTGTACCCATGTTTTTAGACGAAGGATAGGAGACTGGTAAGGTCTTTAGAATCGTCATGCCATAGGTTACAATTTTAGGTAACCGTGGGAAAAGTATTGTGTGAGGTAATTAAGAACGACGTTATGAAGTGGTCGAGGAAATGTAGTAAGGAAAAATGCAGGTAGTACGCATATATGAAACTGTACGATTATGAACCAAGATAGAAATACTTTTGCTAATAATAAGCATAAGGTAAGGTTATGACCAGAATGATAAAGGAGAATACGACTATGGTTATGTAAGTTGCACGAGATATGATTACCCCAGACTAGTGTAAGACCATTAGTAAATAATGGGCAGTAAGAACACCTCGAGGAAATGTGGTAGCATCGGGTTACTACTTGACGAGATTAAGGAAATATCCCCCCCCTAAATTATGTGTTACACCCCGTAAGTCCAGGACATGTATAAGAGAATGTACGTAAGGAATCAAGACTTGAAAATTGGTACGAAAGGAATAATTGTTTTTCCGACAGAAAATCCTCCAGACGTCGGAAAGGAAAAATGTTTGTGGTTGAGAATTGGATTCTCAAAATGTATTGTTTGAAGAGATTGGAGCTTATTAACATTATGAAAATTTATTTTTACAGATTTGGTCACGTGGGGCCCACCCGAGGAATTTTACGTTTTGTGGGGCCCACGAGGGTTACGGAATTTTATGGACGAATGAGAGGGCGACACGTGGCACCCTCCCCACATGCCCTTGGACAAAATTCAGCAAGGTTATATTGGTCATTGACCATCTTGGAAGATAAGTCTTCAAAGCATGAGATTGTTGACCAAGTCAACTTGTCCACTTGGCTTTACATTAATTGTTCTTCATCCTAGCTCACAAGTGTGTTAATCTAAGCCCTCCAATATGTTTTATAAGCTTACTACTAGTGCAAGACAAGGTCTTCAACACTTAGAATTTATCACAACATTTTCTTGTTCTTAAGTTAGCTCACGGGTTCAAGCTTTTTCCCACAAGAAAATTTGTAGTTTTGATCCATTATTCACAAGACTTAAACCCAAGGTCCCTAAGGGTATTGTAAGGATATCTAAATAGAAAGATTTCGGAAAAACGACATTTTCGTATTAGTCGCAAGGCGGAAACTTATGGAGTTCTTCAACTTTGGAGTTGGAACTTGAAGATGGGTTCTTCATAGGCTTCTAAGGAGTGCTTGGAGAGGATTGCAACTTAAGGAAAGGAGCTAAGAATTTGCTAAGGCGCGACTTTGAATCTTGGAAATTTTAGGGCTTGGAAAGGTATAAATTTTGTCGTTTTAGCAATTAAGGTTTACTTATTGTTGTAGCTATGGATGTTAGCAAGCATGAGATATTTATTATGAGGTTTGATAAGTGTTTTGGCTATTGGAACCCTAATCCGAAAACTAGCATGTTAGCCTTAAGATTACAATTCAAGTCGATATTTAGTTTAAGTCGTCGCATGTTGTATAAAGAAGGAAATTGTAGTTGTTGAAGTTGTTTATGACTATATAACATGTTAGACCTTAGAACTTGGAATTGGAAAAGGATTGGAAAAGACTTTAAATTGTTGGTTGTTGTTGGCCGAGAATGGCTTGAATATGGAACTACCATTATTAATTGTGGGCGGAATTTTACGTATTGTAAGGCGTGTAATCCCTTTGTTTGGTTGTTGTTTTGAGCCTTAAATGTGGCGTGTTGGTTATTGTATTCGGCCTTGAAAAGGTGGCAAAGTGAGTAGAAACAAAGGAAGTCTTTGCCCGATTTTCCGTAGAATTAGAGGCCGTATACTTAGTATTATTCTCGTTAGAGACTAGAAGTTGATAGTCTTGTTGTGACCATTATAGGTTGACACTTCACGTCGGCGTATTCGGCAGCTTGTGGATTTAGCCGAAAAGGTATGTGAACTATCTCCTCTTCTAGCATGATTCCTTAAGATAAAGAAAGTATGTCCCACTCCTTAAATGATCCATTCCTTGGTTGTATTTGGATTGCCTAAAATAGAATTTGTTCTATGTACTCCCTTGATTGTACTTTGATGTTTAAATTGTAAGTTGTATAATCCATTTCCTTAGTGAAGTTTGGATTCTTAAGAGTGAAAGTATTTTACTTAAAGTACATAGAGTCTTGAAAAGGAAGTGGTTTCCAAACCTTTTGGCTAGTGCCTTAGTTCCAAAACCTAAAGGTCATTATAATGACTTTAGGGGAGTCAAAGGAGTGATTTACTTAATTGTTTTAAAAGAGGAGAAATGACATGATTTAAGAGAAGTAACTTGTTTTAAAGGTGTGAGTTACTTAAGGTTTAAAAGTAGAAGAAACTTGTTTTCTATATATTAAGAGACTTGAAGTATTTTGAAAGTTAAGAACTTGATTTGTAAGTATGTGATACTTGGTTTTAAGTATAAGTCTCTTGGTTATAAAAAAGAAAGAATATGTCTAAATCATAAGGGTTATAACGGCTTTATGGGAGGTTGGTTATAACGGCTTTATGGAAGGTTAAGAAAGTTGTCTATTTTTTATTAATGGGCATAAGTTGCCTAGATTGTGAAAATTTGAAGTTACTTGATTTCAAGCTTTGAAAAGAGTTTTCTAAAAGTGTAGTAACTTACTTTGAAAAATAGACACACCTTGATACTACGGGTGTTAGTATCTTGGGGTTTTACATAAAAAGGAGTCTTTTGAAAAGAATGTACGTACGAAGTACTTTGGCTTGTTTAATTGAGAATTATTCTATGTGTGCCTTGATAAGTACTTTGGCTTGTTTAATTGAGAATTATTCTATGTGTGCCTTGATAAGTACTTTGGCTTGTTTAATTGAGAATTATTCTATGTGTGCCTTGATAAGTACTTTGGCTTGTTTAATTGAGAATTATTCTATGTGTGCCTTGATAAGTACTTTGGCTTGGTTAATTGAGAATTAGCCTATGTGTGCTGGTGATAGCCTTTGAGTGCAAGTATTATGTTTTATTACGTTGCCGCGACTCTCGGTTGGAGGGCCGGCTGTCTTGTTGTAAGTTACTTGGGCGTCTGCAAGCGGTGATGTGGGATTCCACGGGTATGCTTCGATTATTTGTAGTACTTGGGTTAAATTCGGATTTTTATAAAAGACATGGTAGTGCTTATGTGTTGTTTGTGGCCGGTTGAGATAGGGTAAGAGTATAAGTGAGAGTAAACCCCAAGACGCTATACCACCTTCTCCAGTAAGAGTATAAATGAGGGTAAACCCCAGACATTATACCCACGCTTTACCATACTCGGGGTAAGAGTATAAATGAGGGGTAAACCCCCAAGACATTATACCCCCTGTTTTACCACCTTCTCCAGGGTAAGAGTATAAATGAGGGGTAAACCCCCAAGACATTATACCCCCTTCTTTACCACCTTCTCCAGGGTAAGAGTATAAATGAGGGGTAAACCCCAGACATTATACCACCGCTCGTTTTCTACTTGGCGTCTGCATTTTAGGACACAGGTGGGACTTGGTGTTCATGTATGCCTATTGGTGTTATATTATATCATGGATGGCGGTGAGGAAGGATTCCACAGGCATGATTGATATTATGGGCGTGAGACCCGTGGTTATATTTTAGTAATGATTTGAGGCATGCGTCACGACTTGATATATTTGTTTATGTATTGTGTATTGTAGGTTGGCTATCATACATGTCTCTGTTTTGTTTAAGTATTATGATTTCATTACAGCATTTATTTCACATACTTGGTACATTCTTCGTCTGACCTCGCCCGGGGGCTGCGTTCATCTGCGAGTTTAGGTCTGTTGTTTGGTGATAGGCGGTGTAGGACCACCTTTCGGAGTTTTGGATAGCTCCTTACATTGGGAGTTTATCTTTTTGGTATAAGTTCTTTCGATGTGCTTTAAAAAAACTTGAAGGTCTGTATTCATATGTGGGATTGGACTCATGTATAGTGTAGTGTCTTTTATTATGTATATTATATGGCAGCCTTGTCGTCTTGCCCTTGTACGTATGCTGGTTTTGAAAAAAAATTGAGGTGTTATTTAATTTCCGCAGTTTACTTAGTTGTTAAGGTAGAAGGGTGCCCAGGTAGGGCACCAGTCACGGGCCCGGGGTTCGGGGTGTGACATTATGATTGATAGTAAGTCTTAGCCATGAGACAAGCAAAGGAATTAAGTCTAAGTTTAGTGACCAAGTTTGGTTGCAACAGAAAGGGAAACAGAAACCATAAGTGAGATTAAGGATACCCGAATATTTCGCAGGAATGAGAAAGGCTTTCAGTTATTGGAAGATAAGTTGACCACGACTACAGTTCTAACCCCTCCTGTGAGACTAGAGGGTTAGGTTATTATTGTAACACGTTGGGTGTTGGGCCAGGTTGTGTGCTGATGCAAAACGATAAGGATAGATCCTATGTTTTCCCGGTAGTTAGGGAAGCAGGAAAGGAAATTACGCCACTCACGATTTAGAGCTGGCGGCAGTTAAATCATGCCTTGAAGATTTGGGGGCATGACGTATATACAGACTTCATGTGGATATTTGTGCAGACCACAAAAGACTCTGGTATATCTGCAGACGGAGGCAGTAGAATTTGCGACAGCAATGGTGGTTAGAGTTACTCAAGAATTGTGATATTGATATCCTATACCATCCGGGGAAAGCCAAGACAGTTACAGATACTCTTTGTCGTGGATCTATGGGTAGTCTGTCAGATGGGCAGCCAGGTAGACAGGACGTGGTCCGTGAGATTCGTTAGCTAGCGAGCCGGGGGGTTCGATTATTTATTTCCAAGGTTAATGAAGTTTAGATCCGAGAGGTTGCCGAGTCTTCCATCGTTGAGGAAGTAAAGAGGCGACAGTATGAGGATCTAGTGATGATACAATATCGAGATACGGCTCTCTGAGATGAGATGAGCCTGTTTGAGTAACACCAGATGGGGTGCTGTGAGATGAGGATAGATTGCGTGTACTCTGTACTGCAGGACTAGTCAACAGGTTTTAGGGGAGGCATACAATGCTTATTGCTCAAATTGTTCGGGGTCGACTAAGTTGTGTCGTGACCTCAGATGTATGTATGGGTAAGATGACCGGAAAAGGGACATAGCGGAGTTTACTGCTTAGTGTCCGAGTTAGTAGCAGGTCATGGTTGTGCACCAGAAGCCCAGTGGGCTATTGCAGGCGATTGAAATCCCAACCTAGATATGAGAGGTATTTAATATGGATCTTGTTACAGGATGGCATCGTACTCGGAGGAAGTGCGACTCCCTGGGGGTCATGGTAAATGGGCTGGCGAAACCAGTCGTGTCCTTCCGGTTAGGACCACTTACTCGGCTGAGGATTATGCTAGCTTGTATAGCAGAGAGATTGTGAGACTGCACGGGGTTCCTACGCTTATGATGTCAGACAGATGAGATCGATTATAGATAACTTCTGGAGGTTTTTCAAAAGGGTTTTAGGGATACAGGTGAGTCTCAGTGTTGCATTACACCCTCAGACCGACGGACAGGCAGAGCGTACTATCCAGGCACTTGAGGATAGGTTGCGAGCCTGTGTTCTTTATTTCAGAACTATCCGGGAGGGTTAATTGCCTCTTGTTGTGTTACGTACGATAACAGATACCCTTCCAGTATTCTGATGGCCCTGTATGAGGCCTTGTATGTAAGAAAGTGTAGATCGCCGGTTGGATGGTTCTACATAGGCGAGGTTCAGTTATTTGGTCCAGACTTGATTCAGCGGGCTGTGAATAAGGCGAAGCTTATCCGGGAAGGATTATTAGTAAGCTTAGAGTCAGCAGAAGCTTTATGCAGATAACCGGCGTTGACACATGGGGTTCAGCTTGACATTTTAGTATGAGTATTGTTGTGTGGCCTCGTGTGGTACTATTGGTATGTAGGGGTTGTAAAAGAAGACTATGTCGCTATCTTTAAGTTTGACTCCCAAAAGAACATTCGGGGACAAATGTTTCTAAGGGGGGAAGAATGTTACACCCCGGAATTTCAGGAGATGTTTATATGAACGTACGTAAGAACTCAAAAATGTTAAGATTTGAGACGAGTAAAAATTTATCGGAATTTTGGATTTTGTCGGAAAACGAAATATTGCGAAGAACGGGAGGGAGACACGTGTCACCCCCCCTTGGTGGTCTTGGACAAAAATGGCATGGATGAAATGGTCATTTGACCATAATTTAAAAGACCAAGTCTTGCAAAGGCAAGAGCTTGACATTGTTGACTAAGTCAAATGTCACTTGGCTTGATCCTTGTGAAAAGCATCCTAACCACCCATTTGTTCTAATCTTGACCCTCCATATATTTATATAAGCTTACTAGTGCAAGACAAGGCTCTACACTTAGCAAATTTTCAAGAAAAACTTGATGAACTCTAGAAGCTCTCGCCAAGCTAGGGTTTCAAAGAAAAAATTTCAATTGTTGTCAATAATCTCCCACTTTAAACCAAGGTACCTAAGGGTATTGTAAGTGTATCTCAATAGAAAGATCCCGGAAAAATGGTATTTTCGTGTTAGTCGCAAGGCGGAAACTAAAGGAGTTCTTCAACTTTGAAGTTGGAACTTGAAGATAAGTTCATCATAAGCTTCTAAGGGTAGCTTGGAGTGGATTGGAATGTCAAAAAGAGGCGCTAAAGTTGCTAAGGATCGACTTGTAATCTTGGATCAAAATTGGGCTAAATGAGGTATAATCTTCGTCTTACTTTTGTAATTGAAGATTCCGTGTTATTATAAGTTAGAAATGATCATGTGATATGTGTTATGAAGATTGATAAGTGTTATGGAAATTTGGAAGCTCAAATCCGAAAATGACATGTTAAGCCCTTTGAAATTGAAATACAATTTGGTCGATAATTAGAATCGTCGCATGTTTACCTACTTGAGGATTGTAGTAGTTATAATCAAGTGTGGCTAGATAACATGTTATATTAAACCACTTGGATTGAAAAGAAATTGGAAGAAGAATTGGTATTGTTGCCCTAATTGCCGAATTGACATTGTAGTTTAGACTAGTTTGTTTTATATTGTGGGGCGGAATTTTACATGTCTTGATTAAGCGTGCAATCCCCTATTGTTAACTACTTTGTTGGGTCTTAAATGTGGCGTGTTTGGTTATTGAATTCGGCCTTGAAAAAGGTGGCAAAGTATGTAGAAACAAAAGAAGTGTTGTCCGATTTTCCGTAGAATTTAGTGACTTTGCACTTGGAATATTCTACGTTTGAAGTAAGAAGTTAATAGACGTACTATGGTCATTATAGGTTGACATACTACGTACGGCGAGTTGGACTTAGCAATTGGATTAAACCGAAGAGGTATGTGGAACTTTCTTATCTCTTGAGCATGAATAAGTTGTAAATGTATAGTACGGTAGACGTACAAGATTTTGACAATCTAGGTCCATTTGATATCCTTGGCTTATTTTAAGAATGTCCAAGTTGATTGAGTTAGGGAATTAACTCACTTGTTTAAATATTAAGGATATCTTGGTTTTCAAAAGTTAAGAGACTTTAAGTATGTTGAAAGTATTATTGATACTTGTTTTGTTGGAAAGTTTAAGTCTCTTGGTTATAAAGAAGTATGTAAGTTGCTAATTTATAAAGCTAGTATAACGGCTTTATGGGAAGTTGGTTATAATAGCTTTATGAAAAGTTAAAAAGAATGGTTTACTCTAAGTAATTTAAGTATGTTAAATGACTTGAAATAACGAAAGGCAAATTGATTTAAAGGCATCAATTGCTTAATGTTTTAAAAGAAAGAAGTCACTTGATTTAGAAGCCCGAAAATGTATTTTTTCTAAAAGGGTATTGTGACTTGTCTTAAAAGGTAGTTATGACTTGATATTACGGTTATTAGTATCTTGGAAGTTTTATATGAAAATGAGTCATTTTAAAAGAATAGAAGTACGTAGTACTTTGGGTTAAACTCCCGGATTTATAATGACACGTTAGTGCCTTAAGTAAACTAAAATGAGAGTGTATATGAATAAGACTAATAAGAAGTTAGGGGGATTTCTTAACTTGGTTAATTATTGTATGATGGCCGGTTGAGCCAGGATAAGAGTATAAATGAGGGGTAAACCCCCAAGACGTTATACCACCTGCTTTACTACCTTCTCCAGGGTAAGAGTATAAATGAGGGGTAAACCCCCAAGACGTTATACCACCTGCTTTACTACCTTCTCCAGGGTAAGAGTATAAATGAGGGGTAAACCCCCAAGACGTTATACCACCTGCTTTACTACCTTCTCCAGGGTAAGAGTATAAATGAGGGGTAAACCCCCAAGACGTTATACCACCTGCTTTACTACCTTCTTCATGGTAAGAGTATAAATGAGGGGTAAACCCCCAAGACGTTATACCACCTGTTTCCATGGATTTGCTACCCATGATTTGATCGTGAGTCTCCTATTTTTATGTTGTAAGTATACTCTTATTTACTCTCATTGTTAGTAAGACACTGTGTACTGTTAATTGAGTTATCATACTTGTCTCCAGTTTTATTATAGACTTATGATTCCATTGCAGTACTTTCAGTTTCACATATTTGGTACATGTTGATCGACCTCCCGGGCTGCGTTCATCCGCATGAGTAGAGTCTGAGTTGTTGATCCTCGCTCTAGGATCACTGCTCATTTGTTGAAACTCCTTTATTCGGAGGCTTATCCTGGTATTGTCTGTTGTTGTACATTCAGGGTATGGCGGGGCCCCTGTCACTTGAGTTGTTATTCTTAAGTGCAGTAGTCACATTGTGGTTTGGGTTGTAAAGAAAAAAAAAGTGTACTGGTTTATTTGTATAGTTTACGGAAGGTGGCCATATCGGCTAGCCTGTTGTTATTTTATGTTTGAGCATTTTTATCAGTTGTGTATGTTCCGCTGCTATTCTCTGATGTATACCGAAAGGGGTGCCCAGGTAGGGCACCAGTCGCGGGCCCGGGGTCGGGTCGTGACAACACCCTTCGTGGGTGATACCTTCAAGAAGACCCAACCGTCCACCTGAAATTCCAAATGTCAACGCCGATCATCTGCATAAGATTTCTGCCGAATCTGAGCTTGCTAATAATCTTTCCTGGATAAGCTCCGCCTTATCCACAGCCCGCTGAATTAAGTCCAGGCTAATTAGCTGAACCTCGCCTACGCTGAACCAACCAATCAGCGATTCTATACTTTCTTCAGACAAAGCCTCATACAGGGCCATCTGGATACTGGAATGGTAGCTTTTGTTATACGCAAACTCAACAAGAGGTAAATAATTCTTCCAGCTAACTCTGAAATCAATAACACCGGCCCGCAACCTATCCTCAAGTGCCTGGATAGTACGCTCTGCCTGTCCATCGGTCTGAGGGTGAAATGCCACACTGAGACTCACATGTGTCCCTAACCCCTTCTGGAAAACCTCCAGAATTTATCCGTAAACTGAGCTCATCTGTCTGACATCATAAATGTAGGAACCCCGTGCAGTCTCACAATCTCCCTGCTATATAATCTAGCACAATCCTCAGCCGAGTAAGTGATCCTAACCGGAAGAACACGGGTTGGTTTCGTCAGCCTGTTTACTATGACCCTCAGGGAGTCGCACTTCCTCTGAGTACGATGCCACCCTGTAAAAAAATCCATATTAATTACCTCTCATATTTAAGTTGGGATCTCAATAAACTTGTAGCTCCTGTGGCTCACGGTGTTCCACCTTGACCTGCTACTAACTCGGACACTAAACAACAAACTCCGCTACGTCCTTCTTCAGGTCATCTTACCCATACATACATCTGAGGTCCTGATACATCTTAGTCAACCCCGGATGAATAGAGTAACGAGCACTGTGTGCCTCCCCCAGAATCTGCTGACGAAGTCCTGCAATATCGGAGCACACAATCTGCCCTCGAATCTTAGCACCTCATCAGGCGCTACCTCAAATAAACTTTCCTCATCTCGAAGAGCCGTATCTCGATACCGTATCATAACTGGATCCTCATACTGTCGCCTCTTTACCTCCTCAACGACGGAAGACTCGACAACCTCTCAGATCTAAACTCCATTAACCTTGGAAACAAATAATCGAACCCCTCGGCTCGGTAGCTGATGAATCTCACAGAACACATCCTGTCTATCTGGCTGCCCATCTGACAGACTACCCATAGATCCACGACTAAGAGCATTTGTAACCGTCTCGGCTTTCCCCGGGTGGTGGTATAGGATATTAATATCACAATCCTTGAGTAACTCTAACCGCCGTCTCTGTCGCAAATTCAGCTGCCTCTGTCTGAAGATATACCGGAGGCTCTTGTGGTCTGCACAAATATCCACATGAAGTCTATATAAGGAATGCCTCCAAATCTTCAAGGTACGATTAACTGCCGCCGACTCTAAATCGTGAGTAGCGTAATTCCTTTCATTCTTCCCTAATCGCCGGGAAACATAGGCTCTAACCTTATCGTGTTGCGTCAGCACACAACCTAGCCCAACACCCAAAGTGTTACAATAATACCCTAACCCTCTAGTCTCTCAGGAGGGGTTAGAACTGTAGTCGTGGTCAACTTATTTTCAAATAACTGGAAACATGTCTCATACTTCCGAAATATTCGGGGATATAATCTCAATTATGATTCATGTTTCCATTTCTCTGTTGCAACCAAACTTGGTCACTATACCTAGATTCGATTCCTTTGATTGCCTCATGGCTAAGACTTCATGTCAATCACAATTTGGGGGGGGGGGGGGGGAGATTTCCTTGATATCGTCAAGTAGTAATCCTATTATTCTCTCTCGGCTCATAGAGCTTATAATCAGGTGTTCAACCTCAATTCATGGTATTACATAATTTAATGGCTTGTCAAGATTTCTTATCGTTCGAGTGTCTACTCGTCTTTCCTTTATAATTCATTTCAAGTTGTCCTGGGGTCCCTTACCCCCCCCCCCTCCCGTATTTTCCTACTATCCTTCTCGTCAGTACAGATGTTACCACATTTCCTCGAGGTGTTCTTACTGCCTATCATTTACTAATGGTCTTTACACTAGTCTGGGGTAATCATATCTCGTGCAACTTACATAACCATAGTTGTATTCTCTTTTATCATTCTGGTCATAACCATTCCTTATTAAGCAAAAGTATTTCTATCTTGATTCATAATCATACAGTTTCATGCATGCGTACTACCTGCATTTATATCTTTACGACACTTCCTTGACCATTTTCTAACGTCGTTTTCAATTACCCCAACACAATACTTTCCCCACGGTTATCTAAAACTGTAACCTATGGCATGACGATACTGAATACCTTACCAGTCTCGTATCCTTCGTCTAACAACATGGGTACACATAACCCCATAATACGTAAAACTATCATTTTACGTGGGGGAGAGAACTTATCTCCCTTACAAAATCTTAATCATCAAGCGCCACCTTATAATCGTATAGATTTTGAAAACCTACCAACGATGTCTTTTGTTTTCCGCAGACAGCACTCATACTTATCTTATTCTTGCTTGCGCGCTTTCCTGAAATTATCCGGAAGGTCGTGACTCTGACCGCCACATCAAACCAACTCCAAGTACCCCCAAGGGCACTTAACATAAAACTCCTTCAAATTCCAGTATTACTTACCTTCTGCATCAATTTACCTCAAATGAACAAGTCACACAGACTTATTAAAAACAATGATGTCAAAGAAGGAAGGATAATTCACTGGTTACCACCACTTCCCTTCCTTTCCACTCGATAATCGGATTACCGGAAAACTGGAATCGAACAAATCTCTCTCTGCAGTCAACGTTGGCATATCAAGAGGCCAACTAGCCCGTACCCATAATGTCCTCAAAGTCTGTCATAACAGCTCTGCTAGGTCTGCTAGGGTCCGACGATTGTATCATCACCGGGCAATTATTATATACCCGTTCAGCTACCACTCATCACTCACGGGTGTAGTCACTTCGAAAGGTTCTCATGGATTCAGGCTCTATTTCTTTACACTTGGTTGCTCTCTTTTTCACTGGTCGTACTCTTTTCGTACTTCCAAACTTATACTAGCATACGTACATAACTTCCATACTAAATCTGGCCTCCAATCTTTAGAGTTACTATATTAAACAATATAAGGTCATTTCCGTCTCTCACAACCTAGTCCGGTGGAATGCGTCCACGAATCCGCAAAACAATTTAACTAGACTTGGGTCTGGCATCCTCGTGACCCCGTCCCGTAGCGGGACTACTACCAACTGATCCCAATCCATTTTAGGTTATGGTGTGACCCGTAATAGGTCCTCAACCCGACCCACCGTCATACTTAACTCTTACCATAAGTCTGATTTAAATCTTATTGCCGAGAAGGCCTTATATACCTAAGGTCTCGGCGGTTATCAATATTCTTAGGCTCGCAGTTTCCATGCTCCAAGACTACGTTATCAGTCCCCCCCTCTCCCCCCCGTAAACGGGTAAAATAACTTTTCTTAAGCTCTTAATCGTGTTGTCTTAATCATAACAACCATACTTACTCCATACGGATCTCATCCGTACAATTCCCTTAAGCATACCACGTAGCTTAAGTTACTAACATAGTCTTCCATTAAGTCCCTTAATTATAACTTCTTAAGGGTCCATTACCTTCTCAGACAGCTCATCATCCCTAATTATCTCAAATTAGTACGTAAAACCTTGATGAGAATTCATTAAACTGTTTCATACCTTTCCGGTATCTATTTAATCCTTACCAATCCTTGGTAATCCAAAATCATTCTAGGCAACACGCGTCTGACTCTCATACATAAATCTGTATAGCTGTATGTCACTATACCAACTATACAACAAGTATTACCATCCCGGATACACAATCCACATAATCCTTCCTGGGTCACTGCTGTCTTTCTCATAACTGCAATCAACATAACTCGTTAGGGAGAGACGACCCTAACAACACAGCTCTATCTCACGATCTCAGAGTAAGAAGAATGGAAACCAATCCTAAATGTCCTGCAGCCTCCTGGTTATAGATGTGGTGCACAACACACCGATAACCAAGACTCTACTAGACACGGTCTGTAGACACTTTCCGATGACTAACTGCTCTGATACCACTTTTGTCACGACTCGACCATGGGCGCGATGGTACCTACACAGGCACCCTTACAGGTATACATCAGAGAATAGCAGCGGAACATACAAAATCTCATAAAAATACCTAGACAGAAGTATCAACAGGCTAGCCGATAAGGCCACCTTCAGTGAAATATACATAACTCAAAAACAACAGTTACATCATCCTTTTTTATTTATTTCTTTACAATCCAATCCACAAGACATGACTACAGACCTCTAAGAATAACAACTGTGACGGGATAGGGCCCCGTCATACCCCTAAATGTGCAACAACCGACAATACCAGGGATCTGAATCAAGGATAAGCCCCCGGAGTAATGGAGCTTCTCAACAGCTGAACCATGATCCTAAGAGTGAGGATCAGCAACCTGTATACTCTACCTGCGGCATGAACGCAGCCCCCCGAAGGAGGTCAGTACAACATGTACCAAGTATGTGAAACTGAAAGTACTGTAATGAAATCATAAAGTCTTAAATAAAGCTGGAGACATGTACGATAACTCAATTAACAGTACACTGTGCCTTACTAACAATGAGAGTAAACAAGAGTATACTTTACTGCATAAAAATAGGAGGCTCATGATCAAAGTAGGGCTACCCGCCCGTAGTGTCATTAAGCAATCCTACTCCTGGGATTATTTCACCCGCATAGGTCCTGTGGACCCGCAATGAGGTCATCCGCCTCGCATGGGACTATTTCACCCGCATAGGACTATTTCACCCGCATAGGCCCGGTGGACCCGTAATGAGTACAAATGCCGCACTCGCATTAAGGGTAGCAAATCCATGGAATAAGTAGTAACCCGGGGGTTTACCCCGCAAGAATAACATAAACTAGCACAACCGGCTATCATACATAACATAAGCACTACCGGCTTATCATACATAACATAAGCACCACCTGCTTATCATACATAACATAAGCACCACCGGCTTATCATACATAACATAAGCAAGTTAAGAAATCCCCCTAACTTCTTATTAGCCTTATTCATATACACTCTCATTTTAGTTTACTTAAGGCACTAACATGTCATTATAAAATCCGGGAATTTAACCCAAAGTACTACGTACTTCTATTCTTTTAAAATGACTCTTTTTCATATAAAACTTTCAAGATACTAATAACCGTAGTATCAAGTCATATTTACTTTTCAAAACAAGTCACGATACCTTTTAGAACTACATTTAAAGACTTCTAAATCAAGTGACTTTTTACTTTAAAACTTTAAGCAATTGATGCCTTCAAATCAATTTGCCTTTCTTCCTTTCAAGTCATTTTTCTTTATTTACTTCACTAGAGTAAACCATTCTTTTAACCTTCCATAAAGTTATTATAACCAACTTCCCATAAAGCCGTTATACTAACTTTATGCTTTAGACACTTCCATTCTTTTGTTTATAACCAAGAGACTTATACTTTCTAAACCAAGTATCATATACTTTTTAAAATGCTTCAAGTCTCTTAACTTTAGTAATCAAGTTTCTTAACCTTAGAATAGCTCAAGGAATCAATACTTTCCAAATCAAGTATTCTATACATTTTCAAGTCAAGAAATCCTTGTTTACCTTATTAGAATAAATCATTCTTTTTACTTTCCATAAAGTTATTAACCAACTTTATGCTTTTGAAACCAAGGCATTTCTATCCTTTAAAAACAAGTGAGTTAATTCTCTAACTCAACCAACTTGGACATCCTTAAAACAAGTCAAGGATATCAAATGAAACTAAATTCATTTAAATCTGGTACGTCTACCGTACTATACATTTACAACTACTCATGCTCATGAGATAAGAAAGTTCCACATACCTCTTCGGTTCAATCCACTTGCTAAGTCCAATATGATGTGCGTAGTATGTCAACCTATAATGACCATAATACGTCTATTAACTTCTAACTTTAAACGTAGAATATCCCAAGTGTAAAGTCACTTAATTCTACGGAAAATTGGACAGCACTTCTTTTGTTTCTACATACTTTTCCACCTTTTTCAAGGTCTGAAATCAATAACCAAACGCCACATTTAAGGCTCAATAATTCAGCTAACCAAAGGGGATTACACACCTTAACAGGACGTGTAAAATTCTGCCCCACAATTTGTACAAAACAGTCCAACAACTTAAGCCTCATTCTCGGCAACTATCAATATCAATTTCCTTTCAATTCCTTTTTAATCCAAGTTGTTATTCTAACATGTTTTATACCCTATAACAATTATAACAACTACAAATCCTTTCTTTCTTAACAAGCGGCGATTGTAACTATCAACTAAATTGATTACAACATAATTGGCTAACATGCCCATTTTCGGTTTATAACAAGTCGACATGATCTAAACCTTTTCAAACTTCAATCTATTTACCACATGCTCATTTACCAACTACTATAACATGTAATCTTTAATTTACTTCCAAGAGGAGAAGGAATTTACCTTTAGGATTTCGCCCAAACCGGCAAAATCTTGCCCACTGTAGCCCTTTTTCCGCAACTCCTTTTCACGTCAAAATCACCCACACGAACCCTCTACAAGTTTATCAACATCTTATCTTCTTGCAGCCCTTCCAAAATTTCATCTAGGCCTAGAGTTTTCTCCCTTTAGAATAGAGAAGAGAAGAGAATTCTATTTGGATGAAATCTTGTAAATGATTTTAATCTTGCAAGACTTGGTCATATATAGCCTCTATCTTGTTATACAAGTTGGGAGGGACATTTGTCGTCCTCCCAAATGTCCTCTACACAAATATCTTCTAATTTTACCCCTTTTCCGCAGAAATTCCCGCCTCGACGCCGCGGCCCTGCAGCCGGCGCCGTGGCGCTGCAACTTCAGAGAGGTTCAGGACTTACGGCGTCGCGGCCCTGCAGCCGGCGCTGTGACGCCTGACTGAACATTTTTCCTTCTCTTCTGCCAGCTGATCTTGTAACGTCCATAACTTTCTACTCCCATGTCCAATCGACGAGCGGCTTGTTGCGTTGGAAACTAGACTCAATGAAATTCATACTAGGCCTTTGAAACAACTAAAAACTCCTTATATACTAGGAGATATACCGCTACAAAGTTGACTGATAATCTGTCCAAAAACAATCTGTCAACTTATCTTTCCAAATTCAAATCTTATTTCCTTTCGTACGTTCTCAAATACATGTCCTGTAATTACGGGGTGTAACAAGAATGTAGGTGTTCTTGGGCCCCAATCTCTGCAAGCCCATCACACAACAGGCCCCACCTCGTCCGACATTGAAGTCTCTATGCACACACTTGATATAATGCCACCAGATCTAAATTGGTACATGGACACCGGAGTCACTACCCACATGATATTCGACCAAGGTACTCTCTTATGTTATTCCAATTTGAGCACTAATCATGGTATTATTGTTGGTAATGGTAATTCAATTTCGATTCGTGGTTATGGTCATAAAACTTTGTCACCCCCAATCCGCCTCTTATCTTGAAAAATACCCTTCATGCCCCTAAATTGTTTAAAAATTTGGTGTTCGTCCGTAAATTCACAACTGCTAATTCTGTTTCTATTGATTTTGATCCGTTTGGATTTTCTTTGAGGGATTTCAAGATGAGGATTCCTCTCATGAGTCGTGATAGTAGGGGCGATCTTTATCATATCACGCCAAGTTTCAGTCTCCGAGTCAAGCATCGCCTTCCACTTTTGCAGCCCTTGCTCCTTCCGTGTGGCATGTTCGTCTAGGTTATCTAGGATCGTCCATTTTGTCTTAGATAAATATAAATTTATCTCTTGTAAGGGTATGCGTAGTATTCTGAATTGTCAATCTTGTTCTTTAGGAAAAAATGTTAAGTTATCATTTGTAGACTCTAATTCTCATATTTTAATGTCATTCGATATTATTCATAGCGATCTATGGACATCTCCTGTTCTGAGTTCTTTGGGTCATCATTATTATGTTTTATTTTTGGATGATTATTCTAAATTTTATGGACTTTTTCGATAGCGAAAAAATCTCAAGTTTTTTCCATCTTAAAATTTAGAGCATTTATTAGAACCTAATTCGAATGGAAAATAAAAAAATATCCAACATGATAATGACAAAGACTATGATAATTGGGTATTTCGAGAATTTTGTACTAATAATGGAATAGATTTTTATTTTTCTTGTCCTCATACGTCTTCACAAAATGGAAAGGCCGAACGAAAAATTCATACCATTAATAGTATTATCCGAACTTTATTGAATCATACTTCTGTACCACATGTTTTTTGACATCATGCTCTACAAATGACTACATATCTTCTTAACATTCTTCCTATCAAAAGTTTGACATATTAATCCCCTCTTCAAATTTTATATAATAAGGCTCATTCGTTTTCTCATCTTAGAGTCTTTGGGTGTTTATATTATCCGTTGTTTTCGTCAATCACAATTAACAAACTTTGGGCTCGTTCTACCCCTTATGTGTTTTTGGGTTATCTGCAAAATCTCGTGGTTACAAATATTTTGATTTATCATCTAGTAAAATCATCATTAGTCGTCATGTAATTTTTTATGAATCCCAATTTCCGTAAAGTGATCCAGTGCTTAGTTCGTATAATTTTTTGGTGGTATATCCCCGTATATTATCCACCACTTATCGGAAATATCCCGCAACTCAAATCTGCCAGCGGGCAAACTTTCGATTCAGTCACGTCTCGGGTGCAACTACTGGGCCAAATATTCAGCCCAATTATGTCCCTACTATTTCAGAGACTAAGCCAAATATTCAGCCCAGTATTGCCCCACTATTTTACGGTCGATCCATCGCTATCGGTTCGTGTTGGGCAGCGGACCACCGCTTTGGCGACCCATCACCTCTAAATATTTCCCAAAATCCATCCAATTCTCCCCCGAGTCATAGACCGATCACTCATAGTCAACGGGGTATGTTTAAACCAAAAAGACATTTTAATCTACATTATTCTTAAATATCCCCTACCCCGTACTCATGTGTCTGCTTTAAATGATCAGAATTGGAAAATTGCTATGACCGACGAATATAATGCTTTTATTGATAATAAGACGTGGGAGTTGGTGCCTCGTTCATCTGGTGTTAATATTATTAGGTCTATGTAGATTTTTGCCCATAAGGATACTTTTGATAGATCTTTCGCAAGGCATAAGTGATGCGCGAAAAGATGCACACACTTTAACGCAAGTGCACGTTATCGTGACAAGTAATATAGTCTTGGTAAGACTGAATATCGTCCACAAGGATTAGGGTTCAAGTACCAACTATCTATCTTTTGGTATCTATTTGGTAACCGATATTTGATTTTGTGGTTTATAACTAACAATTATAAAAGCTAATTAACTATAGGTTTACTTCAGTTGTGATGGGAATAGGGCTTCCACGTCTCCTCAACTATCCGCTTATGTTATTTATTAATGCAATTGAATTATGGTTTTCTTCTCTCGGAGCTAGCAGGTTTATGAAATCGTTTTATATTCCCGTTAAGGATATATAAACACTCAACCCCAGTATTGCTCCTTTCTACCTTTCGGTGATAAGGATGACTCTATAGGAGGATTAAGAACAAAAACCTAGTTAACCGTCACGCACCATGCGTAAAATTAGGGTTGTTAAGCCTCTCATTAACGCTACATAAATAATTGAGGTATTTTCATCCCCAATCCAAAATATGTCTACCCAACTTACAACATATTCACAACCCCCTCCTTTCGAAGTTTGATTAGAAATCATATAAATAATGATAATTAGTGATCAATTAATTACCAAGCATTCAAAGCAATTATTGGATAAATCTCAACAAGAAGAAGAATAACCATATACATGCATTAATTCATAACATAAGTTTCTAGTGAATCAACATGGAAAGCCCTAGAAAAGAATTAGTTCCTAGTCATTGACATGACAAGAACTAATTCAAGGTTCATCATACAAAACTGAAATAAAAGAAAAGAAAAGAAAAGAAAGTTACTAAATTATGGTCTCCAATCTTCAATCCAAGAAAACCTTGTGTTGTGCAAGAAAGGGAACCCTTAAAATCTGCCTAGGGTTCTCCTTTTATAGGCTCAAAACCGCCTCTAACTTTTCCCTCAAAGCCTGGCCCAGAAAATCGTCATTAACCTGATTTTCCCGCGTCGGCGCCGCGGCCCTGCTATCGGCGCCGCGGCGCCGGAAGTTCTGCGGTACTTCGGGTGATTTGGCGCCGCGGCCCTGATCTCTGCTGTCTGAGGGCGCCGCGGCGCTGCAACTTCTGTAGCCTCTCTGATGATTAGGCGCCGCGGCCCTGCTACTGTTGGCATGAGGCCATGCGTTACTGATGTCACGACTTCGATCCGGCCCGTGGTACCGGCACGGCACCCAAGTAGATATACATCAGAGTAACCAGCGGAATATAAAAACAAAGACATGAGATAAAGAGTAAAATAAGAAACAGTCTATCCAAGAAAAAGTTGTCTTTCGGCATGTATATATATACCAAGTCTGACAGTTACATCCCAAAATTTACAACAGGACTACAGACCTCTAAGAAAGTAAACAACTATGGCGGGGCCCTGTCCCGCCATACCCTGAATGTACATAAAGCTACAATGACAGGGAGATCATACCCAAAAGATAAGCCTCCGGAGAAATGGGGCTTTCCCAAAAGCAGAAACGGTGATCCTAGGAGCGGGGATCAACAACAGGAGTACCTCTACCTGCGGCGTGAGCGGCCAGAAGAGTCGATCAACAGTACCATGTATGTGAAGCGTAAAAATCGAAATGAAATTATAACATTTTAAAACCACTTCACAAATATGTACGAAAAAACCCAATTTAATTGCACATAGTGCCACAGCATAAACAAGATCAAAGTAGATGTAATATAACTGGTCTTTTCTAGGCTGCTAATGATCGAAGCAAGGCCAATCGCCCATAGTATCATTATGCGAGCCTAATCTCGACTACAGTAGTCGCGTAGGTCCTCGGACCGCGTGAGTACTCACCGCATCGGGGTAGCTATCATGGCATCAACCTCGACTCCCGCAGCGCGTGGCCACATGGACGCATGAGGTATTCCTCGCATCGGCGTTTCACACCGGGTGATCATCCCGGAACTCCGCGACTCGCGATAGGTCACATAGACCCGCATGAGGTATTCCTCGCATCGGGGGTAGCTAACCCGCGGCTCGTAACAAGTCGGGGGGGGGGGGGGGTAAGTGATATAATCATAAGCACAACCAGCTTATCGTAATTAACATAAGCACAACAAGAAACCCCCCTTACCATAAAAGTCATACGACACTAACACCCGTAGCATCATAACATGTTTTAACTATCAAACCAACTTACCACACCTTCAGAAATCATTACAAGGCTTTCATAATCAAGTAAGTAAATCGTTTTTTTTTATCTTTCTTAAGTCGTTATACCTAACTTCCCATAAAGCTAGTATAACGCTTAAGCTTTTTAATAAATCAAAACATTCTCATTTGTTTGGAAAACCAAAGGAACTTATTCTTTTAAAACCAAGTATTAATTTCATTCTGAATAATGATTCATAACTATTTTTGAAATATTTCAAGATTCTTAGTATTTAGAACTCAAGTCAAAAGACATCAAAGTGAAACCAAATTCAGTTAACACACGTACGTCTACCGTACTATATATTTTTCACAAATATCATGCTCAAGAGGATAGGAAGAATCACATACCTCCTCGGCTAAATCCACCTGCCAAGTCGAATATGTCGCGCGCAGAGTATCAACCTATAATAGTCAAATACGTCTATCAACGTCTAGACTACTTCAGAGAATATTCTAAGCATAAGGTTCTTTATTCTACGGAAAATTGGGCAGCACCTCCCTCCCCGCAATACTACACAAGTCTACTATAAATACAGACCAATGTAATTACAGTTCAATTCTCTTCTTTATATCATCCTTCTATACATCTTATACTCAATTCTAAACTACTACAATATGTAATCTCCAATTACAATAGAAGGACAAAGATTATTACCTCGATAAGCCCAAAATTATCCAAGATTATAAGTCGATCCTGAGCAACGTTTAGCTCATATTCTGTACGCTCCAATCTCTTCCAAGAAACCCCTAGAAGTTTCTAAAAAACTTCTCCTAATACTTCATCCAACTATGAAGATTTTCCTAGGGTTTCGTTTTGCGACTAAAGGGAATAAAGTAGTATTTCCGGGCTCTTAGTATAGAGGTAACTTTGGAATACTACAAGGGATTTAGGCTAAGGTATTTGGGATAGTAACAATACTTGAAGAAATTTTTCTACTAAAAAGGGGGAGGGGTTTCGGACGAGACTACACAAAGGGGGAAGGATTTTTGTGACTTGGAAATTGTTTAAGTGGTTAAAGAAGTCTTGCAACTTAAGGGGGTATTTATAGGACATTCAATGGCCAAGATTCAAGCATGTGTAGGGTGAAGATTTGGCCCATGTGTGAGTGGAGTCTTCCAACCAAGTGTCCACCACAACTTTGAGACATATGTCCACCACAACTTTGGGACATATGTCCACCACAAAAATGAGACATGTGGCTAGCCACATGTCTCCAAAAAAACGTCCAAGGCCAAGGGTCCCCCCCTTCCCACTTGCCCCACAAATATCTAGCAAGACTTTGACTTCTTGACTTGGCCACTTGCCCACTAATATTCGTCCAACAAGTGCCACCTAGGGGTGACACATGTCGCCCTCCTATTGGTCCAAAATATTTCATCTCTCGGAAAAAATCCGTAATTGGTTAAAATATTAAAAACGTAAAATTTCCTTCACAAGGTTCGGAATCTTTTCCGTTGGAAGTTCACAATTTCATCCTTAACCTAATTAGGGCTTAAACATTTGTACGTACGTTCTCATATACATACTCTGGAACTACGGGGTATAACAGCTGACCTGCGTTTCTGCCTCGTTCGCCACTTTCTCTGCTTTTAGGCTCTGGAACCTCCTCTTTTGCCCTTTTTAGCTCCTTTTCCGCCATTTGACCATTTTAACCACTTTGACTCAAAAGAAAGAAAATCTATCCTAATACGACACTTATTTGTACAAAAAGGGACAAAAGACTAACTAAAAATGACTCGAAAAGTGTATATAAAATACACCGATCAAATACCCCCAAACTTAACCTTTGCTCGCCCTCGAGCAAAGATAGAAAGAAACAAATAAAGGAATCAAGAAAACGAAAAATAAAAGACTCACTGACATTGATCACTTTTGCTGCCTTGATGTTATCTAGAAAAACATGAAGGTTAGCGAAATAATATGCAGGAACATATAGCATGAAATTTTTAGCACACTAAACACTTTAAGCTAGATATTTCGCAAACTCATTGTTATCATGCTTAATGGAAGTCAACATACTGAATCATGCTTGTAAAATTCAAAAATCCTATGGCATGTTTACTTGCTATTCTCCACTAATCCTGGATATGCATAAAAGAGATCTTCAGGACTTTAAGGGTTGTAATGTAGGCTTAGGTATAGGTAGGTAAAAATAGGCATTTAGGCTCATTTTTGTGTACCATAAGCTCTTTAGCTTTTCAGTGTTTCCTCTTTTTTTTTTGATTCTTTTCTTCACTTCAAATCAATCTTTCCCCTCTTTTGTTTTGAGAGAGTGAAGTGTATAATAATGACAAACACCCCCAAACTTAGGCTTTTGCCTATTTCTTATTACTTTTTTATTGGGGTGCATCAAAGTTGTTCACTCTTTTTGTCTCATTTTTAACACAATTTATTCCACTATTTCATATTTTTACTTATGGCATAATTTGTGGGAATATAGGGTGTCAAAGAAGAAGTTTCAATTTTTAGGCTCAATGGGGCTGACTAGGGATACTTTTAAAGTCCGGGATAGAAAAAAGTGGTAAGAATTGGCTACCAAAGAAACGCCTGAGTCATCTCCCTAAAATGCATATCCTAATTATTTCGCCTCAAATAGCAAGCAATCATAACACATAGGTTTTTATCATTTATCATGCATAATTTAAGCAAGATACTCCAAATAGACAGATTTTGTGAGTTTTTGGCATATCTAACCTAGGTGTTTAGATAGTTGCTTCAATTCCATTACATTATTCCACCTTACTTCACTAGGTGTTTCTAGTAACTACATCATACATGATCTTTGACAGGCAATTATGACTCAAAAGAAAAACTTTCGTGACTCAAAATATACACAAAACCATCAAAAAGACTTTAAACATATTATAACAAGACACAAATAAAACACACCCCCCCCCCCAAACTTAAATCACACATTGTCCCCCAATGTGTGTAGACTCAAAAACAATAAAAGAAACAAGACACTTACAGACTTGGTTAAAATGGTGGCAGTGGCGGTGAGTAGTACTTTGAATTCCGTGAGGGGAGAGGGGCTCTGGATTTTTGATTTGGCGACAGGGCCTTCGGATCGGGGCGTCTTAAAAGAAAATTCAGATTTTTCCGTTGTGGCGTGGCTCATAGCCGGCGGCGCCAAATTCGCGTTCTCGAATCTTCAGCATGGCTCGCGATTTTCTCGAAATCTTGGCTTCTTCGCCGCTTTCAAGTTCCCGACTTTCACTGTCAACACAACATGCATACACTACCTCGTGAGATCGTTTCTAAATAAAGACTAATTGCGTTTAAACTAAATAAACTGAAATACCTTGGGTTGCCTCCCAGGTAGCGCTGTCTTTAACGTCTTTTAGACGGACGCAAGTTCCTTATTATTCTAAGGTATGAGAGGTTACTAAGTTCATGTATTCCATTTCATTGATCAGATAGGGTTTTAACCTCTGTCCGTTTACCTTGAAGGACGCTCCCTCTCTCCCTTTTATTTCAATCGCACCATATGGAAATACTCTTACCACCGTATATGGTCCTGTCCAGCGTGATTTTAACTTTCCTGGAAATAATTTCAACCTTGAGTTGAATAAAAGCACTTGTTGTCCTTCTTGAAAGTCTTTTGTTATCAACCTCTTGTCGTGCCATACTTTCGTTCGTTCTTTGTAGATCTTTGCATTCTCATAGGCATTGTGCCGACCATCCAACTCGCCACCAGTAGTAGCCTCATCCGCCCCCGCCGTGGCGTCCATGTTTAACTTCTTCATTGCCCAATACGCTCTGTGTTCCAACTCTACTAGCAAATGACATGCTTTCCCAAAAACTAGTTTATACGGTGACATACCAATTGGTGTTTTGAAAGCTGTCCGGTATGCCCACAATGCGTCATCCAGTTTGATAGACCAGTCCTTTCTTGAGCCGTTCACCGTCTTTTCCAATATGCTATTCACTTCTCTATTTGACACTTCTGCTTGTCCATTAGCTTGAGGGTGGTAAGCGGTTGTGGTGCGGTGGTAGACTCCATATCGAGGAAGCAATGAATTCAGCTTCTTATTGCAAAAATGACTTCCTTCGTCGCTGATGATGGCTCTTGGAGTGCCGAACCTTGTGAAAATATTCTTTTGAAGGAATTTTTGAACAGTCTTACTGTCGTTTTCTTTTGTGGCTACTGCTTCTACCCATTTGGACACATAGTCCACTGCTAGAAGGATATATTGATTTCCAAAGGATGGCGGGAATGGTCCCATGAAATCGATTCCCCACACATCAAAGATTTCTACTTCCAATATCCCTTGCGAAGGCATTTCGTTTCGTCTTGAGATGTTCCCTGTTCTCTGACAACTATCACATCTCTTCACAAAGGCATGGGCATCCTTAAAAAGTGTTGGCCAATAGAATCCACATTGCAGTACCTTTGCCGCTGTTCTTGATGCCCCGAAGTGTCCACCACATGCTAGGGTATGGCAATGGGTGAGAACCTGGTGCATCTCCTCCTCTGGTATACATCGCCTGATGACTTGGTCGGCACCGTGTTTGTATAACAGAGGTTCCTCCCAATAGTAATGCTTTACTTCTGAGTAAAACCTCTTCACTTGCTGTCTTGTCAATTCTGGGGGTAGTACCTTAGCTGCAATAAAGTTGACAAAATCAGCGTACCAAGGTAACTTAGAATTCATACTTACTTGAAACAGTTGTTCGTCTGGAAAGTGATCATTTATTTGCACATCCTCGTGCTCGCTCTGTGTTCTCCAGTCTTGATAAGTGGTCTGCAACTGAATTCTCTGTCCCTTTCTTATCACGAATCTCCACGTCGAATTCTTGCAGTAGTAGGACCCATCGAATGAGGCGAGGTTTTGCATCCTTCTTTGTCATCAAGTACTTTATGGCCGAGTGGTCAGTGTATACTATCACTTTATTCCCAATCAAGTATGGCCTGAATTTCTCAAATGCATATACTATTGCTAGCAGTTCCTTTTCGGTAGTTGCATAATTTAACTGTGTGTCATTTAAAGTTTTACTAGAATAGTAAATGGATCTAAATACCTTGTCGATTCTCTGTCCAAGCACTGCTCCTACTGCATAATCGCTTGCATCGCACATTAGTTCAAATGGGAGCGCCCAGTTTGGTGCAATGACTATGGGTGCTGAAATAAGCTTCTCCTTGAGTGTCTGAAATACGGATAAGCATTCTTTATTGAAGTCGAAATCAACCCCCGTCATTAGCAATGTGGAAAGAGGTTTTGAAACTTTTGAAAAATCTTTGATGAATCTTCTATAGAAACCTGCATGCCCAAGGAAACTTCGACTTTTTGTTGACATCGAGGTGGTAGATTTTCGATCACTGAAATCTTTGCTTTGTCTACCTCAATACCTTGGTTTGATATTTTGTGTCCCAAGACAATTCCTTCTGTTACCATGAAGTGACACTTCTTCCAGTTTAGCACAAGGTTAGACTCTTCACACCGGCTTAACACTGCTTCTAGGTGCCTCAAACATTCATCGAACGATGCTCCAAAGACCGAAAAGTCATCCATAAAGATCTCTATAGTCCTCTCCACCATGTCTGAGAAAATTGCCATCATACACCTTTGAAAAGTTGCGGGTGCATTGCAAAGTCCGAATGACATCCTTCTGAATGCAAATGTACCAAAAGGACAAGTGAATGTTGTCTTTTCCTGATCTTCTGACGCTATTGCAATCTGGTGATACCCTGAGTACCCATCCAAAAAGCAGTAGTAGTTGTGCCCTGCAAGTCTGTCCAACATTTGATCTAGAAATGGCAACGGGAAGTGGTCTTTTCTGGTTGCCTTGTTCAGCTTGCGATAGTCAATGCAGATTCTCCATCAAGTGACTGTTCTAGAAGGAATGAGTTCGTTCTTTTCGTTGGTCACCACTGTTATTCCACCCTTTTTAGGCACCACTTGTACTGGACTCACCCATGTGCTGTCAGATATAGGGTAAATTACTCCTGCATCGAGCCATTTCAGGATTTCCTTTCTGACTACCTCTTTCATGTTTGGGTTTAGTCGCCTTTGAGCTTCGATGGATGGTCTGCTTTCCTCATCTAGACGGATTTTATGCATTACCGTTGACGGACTTATCCTTTTTATGTCTGCTAATGTCCATCTAATGGCCCGCTTGTGATTCTTCAAGATTTTAGCGCTTTATCAATCTCTTCGGATAGTGGCGTGAAATGATCACTGGTAGGGTTTTCTCTTCACCTAGGTATTGGTATTGTAGATGATTGGGTAAGGTTTTTAACTCTAACTCTGGAGCCTTCTCTGTGGATGGTAATGATCTTTCTGGCATCTGTCCAAGCTCTTCATATTTCCTCTTATCCCATTTTTCATAAACATTCATCCAATTTGCATACTCCATCAGATCTGGATTGTTTCTGCTATCATCATCCCATTTGGTCAGTACTTCTTCAAGCGTATCATCATGTCCGAACTCCTTGGCTGACACTGCTTCTTCGATAGGATCAATGGCTGAGCAGTTATCCTTGGCATCTGGAAAAGTTGCTGCTTAAAAAACATTGAAAATCATCTCTTCTTCATCTACCCGAAGCTTCAACTCCCCTTTATGAACATCAATGAGAGCCTGTCCTGTGGCTAAGAAGGGTCTGCCAAGTATGATGGGGATTCCATCGTTATCTTTTATGTCTAAGATAACGAAGTCAGCGGGAAAGATGAACTTGTCCACCTTCACTAATACATCTTCGATGACTCCTCTAGGATGAACTATGGAGCGGTCAGCTAACTGCAAAGTGATGTTTGTAGGTTTGACTTCTCCCATTCCTAGTTTGCAGAAAACTATATAAGGCATCAGATTTATGCCTGCTCCCAAGTCGCACAATGTTTTCTGACATTCAAACTTTCCAATGGTGCATGGGATGGTGAAGCTCCCTGGATCTTGTAACTTCTGAGGTAGTTGTCTCTGTAGGATGACACTACATTCCTCAGTCAACATCATTGTTTCGTAGTCCTCTATCCTCCTCTTTTTGCTAAGCATGTCCTTCATTAACTTGACGTAGCTCGGCATTTGCTCTAATGCTTCAGAAAATGGGATATTGAGTTGCAATTGTTTGAGAATCTCCACGAATCTAGAGAATTGCTTGTCAAGAGTACATGTTTTTAACTTCTGGGGATATGGTACTATCAACTGGGGTGCGGATGCTACAGCTTCTGTCGAATTTTCGATTTACAGGTTCCGGGCGCCATGTCATGTTTCTTTTGCGCCATGGGCGCCACTCTCAAGACTGTCTCAGAATCTTCGCGCCGCGCCCTCGCCATCGGCCATGGCTGGGCCATGCCGCGCACTTTCTATCTCCTCTGATTCGGCATCCTTCAGGTTAATTGCCTGACATTGTGTTTCCATAGTGCCTACCCCAGGTGCAGATTGCTCTTCTTGCGTTTCGCTGTTCAACATGATCGCGAGTTCTCCTATTTGTGTTTCCAACTTCTTCATGGCCATTCTCGTTTCGTCCATGAACTGATTTTGGTATCTCGTGAAACTGAGTATAGCTTCTCGTAATTCCTCTCTCTCTTCCTCTATGGTTGGATCTCTATCATATTGACAGTAGAAATCCATATCTAAAGGATCCCTAAGATGAATCAAAACCAACAACGAATCACGGCACACTTGTTTGTACAAAAGACAATAAAATAAAATAAACAATGTAAAGAAATAAAAATAAAAACCAAATTAGAAATTAAAAATAGATAAAATTTGATATTGAACTATGCCTAATCCCCGGCAACGGCGCCAAAAACTTGATGCGCGAAAAGATGCACACACTTTAACGTAAGTGCACGTTATCGTGAAAAGTAATATAGTCTTGGTAAGACCGAATATCGTCCACAAGGATTAGGGTTCAAGTACCAACTATCTATCTTTTGGTATCTATTTGGTAACCGATATTTGATTTTGTGGTTTATAACTAACAATTATAAAAGCTAATTAACTATAGGTTTACTTCAGTTGTGATGGGAATAGGGCTTCCACGTCTCCTCAACTATCCGCTTATGTTATTTATTAATGCAATTGAATTATGGGTTTCTTCTCTCGGAGCTAGCAGGTTTACGAAATCGTTTTATATTCCCGTTAAGGATATATAAACACTCAACCCCAGTATTGCTCCTTTCTACCTTTCGGTGATAAGGATGACTCTATAGGAGGATTAATAACAAAAACCTAGTTAACCGTCACGCACCATGCGTAAAATTAGGGTTGTTAAGCCTCTCATTAACGCTACATAAATAATTGAGGTATTTTCATCCCCAATCCAAAATATGTCTACCCAACTTACAGCATATTCACAACCTCCTCCTTTCGAAGTTTGATTAGAAATCATATAAATAATGATAATGAGTGATCAATTAATTACCAAGCATTCAAAGCAATTATTGGATAAATCTCAACAAGAAGAAGAATAACCATAGACATGCATTAATTCATAACATAAGTTTCTAGTGAATCAACATGGAAAGCCCTATAAAAGAATTAGTTCCTAGTCATTGACATGACAAGAACTAATTCAAGGTTCATCATACAAAACTGAAATAAAAGAAAAGAAAATAAAGTTACTAAATTATGGTCTCCAATCTTCAATCCAAGAAAACCTTGTGTTGTGCAAGAAAGGGAACCCTTAAAATCTGCCTAGGGTTCTCCTTTTATAGGCTCAAAACCGCCTCTAACTTTTCCCTCAAAGCCTAGCCCAGAAAATCGTCATTAACCTGATTTTCCCGCGTCGGCGCCGCGACCGCTATCGCGCGGCCTCCTAAGTTCTCGCAGATTCGGGTGATTTGGCGCCGCCCTCGATCTCTCGAGCCGCGGCGCCGCAACTTCGTAGCCTCTCGATGATTAGCGTCGCGCCGCCATCGTTGGCATGAGGCCGCGGCGCCGACTGCGTTTCGCTGCTCGCCACTTTCTCTGCTTTTAAGCTCTGGAACCTCCTCTTTTGCCCTTTTTAGCTCCTTTTCCGCCATTTGGCCATTTTAACCACGTTGACTCAAAAGAAAGAAAATATATCCTAATACGACACTTATTTGTACAAAAAGGGACAAAAGACTAACTAAAAACGACTCGAAAAGTGTATATAAAATACACCGATCAATAAGGCTCGTCTTGTAGGTGATGGGAAGACTTAGAATGTTGGTATGGATTGTCGTGAGACATTTAGTCCTATGGTCAAGCCCGCTAACATCCGCACTATGCTTAGCTTGACTCTTTCGAAAGCATGACCCATACATCAATTAGATGTGAAGAATGTTTTCTTACATGGTGCTCTCAAGGAGACAATCTATATGCATTAGTCCTTGGGGTTTAGGGATCCCAAATATCCTCATCATGTCTGTTTATTGTAAAAGTCCTTGTATGGGCTTAAGCAGTCTCCCCAGGCTTGGTATAAGAGGTTTGCATACTTTGTTTGACTATTGGGTTCTCGCACAATAGGTATGATAATTCATTGTTCATATATCGTTGTGGTTCTTCGTTGGCTTATATACTGTTATATGTAGATGATATTATCTTGACCGCCTCTTCTGATGTATTACGCAAGTCTATTATGACAATGCCCAATTCTGAGTTTGTTATGAAAGACTTGGGGCCCTTGAGTTATTTTATGGGGATTGTTGTCAATCGTCATGCAGGTGGGTTGTTCTTATCACGGAGAAAGTATGCAGATGAGATCATTGAGAGGGCTGAGATGTCATCATGTAAGTCCACTTTCACTCCAGTTGATACTAAACACAAGTTGGGTGTTGCGGCTGGCTCGCCGTATGAGGATCTGATCCGCTATCGCAGTCTTGCAGGGGCCCTTCAGTATCTTGCTTTCACGAGACCAGATATTACGTATGTCGTACAACGGGTGTGTTTGTTTATGCATGATCCCAGATTTGATTACATGAATGCGCTTAAACGCATCATTCGGTACATCTAGGGGACACTTGACTATGAATTACATTCATATCCTTCGTCGACATCTACACTTATCTCGTATACGGATGCTGATTAGGGCGGCTGTCCAGACACTAGACGGTCTACGTCTTGCTATTGTATATTTCTTTGTAACAACTTGGTCTCTTGTGTTATACCCCGTAGTTGCAGGGTATGTAAGTGAGGACGTACGTACGAGAGTACGGCAGAAATTTTGAAAAGAAAGAAAGATGTGAGTTTTCGACGGAAAAGTTTCCGGTTTTTGTGAAGAAAAAGGTTCGTTAATGGGAATTGGATTCCCAGATTTGGTATTTGGACTTCATAGATTATATTAGAATTTTGGGATTTTATTTTGGAATGGTCACGTGGGCCCACAGGAGAAATTTACGGTTTTGTGGAGCCCGCTTTGTTTTTGAGATTTCCGGTATTTTGGATATTTTCGGAAGACGAAATATTTTGGACGAATCGGGGGGCGACACGTGTCACCCCCATGTGGCACCCTTGGCCGAAATATGTTTGTGCACAACACCCGATTAGAGCCGTTTTTCGACGAAACGTTTTACAAACTTTGCGAAGGGAAAATTCCGGCTATGTCATTTAGTATTTTTGCGTATTTTTCCGAGAGACGAAATGTTTTGGACCAACGAGAGGCGACACTTGTCACCCTCAAGTCAGTGGGTGCGCGCTTTTGGACGATTTTGGAGGCAAGTTGGTAGGATATTTTGTGTAGATATTTGTGAGGGTTTAAAGGAGTAGGGACTAGGGGGCACTTGGGCATATCTTGGCCCTCCACTTGCCCCCCACTTGGCTAGATCTTGGCCCTTGGTTTCCCTATAAATACCCCTCGCTTTGATGAGTTTTCTTCATCCACTCCTCACTCCCTCAAGTCTCAAAGCCCTCCCTTTCTCGAGGCCCCTGGCCGAGAGTAGACCCCCTCCTTGTGGTGTGGCGAGACCCACCCCTTCCTTTAGGGTTAAGACGCGGGTACCCCATTGCCTTGTTGTTCTCGTAGAGAATACACCCCCCCTCTTGGTAGAAATACTCTCCAAGTATTGTTACTATACCCAAAATTACCTTAGCCGTATACCTTGTAGTATTCCAAAAGTTACCTCTATACGTAGAGTCCGGAAATACTACCTTATGTCCTTTTTGTCTCAAACCGAAACCCTAAGGAAAATCTCCATAGTTGGTTGGAGTATTAAGAAGAAGTTGTGTAGAACTTCTGGCGGTTGTTTGGAGCGGGTTGAGCGCACTGAGTAGAGCTAAACCTTGCTCAGGATCGACATTATAACTTGGATAATTTTGGGCTTATCGAGGTAAATATTCTTGTCCCCTTGTTGTAATTGGAATTACATGTTGTAGGATTATATGGTTGAAGTATACTATATATAGATCTGAACATAGCTTTGCGGCAATGTCTTTTGGACTTAAGCCTGAATAAAGAAGAGAATCGAATCAGAATTACATAGGATTGTATTACAAAGAGACTTGTGTGGTATTCTTGTTGTAAAATTGTATACGTCCGTTAGGCGTATAAACCCCCGGTTGGCTTGCAGCCACTTCAGAGAGAGGAGTTTCACGCCATGTGCGGGGTGTGCGCGAATTTTCTCGTAATATGGGACCGAGTGTTAATAGGCGTTTGGCCTATAGGTGGAAGATCACGAGTAGCGTATTCTACTTGAAGATTGGAAAAGGCTAGCGCGGTACAATCTTGTGAGCGTATTGCTTATCGTCGATAATCGTCGCGAGGTATGTGAACCTCTTCCTATCCTTTCTAGCATGATGTTTTGTAAACTATGTAGTGCGGAGACGCATACGTGCTAAATGAGTTTGGTTGGTTCAAAACATAGGGTGTTATAATAGCTTTATGGGAAGTTAGTTATAACGACTCATGTAGGTAATGAGCGGTTTATTTATCAGAAGTTAAGAGACTTGATCTTGAAAGATAAGAGACTTAACCTATTTGACTTAATGTGTAACATTTTGTTAAAATGTTGTAAAACCTCATTCATGAGTAATGAGTATTTGATTTTAAAGAATAATGTTTTATCGATTTGGAAATGAGAATAAGTATCGAACAAACCACAGCAACGCCAATAAAGGGAAATGTATTGACTAATCAAGTATTATTAAAACCAGTAGAAACTTCCATCTGCATAGAAGCTAAGATGAGACAAAATGATATTACATTTCCTAGATCATGGCTGCTGTTATAAGATTGTTATAAACAAGAATAACCTACTCACACATAAGGTATATGTTTCTCAAATTGTTATTAAGTGATTAATACTATGAACTACAAACCTTTCGAAAATGAGAAACTTGAGTAATTGAAATTAGGCAAACTTGAACGTTTGGAAAGGAATGTTGTTACTTGAATTTATAAAGAGTAGTGTTTTGAATCACTTAAAAAGATAGTCACTCTATTTTTTATACTACGGGTATGGTGTGACTTTTGTGAAAGGAACGGATCTTTAAAGAGTTAATGTATGAAGTACTTTGGGGATAAAAACTCGAACTTGTTAACATAAAGAAGAATGTACCTTGTGTGAATAACTTGATTGTATTGGTTTGTGATACCTTGTAATACCTTCTTGTTGAGTTGATAAGTAAACATATTAGGATGCTACGTGTGTTAGTATTTTGTGATATTTGTGTAAAGGGGTTTCCCTTGTTGTGCTTATGTTGTTTAACGGTAAGCCGTTGTGCTAGTAGTACATCACTCACCTCTTGACATGTTTCCGGGTTGTCGCCTCCGACGCGGTAGACTCAGCGATGCAGGACCATGATTCGAGAATACCTCACGCGGTCCCGGGGCCTACGCGAGCTACGAGTTCCGTGTTAGTGCGCGCCTTTATGGTCACGCGGTCTCTGTGGCCATGCGGATCGCGAGTCGGGGCGACGCCGGGAGTAGCTACCGATGCGGGTTATACCTCATGCGCCTACGAGGTTGGCCTATGCGCGAGTCGCGGAGTTCCAGGCTAGACGCCGCACATTTGATATCGCGGGCGAGTGACCGGCTTTGATCATGCGACGGTCAGATGCACATCATGGTACGCTTTATGACCTTGTTAGTACCGTGGTGTTAGTAGTCGCTATGCCTTCGCATTACCTGCATCGTTTTATTTGGACACAGTGGGACCGTGTTCATGTATTCTCGTACTTTTCTATCATAGATCGCCGGCGGTGAGAAGGTATTCCACGCATGATTGATGTTATTGGCGTGAGACCCATAGTTATATTTGAGTGATGACTTTGAGGCGTGAGTCCCCGACTTGACATACGATCGCTATTTATCAGGAATCGTAGTTTGGTTATCATACATGTCTCCTCGCTTATATAGACTACTATGATTTCATTTACTGATTTTCGCCACATACTTGGTACTGTTATCGACTCTTCGGGCCGCGTTCATGCCGCAGTTGAGGTACACCGCCATCGATCCTAGCTCGTGGTCACGATTGCGTTGGGAAGCTCCGTTTCTCGAGGCTTATCAGCCGTATAGTCCCCGTCGTAGTAGGTGCTTATATTCGTGGTATGGCGGGCCCCGCCCGCCATTGTTGTCATGTCACTCTTAGAGGTCCGTAGTACCGTTGTGGGCGAGTTGTATATGGGATGTAATCGTCGGTTTTAAATTGATTTATATATACGCCGAAAGGCAAGCTTTCGACATCGTTCTTACTTCATAATATTTTTCATGTCTTGTTTTATATTCCGCCGATTACTCGATGTTGTATCACTAGGGTGCCCGGTAAGGCACGACCACGCCCGGTTCGGTCGTGACAAAAGTGGTATCGTGAGCGATTAATCCTCGGAAAGTGTCTACGCATCAGATATCCAGAGTCTTGATTATCGGTGTTGTGCACCACACCAATAATCGTGAGGCTATAGGATATTTAGGATTGGTTTCATTCTTCTCACTCTAAGATCGTGCCTTAGAGCCGTGTTATAAGTCGACCCTCTAACGTATTTCTTTCCCTTACCGTTATGCCTCCGCGTAAGGCAACCCGAGCCCAGGAGGGCAAGGCAGCCGAGGGAGCTGCGAGTAGAGCACAGAGGGTTACTAGGGCACAGGCCCAATCATCACCTGGGATGGTGCTTCTGGGGGAGTTCTGCGACATCACCAAATTTCAGCAGAGTTTAACTCAGGCGATGCCAGCCTGCGGCCATGATATATGAACCTTCAGTCCCACGACCGGGGACAGAGATTATAGATTGCAAAGAGGCGACCCTGTTACTAGCTATGGATTTGGCTACCAGAGAGTATATTGATGTACCGCGAGTCTTGATGACTATCTAAGAGAAGGTTGTACAAGAGTAATTCTTCCGAAGTCGAGGCATGGCACGTATGCACGCTTGCACGCAGCCGAGAAACGTAGAGATCGACGGGTTAACCAAGGACAGCAGACGAGGGTCAGAACAGCAAGGTCCTTTGGTAACTTTCGAGTCGAGTCACCTCACCAGCAGATTATATTATGCACATCCACCAGTGCAGAGGTCCTCCACGGTTCGGGGACGTTCGGGGTATGCAGGAGTTGGTCGAGCTCGAGCTTCCGCTCACGCTACACGTAGGTTCCACCACCGGATTCGCTTTTTCCCAAGATTCACGCGGGCGACGCCATCCCGGGAATGTCATCTTTTGTTGATGCTCGTTTTACCGGCGGCCGTCAGGGCCATGTGTCGATAGGATGTCCTAGTAGGAGGGATGCAAGTAGGAGGACTCAGCCTTCATGATCAGTGACCAGTTCATCATCTTCCTAGCTATCGCCTGCACGGCGTGTTTGATTAGAACGACTAAGGGGAGTGAAGCAGTAGATACAGGTATATCCTTAACCCTCTAGAGATATATTTGTGTGATAAGATGGGTATATCTTAAGAGTTATGTTCAGATGACATAATGTTAATTGTGATTAGAGAAAGTGTAAGCCTTAGAGCTTTATACGTAGAGACCTTAGAAGCAAGGCCATCTCGAGTAAAAGATTTATATTTTTACGTTTAAACCTTGTCGGAGTGCATGATGCACGTGAGCTATGCTTATGGGATAAGTCCCTGAGTAGTGTGGAATGAAAGAGGGTAGTTGAGCTAAGAATACCGCTAGGTTTTCGTAACGTGATTAGTAAGATTGTTCCGGATCGGGGAGCTAGTGTTTTGCGCGTTGGCCTGCCGAGGGCCATGTTGCCGGTCAACCCGCGCCCTGTATGCGCGGGTCAGTTTGTGGTGGTCCCGCCTTGTGATAGGGTCATGAGGGTGTTAGGCCCAGGTTTGGTTAACCAGTGTACGAGTTTGTGGATGCATTCGACCAGTAGTCGGGCCGATGAGGTCAGTCCCTCTTGTCTTTTAGTCAGTACCGTTGACTCGGCAGTGGGTTATGCGAGATGATTATATCAGGAAGGTTGTAAGGCTGCACGAGGTGCCTGCTTTCACCTTATGTCAGGCAGTGGAGCCCAGGTTACGGCTATTTTTGTTTTCTGGAAGTTTTACCAGGCAGGGTTAGGAACTCAGGTGAGTCTCAGTAGCGCATTCGCCCTCGGGCCAGTGTTTGGATTTCAGGGGTACTTGTGAGGATTGTTGTCTCTGTTAAGAAGTGTTTGAGCTACCATTTCAAGTTCGGATGTCGCCACGAAGCCTCGTAGGGGCGGAAGTGTAAGTTGCCGGCCGATTGGTCTGATGTTGGCAAAGTTCGGATAGGGTTCATACTTGTTTGGCAGGACGGGATAAGTGAGGCCTATCCAGAGAGGTTATCGATACTGGGAATCAGCGAAGTCGTATGGGATGATCGGCGACGACGCTTGGAGTTCAGGATGACGGTGGGTTTTCTTGTAGGTACCACCCCGGAAGGGTGTGACGAGATTCGGAAAACAGAGGAAGCTTAGCCCGAGTTACTTTGGGCCTTTTCAGGTCATGTGAAGAGTAGGCCAGGTTGCCTATATGTTAGCTTTTGCCGTCCGACTTAGAGGCGATGTCCGGTCCTTCATGTTGTTAGGTTCGGGAAAGTATCGGAAATCCATCCAGAGTGTTCCCTGTTAATGATGACCAAATTGGAGATAGTAACCCAGAGATTTCGGAAACGGAAGCAGTAACAGAAAGGTGGTAAGTTATGAGAAAGAGTTCGAGTGTACGAGAAGAGTACGACGCGTAAGGGAAGAAACGAGCATGTATTGCGAGCATAGGGGTGATCATTTCTTTTGTAAGGAGAAGGTGCGAAGGAAGTATATTTTAGACCTCGAGTAAGGGCTTTTGTGATGTCAGAGGTGTTTTCTCGTGGACTTGGATGTAAGTATTTGCGCAGGTGTTTCTGTGGCCAGGTATGGCAGGATTGTGTTCGCAAGTATAGCAGTGAAGACTATACTGGCGCATGTTTGTTTGAGACTTAGAAGGAACATTCGGGACGAATGTTTCTAAGGAGGGGAGAATGTTATACCCCGTAGTTGCAGGGTATGTAAGTGAGGACGTACGTACGAGAGTACGACAGAAATTTTGAAAAGAAAGAAAGATGTGAGTTTTCGACGGAAAAGTTTTCGGTTTTTGTGAAGAAAAAGGTTCGTTAATGGAATTGGATTCCCGATTTGGTATTTGGACTTCATAGATTATATTAGAATTTTGGGATTTTATTTTCTGAATGGTCACGTGGGCCCACAGAGAAATTTACTGCTTTGTGGAGCCCGCTTTGTTTTTGAGATTTCGACATTTTGGATATTTTCTAAGACGAAATATTTTGGACGAATCGGGGCGACACGTGTCACCCCACGTGGCACCTCGCCGAAATATGTTTGTGCACAACACCCGATTAGAGCTGCCGACTAAACGCTTTACAAACTTTGCGAAGGAAAATTCGCTATGTCATTTAGTATTTTTATGGATTTTTCCGAGAGACGAAATGTTTTGGACCAACGAGAGGCGACACTTGTCACCTCAAGTCAGCGGCGCGCGCTTTTGACGATTTTGGAGGCAAGTTGGTAGGATATTTTGTGTAGATATTTGCAGGGTTTTAAGGAGTAGGGACTAGGGGCACTGGGCATATCTTGGCCCTCCACTTGCCCCCACTTGGCTAGATCTTGCCCTTGGTTTCCTATAAATACCCTCCCTTTGATGAGTTTTCTTCATCCACTCCTCACTCCTCAAGTCTCAAAGCCCTCCCCTTTCTCGCAGGCCCTCGTCGGCCGAGTAGCACCCTCCTTGTGGTGTGGCCGAGACCCACCCCCTTCCTTTAGGGTTAAGCGGGTACCCCTCGCCTTGTTGTTCTCAGAGAATACACCCCCCATCTTGGTAGAAATACTCTCCAAGTATTGTTACTATACCCAAAATTACCTTAGCCGTATACCTTGTAGTATTCCAAAAGTTACCTCTATACGTAGAGTCCGGAAATACTACCTTATATCCTTTTTGTCTCAAACCGAAACCCTAAGGAAAATCTCCATAGTTGGTTGGAGTATTAAGAAGAAGTTGTAGAACTTCTGGTTGTTTGGAGCGGTCGAGCGCACGAGTAGAGCTAAACCTTGCTCAGGATCGACATTATAACTTGGATAATTTTGGGCTTATCGAGGTAAATATTCTTGTCCCCTTGTTGTAATTGGAATTACATGTTGTAGGATTATATGGTTGAAGTATACTATATAGAGATCTGAACATAGCTCATGGCAATGTCTTTTGGACTTAAGCTGAATAAAGAAGAGAATCGAATCAGAATTACATAGATTGTATTACATGAGACTTGTGTGGTATTATCGTGTTGTAAAATTGTATACATCCGGTTAGACGTATAAACCCCCCCCCCCCGGGTTGGCTTGGTGGCCGGCCTTCTGCAGAGAGGAGTTTCACGCTGTCATGTGGGGAGGCCGCCAATTTTCGTAGAATATGGGACCGAGTGTTAATAGACGCCAGGTCCTATATGGTGGAAGTACTACGAGTAGCGTATTCTACTTGAAGATTGGAAAAGGCTAGCAGGGGTACAGTACTGTGGAGCGTATTGCTTATTGTCGATAATCGTCGCGAGGTATGTGAACCTCTTCCTATCCTTTCTAGCATGATGTTTTGTAAACTATGTAGTACGGTAGACGTACATGTGCTAAATGAGTTTGGTTGGTTCAAAACATAGGGTGTTATAATAGCTTTATGGGAAGTTAGTTATAACGACTCTATGTAGGTAACAGAACGGTTTATTTATTGTAGAAGTTAAGAGACTTGATCTTGAAAGATAAGAGACTTAACCTATTTGACTTAATGTGTAACATTTTGTTAAAAATGTTGTAAAACCTCATTCGCGAGTAATGAGTATTTGATTTTAAAGAATAATGTTTTACTGATTTCGGAAATGAGAATAAGTATCGAACAAACCACAGCAGCGCCAATAAAGGGAAATGTATTGACTAATCAAGTATTATTAAAACTAGAAACTTCCATCCGCATGAAGCTAAGATGAGACAAAATGATATTACATTTCCTAGATCATGGCTGCTGTTATAAGATTGTTATAAACAAGAATAACCTACTCACACATAAGGTATATGTTTCTCAAATTGTTATTAAGTGATTAATACTATGAACTACAAACCTTTCGAAAATGAGAAACTTGAGTAATTGAAATTAGGCAAACTTGAACGCGTTTGGAAAGGAATGTTGTTACTTGAATTTACAAAGAGTAGTGTTTTGAATCACTTAAAAGATAGTCACTCTATTTTTATACTACTGTATGGTGTGACTTTTGTGAAAGGAACGGATCTTTAAAGAGTTAATGTATGAAGTACTTTGGGGATAAAAACCGAACTTGTTAACATAAAGAAGAATGTACCTTGTTTGAATAACTTGATTGTATTGGTTTGTGATAGCCTTGTAATACCTTCTTGTTGAGTTGATAAGTAAACATATTAGGATGCTACGTGTGTTAGTATTTTGTGATATTTGTGTAGCCGGTTTCCTTGTTGTGCTTATGTTGTTTAACGGTAAGCCGTTATTCTAGTATTACATCACTCACCGCTTGACATGTTTCCGGGGGTTAAGCTGCTCTCCGATGCGGGGTAGACTCAGGCGGTCTGGGACCATGATTCGAGAATATCTCATGCTGGTCCTGGGGCCTATGCGAGCTACGAGTTCCGTGTTAGCGCGGCCTTTATGGTCACGCGGTTCGCGGGCTACGCGATCGCGAGTCCAGGACGACGCCGGAGTAGCTACCGATGCGGGTTATACCTCACGCGCCTATGAGGTTGGCCTATGCGCGAGTCGCGGGAGTTCCAGGGCTAGACGCGCACATTTGATATCGCGCGAGTGACCGCCTTTGATCATGCGACGGCTTCAGCATGCACATCATGGTACGCTTTATGACCTTGTTAGTACTGGTGTTAGTAGTCGGCTATGCCTTCGCATTTACCTGCATCGCTTTATTTGGACACAGTGGACTCGTGTTCATGTGTATTCCTTGGTACTTTTCTATCATAGATCACGGCATGAGGAAGGTATTCCACGCATGATTGATGTTATGGGCGTGAGACCCATAGTTATATTTGAGTGACTTTGAGGCGCGAGTCCCCGACTTGACACGATCGCTATTTATCAGGAATCGTAGTTTGGTTATCATACATGTCTCCCGCTTTATATAGACTACTATGATTTCATTTACGTGATTTTCGCCACATACTTGGTACTGCCAGATCGACCTCCTTCGGGCCGCGTTTCGCCGCAGTCGAGGTACACCGCCATTGATCCTAGCTCGTGGTCAGCGTTGGGAAGCTCCGCTTTCCGAGGCTTATCATGGTATAGTCCCCGTCGTAGTAGTGCTTACATTCGTGGGTATGGCGGGCCCCGTCCCGCCATTGTTGTCATGTCACTCTTAGGTCCGTAGTAATCGCCAGGCAGAGTTGTATATGGGATGTAATCGCTCGGTTTTAAATTGATTTATATATATGCCAAAGGCAAGCTTTCTCAGACATCGTTTTACTTCATAATATTTTTCATGTCTTGTTTTATATTCCACGATTACTCGATGTTGTATCACTAGGTGCCCGGTAAGGCACGACCACGCCCGGTTCGGTCGTGACATCTTGGTCTACAAAGCGTCAATCGACTTTATCACATTCCAGTACAGAGGCCGAGTATCGAGGGGTAGCCAATGTGGTCTCTGAATCATGTTGGTTACGTAATCTTCTGTTAGAACTTCATTGTCCTATTCAGAAAGCAACCTTGGTTCATTGTGATAATTTTAGTGTCATCTACCTTTCTTGGAATCCGGTTCAGCATCAGCGCACTAAATATATCGAGATGGACATTCACTTTGTTCGATAAAAGGTTGCTCGAGGACAAGTACGCGTCTGTCATGTACCTTTTAGGTATCAAATTGCAGACATCTTTACAAAGGGTCTTCCCTCGGTCCTTTTTGAAGATTTTAGAGATAGTATCAGCGTACGAAGACCGTCTGCTATGACTGCGGGAGTGTGATAGAATACCCGTGTATATCCCTATGATATACACGGTTTTGCCTAGTATTGTATCATAAATAGAAGATGTAAATTATGTTGTATAATTACCATAATTGTAGAATTCTTGTACAAGTAGAACTAGGATATTAGATGTATAGTAAGAATATGATTTTTCATATTTGGAGATTGTAACTTATATATATACCTATTTATTCAATAAAAATAATCAAAAGATTATTTCTTTCATGATAGATCTACGTACCATGAGAATAAAAGCTAGAGAACCTAAGTCTGAAGAAGAGTATTGGTTCGAAGTATAGGTAGGGAGGGAGAGCACTAAATTATATAGCTCAGCTCTATATCTATATATATATATATTTTATAGCAGATTACATACCTTATTTGGAAGTTATTAGTCCAGCTAGTTATGAACAGCAATTACCTACGAATAGTAATTACGTGTAGTTTTTTTTACTGTAATTTTTTTTAATGTAGTTTTTTTACACTGTGAGGTCATTTGATTGCAAGTACAAGGAGTAATAATACCTGCACACAATCTTACACTAGCAATACAATGGTTGCTTTTGGTTCTTGCATAAACAGTATTGACTAGCAATGCATCGTTTGGTTGTTATTTTTGTTGCTTGCATAAGTTACGCATGAAATTAGATGTTATTTTGTACAGGATGGAAGGTGGAAAAACAATACAAGAATTTGTTAGACGTTAATTAAATCAACTAAAATGACCAAATAACACTCATATATTAAATAATTTTTAAAAGTAAAACAAAATGTACATGATTTCATCCATGATTACACATCGAGCGTTACTGATCTCTAAATTGTAATTCTTGCATTACTAATTCATTGTATTAATCGCAACATATTAATCTTTGCACTATAATGTTAAACCACTTAGGAAAATATGTGCAACTTATGTGAGTTCCATTAGAAGTATTGAGTTTAGAAGATATTGTACGGTTTTTCTTTAAATGGGATGGTAAAATTAAATTTATGTTTAGCGAGACATAAATTATTTAAGGGCGTGAGACTTAATTTTTGGGGTATTATATTGAGAATATATAAATTTATTCTCCACGAAAAAATTATTTGCCTGGAGGAATAATAATTAAAGACCAACACAAACTAGGGACAAAAGTGCAAATGACCCTTGAGTTTATGAAATCTTAGGACCTTTTTTCTTCTTCCTCTCGTCTCCTTGCCCTAGTCCGTAGTATATATGTTTCTATATGCGTTGAAAGTATATTTATATCCTAGAGACAATCTGTATTAGGAAAAATGTATTTTATACACCATATTTATATTAATGGAGATTGGTATACCCTATTGATATACTGTTTGTTATACATGTCTAAAGTAAGATCAGCGTGTGGGAGATAAAAGTCTTTAGACTTGAGGTCGATACGCGCCTTGTCTACATAGTAATGTACTTTGATCATGTCTTAAGCTCAAATGCCTTATAGGTTGAGAGACGAGTTATAATGAGTACATTGCGACGTAGATTAAGGGTGGTAGTTGAGCCAAGATTAGGATTCATTCCTCGAATGTATGTTCAAGAGAACACTCAGATTCTCATATGGTATTAGGTTGACTAAGTCGTTGGTCAACGCAGTAGATATATCAAGGATATGCTCTTGTTTTCAACTAATACAGATGAGATATAATGATCAAGCCATTTGGATAGACACTTGGCATATCCTAGGCTTGATCGAGTGTGTCGTGAATGAAATTATTTTATCTTCATACATAGAGATTCAGTTTACCAGATTCGTGTAACTATACTTCACATATTTAGTTCGTCTTCCAGCGCCGTCTAAGAATTCTGTGTATACCATAATATGATTAGTGTCGATATGTAAAGGCATGTAGGGTAACATTATGTTACTTGTTCCTTCGATTCAAGGATGTAATGAGAGAATATAAATATTCGATTTATGATTGAGACATTTGAATGAATAATGATTATTTAATTAAGTCGAGATTGGATTTTGGATTTAATTAAAAAGGAAACGAGGAAAAATTAGGCTGGGGGGCCACGGGTGTTAAGTCCATTTTAGTACTGTTTTACATTCCGTTTTAGGGAGTCTTTTACATGTTTTTTATTGTTTTGTACAGTATTATGCGTTATGTTTTGTGTTTTTAGGTCATAAGAGATTTAGGTGGGATATGGTGAATTGAAGATGAAATGGCTGATATGGAGGATAAAAATGCACAATAAAGGCCCAAGCAATCAACCAAAGAAGTCTCGTGAAGCATAGAAGAGATTTGGAAATATCCGGCTGAAATGCAATGAAGAGCCGCATCGCAAGGAAGTAAGAGCCACGACGTTGTAGAGTCGTGGCTCTAGGAAGAAGGGTCGAGGCGCTTGACAACCAGAAAGCTCAAGAAAAGAATTATCGTTGAAGGCGTCGCGACGCCTACCGCGACTCCTGACTTCCAGTATGCCCAGTTATTTCTTGCTGCATTTGCGCCGCGACACCTAACTGAAGGACCACGGCGCCGACGACGTAAATCTGCGGAAAAAGGACGAAATTTCACACGGGTAAAAAGGTCCAAAATGAGATTTTTGTTGGTATAAAATCCTGGGAACATATTTGAGGAGAGCATATTATATCTTACTTTGGGGAGTCAATAACGGAGGCAAAGAACACAATTAGAGACTTCTATTGTTCAAGTTCTTTTTCTTTTCTTTACTTTAATTCAGTTTATGTTGGATATTGTTAATTGGTTTTTATCATGTCTATGAGCTAATTACTTTTATTAGGGGTTTCTTTCGAATCACTTGAAACTCTTTCATAACTTAATGCATTATTAGTGATTTCTTCTTCGTCTATTAAGATCTATTCAACTTATGATGATTGTATGATAATTAACTAGCCATTAACTCTCATAACTTATATGATTTCAAATCAAGATCTGAAAAGGAAGATTTGAATATGCTATAGTTGTTTAGACATAGATTTAATCTTGAATGACAGTATCACGATTGTCTGTGTAGTATTTAGGTTATTGATCTTAATCCTCTTATGTGGTAGAATTTATCATAGAAAGTTCCCACTTAGGTTGAGTTATTATATGTCCTAACCGGAATATAGAACATATTCACTAACCTGCTATCTTAATAAGGAGATAAATCAATAGTATTGCATTAACAAGTGATTGAGTGGATAGTTGAAGAGATTGAAAGCTCTAATTCCCTTATTAACTGGTTAAACTCCTAGTATTACAAATCTTAGTTTATTATTGCTTATTTCTTAGTTGTATTTCTTAGTTTAAGAAACAAACACTCATTAACGTTAACCAAATAGAGACTAAAGATTCGTTAATCGATTATTGATAATTCAGTCTCTATGGACGATAATCGGTCTTACCGAGATTATTACTACAATGTGATACGTTCACTTGTGTAAGCATATAGAAAAATCGCAACAAGTTTTTGGCGCAGTTGTCGGGGACTGAGATTTTATCAATATCGAAATAACCAATCTTATTTCTAATTTGGTTTTATTGTTATTTTTTTATTTCTTTTTGAAACACATTTTGCCTTGATCTGTTTGTCTTGTTTTTTATCAATTTCAGGGCGCTTTGTTTATGCGAAGCAGAAGAGGAGCATACACACTTGTCCTTCTAAATCCAAAGATTGAAAAGCGTGTAAGCAGCACATGAGAAATAAAATAATTGTTGATTCATTATCAATTACAGATCAACAAAATCAGAACGGATTGAATGAAAAGGTACCGACAGCCATAGGACAGGTCCATCATTCTGTAGAGAGGAGCTTAAGGGACTATGTATTGCCAACAATTACAGGGGTGCATACATGCATCAGGGCACCAGCCGTGGGAGCGAATAACTTTGAAATTAAACTAGCAACCCTACAGATGGTCCAGAACACAGTGCAATTTGGTGGTTTACCCTCCGAAGATCCCCATATGCATTTGGCCAAATTCCTAGAACTATGTGTGACATTCAAATACAATGGTGTGACTGATGACACCATTAGATTGAGGCTTTTCCCATTCTTACTCAGGGACCGAGTAAAATTTGGTTGAACTCTCTTTCAGCAAATTCCATTACCACGTGGCAAGACTTCGCTCAGAATTTTCTTGCCAAATTCTTTCCTCCATCAAATGCAACAAATCTTAGAGGAGAATTAAATAATTTTTACCAGCTTGATGGATAGTCACTATGTGACGCATGGGAGAGATTCAAGGACCTGTAGAGAAAATTTCCTCATCACGGACTTAAGCAGTGGATGTTGGTCCATAATTTCTACAACGGGTTGTGTGGTACTACCCGTACTATTATTGGTGTTGCTGCAGGGGGCTTTCATGAGCAAGAGTGTCAAAGAAGAACATGAGCTATTTGAAGACATGACCATCAACAACCATCAGTGGTCAGATGAGAGATCATCTATTAGTAGAAAAGTAGATGGGGTTCATGAGTTATAAGTTATTACTACACTTACTGCTCAAGTGGCTTCATTGATAAACCAATTGTAGCATGACACCCAATATTGTGCAGACACTAGCGAGTTGTGATATTTGTGAAGGACCACATATATTCGATCAATGCACAGCAGTGAATCCCAATAATATCCCCATGGAGAAGCTCAGGTTCAAGATGTTGGGAATTTTCAGCGTCTATACAACAATCCTTCTCCAATACATACAATCCAGGGTGGAGGAATTATCCCAACTTTTCTTGGAGAAACAGTCAGAACCAACAGCCTCAATTTCAGGGGCAATATCAGCAGACCAATCATCTTCTCAGGGGAAATTTTAGCAACAGTAGAGCAGTCAATCTTAGCCCTCTCAGCAGTCTAAACCACAAGTTCAACAAGAAAACCCCAATGAATTGCAAGTAGCTTTGTTGACCCTTACAAATTCTCAAACTCAGTTCATGATAGAGACTAGATTATCTATCAGGAATCTGGAGACATATGTGGGACAACTGGAGAACATGTTGAAAAACAGAACGCATGGGAATCTCCATAGCAATACTGTTGTGAATCCAAGAGAGTAGTGTCAAGCCATCAATTTAAGAAGTGGTAAACTAGTTGACAAATATGAACCTCAAACACATGTTGAGATGACTGAGGGGTTGGAAGAGACATCTGATATAGAGAAATAGGGGTTATTGAAGACCACCCTATTACAGAAAAGGAACCACCAGCAGTTTTGAGGGAATATCAAGTAAAAATTTCATACCCTCAAAGACTTCAGAAGAACTCCCTTGATAAATAATCTTCGAAGTTTTTAGAGGTGTTCAATAAACTACACATCAACATTCCTTTTGTTGAAGCCTTGGAGCAGATGCCTAGTCATGTCAAGTTCATGAAAGATACCCTCTTTAAAAAGAGTAAGCTAGCAGAATATGAGACAGTGTCATTGACAGAGGAATGCAGTGCAATTTTGCAAAAGAAACTTCCCTAAAAGCTGTGAGATCCAGGGAGTTTTCACTATACCTTGCACTATAGGGAATGTGAAATGCAATCATGCCTTATGTGATTTTGGGGGCAGTATAAATCTGATGCCTCTCTCTGTATTTTGTAGGCTTGGAGTAGGCGAAGCTAAGCCTACAACAGTGATGGTATATCTGGCAGACCATTCGTTGAAGCATCTACATGGTATCATAGAAGATGTGCTAGTTAAAGTGGGTAAATTTATCTTTCCAGCTGATTTCATCATTCTTAACACGGAGGAGGATACTGTAGTGCCCATTAACCTTGGAAGGCCTTTCTTAGCCACATGGAGAGAACTTATTGATGTGGAGAAAGGAGAATTAAAACTCCGAGTTCAGGATAAAGAAGTAATCTTCAACGTCTTCAGGGAAACAACCGAGCCACTAGCAAGTTACAAATGTTTTGCCAATGGTGTAGTTGAAACAACTCTCTCTGAGAAAAGCTTCAAGGGTACTGATGCTCTTGTGGTGACATCAAAACAATGGGAAGAACATGACAATAAAGGTACTGAACTGGTGGATGATGCCAATGGAGTGAACCCCTCTTCACCTTGCTCCGGGAGAAAGAAAAGGAAAAAGAGAAAGGGACATATCATGAAATGGGTATGTTGCGGGGGTAATCTACCCCCTTGAATAAAGAAGATATTTGCGTCCGGCTAAAAGACGTTAAAGACAACACTATTGAGAGGCAACCAAATGTTTTAATTTTGTTATTTCCTTTTATTTATTATATTTTTTAACAGTCTCACGGTCTTGTGTTTTTGCTGTATGTTTTTTAAGCAGGGAAAAAGAGGGCTAACTCCAAGGGACAAAGGAGCAAAAATGCCAAAATTTGGAGAAGATTTTTTTCTACAGTGGAGTGCCACGACGCCAAGTATAAGGGTCGCAGCGCCTAGGAGGCAGTGTGTAAGAAAAATATTCGACGGTCCAGCGTCGTAGCTCTCAGAAGCAGCGCGGCGGCGCAAGTAAGGCAGTGAGCAACAATAAAAATTATGGGGTCAGCGTCGTATGCCAAGAGGAAGGGCCGTGGCACTGGGGAGGCAGTAGCTTTAGTTAAAAATTACGCATGAGAGAGTGCGACACAAGTTGAATAGCCGCGGCGCCTGGACAACTCTAATGGTCGCGCCGCGGCGCCGAAGGTTAAGATCCACGACGCTGGTTTGGAAATCAGAAAGAAAAAGCCCTAATTCACTTCCCATTCTCCTCACAATAACAAAACTCTCTCTTCTCCACCTCCTAAAGTTTCGAAATTAATCGCCAAATTCTTCCTTCCTCCACAAATCTTCCATAAATATCCCATAAATCTTACACACTACTAACCCAATCTCCCTACATCTATCTCAATATTCCACATAACTCCATCATTTGAGCTAATATTTTTCTACAAGAAGAATCTTCCAAAATGTAATACATTCACCATCTTCTTTGCAAATTCGTGATATCTTTTGAAGTACTTCAAGTTTTAGAGTTGAAAGTTGTGGTGGATTGTTATTTACTGAAAAGTTGTGTTGGGGGCTGAAATGTTTGGTGTGTTTTGAGATTGTTTGCTGGGTTTTGTGTTGTTTGTTGTGGCTATTTGTTGTGGTTGTTTGTTGTTGTTGGTTGTTGTTGTGGGTTGTTGCTGTTGTTAGTGTTGTTGATTATTTGTTGGCTGGATAGCATAGAAATCAAGGGAACCTCTACCGAATTTTTTTCAAAGTACCTACAATTTACAAATGGGTCCAAGAAGAAGTATTTCCAGGGAATCATCCTCTAGAGCCACCGTACCTGTTTATGATGAGACCAAATTTGCAAATAAAACTGCCCAAGACAGGTATGAGAGGTTGCACACACGTTCCTTGGTACCAGAAAGGGGTGTGAAATTTCAAGCACCCCATATGATGATGAGGTGTATGAACCCATCAGGGCCATGATTGCGTAGAAAAACTTTGTAAACCCTGTCTTGATGAGACTAAATACTTCCCTCGTATATGAATTCTATGCAAATTTTCCAAAGAAGCAAGACAACATGTGTTTCGTACGAGGAAAAATATTACCAGTTGAAGTGATAAATATAACGCAATATGTGGGGTCACCGATGTTTTGAATGAAGAAGAGGATAAGGTAGATGATTTTACTGCCTAGAGCCGCTTAACCATCGACTAGGTGGAAGTAGTGGAGACAGTGGGAGGCCCAAGGACCTGATGCATATATGTAAATGATGTACCTAAAGGCTTGTACCGCAACCAACTCAACAAAGTAGCCAAAGCTTGGCTCTACTTTGTGTGTCCGTCTGATTCCATCAATGCACTTTTCGAATGTACCAGTGGATCGTCTCTCGCTAGTTTATGCTATTATTATGGGATTTTCAGTGGATGAAGGTCGAGCCGTCCAAAATAGTCTTCACTGAATATGCAGAATGAACTCAATAGCGGGATTGGGACATGGATCGCTGATCACTGCCCTCTGTGTTGCACATGGAGTATCGGAGGGCAGTAATGATGTAAGGGGTACGGTAAAGAAAGTGCTAAACCACACAATGGTAAATGCATATTCAGCCCCTGCACCTGCTGCTGAAGAGGGCGTTCAACGCCCACCCAGGCACAGACAGAGAATGATGGAGGAGGAGTCAGAGGTTGCAGAGATGAATGAGCCCGGAGAGAGCAGTCAGCCACCTCCCTTGGCTATTGAGCCACTAATGGGGAGGTTAGATAAATTATTCCTCCAGAATCAATACCTACTGCAATAGACTCAGTATCTCATCCAGTCTCAGCATGACCGCGACCAATACAATAATCAATGGGAGCAGCAGCGGTATAATTATAAGGTCCAACACATCGATGAACTTAACTCTATGTTCAACCATTGGTCACTAGAGGTTCCGCCGGCTGCGCCCCATTTTGGTTACCCTCCATAGTACCATCCCTTTCAACCACAACAACCACCACCGCCACAGCCACCATTCTAAGTCGATTTATGTGTCTGTAAGTGTTACACCCCGGAATTCCAGGATATGTTTATAAGAACGTACGTAAGAACTCAAAAATATTAAGATTTAAGACGAGTAAAAATTTATCGGAATTTTGGAATTTTCGGAAAACAAAATATTGCGACGAACGGGAGGGCGACACGTGTCACCCCCCCCCCCTTAGTGGTCTTGGACGAAAATGGCATGGATAAAATGGTCATTTGACCATAATTTAAATGTCCAAGTCTTGCTAAAGCTAGAGCTTGATAAAATTGACTAAGTCAAATGCCACTTGGCTTGATCCTTGTGAGAAGCATCCAAACCACCCATTTGTTCTAATCTTGACCTTCCATATATTTATATAAGCTTCCTAGTGCAAGACAAGGCTCTACACTTAGCCAAATTTTCAAGAAAATTGGATGAACATGGAAGAGTGCTCTCGGCCAAGCTAGGGTTTCAAGGGAATTTTTTTCAATTTTTGTCCAATAATCCCCATACTTTAAAACAAGGTTCCTAAGAGTATTTTAAGGGTATCTCTATAGAAAGATCCCGGAAAAGTGGCGTTTTCGTATTAGTCGCAAGGCGGAAACTAAAGGAGTTATTCAACTTTGAAGTTGGAACTTGAAGAGGAGTTCCTTATAAGCTTCTAAGGGTTGCTTGGAGTGGATTGGAACGTCGAAAGGAGGAGCTAAAGTTGCTAAGGATCGACTTGTAATCTTGGATCATATTTGGGCTAAATGAGGTATAATCTTCATCTTACTTTTGTAATTGAAGATTCCATGTTATTATAAGTTAGAAATGATCATGTGATATGTGTAATGAATATTGATAAGTGTTATGGAAATTTGGAAGCTCAAATCCGAAAATGACATGTTAAGCCATTTGAAATTGAAATACAATTTGGTCAATAATTAGAATCGTCGCATGTTTACCTACTTGAGGATTGTAGTAGTTATAATCAAATGTGGCTAGATAACATGTTATATTAAACCACTTGGATTGAAAAGGGATTGGAAACGAATTTGTATTGTTGTCCCTATTTTGCCGAATGGACATTATATGTTGGACTAGTTTGATATTTATTGTGGGGCGGAATTTTACACGTCTTGATTAAGCGTGTAATCCCCTATTGTTAACTACTTTGTTGAGCCTTAAATGTGGCGTGTTTGGTTATTGAATTCGGCCTTGAAAAAGGTGGCAAAGTATGTAGAAACAAAGGAAGTGCTGTCCGATTTTCCGTAGAATTTAGTGACTTTGCACTTGGAATATTCTACGTTTGAAGTAAGAAGTTAACAGACGTACTATGGTCATTATAGGTTGACATACTACGTGCGGCGTATTGGACTTAGCAAGTGGATTAAACCGAAGAGGTATGTGGAACTTTCTTATCTCTTGAGCATGAATAAGTTGTAAATGTATAGTACGGTAGACGTACAAGATTTTGACAATCTAGTCCATTTGATATCCTTGGCTTATTTTAAGAATGTTCAAGTTGGTTGAGTTAGGAAATTAACTCACTTGTTTAAATATTAAGGATATCTTGGTTTTCAAAAGTTAAGAGACTTTAAGTATGTTGAAAGTATTTTTGATACTTGTTTTGTTGGAAAGTTTAAGTCTCTTGGTTATAAAGAAGAATGTAAGTTTCTAAAGTATAAAGCTAGTATAACGGCTTTATGGGAAGTTGGTTATAATAGCTTTATGAAAAGTTAAAAAGAGTGGTTTACTCTTAAGTAATATAAGTATGATAAATGACTTGATAATGAAAGACAAATTGATTTAAAGACATCAATTGCTTAAGGTTTTAAAAGAAAGAAGTCACTTGATTTAGAAGCCTGAAAATGTATTTTCTAAAAGGTATTGTGACTTGTCTTGAAAAGTAGTTATGACTTGATACTATGGTTATTAGTATCTTGGAAGTTTTATATGAAAAAAAGTCATTTTAAAAGAGTGGAAGTATGTAGTACCTTGGGTTAAATTCTGATTTTTATAAAAGACATGTTAGTGCCTTAAGTAAACTAAAATGAGAGTGTATATGAACAAGAATAATAAGAAGTTAGGGATTTCTTAACTTGCTTATATATTGTATGATAAGTTTGAAGTGCTTATGTTATGTATGATAACCGGTTTGTGCTAGTGGTATATTATTCATTACGGTCATTCCCGTTTGTGGCATTTGCATATTCCGTGGATTGCTACCCACGATGCGAGGAATACCTCACGCGAGTCCGTATGACTTACGCGGTGAAATAGTCCCACGCGCGGATACACCTATGCGAGGAATACCTCACGCGAGTCCGTGGGCTTACGCGGGTGAAATAGTCTCACGCGGCGGATACAGCCTATGCGAGAATATCACACGACCCGCCGGTGGATCGTGCCTTACCCCGCACCCAAGTAGACATACATCGAGTAATCAACATAAAGACAATACATGAAAGAAATAAGATGAAATAAGAAGACAAAGCAACCAAAAATATATATAAATAGCAACTTTTTCAACATGCTTTAATCTTTTACAAACCCGCCACAACAAAGAATGATACGACAACACCGCCAAACCCCGAATGTAAACACTTACGGACTATACCACGATAAGCCTCCGAGAAACGGAGCTTCCCAAAGAGCTAGGATCAACGCCGGTGTACCTCAACTCGGCATGCGGGCCGAAGTCGGGGTCGTCGTGTACCGCAGAGTATGTGGCGAAAATACATATCGTAAATGAAATCATAGCATATAAAGCAGAGACATATGATAACCAAACTACGCTTTACAACAAAGCCATGTCAGTTGGGACTCACGCCTCAAGTCATCACTCAAGTATAACAACGGGTCTCGTGCCCACAACATCAATCACGCAATACCATGATATAAAAGCACCAAGGAACACACATGAACACCCAGTCCCTGTCATAATAAAGACGGTGACGGTAAGGCATAGCCGATTACTAAAACAAGGTCGCGAATCGTATCACAAGATCCGTCACATGATCAAAGCCGCCACTTGCCCGCAGAATCACGTACGCCTAACCTCGAACTCCTAGGCCAATCTCATCGCCCGCATGAGGTATTCCCGCATCGAGGGTAGCTACTCTCTAAGATCGCCCCGACTTCGACGGCCACACGGACCGCATGCCCATAAAGGACGCACACTAACACGAACTCTCGAGGTATTCTCGAATCATATGTCCATCGACCTTAACCCTAATCATCTCAAGAGATGAATGCCACAATACTATCATAACGATCGATAGTTAATAAGCACAAATCGCGGAAACCCTTCACACAAACATCACAAGATACTAACACACGTAGCATCCCAACACGTTTACTTATCAACGCAATCAAGAAAGTATTACAAGGCTATCACAAACCAATACAATCAAGTTGTTCACACAAGGTACCTTCTACTATATGATTAACAAAATCGGGTTTTTATCCCCAAAGTACTTCATACATTAACTCTTTAAAAGATACGTTACTTTCACAATGTCACACAATACGTAGTATAAAATAGAGTGACTATCCTTTTAAAGTAAATCAATTACTTCTCTTTGTAAAATCAAGTAGCAACATTCTTTTCCAATGATCAAGTTTGCCTAATTTCCAATGTTCAAGTTTCTTATTTTAGAAAGGTTTCGTAGTTCATAGTCTTATTCATTTGAGAATATAATTCCCTTAAAACTATAGAAACATAAGTCTTATATGTGAGTAGGATATTCTTGTTTATAACAATCTTATTCATGATCTAGGAAATATCATTTTGTCTCATCTTAGCTTCTATGCAGATGGAAGTTTCGGTTTTAATAATACTTAATTAGTCAAAACATTTCCTTTTATTAACCGCAGTTGGTTTGTCGACACATTCGATTTCAAATCAAGAAAACATTCTTAAGCCGTTATACCTAACTTCCCATAAAGCTAGTATAACTCTTAAGTTTTTCAAAACCAAGTATTACTTCTTCTTTCAAAATGATTCAAAATCTTTTGAAATACTTCAAGTTCTTTATTAACACATAACAAGCCGCTTATAGTTCAAATCCTTTTAAAACCACATGTATTTTCTTACCAACATAAAGTCGTTATAACCAACTTCCCATAAAGTCGTTATAACACTTTTATGTTTTAAACCAATCACATACATTTAGCACAACGCTCACCGTACTACATAGTTCACACATATCACGCTAGAAGAGATAAGAGGTTCACATACCTCGCGACGATTATCGACTAATAGCAAAACGCCCCCTCAAACCGTACTCCGCCAAGTAGATCGCGCCACGCATAGTACTTCCACCTATAAGGCCACAAGGCGCTTTATTAACATAAGGTCTCTTCAGAGAACATTCTACGTAAAATTCTAAGAAATCTCCTCCTCTATCGAGGAAGCCAACAGGGGTTATACAACTAACCCTAACGTACAATTCTACTCCACTTGCATTACTACACAAGTTCATCAGAATACAACCCTATGTAATTACAACAAGACTTTCTTTACATTCAGCTTAAGTCGCAAGACATTGCCGTAAGTATTATTCAGCTTAAGTCAAAAGACATTGCCGATAACTACGCTTCTATATAGGATACTTCAACTATATATTCAAGCAATCATGTAATTTCCAATTACAATGGGACAAGATAATTACCTCGATAAGCCCATAATTATCCAAGTATAAAGTCGATCCCGGCAATCGCTTAGCTCCAACTCTCCAACCCGCCCAAACAACCCTTAGAAGTTCTAACCAACTTCTACTTACTACTCCAACTAACCATGGAGATTTTCCTGTGGTTTGAAGTATAATAGTATTTCGGCTTTTGTATAACCTTAGAATACTACAAGGTATATGGCTAAGGTAATTGGGCATATAACAATACTTTTGAGAGTATTTCTACCAAGAGAGGGAGTATTATACGAAAGCAACTAGCTAGTGGTACCCCACACTACGGGCTCTCGCCATGGGGGGGAGGCTCTACCACTACACTACACAAAGGAAGAAGCTTTCAAGACTTAAGAGATTTTGGATGAAGAAGTTCATCAAAGGGAGGGGTATTTATAGGTCAAGGGCCAACCAATGGCCAAGATTTAGCTGAGTGTAAGGCCAAGATTGCATGTGTACCTAGCCAACTTGCACACAAAATATCCTACCTACTACTTGACAAAACCAACCCCAATCGCCCAAGCTTAATGAGAGGTGCCGTGTCGCCTCTCTGGTCCAAAATGTTACGCCTCCGGAAAAATCCGCAAAAATTAAAATGACATAGCGGAAATTCCCTACGAAAGTCGTGGAAAACGACTCTAACCGGTGTTATGCACAAATAAAATTCGCCAAGCACTTTAAGGCACAAACTCAAATTTTCTACGCCCGCCCCGCACATATACGGAAATACGGTATAACATTCTCCTCCTTAGAAACATTCGTCCCGAATGTTCCTTCTAAGTCTCAAACGCACACAAAGCCGCGGCAAGATAGTCTTCACTACTATACTTACGAAAACAAACTCCGCCACTTTAAACACCCAAGCAAAATACCTCCATCCAAGTCCACGAGGAAACACTCTAACATAACCACAAACACTTCTCACCGGGTCTAAAATATACTTCTCGTGACCTTCTCTTTACAAAAGAAATGATCACATCAATGCTCGCCATACATGCTCACTTCTCTCCTTAGAGATACCACTTGTCACTTTGTCGCGAGCCTTCCGACGACCCAACAAATGGCATGATCCCGAGGATGTCGTGACACTCGAACTCTTACCACATTCCGACACGCTTCAGCCCAAAACTCGGGCTACTATCTCTAACGTGGTCATCATTGGAACACTGGATGGATCTCCGATACTTTTCCCGATCATAACAATACGAAAGCGGACGCATTTCTCGCCCGGCAAAAGCTAACATATAGGCAACCCGCCTATTCTTCACATGAACTCGTGCGGCCCAAAGTAACTCTAAGTTCCTCTCAGTATTCCAAACTGGTGGTACACAACTCGAACTCTAAGCGCGCCATTATCCGCACATGTAGCTGTAACTTCTTCTAGACAAGCCGCGACTATCCACGTTACCGGAACAAGCTCAACTAACTAATCGAACCTTGCCAACATCGAACCAATCGAATTTACACTTCCGCCTACAAGGCTTCACAAAGCGATATCCGAACACGAAATGGTAGCTTAAACACTTCCTCCACAGAGACAACAATCCCGCACTACTTCGAAATCCACGAGACTCACCCGAAGTTCTTAACCCGTAAACTTTAGAAGACGAAAATAGCCCCGACATAAGGTAAAGGTAGGCACCAATTCGCTTTTCAACCCTTCGATAACTCAACACACCAGTAAACGGTCCCGAACGAAGAACACGGGCCCCATCGACCACCACCGGCCGAACGATCCACGAACTCAGACGTTAATCGAATACGGGCCTAACACCTCGTGACTTACCACAAGGCGACCACCACAAGTTGACCGCAACGTGGCCTCAACCCGCAACGCCGCATCATACTAGCTCCCGAACCGAACAATCTCACTAATCACGCTACGAAACCTTCTTAGCTCAACTACCCTCTTCATTCCACACTACCAGGGACTGTCCCAACATAACTCACGCACTATGCATTGATAAGTGGTCAAACATAACACTACACCTTTTCTCGAGACGGCCTCACCTCTAAGGTCTCTACGATAAAGCTCTAAGGCTCACACTTTCTCTATCCCCAAAATCTTACTCCGGCTAAACAACCATGATTTCAAATCACAACTAACACATCGCTATCGTAACATAGCACCTAAGGTATACTCACCTTATCACCTATACAAAACTCTAGAGGGTTAAGGATAGATCTATGTCTATCGCTTCACTCCCTTAGTCGTCTAATCAAACGGAGATGACGAACTACCCACCGATCTCGGGCTAAGTCCTCCTACAAGGACACTCTTCGACACTGCCCGACGGCCATAGTACAACAAGTACCAACCTAAAAGATGACATTCATGACGTCACATCGCGAACCTAAGCCCCGGAGTTCCGATCAACTCGCACACCCCGAACGCCCCGAATCTGGAAGACCACTGACCGCGGAGGTGCATATCTAATTCTTGGGCGAGGCGACGCCTCTACGCTGAAGTTACCAAAGGACCTTGCCGCCCGCCCTCTTCCGCCCTTCGTTAACCCGCCGATCTCTACATCGCCTCGGCCGCGCATAAGCCCATGCTCAAGCCTAATCAAGAATTACTACAACCTCTTTTAGATAGTCGACATCGGTATACTCTCTGGTAGCCAAATCTATAATACGCTTTGCACTCTATATTCACTGCTCTGGCCGCGAACCGGCGTTCAAATATCATGGCCGCAGCTGACCCGCGCCCAGATAGTGCCAACGGGGAAGCAGCGACACACAGAAATCCCGAATGAAGCACTACCTAGGTAAAGATTGGGCTGTGCCCTCGCAACCCTCTGAACTCTACTGCAGCCTCGGCCGCTTGCCTGGAGGCATATGGAAAGAATTTCGCAGGTCCAACTTACAACGCCTCTAAGGCACGATCTCAGTGAGAAGAATAGAAACCAATCCTAAATACCCTATAGCCTCCTCGATTATTGACAACACACCGATAATCAAGACTAGACACTTTCCGAGGATTAATCTCCGATACCACTTTGTCACGACCAACATCGTGCCTTACCCTGCACCCAAGTAGACATACATCGAGTAATCGGAACATAAAGACAATACATGAAACCAAAGGAAATAAGACGTGAAATAAGAGAACCAAAAACTACTTGATATATATAAATAGCAACTTTTTCAACATGAGCAGTTTAATCCTTTTACAAATGCACTTAAGAATGATACGACAACAATGTGGAGTGGCCCCGCCAAACCCCCGAATGTAAACACTACGACGGGACTATACCATCGATAAGCCTCCGAGAAACAGAGCTTCCCGAGAGCTAGGATCAACGATTGAAAATACATGAAATGAAATCATAGCATCATATAAAGCAGAGACATGTATGATAACCAAACTAAGACACAAACAAAGCAACCATAATGGTGTGGACTCACGCCTCAAGTCATCACTCAAGTATAACAATGGGTCTCGTGCCCACAACATCAATCACGCTGGAATACCTTCCTCATATGATATAAAAGCACCAAGGAACACACATGAACACGTGTCCCACATAATAAAAACAAGGTCGAATCAGATCACAAGATCATGATCAAAGCCGCCACTTGCCCGCAAGATCAATATACGCGCTTTAACCTCGAACTCCCGCAGCGCAAGCCAATCTCATCGCCCGCATGAGGTATTCCCGCATCGAGGGTAGCTACTCCCGATGGACCGCATGCCCATAAAGGACGACACTAACTCGAACTCTCACTGCGTAGGTATTAATAATAGGTCCATCGACAATCATCTCAAGAGATGAATGCCACAATACTATCATAACGATCGATAGTTAATAAGCACAATCAAGGAAACCCTTCACACAAACATCACAAGATACTAACACACGTAGATCCCAACACGCTTACTTATCAACGCAATCAAGAAAGTATTACAAGGCTATCACAAACCAATACAATCAAGTTGTTCACACAAGGTACCTTCTACTATATGATTAACAAAATCGGTTTTTATCCCCAAAGTACTTCATACATTAACTCTTTAAAAGATACGTTACTTTCACAATGTCACACAATACGTAGTATAAAATAGAGTGACTATCCTTTAAAGTAAATCAATTACTTCTCTTTGTAAAATCAAGTAGCAACATTCTTTTCCAATGATCAAGTTTGCCTAATTTCCAATGTTCAAGTTTCTCATTTTAGAAAGGTTTCAGAGTTCATAGTCTTATTCATTTGAGAATATAATTCTCTTAAAACTATCCGAGAAACATAAGTCTTATAGTAGATATTCTTGTTTATAACAATCTTATTAATCTAGAAATATCATTTTGTCTCATCTACTTCTATGCAGATGGAAGTTTCTACTGGTTTTAATAATACTTAATTAGTCAAAACATTTCTTATTAACGCTAAGTTGGTTTGTCGATATTCTCGATTCAAATCAAGAAAACATTCTTAAGCCGTTATACCTAACTTCCCATAAAGCTAGTATAACTCTTAAGTTTTTCAAAACCAAGTATTACTTCTTCTTTCAAAATGATTCAAAATCTTTTGAAATACTTCAAGTTCTTTATTAACACATAACAAGCCGCTTATAGTTCAAATCAACACTTTTAAAAACCACATGTATTTTAACATAAAGTTATAACCAACTTCCCATAAAGTCGTTATAACACTTTATTACGTTTTAAACCAATCACATACATTTAGCAATAGTTCACACATATCATGCTAGAAGAGATAGGAAGAGGTTCACATACCGCGACGACATCGACTAATAGCAAAACGCCCAAGTACCTCAAACCGTACTCCCTAAGCCAAGTAGATCGCGCCACGCATAGTACTTCCACCTATAAGGCCACGCGCTTATTAACATAAGGTCTCTTCAGAGAACATTCTACGTAAAAACAGAAATCTCCTCAAGCCAAGGGTTATACAACTAACCGGTACAATTCTACTCCACACTACTACACAAGTCAATACAACCCTATGTAATTACGATTTTCTTTACATTGCTTAAGTCGCAAGACATGTAAGTATTATTCAGCTTAAGTCAAAAGACATTGCCGATAACTACGCTCTTCTATATATAGGATACTTCAACTATATATTCACAATCATGTAATTTCCAATTACAAGTGGGGACAAGATAATTACTAAGCCCATAATTATCCAAGTATAAAGTCGATCCCGCAATCTGCTCGCCTCAAAACATGTCCCAACCTACTCCAAACAACCCTAAAGTTCTAACCAACTTCTACTTACTACTCCAACTAACCATGGAGATTTTCCTGGTTTGGAAGTATAATAGTATTTCGGGCTTTTGTATAGGTATAACCTTAGAATACTACAAGGTATATGGCTAAGGTAATTTGGGCATATAACAATACTTTGAGAGTATTTCTACCAAGAGATGGGGTATTATACCACTACACTACAAGGAAGAAGCCAAGACTTAAGAGATTTTAAGTTCATCAAAGGAGGGGTATTTATAGGTCAAGGCCAACCAATGGCCAAGATTTAAACTTGCACACAAAATATCCTACCTACTACTTGACAAAACCAACCCCAATCGTCCAAGCTTTACCGCTCGTTCCGTTCACCAACGGTGAGGTGCGTCGTCGCCTCTCGTTGGTCCAAATGTTACGCCTCTAAAAATCCGCAAAAATTAAAAATGACATAGCCGAAATTCCACGAACGTCATTTAAAAACCGTGTTATGCACAAATAAAATTCGCCAAGCACTTTAAGGCACAAACTCAAATTTTCTACGCACGCACGCATATACCGAAATACGGTATAACAAATACCTACGCGAGTCCGTAAGGGCTTACGCGTGAAATAGTCCCACGGGTGGATACAAATTTACGCGAGGAATACCTCGCGAGGTCCACACGACCTACGCGGTGAAATAGTCCCGAGTAGGATTGCTTAACGACATCGCGCGGGTGGTCCTGCTTTGATCGTGAGCTCCCTTTTTTATGTTGTAAGTATACTCTTGATTACTCTCATTGTTAGTAAGGCACAGTTTACTGTTAATTGAGTTATCATACATTTCTCCAATTTTATTATAAACTTATGATTTCATTACAGTACTTGCAGTTTAACATATTTGGTACATGTCAGATCGACCTCCTTCGGTCATGCTCACGCCGCAGTAGAGTATCAGTTGGTGATCCTCACTTATAGGATCACTGATTCAGCTGTTGAGAAGCTCCATTACTCCGGAGGCATATCCCTGGTATGGTCGGTTGTTGTACATTCAGGGGTATGGCGGGGCCCTGTCCCGCCAAAGTTGTTATTCTTAGAGGTATGTAGTCACGTTTGTGGATTGGGTTGTAAAGAGAAAAAAATGTACTGTTTTATTACGTATATTTTACGGAAGGTGGCCTTATCAGCTAGCCTGTTGTTATTTTATGTTTAAGCATTTTATAAGTTGTGTATGTTTCGCTGATATTCTCTGATGTATACCGAAAGGGGTGCCCAGGTAGGGCACCAGTCGCGGGCCCGGGGTCGGGTCGTGACAGTAAGTCTTCCTTCTCTTGCTTTATGATGCGCGATTTATGCACACACTAAACGCAAGTGCACGTGTCGTGACAAGTAATATAGTCTAGGTAAGACCGAATTATCGTCCTCAGGGATTAGTGTTCAATTCTCAAATTCTATTCTATGGTATCTATTTGGTGACCGATGATTGATAGATTGTTTATAACTATAATTAAGAATGCTAACTAGACTACTGTTATACCCCGTATTTCCAGTGTATGTACGTAAGGACGTACGTAGAAAAGTTGTACCTTAAAAGTGGCTTGGCCGAAATTTATTTGTTCACAACACCCGATTAGAGTCGTTTTTCGACGAAACGTTTTCACAGCTTTCGTAGGGAAAATTCCGGCTATGTCATTTTTAATTTTTGCGGATTTTTCCGAGAGACGAAACATTTTGGACCAACGAGAGGGCGCCACTTGGCACCCTCCCATCATGACGGTAAGGGCGACTGGACGATTTGATGAGGGAGTTGGTAGGATATTTTGTGTGTTAGTCGTTAAGGACACATGGGTGAATCTCGCCCTACACTTGCTATGCACTTGGCTAGATCTCGCCATTGGTTGGCTTTGGCTTGTGCTTATAAATACCCTCTCCCTTTGAAGACTTCTTCATCCAAATAAATTTCCTAAGTCTAAAATTCCTCCCTCCTCAGAGTATAGTTCTCGCCCTCCCCTTGTGAGGCCTTTGGCCGAGAGCACCCTCCCCTCGCCGAGAGTCCCCACTGGTAGGCCGAGGGCATACACCCCCTAGTCTAGTTGTCTTCGTATAATACCCCCCCTCTTGTTAGAAATACTCTCAAAAGTATTGTTATAATGCCCAAATTACCTTAGCCATATACCTTGTAGTATTCTAAGGTTATACCTTTACAAAAGCCCAGTTATACTATTATACTTCCCGTCAGTCACCAAACCGAAACCCTAAGGAAAATCTCCATGGTTAGTTGGAGTAGTATGTAGAAGTTGGTTAGAACTTCTAAGGGTGGTTTAGAGCGTTGGAGCGCACGGAGTCGAGCTAAACGCTGCCCAGATCGACTTTAAACTTGGATAATTATGGGCTTATCGAGGTAATTATCTTGTCCCCCTATTGTAATTGGATATTACATGTTGTAGGAATATATAGTTGAAGTATACTATATATAGAACTGAATATAGCTTGTGGCAATGTCTTTGGACTTAAGCCTGAATTTCAGGATGAGAACTGAACTGTAATTACATAGGACTGTATTACAGTAGACTTGTGTAGCTTTCCTGTGAGGTAGAATTTGTGCACGTCCGGATTAGACGTTTAACCCCGTTGGCTTCGTAGCCTACCCGATAGAGGAGATTACGCTGTCATGTGGGGAGGTGTCGCGAATTTTCTGTAGAATGTTCTACGATGAGATCTTAATGTTAATAAGCGCTGTGGCCTTATAGGTTGAAGTACTACGCGTGGCGCGATTTACTTGGCTTAAGGAGTAGCCGATTGGAAGTACTTGGAGCGCTTTGCTATTAGTCGATACTGCCGCGAGGTATGTGAACATCTTCCTATCTCTTCTAGCATGATACGTGTGAACTATGTAGTACGGTAGACGATATGCTAAATGTATTTGATTGTTTAAAACATAAAGTGTTATAACGGCTTTATGGGAAGTTGGTTATAAAACTTTATGTTGGTAAGAAAATATTTGTGGTTTTTAAAAGGTAAATCGATTTGAACTATAATCGCTTGTTATGTGTTAATAAAGAACTTGAAGTATTTCAAAAGATTTTTGAATCATTTCAAAGAAGAAGTAATACTTGGTTTTTGAAAACTTAAGAGTTATACTAGCTTTACGGGAAGTTATGTATAACGGCTTAAGAATGTTTTAATCGATTTCGAAATAAGAATGTATCGACAAACCATCGCAGCGTTAATAAAAGGAAATGTTTTGACAGATTTAGTATTATTAAAACCAGAGAAACTTCCATCCGCATGGCTAAGATGAGACAAAATGATATTTCCTAGATCATGGTCATTGTAATAAGATTGTTATAAACAAGAATATCCTACTCACATATAAGGCTTATGTTTCTCAGATAGTTTAAAAGAGAATTATATTCTTAAAAGAATAAGACTATGAACTACGAAACCTTTCTAAAGTAAGAAACGTGAACATTTGAAATTAGGCAAACTCGACGCTTGAGAAATAACGCTGTTACTTGATTTTACAAAGAGAAGTGTTTTGCTTTACTTAAAAGATAATCACTCTATTTTTCATATACTACGTATCAGGTGACTTTTGTAAACGTAACGTATCTTTTAAAAGATAATGTATGAAGTACTTTGGGAATAGATACTCGATCTTGTTAATCATATAATAGAATGTACCTTGTGTGTATAACTTGATTGTGTTGGTTTGTGATAGCCTTGTAATACCTTCGTGTTGATTTGATAAGTAATCATATTAGGATGCTACGTGTGTTAGTATTCTGTGATGTTTGTGTAAAGGGTTTTCCTCGATTGTGCTTATGTTGTTTAAACGATAAACCGTTATGTTGGTATTATACCACTCACCGTGTTTCCGGAGGTTGTCGCCTCCGACGCGGGTAGACTCAGCGGTCCGGGACCATGATTCGAGAATACCTCACGCGGTCCCGGCCTATGCGCGAACTACGAGAGTTCCGTGTTAGTGTGCGGCCTTTATGGTCACGCGCATGTGGCTATGCGCGATCGCGAGTCCGTGACGATGTCGGAGTAGCTACCGACGCGGGTTATACCTCACGCGCCTACGATTGGCCTACGCGAGTCGCGGGAGTTCCAGGCTAGACGCGCACATTTGATATTGCGCGAGCCGACGCCTTTGATCACGTGACGGCCCAGACAGATATCTTGATACGCTTTATGACCTTGTTAGTACCGCTGGTGTTAGTAGTCGGCCATGCCTTCGCACTTACCCCGCATCGCTTTATTTGGACACAGTGGGACCCGCTGCTCATGTATTCCTTGGTGCTTTTCTATCATCGATCGGCGAATGGGGAAGGTATTCCACCCGCATGATTGATGTTGTGGGCGTGAGACCCATATTTATGTATTTGAGTGATGACTTCGAGGCGTGAGTCCCCGACTTGATATGATCGCTTATTTATCAGGAATCGTAGTTTGGCTATCATACATGTCTCCCGCTTTATATAGACTACTATGATTTCATTTACGATTTTCAGTTTCGCATACTCTGTGATTGTGATCGACCTCCTTCGGGCCGCGTTCATGCCGCAGTAAAGGTACACCGCCGTTGATCCTCGCCTAGGGTCACAATTCAGCGTTGAAGCTCCGTTCCTCCGAGGCTTATCTCGTATAGTCCCCTGTTGCAGAAAGTGCCATTCGTGGGTATGACGGCCCCGTCCCGCCGTTGTTGTCATATCATTCGTAGAGGTCCAGAGTAATGCTGTGGGCGTGGTTTGTAAAGAAAGGATTAAACTGCTCATTTTGAAAGAGTTGTTATTATTATTTATGCCGAAAGGCAACTTTCTTCGTATATCCGTGGTCTCAATTTATACTGCTTTCATATCTTGGTTATTTTATATTCACGATTACTCGATGTATGACTCACCGGGTGCCCGTAAGGCACTACCACGCCCCGTTC